>CM064487.1:31133209-31733209 GCA_032716605.1 Paralithodes platypus
TCTCGAAATAGACATGCCAAACTGCAGGATATGATTATACAGATGATTTTAAGCATGAAATGTTCAATAAGAGCATTTCTAAATCTCAACCATTTAAGAGGCATTGAAGGTTTTATATAGTGCTCTCCCCCACATCGCTGTAGCAGACTCTTCCATGTCAAATAGTTTCCAGCAGGTCCAAAGTGAGCTAATATGTCTATAATCATTTTGCAGAATTATATCAACTTGATAAAAACATGGTAAAGTAATTGCAGTTAGATGCGGTTGTGATAAGCTCTAGGACAGCTAGGACAGCCCTATGGGGAAATACTTAAGAAAATGCCATTTGCAACAGGCAATAACTCATTCTTGCATTCTTGTATTTATATGTATGTAGGTATCAATACTCTTTCGTTTGTGTATGCGCGTGTGTCTGTGTACAAGTGTGTGTGTGTGTGCTTTCCCAGGAATGTATATGTTCATTTGTATGTACAGTATATGTTTGGTGTACAAGGTCAGCAGGTACGCAGAAGACAAGCATTATAATGACGAGGACTCAAGACACGAGAATTTCCGACCAAAGACAATTGTAGCCGGCTTGTACGCTGTCAGAAATTACGGCTATAAAAAGTGTATGTAAAAGGTACATAAGGTTATTGGGATAGTTTGTGATTTACCTTTCTTTCCTTGTAAAAGATGGGTTTACTACCATCAATATACCTTTAGATGTACAGTTGGCCACATCAGTTTGAGTCCACACCATTATCTTATGTAAGGAAGGAAACATAGTGTGTTTGACTTGCAAAAATTTAATTTAGGTGTCGATTTTTTACTGGCGAGCGATAGCGAGCCTGTAATTTAAGAGAAACCGGCCATTGGCCGGGAAATTTGTCTATCGAAAAATGTGAACATTTATCTTGAAGGAGGGTCTTGGGCAGGTGTTTTTTAAGCTTGATTGAGGTCTACGGTGGAAACTAAAAATAAATACATATATAAATGAGCCAATAAATACACCCATCTCCCCTTAATCAGTTAAAATATTTACCTTTTGCAATGCAACGTACACTTCTCATTCAATCATACTAACTTTCCTTCCACACATAAAAACACGGAGTGTACACATTAATGTGGCCAACTGTACAAGGAATTACCGACCGAAGACACTTGTAGTCGTTTTGTATAGTCGGTTGTTTATCAGGTAAATCGAATCCCTTAGCAGCTGATTGTTCGATACTTAATGGACAAATTTGTAACTACTATGTCCCTGTGTTATATTAGTGCCAAGTTTTCTTAAGGGGGAATGGGCGTATTTATTTCCTCATTTATGTATGTTTATTATTATTTTAGCTTCCTCCTTAAAAGAAGCCCCCCCCCCCCCCCACCCCCAAACCCTCCTTTAAGATATATTTGTACATTTTTTAATAAAACAATTACAGGCTGGCTATCGCTCACCAAGAAAAAAACGACACCTAATGTCTTAATATTGACGAAGAAATGGGGGTGAAAGATCTCAAAATAGCCAAACTTATGGGCCGTACATAATAAAATCTGAAAATTAATGGAACTAAACATGAGGAAGAAGGGGAACCAGAAAAACGACCCATCTCCCCTTAATGTACGACATCCTGCATATCTCTACATAAAGGCCGTGATAGCTGGGAAATCAAGATGGTGACATTACAGTTCCCGGCCAACTTTAAAAAAAAAAGAAAAAAACAAAAAATACAAGTATACGACCCTAGTATTAGACGATTTTATTCAGCTTAACCCTCTCAGAACGATGACGACTTTTTATCTCTTATTCCGGCAACATTGGATGAGTGTATTCTGCTTAATAAGGCCCTGTGTTATTATGATGGTTTATTGAGATGGTATTATCCCTTTGAGTCCTGAAGGTAGATTATATAATGATAAGAAATTCGTGTAATGGTATATATATATATATATATATATATATATATATATATATATATAAATATATATATATATATATATATATATATATATATATATATATACAGTATATATATATATATATATATATATATAATATACAGTATATATATATATATATATATATTTTTTTTTTTTTACGTATCTTGATCCTCATGTAGTTAACTTGATGAATATAGATAGCACAGAGATATATTTTAAGGTATCAGTCAGCTGAAGGCAAAACAAAAGTAAAATCTAATAACATTATTTCCTGTTGTTGCTTCCTTTCCTTTTGGATCTTAGGACTTGGTATCCTTTATTGACTGATACTCTTTAATTATGGAAAAATACTGAAACTAATTAAAGTCATGTAGTATTTATAAAGAATTATTATTTAACCGAAGCTTAGTAGGCTATGGTTATGAACCGAATAAGTTAAATCTAAAGAAGGACTATTAATTATATATCAAGTCTTGAAAGATAAATATTAAGGTAAGAATATTTCTGTCTCTTACCCTTTTTGAATGAATAGCTAGTTTTCTTATATGTCCTTTTATTTTTAATTAATGTAGTTATTATTCTTGGTTCTTGTCTTACGTTAATAGTATTATATTATTATTATCATCAGGATTAATATCAAAGTCACATAAACAAGTTTGATATATATTTAATAATTAGTTAAATGTATTTCTTAACCACGTAACATTGAGGTTTGATTATGAGTAAATTAAGTTACAGGATCGCTTCATAGATTCGATTCAGGTCTCACTCAAATAATATGAAAAGCAAAATAATATTTTGAAGCTAAAATAATTTTCTTCAGCTTAGAAAATCACTAGAAGTAACATTAAAACAGCCATGTTAGTCTAAGGCGATATTACTAATATGAGACAATAGTATCACCGTACTAAGCACCGTTAAGCAATGTAAGCTTAATTAAAAGAAAATGAAAGAACTCATAAGTCTTAATATAAAACAATAGTATTACTTTTATCATAACCCAATTACTTAAAGAGTTGCTTTAGTCCACAAGTCAGTCAACTAAAATAGTTAAGTACATAATAGTAGCGTTAACGTTAATTCCCAATCGCATATCTCACTAACCAACATAACGTAAGTGTTTACACCGAACACACTTAACACACACATATAATCTGACTGACAGTCACAATCCCATTATAATACTTCACCCCGTCTTCCTCCAGCTGCAAGTTCACCTTCCCAACTCCAAATGAGACTGATTTGAATGCCCACTACTCGGGTCTTATATACTAAACAATGATGGTGTAGGAACGAATCAGGATGCAGGGGATAGTGCGCGCCCCAATAACAGCTCCTCGAGTTGCGTAGCAGGTGCGTGGTCCAATGGAGTCTCCTGGCGTCGATCATCGTCATGGCGTCGATCATCGTCATAGCGTCGGGTCATCGAAGTAGTTTGCAGGGTCCCCTATGACGCACGCAGGTGTGAAGGCTTGTTTGCTGGTATGCAGACGAGCTGGTTTCCCACTCGCTGGTTCGCTCGCTAGTCTGCTTCGCCGCCTGGGTAATTTGGCACTCCTTCAACTCTGAATTCTAACTCTTAAATAAACATACAGGGCTCCGTATGTCAGACCTCCCCCCTAGAAAAGAGTTTAAGGAGTATAGTACATAATATGAAACATAATACATAAATAGATTCACCACCATATTGGCAACAGCAAGATTATAATGAGGATATAATAAGGATATCACCCAAAGTAAGCAACGTCTCCAGGTACCACATCAGAACATAGCCGGAACATTAGTGGAGTACCCCAGGGATCAGTATTAGGACCTCTGCTCTTCCTTATACTGATAGGGGACATTGATGATGGAGTTGGTTAATCAGTTATCTCTTCCTTTGCTGACGATACGAACATAAGTCGTGTCGTCAGAAATGAAGAGGATATTCATAATCTCCAGGATGACCTCGACAAAATCTACAAATGGGCAGACGAAAACAACATGACCTTCAACGTAGAAAAGTTTGAAGCGTTACGATGTGGCCCGAAACAAACCCTCAAGGACACCACCAAACTACTCACTGCAGGCGGCCACGACATCACCCCCAAGCCACATGTGAGATGCCTAGGTGTGCAATTGTCCGACGATGCCACATTTCAACACCACATTTCTGCAGCTGTCAAGAAAGCCAAGGGAATGGCTGGATGGATCCTACGGACGTTCAACTCCAGGGAACAAGAAACAATGCTAACTCTCTGGAGGTCTATGGTACAACCCTTCCTTGACTACTGTAGTCAACTATGGTCGCCACACAAAAAGGGGTACATACGAGATCTTGAGTCCGTCCAGAGGTCCTTCACTAGAAACATTCGGGGGATGAAGGACCTTAGCTACTGGGACCGGCTCAAGAAGCTAGGGCTGTACTCCCAGCAGAGAAGGCGAGACAGGTACTGCACAATTTATGTGTGGAAAATCCTGGAGAAGCTGGTTCCAGGTCCAACTGGTAATGAACTCCAGGAAAAATAAAATGGTCGGACTGGAAGGAAGTGTGAGAGGAGATCCCTCCCAACACAGGCACCAGAACGAGTGAGATCCCTCCTCGCGTCCAGCCTAGGCCACAATGGACCAAAACATTTCAACTCGCTGCCCAAGGAAGTGCGAGACATAGTAGGTTGCCCGGTAGACAGTTCAAAGGGTTATTAGACAAGTTTCTAAAGACCCTCCCAGATGAACCACCAGTGTCTGGATACACTGCTAACTGCCGGGCGGCCTCAAACTCTATACCGGACCAGACGGACCTCCTTCGAAGGGACGCACGGGACGGACGCAGCGGTGGCGGACCACGACTGTGAGGACGGGACCTCTAGACGACTTCAAGTAAGATTCAAGTAAGATAGCTGGAGCGTTATTCGAACTGCAAGGCATCTCACAGCTGAAGGCTTGAAAGCGCACTACTAAAGCATGATATTTACCTCGCTACAAGGGAGAGCTAATTGCCAAAATCCTCTCATTAAATTAATCTTACTGCTGTATGAGGCCAACCTGGTAAATGCAATCTTTTAATAGATACGTGATAGGCAATCGGCTAGCACGTTCTGGACCCCCTTAATATGTTTGACATCCAGGGAGTATTCCTGCAGCAACAAACTCCACCTGGTCAGTCGTTGGTTTTTATTTTGGAACTTATGCAAAATTTTTAAGGGGTGATGGTCAGTATACACAGTGATGGCACCAGAGGCAGATTGCACATAGACAGCAAAGTATTGAAGGGATAAAATTAATGCTAACAGCTCCTTCTCAATGACTGAATAGTTACGTTGAGCAGAATTTAATTTTTTACTAAAATAGCACACCGGATGCAATACTTCACAGTCGTCTTCCTGTAGCAACACTGCACCAACCCCGGTATTGCTCGCATCCACTGCTGTGGAAAAAGATCTGTTAAAATCAGGAGATCGGAGTACAGGATAATTAGATAAAATATATTTGGTAGCATTAAAGGCCTCCTCACATTCAGCGGACCACTCAAACTTCACATCCTTACGGAGAAGATCTGTCAGGGGAGCTGTTAGCCTTGAAAAGTTTAAGATGAAACGCCTATAATAACCAATCATGCCTAGGTACCTTTGGATATGTTTCTTAGTGCTAGGAGTTGGAAATTCTAGAATAGACTCTACCTTTGCTTGAGGAGGTGCAACCTGCCCCTGACCTACTGTATATCCTAGATACTGGACCGTACTCTTTACAAAGGTGCATTTCTTAAGATTAACCACCAGATTGGCATCAGCAAGATTTAAGAACAGCAATCTAAGTTGGTAAAGATGCTCCTCCCATGACTGTGAAAAGATAAGAATGTCATCGATGTAGACAACGCATCCAGGTACCCCTTCAGTCACCAAATTCATGAGGCGCTGGAATGTAGCTGGAGCGTTTTTCAAGCCGTAGGGCATTACGTTACAGCAGAAGGCTTGATTATTGACTACAAAGCATGATATTTCCCTCGCTCTAGGGGTGAGAGCTACTTGCCAATATCCCTTCATTAAGTCAATCTTGCTGATATAGGTGGCTGTACCAATCTGGTCAATGCAGTCGTCGATCCGTGGCAGTGGGTAGGTATCGTTCTTTGTGACAGCATTAACTTGCCTATAGTCCATACATAACCTATGGCTCCCGTCTGGCTTTGGCACAAGTATGACCGGACTACTCCACTGGCTTAAGGCCCTTGTGATCAGCTCGTTTGATAACATAAAGTCAAGCTCGACCTGCAGTATACTCCTGCGTTGTGGTGAGACACGGTAGGGGGATAGTTTAATGGGAGTTGCATCCCCTACGTCGATGTCGTGCACGGCCAAAGAAGTGAGCCCTGGAGTATCACGGAACACACTGGGAGACTGAGATAAAACAGAGATTAGTTGGTTCGCTTGATCAGAGGGAAGATGACATAGTTTAGATGGTAATTCCCCCCAAGCTACTGAGTTATACTGAAAGTTGGATAGGCTACATGACAAGTCAAAGTCTGCATGGATACCTTCAGGCTCTGGAACAGTCTGTTGCGGGTCAGTAAGAGAAATGAAGACTTTGTCCGCACCAGGCTGTCCACAGGTCCTGACATTCACTGCCACAGTGGGAGAATCTGGAGGAGAGGAATCAGGGGACCTATGGTAGGGTTTCAACATATTTATATGGAATACTTGCGTGGGCTTTCTCCTGTCTGGGGTAGTTACTAGATAATCGGTAATGCTCACCCTCTGAATGATCTTATATGGGCCCCTGAACTTGGCAGATAAAGGTTGGCCAAAAAGGGGGAGCAGGACCAAAACCTCATCACCGGGCTGAAACTCCCTCTCACGGGCTTTTCTGTCATACCAGTTCTTCATGGAGCTTTTAGCCGCTGTCAAGTTTTGAGCTGCAAACTCACATGAGGATCTCAGCCGGGTTTTGAAATCTGAAACATACTTGAGGAGGTTTTGGTTCCCCTCCTGGCCAACTAGGCTATCCTGCAATAGTTGCAAAGGACCTCTTACCTGGTGACCGAAAACTAGCTCATTAGGGGAAAAACCCAGGGATTCAGGTGGAACCTCACGAGTAGCAAATAAAAGAAAAGGTACCCCCTTATCCCACTCAACTCTGGTCTCTGTACAATATTTACGCAACATTCCTTTTAATGTCTGATGATATCGTTCGAGAACCCCTTGACTCTCTGGGTGGTAGGTGCTCGACTTAACATGCTCGATACCCAACTCCTTCAGGGACTGCTGGAAAATGTTAGAGGTAAATTTAGTACCTTGATCACTTTGCACCTCATGGGGGAAACCCCTTCTGGTGAAGAATTTGAGCAGTTCTTTGATGACAGTTGGAGCAGAGGTAGTCCTTAAGGGTATATAGCCTCTGGGTAGCGAGTTGCCATGTCCATAATAGTTAATAAATAATTGTTACCTTGGGAAGTCTTAGGCAATGGGCCTACAATGTCCACTACCACCCGAGTAGAAGGATTCTCGAAGACGGGCAAGGGCACCAGAGGATGTACAGGCACCTTCTGATTGGGTTTTCCTGTCATCTGGCAAGTGTGACACACTCTACAAAACTCCACTACATCTGCACGCATTCCTGGCCAGTGAAAGTGGGCTCTGATTCTGTCTAGAGTTTTTCTCACACCTAGGTGTCCTGCCAATGGTATACAATGTGTCATTTCCAAGATATCTCTACGACAAGGTTTGGGGACTACTACTTGATGGACGTCCCAGGCCCCGTCATCGATTGGTCTGTGTGGCTGTCTCCATCTATGCCACAATACTCCTCCTATGAGGTAGAAACATTCACCACCCTCCTTCTCACATTCCTCTTCACTCACGGCCCTGGCAGCTAACTCCTTGCATTCACAATCATCTCTCTGTAGCTCTACCAGGCCACTAGGACAATTTGGAGTGGTTTCATGGTCATCGTTAGGGTCAAGATGAGCCATAAATGTGTCAGATAAATCCACCTCAGTCACATCATCAGGCACAGTTGGAGCGTCATTCACACTCTCATCATCCCTTTCATCAACTCTTACATTCGGTACATTTCTGTCTGAGGGAACTGCTACTTGAGACATTGAACGTGTGACAGCACACACAGGGAAAACTGTTGGCATCTCCTTTTCGAGCTCACCGGTTAGTGGCTCGTTAACAGGGGAAAGTGACAAAATGGGATCTGGTCGGACCTTCTCACCTGCTACATCATTCGCCAAAAGGAGTGTTACCCCAGGTACAGGGATATCTTGGGACCTACACAAAGCTATGGTGGCCTCACCCTGTAGTAACTCACATTCAATTTCGCCTTTTACCAAGTATGCATAAAATTGGCCTCCAGCACCTCTCATTATAACTGGTTCGCCAGGTGGGCACTCAGTGTAAGGATTCACCATGAGGGTGCTAGTAGAACCTGCGTCTCTCAGAATTTTTACCTCATGCATACAACCATTTAATCTCACGTTGCCAGATGAAATAAAGGGACGGTAACTGTCCTGCACTGATGGTGAAATTATTATTGGCTTAACCCTAGTGGGTTGCACACACATGCTACTACACCCCTGTCTAGATGATTTACGTTAGCTGCTAGGTACTCCTTCTGTCGGGAGTCCTGTATTAAAGGAACTGTTGGTGCTAGGTACTCCTTCTGTCGAGAGTACTGCATTAAAGGAACTTTTGGTGCTAGGTACTCCTGTCGGGAGTCCTGCATTAAAGGCACATATGGAGTTTGAGATATGGCGGCAACTGTCTGCCCCGATCTCTTGGTTTTCTCCTTGGCCCAGCACTGATAATCTAGGTGGCCTCTCTTGCCACAAAAAGTACATACTTTAGGGGATACGGGAACGTTCCCTCTTTGAACATTACTATTACTTTGGGCCCCACCTCTGTTACCATTGCCCTGAGTCGCATTTTTAGTTGGGGGAACAATTCTATTTTGGATAGCTGGGGAAGACATTACAGGCTTGTGACTGGGTCTGTCAGATTTGTGATTGGGATACTTAAAATTAGAACTAGAATTATCGTAGGGCTTCTTTCCACGAAATTTGTTGTTGAGCACGTATGTGTCAGCCATGTCAGCGGCGTCAGCAAGACAATCTACCTTTTTCCCCCTTAAATGATAGGCTACAGAAGAATCAATTTTCCATAGGAAATTTTCTAACAGGACCAACTCCTTCAGATCATTGTAGCTTGTGACTTTCTTACTCTTGACCCAATGATTGAAAGTTTTAGTCATGGTCCTGGCAAATACCTTATGGGTTTCTTCTACTTTCTTCTGGTTTTTACGGAAAGATTGCCTGTAAGCCTCAGGCTGCAATTGATAGGTTTTTAGGATAGCTTCTTTGAAATTGTCATAATCCTGCCTAACCTCTGCTACTTCTGACAAATACGTGGCTCGAGCCTGCCCTGTCAAAACGGTTTGTAACATAAAAGGCCATTGATCTCTTGTCCACTTCATACCTCCAGCAATTTCCTCAAACAAAACAAAGAAATCCTGCACATTATCCTCAGTGAAAGGTGGAATGACACTGGTCATAGTCAATCCCAGAGGGGTAGCAATTAAGGGAGCATTTGTATTGACATTTAGTTGAGCTATTTGATATTGACATTGATATTGTTCGGTCGTTGCTCTGGCTTGGCCGACATTTATTCTGGCTTGTTCGGTCTTTATTCTGGCTAGTTCTAGTTTGAATAATTGATCAACGGTAAAACCAGGTGGCAATTGCTCATCAAGTTGGCTAGGGTTACTCGGGATCCCACCAACTGCTCCGTCACCCTCCCCGCCTTCTACAGGGAACAGGTTGGTTTTTATGGTCTGAGCCACCTCTACTTTGGACATAAGAACATAAGAACATAAGAAAATGGGAGTCTGCAGAAAGCCGATTGGCCTAAGCAAGGCAGATCCCTGTCCCACACAACCCCCATTCATTACAAAGCCCAATTATAGGCTTCACACTCTAATACCCTGAGGATCATCCTACCAAAACGGTTAGAGATTAACGCAGGATTATGGAGGTCTGCAGAGCGCTGATTGGCCCAACCCGGCTGATCCCCCTTCACACCCAACCCTTCTCGTCCATATGCTTATCCAATTTTATCTTAAAGCTCCCTACAGTTTTAGATCCCACTATAGCACTTGGTAGTCCATTCCACCCGTCTACAACTCTGTTACCAAACCAATACTTGCCTATATCTTTTCTGAAGCGAAATTTATCTAATTTGAAACCATTGGTACGAGTTCTTTCGCTATCACTGAGCTTTAGTACATTTGCCATGTCCCCTTTGTTAATCCCACTAACCCACTTGAACACCTCTATCATATCCCCTCTAACTCTGCGTCTCTCTAACGAATGTAAACCTAATTTCTTCAACCTTTCTTCATACGAAAGATTTCTAATATTATGGATCATTTTTGTCATTCTACGCTGTACTCTCTCCAATGAATCTATGTCCATTCTGTAATAAGGACACCAAAATTGGACAGCATAATCCATATGGGGTCTCACTAATGACAAGTAAAGTTTTAAGATAACATCAGCAGTTCTGTTACTCACACTCCTAGAGATGAACCCGAGAATCCTGTTTGCCTTATTACGAACGCTTATACACTGTTTTCTAGGCTTCAAATCATTGCTAACAAACACACCTAGATCTTTCTCGCAGTCTGAATTTTCTAATTCTAAATTAGCTAGTTTATATTTAACATTTGTTTGCATCTTCCCTATCTTTAATACCTTGCATTTGTCAATGTTAAACTTCATCTGCCAATTTACTGACCATTCATGTAAGGTATCTAGATCTCTTTGGAGGCACTCTATATCGCTATCTGAATCAATTGATCTCCCTATTTTAGTATCGTCTGCGAATTTACTTATCCTACTAGTTATACCTAAATCTAGGTCATTTATGTATATAAGAAACAACAGGGGACCTAATACCGATCCCTGGGGGACACCACTTTTGACTGCTCCCCATTCTGACTTGGTACCATTTATGCTGACTCTCTGCTTCCTACCAATTAGCCATGACCTAATCCATCCTAACAACGCCCCACCTATTCCATGTGCCTCAACCTTTCTCATCAATCTCTCATGAGGGACTCTGTCGAAAGCTTTACTGAAATCTAAATATATAATATCATATGACTTGTCATTATCTACTGCTTCATATACCTCTGAGAAAAAACTAAGCAAATTAGTAAGGCAAGACCGTCCCTGAGTGAATCCATGCTGAGAAGAATTGATTAAGTTAAATGTTTCTAAGTGGTTTCTCATTTTCCTAGCAATAATTGACTCTAGTAGTTTTCCTATGATTGAAGTGAGACTAATGGGACGGTAATTGGATGCTATTGATTTATCACCTTTTTTGAAGATCGGAACTACATTTGCAAGCTTCCAAGCTTCTGGAACTATACCTGTTTCTAATGACTTGTTAAATAGAAATGTTAATGGATAACTTAACTCATCTCTGCATTCTTTTAATACTCTAGCATATACCTCATCAGGACCAGGCGATTTATGAGGTTTCAGTCTGTCAATTTCCTTAACCACATCATTTCTACTTATAGTAACCGTACTTAACCTATTTTCTATACTATCGCTGTATACCTTACGGACTTCTGGAAACTGTGCCAAATTTTCATTAGTGAAAACGGAAAGAAATTGACTATTTAATGTACTGCACATTTCTAAATCACTTTCTGTCAATTTTCCTATCGAAGTTTTAAGGGGACCAATTACATCTCTAACCTTGGATTTATATAGTTGGTAAAAAGCTTTAGGATTATTTTTTGAATCATTGGCAACCTTAATTTCATAATTTCTTTTTTCTTTACTAATATCCTTTTTTACCTGTCGTGATAGATTCTGATAGTAAGCAAGTAGGTGAATTTCGCCTTTTTTAATTTTTCTATATATTCCTCTCTTTTTTCCTAGAAGATCTAATAGTCTATTATTCATCCATTTGGGTTGGTTCTGTGTTGATCTAAATTTTCTTTTGGGGATATATTTATTTTGCGCATTGAATACTGACTTGATAAAATTATCGTATGTATCTACCAAGTTTGACGTCTCCTCCTGACTTAAAATGACAGGTGCCTGAGAAAGGATACACTCATTTGGACACCTGGATCGACTTAATTTTTGACCATAGGGTCCGCTAACAGGGCTTCTCTTAACCCACCATAATTGGCTTTTCTGAAGTCAGGTATTAATGTTGTATTCTCTCTGATATTACCTTTCCATTGTATATTAAAATACACAGAATTGTGATCACTATTTCCAAGGTGGTCCCCGATTTCTACACTATTTATCATATGTTCATTGTTACTGAAAACTAAATCGAGAATATTATCACCTCTAGTCGGCGTATCTATGAATTGAGATAAAAAACTATCTTGTACTACCTCAATAAACTCCTTTGAATCAGAGTCCCCTATTTGTTGCTGCCAATCTATATTAGGGAAATTAAAATCCCCCATAATGCACACGTTGCTAAGCCTTGATGCTATTTTAATTTCCTCCCATAATGATGTTCCGTCATTTCTACTCATATTTGGCGGTCTATACATAACTCCAATAACTAAAGTCTCACTACCTTCGTTAACTTCTACCCAAACACTTTCATTTTCATTATTTACTCTAATACCTGATTTAGTACAGCTTTTTAATGAACTCCTGACAAACACTGCTATACCGCCACCCCTCTTACTTGTTCGGTCATATTTAAACAAACTATATCCTGGTATATCAAACTCTGCTAAAAAATGCCTGGTTTCTGTATTAATCCATGTTTCAGTTAGCGCTATTATGTCTATATTTTCTTTGCTAACCAGTGCTCTAACTTCGTTCATTTTGTTACATAAACTCCTGCAATTTGTATAATATACACTCAAACTATTACTTGTATTTGCAACTATTTTTCTATTGTTTTTAACTAATTTATTTTTACCTGTTGAACTACTGGACCTAGACGGAAAATCTACGCTATCAGAATGTTCGTTATTACTATCAATTTGATGTGGCTGGGATTCTATTTTACTTACACACCTATGGTTTATTAACCAAACCCCGCAACAAACTTGTCGAGTGAGCTGGCTAAGGTCGAAACTCCTAGTCGAGAGAGATGTACCCCATCCTGGGCATACAGTTCATCCTTACCGTAGAAGAGGGTCCAGTTATCCAGGAATGGAATAGTATTTGCCTTGCAATACTTCTCCAGCCGGCTATTTACACCAATAGCCCTGGAGGACCATTCCTTCCTTACCCCTCTTCTTGGTAGGATACTGTGTACCACAGGAACTCCACCCTTCTCCTTGATCCTCTCCAACATTTCCTGGTACGTGGGGAGCAACTCCTCAGTCCTGCATTTCCAAATGTCGTTGCTCCCTGCGTTGAGGAAGATGATGGGGTCCTCTCCACTCGCTTCCATGACACCATCTAGCTTTTCTGCCACCTTCTCGACTCCGGCACCAGGCAGACAGACAACTTTACCAACATGTGTGTTAGTAGCCCTACCAAGGTATTTAATCATTGAATCCCCTACAATTAAAATAGACTTAGCTGTTTTCTGTTGTCCGGCGTGTAGCAGGAGTTGTAGCAGCAACAGCAGCAGACTTCCCCCCCTCCCCTCTCACTGCCTCGATGATCGCCACTTCCTCGCCATCACTCTCATCAGCCAAGGTGCTGAAGTTGTTGTGGGTCTTGAGTGGCTGCCTTTTCAGCTTGCAGGCCGTTGCACTGGTTGACACCACTTTCCAAGGGGCTTCACGATCCCTGGGAACACTTCCGGTAGCCTCACACTTCTTTTCCGCCATAGCTAGTCTCAAGGCCAAATTTTCATCTTTGAGACACTGAATCTCCTGCTCCACACTCTCCAGTCTTTCTTGCAAAGCAAGACAAAGCTGGAGAGTATGGGAGGAGACAGCAGACTCATCAACAACAGCCATCACTAAGAAAGTTCACTAGGACCTCACTAAGGGTAAACCGGTTCACTAGCGGTCACTGGGGACGTCCGCACAGGTCAGGGGTCAGAGGGCAACTGACATGTTTGAGGACATGTTTGAGACAGTTAATTGTAGATGTGAGGCAAGCACTTTCAGTTCGGATTTTGACAGACGGTCAATATCAGGGGCTGTGGGTTCTGATTCTATGAAAACTCAAGCATCTTCGTCACTAATTAGATCAGGCATGATTAAGATTTGATTTGCAAGTAGTGAAACGGTAATGAAACTGAGTGAAACTGTATGAAACGAATCCTGGCGAGGTCGCCACTCTTCTGTTACGTATCTTGATCCTCAAGTGGTTAACTTGATGAATCTAGATAGCACAGAGATATATTTTAAGGTATCAGTCAGCTGAAGGCAAAACAAAAGTAAAATCTAATACAATTATTTCCTGTTGTTTCTTCCTCTTCTTTTGGATCTTAGGACTTGGTATACTTTATTGACTGATACTCTTTAACACCTTACGAGCGGCCTATGCGGTTTATTTATGTGTACCGCCCAGCGGGGTGTTTTTAGCAAAAATAGGGCTGTTTACGTGATCATTTTCATGCCTAAATAAGACCCAGAACGTAAAACAAGTATCTATCCCTGAAAGGGCATAAACAGAGCTTTCGAATGACACCATAACGATCCTTGTGTGATGGATAGTTTTCTTGCAATAACCGTGCAACGCGAGTGCAAAAAGCAGGTAATTCGGTACTTTCGGTACATAATTGAGTATGTAGCGAGTGAGAGAGGGAGGAGGGAGCTGAGATTTGTGTCAGTAGGTTCGCCGCGGTGGTCTGGAGCAGTCATACGCTCGCTAGTCTCCTGCCACCACTTGTCTCTCTCTCTCAGCCACATTACGTGCTGAAATTGCCACTCGAGTTATGTCGAGCGCCGCCACATAGTCCAGCTTTATTAAATACGACTTAAGTAGTGAGCCGCTAATAAAGGGTTAATTATGAAAAATACTGAAACTAATTAAAGTCATGTAGTATTTATAAAAAAATATTATTTAACCGAAGCTTAGTAGGCTATGGTTATGAACCGAATAAGTTAAATCTAAAGAAGGACTATTAATTATATATCAAGTCTTGAAAGATAAATATTAAGGTAAGAATATTTCTGTCTCTTACCCTTTTTGAATGAATAGCTAGTTTTCTTATATGTCCTTTTATTTATATTTAATGTAGTTATTATTCTTGGTTCTTGTCTTACGTTAATAGTATTATATTATTATTATCATCAGGATTCATATCAAAGTCACATAAAAAGTTAGATATATATATTTAATAATTAGTGAAATGTATTTCTTAACCACGTAACATTGAGGTTTGATTATGAGTAAATTAAGTTACAGGATCGCTTCATAGATTCGATTCAGGTCTCACTCAAATAATATGAAAAGCAAAATAATATTTTGAAGTTAAAAGAATTTTCTTCAGCTTAGGAAATCACTAGAAGTAACGTTAAAACAGCCATGTTAGTCTAAGGCGATATTACTAATATGAGACAATAGTATCACCGTACTAAGCACCGATAAGCAATGTAAGCTTAATTAAAAGAAAATGAAAGAACTCATAAGTCTTAATATAAAACAATAGTATTACTTTTATCATAACCCAATTACTTGAAGAGTTGCTTTAGTCCACAAGTCGGTCAACTAAAAAGTTAAGTACATAATAGTAGCGTTAACATTAATTCCCAATCACATATCTCACTAGCCAACATAACGTAAGTGTTTACACCGAACACACTTAACACACACTTATATAATCTGACTGACAGTCACAATCCCATTATAATACTTCACCCCGTCTTCCTCCAGCTGCAAGTTCACCTTCCCAACTCCAAATGAGACTGATTTGAATGCCCACTACTCGGGTCTTATATACTAAACAATGATGGTGTAGGAACGAATCAGGAGACGGGGGATAGTGGGCCCAATCACAGCTCCTCGAGTTGCGTAGCAGGTGCGTGGTCCAATGGAGTCTCCTGGCGTCGATCATCGTCATAGCGTCGGGTCATCGAAGTAGTTTGCAGGGTCCCCTATGACGCACGCAGGTGTGAAGGCTTGTTTGCTGGTAGGCAGATGAGCTGGTTTCCCACTCGCTGGTTCGCTCGCTATTCTGCTTCGCCGCCTGGGTAATTTGGCACTCCTTCAACTCTGAATTCTAACTCTTAAATAAACATACAGGGCTCTGTATGTCAGAATATATATATATATATATATAATATATATATATATATATATTATATACCGTATATATATATATATATATATATATATATATATATATATATATATATATATATATATATACTGTATATAAATATATATATATATATATATATATATATATATATATATATATATATATATATATATATATATTCATATACATTATATATATACGTATATATATATATTTCTAATCTCTCAGTGGGGATCGAACCGTCGACCATCAGGACGATAGCCGACGCCTAATCAATTACACCACGGCAGTCTAAAAGACACTCAGCCTTCTATCTTATTTAAGTTAGGGAGAAGGGAAACCCACTAGGCGAATATATTTCAATTCAAACCTAGTTGTAGGATCCATATTTCCAGAATACCATACAAGGATTTCTGAGTGTCCCGACGCAACTCGGGTCAAAATTGATTTAATTTAATTCTAACCAACAAATCATGAGAGTTACAAATATTGAGAATATATCACAAATACACGTGAGCCACTAAATGTTTCTAATCTCTCAGTGGGGATCGAACCGTCGACCATCAGGACGATAGCCGAGGCTTTAATCAATTACACCACGGCAGTCAAACTCAACTGAAATGAGCTCCAAGGAGGTCAAGGTCGCCCGGTTGCTGTGTTGCCACATTTCTACCAAAACAAACCTTTTAGAAAATGGGAAACCAAGCAAAGTTCTCTTATAATCATATTTAGAAGGGAAACTTGAAATAAATGTACAAGACGTTTTTATGTCTGGAAGGGTTATTGGTATTCTTGTATAAAAGTTATAGAAACGAAATAATAGGTAGGCTATATTTGTATATACCTATTTACATTGTACAGCATCTCCCTTGCCTGGCTATGAAGATGAGAGTAACTTTTGCGAGTTTTTCCTTCCATGGTGGTCACGCTATGAATGAGGGTTAGTGACCGTCTGACCTGGGTGATGTTGTTGTCTTTATTTGAGGTCCTTTAAAGCGTTGCCATTACTCGTATCCAGCTCTCTCTCTCTCTCTTTTGATGGGATTACATTGTGCTATATTGCATTTTGGAGATTGTGTATGTATGTGTGTGTTTGTGTGTGTATCTGTAGGGGGGGGGTGTGAGTGCGTGCGTAGCCAACAGAACCCCATTGACATTACTTGGCAACGTTGCATATCCTACCACTCCTTAAATCTATTTATAGCTGTCCCCAGAAAAATGGCAGAATGTTCTAAATAGCGTGCCATATGTTGTATAAATTCCTTCTACTGTATATATCCTTAATATGATATGTTTCTTAACACCACATAACCTTTAAAAATTGTAATATAATATATATAGTCATAGAAGCTAAAATTAATTTGTTAACACCTTACGAGCGGCCTATGCGGTTTATTTATGTGTACCGCCCAGCGGGGTGTTTTTAGCCAAAATAGGGCTGTTTACGTGATCATTTTCATGCCTAAATAAGACCCAGAACGTAAAACAAGTATCTATCCCTGAAAGGGCATAAACAGAGCTTTCGAATGACACCATAACGATCCTTGTATGATGGATAGTTTTCTTGCAATAACCGTGCAACGCGAGTGCAAAAAGCAGGTAATTCGGTACTTTCGGTACATAATTGAGTATGTAGCGAGTGAGAGAGGGAGGAGGGAGCTGAGATTTGTGTCAGTAGGTTCGCCGCGGTGGTCTGGAGCAGTCATACGCTCGCTAGTCTCCTGCCACCACTTGTCTCTCTCTCTCAGCCACATTACGTGCTGAAATTGCCACTCGAGTTATGTCGAGCGCCGCCACATAGTCCAGCTTTATTTAACTCGACTTATGTTGCTCGCCGCTAATTAAGGGTTAATAACCTGAAAAACTAACATTTGTTGTTAAAGCTTTGAATATTTTACAACACCGCACAGGGCGAGGGAAACCACCTTGTAGCTCATTTCATAGGAGGATGACTATAGTGGGTTTCCCTTCTCCCTAACTTAAATAGGATAGAAGGCTGAGTGTCTTTTAGACTGCCGTGGTGTAATTGATTAAAGCGTCGGCTATCGTCCTGATGGTCGACGGTTCGATCCCCACTGAGAGATTAGAAACATTTAGTGGCTCACGTGTGTTTGTGATATATTCTCAATATATACTAGCAGTAGCCTATATATATATATATATATATATATACCGGTATATATATATTTTTGTTTTTTCTCTCTAAATGCCGGAATATTATGACATATTTGGCTTGACAATAACAAAGAAAAACAAATCTTTTATATACGAGATAGCCTTTTTGGTTATATGGTGGCTAACACCAAGGTTAAGAGATACAACAGGTTGGCGCACGCGCAGCCTGTTGGCATGAGGCTGGGTGAGAGAAAGAAAGATAGAAAAACGCTCCCCTGCCAGCCAAACTGCTGCCACTAGACCAGGGGTGTCAAACATGTTAATTAATATTAGTACCGGTATTTTTTTATACCCGGTATCTTCATTTTGCTTGCTTATTGTTCTAATTTCTTATTCTTATAATATAATTAGCTTGCACAAAGAGGGATAAGGATTACATAAACACGAGGATTTCACACTGATTTTATTAGTTTAGACATATTAGATTTAGTTTTTCTGGGATCATTAGCATTCTTATTTCTGTTTAAAATCCGTATTCTAAAAAAAACAGTCGGCCATCTTACAAAAAAACTAATTACTTCCCATGGTAAAGTCACCATACCAACAATTTCTTTACACAATGATTTTACGGAGTTTTTGCCAGCTTTGAACTCTGTTTTACCATGAAAACACACACAGATTTTTTTCATTAATTTAAGCTGTTCAAAGAATCCATTTTTGGGTGTCATAAGCATCCCTTCTTTTCTGCATATTTTCCCAATCCAGGTTGTGTCATCCTCTGATACTTTCTGACCTAGAAATTCATGCTGGGGAAACTTGCTGGCAATATATCCACAAATATACCTCAAACCTTCATTTTCATTTTCTTGGGATAAATTTTTACTTGACATACCAACTGGAATTTCAGTATCATAGTCACTGGAGTCGCATGCATTTACTTCATAACTATCTCGTCCATGTACCTATCTAATTTTATCTCTATCTTTCTTGATCCTATTATAACACTCGGTAGCCTATTCCACCTATCTACAACTCTGTTACCAAACCAGTATTTGCCTATATCTTTTCTGAAACGCAGTTCTCTCTCTCTCTCTAACTACATGCGCCCTAGTACCAAACTGATATAAATGTAGTATGTATAACTACAATATCTAGTCACAGGTATAGTATAACTACTTTTTATCACCCCCCTGCCAATATGTATCTATCTATCTTATATATTATAGATATATATATATATATATATATATATATATATATATATATATATATATATATATATATATATATATATATATATATATATATATATATATATATATATATAGCGGTATATATATATATATATATATACATATATACATAAATATATATGGCCCTTGTGTGGGTCATTCGGCTCTCTGCAGACTCAAATTTTCTTATGTTCTTTTCTTATATATGCTGTTAAATTTTAATTACAGAATAATTCCTTGGAGAGAGTACATAAGAACATAAGAACATAAGAAAATGGGAGTCTGAAAAAAGACGATCGGCCCATACAAGGCAGATCCCTGTCACACCCAACCCCAATTACAAGGCCCAATTATAGGCCCAGCTCACTAATACCTTGAGTACTGCCCCCACCAAAATGATCAGGGATAAACACAAGATTACGGGGGTCTGCTGAACGCCGATTGGCCCACACCTGGTAGATCCCCCTCACACCCAACCCTTCTCGTCCATATGCCTATCTAATTTTATCTTAAAGCTCCCTATCGTTCTTGATCCCACTATATGACTTGGTAACCTGTTCCACCCTTCTACAACTCTGTTACCAAACCAATATTTGCCTATATCTTTTCTGAAACGAAATTTATCTAATTTGAAACCATTTGTACGAGTTCTTTCGCTATCACTGAGCTTCAGTACATTTTTCATGTCCCCTTTATTAATCCCACTAACCCACTTGAATACCTCTATCATATCCCCTCTAACTCTGCGTCTCTCTAACGAATGTAAGCCTAATTTCTTCAACCTTTCTTCATACGGAATTTGTTTAATATTATGGATCATTTTTGTCATTCTACGTTGTACTTTCTCCAATGAATCTATGTCCATTATGTAATAAGGACACCAAAATTGAACAGCATAATCCATATGGGGTCTCACTAATGACAAGTAAAGTTTTAAGATAATATCAGCAGTTCTGTTACTCACACTCCTAGATATGAACCCGAGAATCCTGTTTGCCTTGTTACGAACGCTTATATATTGTTTTCTAGGCTTCAAATCATTGCTAACAAACACACCTAGATCTTTCTCACAGTCTGAGTTTTCTAATTCCATATTAGCTAGTTTATATTTAACATTTGTATGCATCTTCCCTATCTTTAATACCTTGGATTTGTCAATGTTAAACTTCATCTGCCAATTTACTGACCATTCGTGTAATGTATCTAGATCCCTTTGCAGACACTCTATATCTCTATCTGAATAAATTGTTCTCCCCATTTTGGTATTGTTTGCAAATTTACTTATCCTACTAGTTATACCTAAATCAAGGTCATTTATGTATATAATAAACAACAGAGGACCTAATACAGATCCCTGGGGGACAACACTTTTGACTGCTCCCCATTCTGACTTGCAACGTAGAATGACAAAAATAATCCATAGTATTAGAAATCTTCCAGATGAAGCAAGGTTGAAGAAATTAGGCTTACATTAGGCTCCCATATGGGCGATATGGGCTGGGTGTGAATGGGAGCTGCCTCTTGTGGGCCGCATGGCCATATGCAGTTTCCCGTGATCTTATGTTCTTATGTAATTGGGGTTGGGTGTGACAGGGATCTGCCTTGTGTGGGCCGATCCGCGTTTTGCAGACTCCCATTTTCTTATGTTCTTATGTGCATTGGTTAAAAAGACGCATAGTTAGAGGGGATTTGATAGAGGTGTTCAAGGGGGTTAGTCACGTAGTGGAATTAATAGAGGGGACATGAACAATGTACTGAAGCTCAGTGATAGCGAAAGAACTCCAACAAATGTTTTCAAATTAGATACATTTCGTTTCAGAAAAGATATAGGCAAATATTAGTTTGGTAACAGAGTTGTAGATAGGTGGAATAGGCTACCAAGTGCTATAGTGGGATCAAGAATGATAGAGAGCTTTAAGATCAAATTAGATAGGGATGTGAACGAGATGGGTCTCTGTAACGAGTGCAAGCCTAATGTATTCAACCTTTCTACATATGGAAGATATATAATATAATGGATAATTAAGGTCATTCTTCGTTGTAGCCTACTGACTCCAAATAAACTATGTCCATTCTGTAATGAGGACATCAAATTTGAACAGCATAATCTGAACCTTGTATACTGTATACCGGTATACACACATACATACAAATAATTCTAGATGTAAGGACAGTGTGGGCTTCAAGATAAAATTAGATAAGCACATATAGGACGAGATAGGTTTGGTGTGAAAGGCATCTGCCTTGTGTGAACCAATCTGCTCTCTGCAGACTCCCATTTCTTATGTTCTTATATATATATATAGCGCAGGTATAAACTCACCTATTTCTTTCAATGGTGCGTCGGTGTTCACGGTTGCATCATCATGTAGATTATGTTGGTCTCTTGTTTCACGGTTTGTTTGTTGCTCAGTCATGCATGTCTTCACTTTGGTGTCGTCGTCATCTCGAACTCGCTTTTGGCCTCTCTTGGACTCGCTTTCAGAGGCAGCCTGGGCAGGCAAATGCAGAGTTGGTATTGCTCCAGGTTTGAATTTTATTTGGTTGTAAGGTACTGGTAGTCCAAGCAGTTCGTATACAGTCGAGTGACCTCTGACCCTTCCAGCCTCGTGACGTCATGCGCGAGCGGGTACGAGTTTGAGTGACCCCATGCTCCAACCTGTTGTATCTCTTAACATTGGCTAACACTACAATCCGTATTCATAGTTACCACGCAAGCGGACCCATCAATAACACTGTTGTATGGGCACATTCTTCACCACGTTAAGGGGGAGAACCCCCTTTTCCCTCATGTTTAGCATATTAGTTATGATATTTTAAGACGTTCCTTGTTCCTTCCGTTAGTTTGGCGATTTTGAGACCTTTCGCCTTATTTCTTTGTCAATGTTGAGACCTTTCGTGCCATTTAGGTATTGATTTTTTCCTGGCGACCAAAACACAAGCACTACCCCCTTAAGCTGGCGTCACACGAGGGTATGTATCAGATACCCCAGGCTCAGAGTCACTTATCAGATACAAAGTGTACTAAAAAAAATCTGATATGCGACCAATGCTACTTCTATTAAGACACTATTCTAAAGTTAGTAGCTGAACATCAGGAACAAACCCCTTGAAACACGAGTACATTACCCAAATACTAATTAGGAAAGACTTAGGATATTTGCGAATTAAGTAACACTCCGTTCTTAACATTGACCATCAATTACAAACCCCAATGCACTTGAATAAACTAATGAAACCAGACTCGGATACAGATTATCGGATGCAGGTGCCCGGGTGACATAATAGATAGGTTGTGTCAGTCTTCCAGTTTGTACAGTCGTGGTCATTAATAATACTCGCTCATACATTCGCCACGCTGTCTCGGGCTGAAGTAGACCTCCTAAATACAAATAAATTCATTCGATTATCAGTAGGTTCAGGAATGTTTCTTAGCGAGGTCGGTCCTAAGTGATCTGTGCCCCATAAAATATTCTTTCCTTCCACTTAATCATTAGGCTATTCATGGTGCAGTTGGGTATAGTACATGATTAGATTGGTATCCAGTATTTGATAAATTGATATAAATCGTGATCATGTGCTGTACTTATAACTGTCTTGATGGTTAGAGTGTTTAAGATCTGTATGTGGTAACCCAGGTTCGAATCCCGGTAGGATCACATGCTTTAATTAATTTCATTGGGTGGTGTTTGGTGTTGGAGTGAAATTAATACATTCGATTATTAAAGGGGTAGCGGTTACTTTTTGGTCTATTTATTTACTGATATATATTTTAGTTTCTTCCCTAAACCTCCATCAAACTTAAAGATAAACACCCCTGAAGATACATTTGTACATTTATCGGTAGCAACATTTCCGGGCCGAAGGCCAGTTCCTCTTAAAATTACAGGCTCGCTATCGCTCGCCAGGGAACAATTGGCCTCTAAATGGCACAAAATTACTTAAGTCGCCAAACTAATGGAGCAATCGTCTTACAATATGAAAACTAATGGCGCTAGTCATGAGGGAGAAGGGGGTCCAGAAAAACGACCCATCTCTCCTTAAAGCGTTACCTGATATTTGCCATTTTGAGGTTTGTTCAATTAGTTC
This sequence comes from Paralithodes platypus, assembly GCA_032716605.1. Taxonomy (NCBI): domain Eukaryota; kingdom Metazoa; phylum Arthropoda; class Malacostraca; order Decapoda; family Lithodidae; genus Paralithodes; species Paralithodes platypus. The sequence goes on from CM064487.1 coordinate 31,156,752, forward strand.
GCGGCTCCGTAGTATACGAGAATTTACGACCGCGACTGTACATGTTGGCTGCCGTGATAGAAGCTATACAATTGACCACTTGCGAGTTTCAGGCTATACGGAAGTTGGAGCTATGACCATCAATATTTAGCAGAATTATCAGTTAAAATATGGTCATACTACATATATAAATACAGAAAACTATAGTGATTATACTTTGTATCCATCAGAAAACAACATTATTGTTAATTTTTCACTAATATCAATGTTCACAGCTGTAACTTCCTTATAGCCTGAAACTCGCAAGTCGTCCATTGGCCAGTCAGAATTATACTCCTTCTTAAACCCCTTCAGTATGATGTTGACTTTTATATCTTTTAATCTGGCTGATTATTGAGCGATTGTATGCAATTAAGAAAAAAAGGAACACTGATGTTTAGATAGGTTATTGAGATATTATTTACCACATTGTGTAACAGAGATGAGTAATAAGCTAAAGAACATCGTCTAGTGGTAACCAGTAACCAGACGAAAAATACGACATCGTGCTGAAATGGTTAGTTTACCATGCCATCCTAGATTTCGTAAATGGAATGCAGCGTAATTAATATTGAAAAGGGGAAGCAATTAAACAAATGTATAAACAAGGTATGAACAATATATAGAAATTAGTTGTGCCCATTGACTTTTATTTATCCTTGTATTAAATGGGTATATTACTGTCAATATACCTTCACGAGGGTATATTATTATGAACACTAAATATTCCATTTAATTTCCCTATTCTATTATTACAGTGTATGACCCAATCATTAGCCGATTACTTTCTACTTAAGAAGAATCTGTACAAATGTTTGTTCATTCTTATTCTTATTAATATTTAATGTATCTGACTAGACAAAACAAGCAAAACTAATTATTTTCTTACGCGAGAACGCTTTTTTCTATTATTATTATATATAATATTTTATAATATATTTTATTTTCATTAAATTCTGGTACCATGATATAAATCTTTGGAAGGATATCTGGATATCAAACAGGTAAAACAAATCAATAGTATGATAAAAGATAATTAAAACACAGATGAGTATATTGATAGTAATAATCTACTCATGTAAAGATATACTGTATTGGTGATAATAAACCCATCTAACATAATAATAGAAAGGTAAATCACCATCATACGCCCAATGATCATGTATACCCTTTTTAAAACCTTGATTTTTTTACAGTGCACATAACAAAATTAGTGGTATGAAAAACGTACTTATAAATAAATATGGGTATACTGATATTTGGTTTACTATGAATGCTTAACCCCTTGGGAATTATGACACGTTTTGACAAGTTATACTGGCTATCATTAGACGATTTTACACACATTAGGAAGGATCTATGGGCGTCAACATGGTAAATACCATCTCAATTAACCCTCTGAGTTCCACATTCATTCTACCGAAAAATGCCCATATTTGATTTGAAGGAGGTATGGGAGGTTTTTATATTTTAATTTGAAAAGGGTCTGGGGAGGTGTTTTTCTAGCGGTCAAGCTATTAATATTTTGCTCGAAAATGGCTAAATCAATTAATACCCTCAATAATGATTAAACAAAATCATAACAGGCTCCAAAATGCTGCACCATTAAGTGTGAAGCTGCCTGACCAGAGTTGCCGATATAAGTTGGGTAAAGTTCTCGTGTGATAAAAGCTTTAAGGGGGGATGATTCACTTTTTAGTATTTTGTGTTCATGTATTAATTATTTTTATAGTTTCTTCCCTAGGCCTCCATCAAACTTTAAAAACAAATCCATTAGATCCCCCTTATAGATTAATCTGTACATTTTTTGGGGAGAAAAATGTTCCTCCAAAATTACAGGCAAACTATCGTTCGCCAGGATAAAAATCGACATCTAAATAGCACGAAAGGTCTTAATATTGAATAAGAAATAGGGCGGAAGGTAATAAAATCGCCAAACTAATGGGGCAAGCCTCTTAAAATCTGAAAACTAATGGTGCTCAACATGAGGGAGAAGGGGATCTAGAAAAACGACCCATTTTCCCTTAACCCTTAAACATGGTGTCAACAATTAGGGGTGTTAAAGAAGATCGGTATGGAGAGGCTAATTAAAGTGTTCATAATAATACTATCTTAATAATAAGCCATATTTTGGTTGTATTAAACCAATCTAAATAATGGATAGAAAGGTAATCACTATAAATATACCCAATGATTTAATCTATATGTATGTATTTTTTGTATATTGTTCCTACCCTGGCAATTTACTGTATATAACTCCTTACTTATGACGTAACAGGTGGTGTCTTTACTTACAATTACCGCTAGTATGTTATTAACTATTAAATAAAAGCTACCTATAATATACGTATCTGTTCATCATATTAGACCTAGTTGATTCATGAAACAAAATAAAGGTATAATGTGTTGTCAGCGGGCCACTATATGTTTACATGCGAGTATTGTCGGCTGGTTCAGAATGTTCCTATTGCAAGGTCACCTGTGTTGAACCACAGCCGGGAAACCCCACCACCTCTTCCTCCTTCCCTTGCACCCTATAACACTGATTATTGTAGTAGCGATAGAATAGCGAGAGAGATGCAACATTGCGGCGTTAGCGATAATATGAAGCCAAATACTGGTAATATTGGTCTATGTAATGACAATCTTCAAGTTGTAACCTCATATAAATGCCTTTAAGCATATCATAACCTCACATTTGTATGACAGGGATGATATTGACGTCAGCTTGAAATAATATTGTGCTTCTTTTAATTCTATATCAAGTGATATTAAGGGAATTGATTATAAACTATGTACTGCATTTATATTGTTAAATCATACTGCATTCCCAACTATGGATTAAGTTTGTGGCACAATAATGTTTAAGCCTCAAATACTTTTAAAACCTTTAACGTAGTCATGGATATTTTATTAAAACGCATAGTGAACGTTCCCACTTACGCAAGTAGTCTTGAAGTGGCAGAGGTATGCGATCAGGTGGCTCTGATACATCCAAGATATTAACACAGGCAGCTACGTATGGAAACGGTACTTCACGTGTCAATATAGTCTACTCAAATATAGGTAATACGCCCATCTAATATCAAAATAAAGGTAAATCACCATCAATACACCCAATGATCTTACATACCCTTTTCATATTCTTATTACAATGTACAGTGTACCACAATGTTTTTTCTTCTAATAGTGATTTCATGTACACTGTAAAATATATCAGTAAAATTAACAGCAAACCGATAATTCTGATCTTTCTAAACATTATTCAAGATTATGGTTTATTCAATGTATAATGCCATAAATGTACAGAAATATGACTGTGAATAACTAGTAATTACCGTATGTCGGTTAGGTATGTTTGTGACCGCTAAAATTACGGAATTTGTCGGCAATATTGCTGCCTGGACTGTGTCTCTAAGAAAGAATGGAATGATATAAATAGCGTACATATATACTGTATATATATATATATACAGTATATACATAAATATATATATATATATATATATATATATATATATATATATATATATATATATATATATATATATATATATATATATACTGCATATATATATATATATATATATATATATATATATATATATATATATATATATATATATATATATATATATATAAGTAACCCCCATTTTGGTGATAATGTTCTTAACCAAGGCCATGATGATATACACGCCTAGTCCATTGCTAAGTCATTCTCCTACACAATATATCTTCTGTATTTAAGTATGATCAATTTGAAAGTAATTCACTGCTAAGAAATATCAAGGCTATAAAATGAGTATGTAAAAGACATATATACAACATTGATATAATGGTATTACGCATTATTCTTAAAATTATGTCTGACTGCAGACGTGTGATCCAGTGCAAAGTCATTATCATACACAATATATGATGTGTACTAAATACTCTTTAGTGAGACGTGTTGGGGGTTATTATATTTAGTTAATATAAAGGGTTTACTTTTACCACTTTCGAGCAATGCATTATTTACTTTGACCCCTAGACCCCTCCCCAGACTCTCTTCAAACGGGGAAAAAAAAAAATCCACCAGTCTCCATTCAAGTTAAACATGTTCCTTTTTGCTCGTAAATTTCTGGCTAGTTATTGCTCGTTACGAAAACAAAATTCAACACTTGAATGGGTTGAACAGTTTTATAATCGCCAACATACTGAGGTGTAGAGTCTTAAAATCCGAAACAGATGGATTGAAACAGAGGCTTCAACAGACGCACCTATCATCAGACAAGGGTTAAGTGTGATGATGTTGATACAATCATACATTTACTATAGTCCGTTTATTTGTTATTATTTTGTTAAAGCTGACTCGGCAATAACGAAGGACATGCAGCAAAATATGCTGTTAATGATGCTCAGACATCGTAGTTTAATGGGGGTTTTTCCATTACGTATTGTTACGGATATTCGACTTTAAAATTTGAAGCTGCATGGCCTTTAAGTAATTATACTCCTTATCAACGTAACATTTTAGAGTCGGTCTTTTCCCAAATCATAAAAGGGTTTCAGTTATAGTTAAACAAAAGTAAATGGCTTCACAATGTATAAATTTAACCCTGCAGATAACCAGAAAGAGAGAGGGGAAGCTTTGACGGGATTTAGGCTTCCTACCATCATGTTGTTTAAACCTGTTAATGGGTAGCGCCTTCGAAATGGTAGTTATTAGGAGGTTCAAATTGGAAATGAAGAAAAAGGAATTGGTGAGAGTTTGACCTGAAAGAGATTTAATTAGAGAAAGAGAGAGAGAGAGAGAGAGAGAAAGAGCAGCATCATTTAGTTATTTAAAATAAGATTTCAGAGGCTATCAACCCTTCTGGATTATTTAGCCAGCACACTGTAAGTCAAGAATAGCGTCAGGAATGAAGCCCCTTTTCGAGAACACCAGTCCCTTGGCAGGAACAGACCAGACCAGATAGCAGCAGAAAAGCAAAGGGCCAATTAATTGAATGGAGTGCGACTCTCAAGAACCATTGCCTCTGAATTTGGTATTACAAGATTCCTTAAGTTTGTGCCAAAAAATAAATTATTATGATCCTGAGATATTGTTTTCAGTATTTTGACAAATTAGCTGCCAGGATGCAGTGGACAATAGAGTAATGGTCTCCTATGATTCAAAGTGTTGCTACTGGGGTCACCGGCATTTATTTTTATCTTTCTCTCCTTTTCTCTCTTTCCCTGGTTTGTATCCATTCGGCCCCATTCAGCCTACTGTTTTAAGACGTTTATCCCCATAACTGTCTAGATGGTCTAATGGTTACAGTTGTAAAGATCTGCATGTGATAACCCAGGTACGAATCCCGGAAGAATCACATGCTTTCATTAATTTCATTGGGAGGTGTTTGGTATTAGGAATGGAATAGATAAATTAGAATATTATGTTGAACCAAAATGGTCGGCTATAATATTATGAAAATTTACTAGCCAAAATACAAATATAGGTGATAAATGTTTTGGTTTTCCAAAGGGGGGAAATTACTGAGAGGCAACAAGGGTCTTTACAGTTAGAGACGAATTACTCAGTTATTTTTATATTTTAGTGATCTCTCTGGCGTCGGAGGGTAAGTTGATGATTTTTCTCATGGCTTTTCTGCTACACTCTTCTTTCTTTGTGTCCTCTCTCGTTTCTGGCTGAACTTGGATTTTCTCTTGCAGAGGCTTCCTGTCTTCTTTGCATGTTGTACTGCTTGGAGGCTAGGTATCGGACCACTAGCAATTTCTGTCTCCTGGTGGTGTTGTTCAGCTTGGAGGCTAGGTATCGGACTCTAGCAAGATGTTGTAGACCAGGGAAATGACCACATGCAAGATGTTGTAGACCAAGGGAATGACCACATGCAAGATGTTGTAGACCAAGGGAATGACCACATGCAAGATGTTGTTGACCAGATGAATGAGCTTCGAGCTTCAAATTTCTCCTGTCATCAGCACTTGCTGGTCTTACACCCAGCAGTTCTGTCTTGGGACCAGAATAGCTAGTCTCGTAAGTGGCTGGCTGACCAAAACACTGAACACTTTCTTGTTGTTTGACCAACCAAGGGGCTGTTGTATGACCAAGAGGCTAGTCTCGAACTTAGGGAGTATCCAGTCTTTACACATAGATATGCTAGTATCATACCTAGCTGGTATATCCTGGTCAGTTTGTCTGGAATGCTCTCTCCTTCTTTTGCTGAGTCCGGGTCCTTTCCTGTCGGGGCTAGTGGGGCATGGCGGATTGTTGTATTGGTTAGTTAGTTAAAATAAGACTCCAGAGGCTATCAACGCTATTGGATTATTAAGCCAGCATACTGTAAGTCAAGAGTAACATCAGGACTGAAGCCTCTCTGCAAGAACTCCAGTCCCTTGTGTTGTATTGGATTTTGGGCCCTCTGATGGCACTCTGGGAAATTGTCTGGTCATGTGGGGGCACATACATAGATGAAGGGTGCGCTGGTCCTCTTGTCCTGGTGTTTTGGTGTCCTTCTGGCATGGTGTTGTTGGTGGTGCTGATGCCTACGATTTTCATCATGGGCATATATATACGACCATCTTCATTATCATCACTTCCTTAATCGTTATCATCACCATCATCACCATGTTGTTGTTGTTGTTCCCTAAGCTGCCTGGCCGAACAGCCCCGAGTCCTTAACCCTTAAAAAGCGGCCCACCACTTAAGTCGAGTTAAATAAAGCTGGACTATGTGGCGGCGCTCGACATAACTCGAGTGGCAATTTCAGCACGTAATGTGGCTGAGAGAGAGAGACAAGTGGTGGCAGGAGACTAGCGAGCGTATGACTGCTCCAGACCACCGCGGCGAACCTACTGACACAAATCTCAGCTCCCTCCTCCCTCTCTCACTCGCTACATACTCAATTATGTACCGAAAGTACCGAATTACCTGCTTTTTGCACTCGCGTTGCACGGTTATTGCAAGAAAACTATCCATCATACAAGGATCGTTATGGTGTCATTCGAAAGCTCTGTTTATGCCCTTTCAGGGATAGATACTTGTTTTACGTTCTGGGTCTTATTTAGGCATGAAAATGATCACGTAAACAGCCCTATTTTGGCTAAAAACACCCCGCTGGGCGGTACACATAAATAAACCGCATAGGCCGCTCGTAAGGTGTTAAGGAAGCCCATGGCCATGGTCGGGCTTTCCCACAGAGCTCTCAAAGAGTGTAAATTGTGTTGTTGGCGTAAGTGGTTGTGTGAAATGCAGTCTTCTATGATGTGTTTAATGGTATGGGGTGCTGTGTTGCAACCCGGGCAGGTGTCGACGACCGAGTCATCCAGTCTCTTCTGATAGCTCAGAAGAGCTGGATGGTGTCCGCATCTCAGCCTGGCCAGGTGGACTCTGTCTTCGCGAGGAAGGGAGGATTCAGAAGGATGGATTTCGGGAGGTCGTGCTTGCAACTGCGTGTTGCTTATGAGTGAGTGGATGGAACGGCGAGTGATATGAGTATGGATGTGCTTCCGGAAGTTGGTTTGGGGTGGGCAGGGAGGGAGAGAAGACAGTATTTGTGTGTGATAGCGTGTGCTGGGTGTTGTTTTGATATTTCTTGGTGTCTGTGGGTGTGTTGCCATGTAGTGTAGTGGGTGGTGTTGATTTGTGGAGGCTGCTGCCAGGAATTGAGTGCCTCTCATGTCTAGATGATCTTTGACTTTGAGGACTTTGGTTTCTTGATGTAGGTGATCTGTGGGTGTAGTATCTGTGCATCCTGTGATGATTTTCAGGGCTTTATTTTGAATAGTCCGTAAGGTCTTATGATGTGTTTCAGCTAGGTTAGAAGCCCAGGCCGGGCTTGTGTATTCCATAACTGATCTTATGTATTGTTTGTAGACTGTGGTTTCTTTGTTGTGTCTAAATTTCGTGTGGGCAAGTGATCTGAGGGCATTAAGTCCGGGTGTCAGTTTCTTTTTCGTGTTTGTGGTGTGCTGTTTGAATGTCATTTGGGTGTCGTATATTACTCCTAGGATTTTGTGTGTGTGTGTGTGTGTTAGGGGTGTGTTTTTTATGTTGAGTCCCGGGACGTAATCGTGCTCTCCTGTCCAGCTTGTGAGGAGGGTTTCAGTGGATTTAGCTGGGGCTAAATTGAGTCTGTTTGTAGTGCACCATTCATGTAATGTGTCGAGATAGTCTTGAAGGAGTCTTGTTGCTGTGTCTGGGTTTTGGTGAGTGTTACATCGTCTGCGTAGGAGGCTATGGTTATTTGGGTGAATTTGGTGTATTTATATCATGCATGTACAGATTGAAGAGTGCGGGCGACAGGACGGAACCTTGCGGGACTCCGTTTGGGAAATTTCTAATGCTAGATGACTGGCCGGCAAAAGATACGTGTGCACATCTGCCTGCTAAGAAGTTGGCCAGCCATCTTTTTGTGTTGTTGTGCATGTTTGTGTTGTAAATTTTGTTTGTTAGGTTGTGGCGGGGGATGGCATCGAAGGCTTTACTAATGTCGAGTGTGGCAAGTACTGATCTGTGTGGTGGTCTAGCTGAGTTGATGCGTCAATCACCATTACCATGATCTTCACCACCACTATTATCACTATGATCATCATCATCATCACCACTACCATCATCATAGCTTGCTCTTCATTATCACCATCTTCATCTTCACCACCACCACTACCATCAACATTGCCATCACCACGACCATCATCACTACCATTACCATCATCTTCACAATCATCACAAAACATTTCACGGGATATCCAAGCGTTCCGTCCAGCGTGTGTTGCTTGGTACCATAATAATTTTGTATTGTGTTACCTCCGACCCTGAAAAGTGCAGGGATCTAGTATTTGTATTAATGATGTACATACTATTTTTCTAGTTATTTCCGCTTCCATGTTCTTCTTCGTCGTCTTCTTTGTCTGCTTCTTTTTCTTTTTCTTGTTCTTGTTCTTGTTCTTGTTCTTCTTTGTCATATTTTTTTTCTTATGTGTTTTGCTATTTTATTATTGTTGTTATACTTCTGTTTTCTTCCATTTACTTCTTACTGGTCTTCTCCTTCTGCTTCGTCTTTAGTAAGGGTACCATACACATTATCACTTTGATTACAGTACATATTATTAATTAATTTACATATAAACCTCTACTTGATAACGTTAGTGAATTATCAAAGTACTCTCTAGAATAATTAAGAGTATACAAATAGTATGTAAAGGGTACATAAATCATTGGGTATACTGATCGTGAGTTTCCTTTCCATCCATCTTTTAGATTGGTTTATTACTACCAATATACGATGGCGCGTTGCTCCGTTTTGTTTTGGTTATCATTTAGCGATTGTATGTAGGTTAGGAAGAATCTACAGTAAGCATAAGGTTATAAACTAGCTTGATTAACCCTCTAACTAGCATGATTTCTTCATAATGCGAATACAATCGTCTAATGATAGCAAACATGAAAATTAAACAAATACATCATGGTCTACCGAATCAACAACATTCACGATCTGAAAGTTCTGTTTGTTTGTAATTAAAAACACAACATGATATTATTTACCGCCAACACCATGACGCCTTTTTACCTTGGGTCGTGGCTAAAAGTAGACTATTTATGTAGTTTAAGAAGGACCTATGATATTTTCAGAGGGTTTATAAAAATCGTATTTACCCCTTCGAGTCCTATAGGTAATGATTATAAGCAAAAAATCGTATTATGCTAACCAGTTTAAGATGAAATTGTTTTCATTGTGCTGAAGGGGTTATCCGTCCATGAAAACAAAAATAATAATAATGATAATAATAACACACAATATCATATCAGATTATTCCACTATACACTCTCAAATAATATGGGTATGGAAGGGGTAATTAAAGTGTCCATAATAATATACCCTTATAAAGGAATATTAGTAGCAATAAACCCATCGAATATAAGGATAGAAAGTGATATCAAGAGTAATACACCCATTCACTTTGTATACATTTTCCATACCCTTCCCATACAATTTATTTGTACTGTCTACAGCTACTGTATATTTGATGTTCTTCCTATATCGTAGAAATGTATGCTCGATTATTGACGGTTTCTTTTATTGATGTTTATTATTGGTGTGGTCATTTATTGACGTTTCTTTTGATATGTTCTTGTATTGGCATTTTCTTTTTGGACGTTTAATTTGACGTTGTCTTTTATTGACGTATATTATTATCGTATATAATTTCCTAACTGACGTTAATTGCTGGCGTTTTCTTTTAGTTATATGAAGTTCAAAGTGACGATTTCTGGTCTAGTTACACAAAAAAATAATCTATATGGTATTAAAAGAGTATAAATAACTATATAAGATCATAAGGTGATTTACCTTTCTTTCCTTGTATCAGATGGGCTTATCACCACCAATATACATTTTAATGGGCATATTATTATGGGCACTTTAATAATCCTTTTCATAGCCATAATTGTCCGTCGTACTAGGACTGCTGTTAACGAGCATTACCCCACATTATCTCATGCGACGTTTTGGTGTTATTATGATTGAGAGATTTTATTGGTTTTGCCATTTCGAGCAATGTATTCGTAGTTTGGTTATAACAAACACACACACACACACACACTGATTAAGTCTAAATATGCACATTTGTTCATTAGAAAATGTCCCGGTCGAAGCGGTTTTTCCAGAGTAACATGCTTGCTATCGCTCGCTATTAATTCGACACCTGATTGGATTGAATTATCTTATAATCACCAAAATAAGCAGATGAGATAGGGAGGGTTCCAAAAGACCTACCTAGATACAGAATAGGGAAACAGTCACTCTGCAATGCACAACATTTGCTTTCCGGATTTACACCCACAACCACTTCTCTCAAACTTTATAGGTATGGAAAGAGTATGTAACTGTCCATAATAGTCTACCCATTTAAAGGTATATTGGTGCTGATACACCCATAGAATACAAGGAGAGAACGGTAAATCACAGCCATTGCACTCCTTGATCTTATAATCATTTTTCGTATCCTTTCTTTGTTACAGTGTACGGCTCTCTCTGGAACTCACTTCCGCGGAGCAGCTGCCCACCAATCTCTATTCTTAATTAATTCAATAATTACATTTTAGGTACGCCCCTGTTTCACTCTATTAGTTTGGAATTTTAAGACTTCGCCTCATTAGTTTGGCAATTTTAAATCGCTTCACATCATTCAGATGTCGAGTTTTTCTGGGCGAGCAATAGTTAGCCTGCAATTTAGGAATAACCGGCCTTGGGCCGAGAAATTTGTCTGCCCAATAATGTGCAACTTTAGCCTAAACTGGGTCTGCGGGCATCTGTTTTTAGATCGACGTACCATAGTCTTCACTCTAAATAACGGTACACACAAGGTATGATAAAAGGTATATATAATTGTTGGGTATATTGATCGGGATTTACCTTTCTATCCCTTTGATTAAGGGGTATATTTATACCGTTATACCTTTGATAAAGTTGGGTGTGTGTCAGCGCATGTCCGTGTGTGAATATGTGTGTGTATATGTGCAAGAACAAATATGTACGTATGAATGTGTAGCGTGAGGAGGGGGAAGGGGGAGAGGAGAATAACCCCCCCGGTATGCATGTGGGATTCTCAAGGTCACTCCTGTATACGCACACTGTAACCACTGTAACCACCTCCCATCTTCTCTGTATTAACCCTTACAGTGTACGATGACGCTTGGCAGATTTTATTCAGATTAAATAGGGATTATGCACTGTTAACAAAATGTATACCGGTTTATATATAAATATATACTGTATATATATTATGTATATATATATATATATACATACATAATATGAAGAAAAAAACGATATATATAATATCATTGGGTATATTTTTTGTTATTAACTTGTTTCCTTATAATTAATGGGTTTGTTACTACCCATATACCCCTATAAGGATATATAAGTTGAGACACTTAAATTACCCTTTATATATCTACAATTATTGAATGAGGGATTGAGAAAGTTTAATGAGATAGACAGGACCCTTCCATTCTTACAGGGCCTTATAATACTTAGTAATCTCTATGAAGAAAGGAGTCGTAATGCTGAATCGGTAAACATTTTCAGCATTATCAAGTTTTCGTTATTTTTATAATATATTTCGGCTATATTTAGATGACCTGATTCAGCTTCCCGCTCTATAATACCTTCCTCCTTGTTGGTGTCTAATAATGAATGTTCCATAATGATCCTAGCGTTGGATATAAATATTTATCTCTCTCAATGTGTATGTCTTTATATATATATATATATATATATATATATATATATATATATATATATATATATATACATATATATATATATATATATATATATATATATATATATATATATATATATATATATATAGGGGAGGTGTGGTGGAGTGGTCTTGCCACTGGCCTGGTAATCCAAAGGTCCCGGGTTCAAATCCCGATGTATCAATGGGAAGATATTATTGGGATGGAATTTGTGCTGTACCTAGTATCAGTGCATTACCACAAGCCCACCGAAACGTCAATAAAATACCCTCATTGTTCCCTGATTAAATAGCACTGTATGAATATTCCCATATTCAAAATATGCTATAGGGTTGCAATGCCTGGTGAGTTATCTGCTCAACAGGTGGCGTTGTGTGTGTGTAAGTGTGAGAGTCCGAGTGTAGGGGGTGAGACAGTGAAGCACGGGAACGAGGTGGCTTCAGAGATGGGGTCGTTTCGGGCCATGAGTGAGCACCGTGCCTCATGTGAAGGCAAGATGGCAGGTGCTCGTTGTACTCTACGTGCTTCACATGTCTCACTCCCTAGACTGGAACAAGACCTCACGGGCTTCACTGTTCATTGTAAAGCGGTGAATGTTAAGGCTCTCAGCCTATGCCCGAGAGGAAGTAAGTTGGGAATATAGAAAAAAAAAAAAAAATAAAAAAAAACAAATATATATATATATATATACATCTATATAATATATATAATATATAAATATATATATGTATATATATTATATATATATATATATATATATATATATATATTGTTACGTATCTTGATCCTCAAGTGGTTAACTTGATGAATCTAGATAGCACAGAGATATATATTAAGGTATCAGTCAGCTGAAGGCAAAACAAAAGTAAAATCTAATAAAATAATTTCCTGTTGTTGCTTCCTTTCCTTTTGGATCTTAGGACTTAGTATCCATTATTGACTGATACTCTTTAATTATGAAAAATACTGAAACTAATTAAAGTCATGTAGTATTTATAAAGAATTATTATTTAACCGAAGCTTAGTAGGCTATGGTTATGAACCGAAGAAGTTATATCTAAAGAAGGACTATTAATTCTTGGAAGATAAATATTAAAGTAAGAATATTTCTGTCTCTTACCCTTTTTGAAATGAATAGATAGTTTTCTTATATGTCCTTTTATTTATATTTAATGTAATTATTCTTGGTTCTTGTCTTACGTTAACAGTATTATATTATTATTATCATCAGGATTTATATCAAAGTCACATAAAAAGTTAGATATATATTTAATAATTAGTTAAATGAATTCTTAACCACGTAACATTGAGGTTTGATTAGGAGTAAATAAAGTTACAGGATCGCTTCATAGATTCGATTCAGGTCTCACTCAAATAATATGAAAAGCAAAATAATGTTTTGAAGCTAAAAGAATTTTCTTCAGCTTAGGAAATCACTAGAAGTAATATTAACACAGCCATGTTAGTCTAAGGCGATATTACTAATATGAGACAATAGCATCATCGTACTAAGCACCGTTAAGCAATGTAAGCTTAATTAAAAGAAAATGAAAGAACTCGTAAGTATTAATAAAAAACAATAGTATTACTTTCATCATAACCCAATTACTTAAAGAGTTGCTTTAGTCCACAAGTTAGTCAACTAAAATAGTTAAGTACATAATAATAGCGTTAACATTAAATCCCAATCAAATAGTTAAGTACATAAATAGTAGCGTTAACGTTAATTCGCAATCAAATAGTTAAGCACATAATAGTAGCATTAACGTTAATTCCCAATCAAATAGTTAAGCACATAATAGTAGCGTTAACGTTAATTCCCAATCAAACAGTTAAGCACATAATAGTAGCGTTAACGTTAATTCCCAATCATATATCTCACTAACCAACATAACGTAAGTGTTTACACCGAACACACTTAACACACATTTATGTAATCTGACTGACAGTCACAATCCCATTATAATACTTCACCCCGTCTTCCTCCAGCTGCAAGTTCACCTTCCCCAACTCCAAATGAGACTGATTTGAATGCCCACAACTCGGGTCTTATATACTAAACAATGATGGTCTAGGAACGAATCAGGAGGCGGGGGGTGGTGCCCGCTCCAATCACAGCTCCTCGAGTTGCATAGCAGGTGCATGGTCCAATCACAGCTCCTGGCGTCGATCATACGTCATAGCGTCATCGAAGTAGTTTGCAGGGTCCCCTATGACGCACGCAGGTGTGAAGGCTAGTTTGCTGGTATGGGGCGAGCTGGTTTCCCCACTCGCTAGTTCGCTCGCTAGTCTGCTTCACCGTTTGGGTAGTGTGACTCCTTCAACTCTAATTCTTACTCTTAAATTAACATACAGGGCTCCGTATGTCAGACCCCCCCCCCCCTAGAAAAGAGTTTAACACCTTACGAGCGGCCTATGCGGTTTATTTATGTGTACCGCACAGCGGGGTGTTTTTAGCCAAAATAGGGCTGTTTACGTGATCATTTTCATGCCTAAATAAGACCCAGAACGTAAAACAAGTACCTATCCCTGAAAGGGCATAAACAGAGCTTTCGAATGACACCATAACGATCCTTGTATGATGGATAGTTTTCTTGCAATAACCGTGCAACGCGAGTGCAAAAAGCAGGTTCGGTACTTTCAGTACATAATATGTAGCGAGTGAGAGAGGGAGGAGGGAGCTGAGATTTGTGTCAGTAGGGTCGCCGCGGTGGTCTGGAGCAGTCATACGCTCGCTAGTCTCCTGCCACCACTTGTCTCTCTCTCTCAGCCACATTACGTGCTGAAATTGCCACTCGAGTTATGTCGAGCGCCGCCACATAGTCCAGCTTTATTTAACTCGACTTATGTTGCTCGCCGCTAATTAAGGGTTAAGAAGTATAGTACATAATATTAAACATAATACATAAATAGATTAACCACCAGATTGGCAACAGCAAGATTATAATGAGGATATAATAAGGATATCACCCAAAGTAGGCAAAGTCTCCAGGTACCACATCAGAACATAGCCGGAACGTAGCTGGAGCGTTATTCGAACTACAAGGCATCTCACAGCTGAAGGCTAGACAGCGCACTACTAAAGCATGACATTTACCTCGCTACAAGGGAGAGCTAATTGCCAAAATCCTCTCATTAAGTTAAACTTACTGCGTTATGAGGCCAACTTGGTAAATGCAATCTTTGATCCGTGGCAGTGGGTAGGTATCGTTCTTTGTGACAGCATTAACTTGCCTATAGTCCCTACAAAACCTATGGCTCCCGTCTGGGTTTGGCACAAGTATGACTGGACTACTCCACTGGCTTAAGGCCCTTTTGATCAGTTCGTTAGACAACATAAAGTCAAGCTCGACCTGCAGTATACTCCTGCGTTGTGGCGAGACACGGTAGGGGGATAGTTTAATGGGAGTTGCATCCCCTACGTCGATGTCGTGCACGGCCAAAGAAGTGAGCCCTGGAGTATCACGGAACACACTGGGAGACTGAGATAAAACAGAGATTAGTTGGTTCGCTTGATCAGAGGGAAGATGACATAGTTTAGATGGTAATTCCCTCCAAGCCACTGAATTATACTGAAAGTTGGATATGCTACATGACAAGTCAAAGTCTGCATGGATACCTTCAGGCTCTGGAACAGTCTGTTGCGGGTCTGTAAGAGAACTGAAGACTTCGTCCGCACCAGGCTGTCCACAGTGTGAGAATCTGGAAGAGAGGAATCAGGGGACCAATGGTAGGGTTTCAACATATTTATATGGAATACTTGCGTGGGCTTTCTCCTGTCTGGGGTAGTTACTAGATAATCGGTAATGCTCACCCTCCGAATGATCTTATATGGGCCCCTGAACTTGGCAGATAAAGGTTGACCAAAAAGGGGGAGCAGGACCAAAACCTCATCACCGGGCTGAAACTCCCTCTCACGGGCTTTTCTGTCATACCATTTCTTCATGGAGCTTTTAGCCACTGTCAAGTTTTGAGCGGCAAACTCACATGAGGATCTCAGCCGGGTTTTGAAATCTGAAACATACTTGAGGAGGGTTTGGTTCCCCTCCTGGCCAACTAGGCTATCCTGCAATAGTTGCAAAGGACCTCTTACCTGGTGACCGAAAACTAGCTCATTAGGGGAAAAACCCAGGGATTCAGTGGGAACCTCACGAGTAGCAAATAAAAGAAAAGGTACCCCCTTATCCCACTCAACTCCGGTCTCTGTACAATACTTACGTAACATTCCCTATAATGTCTGATGATATCGTTCGAGAAACCCTTGACTCTGGTGGTAGGTGCTAGACTTAACATGCTCGATACCCAACTCCTTCAGGGACTGCTGGAAAATGTTAGAGGTAAAATTAGTTCCTTGATCACTTTGCACCTCATGGGGGAAACCCATTCTGGTGAAGAATTTGAGCAGTTCCTTGATGACAGTTGGAGCAGAGGTAGTCCTTAACCCTCCAGCCCCGGGGGCTATAGCTTGCGACTGTGCTCCGGTACCGGGTGTTTTGACGATCTTTGGCCTATGTTAACTACTCTGTAAGTCAATGAATATGGCATGTAATGTTGTGAATAAAAAAGAATAATGTTCCACAAACCTTCCTCTGCCGAATGGCGTTGAGTAGAGGTCTCTAGCCCCTCTGGTTGCATAATGGTGAGCACGGGAAGACGAGTGCTTTTCGGCGGAAAATTCTTCCCGCGTTCGGACGCGTCGCCCCGGCCATGGCTACGACGCACCTAGCCGCTCGTCGCGCCAAAGTATTTATCTCCCTTAGACGATTTTAGTGTTTGATATTGAGAATGTGATGTTTATTTGATATTTTCTAGTTATTTTGAGGCCAATTATATAAAATATGTTTATTAGGGTATCACTGTCACTGATATTACTAATTTTCACTCGATACCGTACATTTTATTAGTAATTGAGGTAGCTTATTGTTGTATTAGGCACTGATTATTCGTTATCACAGGTGTTTATTATACTTTGGCCATCATATTAGGTCTTGTGTCACTTTCACTTTGACAAATATGCTTTAGAGAGTGTCACTGTCACTGATAATGCTCATTTTCACTCGATACCGTACATTTGATTAGTAATTGAGGTAGGTTATTGTTGTATTAGGCACTGATTATTCGTTATCACAGGTGTTTATTATACTTTGGCCATCAAATATTAGGTCTTGTGTCACTTTCACTTTGACAAATATGCTTTAGAGAGTGTCACTGTCACTGATAATGCTCATTTTCACTCGATACCGTACATTTATTAGTAATTGAGGTAGGTTATTGTTGTATTAGGCACTGATTATTCGTTATCACAGGTGTTTATTATACTTTGGCCATCACATATTAGGTCTTGTGTCACTTTCACTTTGACAAATATGCTTTAGAGAGTGTCACTGTCACTGATAATGCTCATTTTCACTCGATACCGTACATTTTATTAGTAATTGAGGTAGGTTATTGTTGTATTAGGCACTGATTATTCGTTATCACAGGTATTTATTATATTTTGGCCATCAAATATTAGGTCTTGTGTCACTTTCACTTAGTTATATGATTTGTAAACGTTTTATATACAATTTATTGTGTCTTTTTTCACTGATTTATATATTTCTATAGGTTCTAATCATATGAATGTCACTTGGTATATACATATGTGTCACTTTCACATATTATTATGGTGTAATTGTATTTGTATCAATTTTCTCATAATACATGACTTTTGTATTACAATAAATTGGTTTTCTTCCACTTTTTGCCTATATATAATTATAGTGTACATATTGTCATTTTATTTGGCAATTTCAGTATGATTATTAGAACTCCAGCTTGGAGTGGTAATCAAAGAAGCACTCTAAAGCACAGAGTGCCACCTTGCACTCCACACACTCCATGGTTGACTTTTTACCTGACCTCGGCCTCACCCTGCTGTTGTAGCAGACATGGCACCGCTTCTGCTGTGTTCTTCCTGATTCATTCTGAGGCAGGGAACCAAGCCTGTGCCTAATCAAGTATTGAGCACACTGCAAGCGGTCAATAACGGCGGGCCCAGGATGTGCCACTGCCCTCTGTGGCGTAGCATACTTCTCCAGGAGCTCCGTCAACACCTGCTTTTGGAACCTCCGCAGGCTATTGAACTTCATGGGTGTGTTCACATTCCGAAGCTTGTATATGTTGTAGGCATTCAGAACTGACATGTCCACCATATGCAGAAATAATTTTTTGTACCTTCTGCACGAGGTACGCAGGCAGTCAATGAAGCCTATCTGCATGTCGGACTTGTCCACCAGCCTCATGTTGATGTTGTAGTCCAGGACAGCATCGGGCTTGGTCACCCTGGCCTGGGTGCGGCGATCCTCCTTGCCAGTCTCCACCATTTCCCCCTTGTGGATGGTGGTCAGGAGGTTGACCTTCCGCTGGTCGTGCCAGTGGATAGCCAGAATGGGCCCCGACTTCTTCTTGAACACATCACCTTTTTTGGTCTTTGGAGGGAAAGGTGGCATGCCCTTCCTTTTCCCTCGTACTGTGCCTACAGTCCCCGTCTTGCGCTCATGCAGGTACTGTGAGAGAGTGGGGGACGTGTAATAATTGTCCGTGTAGAGGACGTGATTCTTGTGAAAGTAGCGGTCCATCATGGCTTGCACCACTGCTCCGCCAAAGCCAATGAGGGGGTCCACAAGCAAGTCCCCTTCCTTCCCGCTGTAGACCAGGAAGTCCAGGACATATCCAGTTTGGCAGTCGCACAGCACAAAGAATTTTATGCCAAAGCGATGTCTTTTTGAGGGGATGTACTGCCGGAAGCTGAGTTTTCCCCGGAACAGCACAAGAGACTCGTCAATGACGACCTTGCGGAAGGGCTTGAAGTAGGAGGTGAAGCGTTCTCGCATCATCTCGTACAACGTCCTAATCTTCCCTGGGAGGTGGACGTCAAGGTTGGTGACAAGATGGAGCGCTGCGAGGATATCAAGGTACCGGTCGCGAGACATATATTTCCCGAAGGCAGGGGTGGATATCAGATCATTGGTGATCCAATAGTCAGGCAACCTATGCTTCTTGACATGAGGCATTAGCATGGTGAGTGCCAGGAACACCATGAACTCTTTATGAGTCACTGGGGTCCACTGCCTCATGTGGCCCTTGGTCACCTTTCCCAAAAAGTGGACCTGGAATTGGTGCTGCTTATTTGTCTCTTTGACAACATAGCCTACCACCTCCTCATCAAAGAAGGCCTCAAATAGTTCGTGTGGTGGAGCATTGGGGCCTGCAGGAAAATTGGGGGTAATGCCTGAACCCTCCAGTACCTCATCAAAAGCTGGCACATCAGGGTTGTATCCATCCTCATCAACTACGTCTTCCCACTGAAAAACGTAGAATGGGTCTTGTCTACGCTGACGAGGAGCTCCAGCTGGTGGCCCAGCACGCCCACGGCCAACTCGGGAGGCGCGCGCCCTAGGGCGGCGAGGGCGGCGGCCAGGGCGGGGGGCAGCACGACGGGCAGCACGACGCCGGGCCAAGCGGATGGGTCGAGGGTCGTCGATGTCCATATAGTCATCGTCAGAGTGGTCATCTTGCCTTACGGTGGACCTATGTAATCATGGCCAGAGTCTTCAGAGAGGTGCCCTTCATCATCAGTGGCCCCCACATAATCTGGCGGGGAACCAGTGATGCGTGGGCGGCGTGCGGGTGGGCGAGTTGGGGAAGGACTGGCAGGTGAGGCTGTGTCCCCCCGAGGTCCTGGGCTCCTTGGCCTGCGACGAGTGACAGAAAGCACTGTTTCACTGTCACTAGGCCCAGGTATTGGTGATGCGAGCTCAAAGACTTCTTCAGGAAGACATGTTGAAGGCGGGAGAGGTGGGGAGGACCGTGGGGAAAGTTGCGGGGACGTATGGCTGGGGCCGGCCGGGGTGGACGCCGCGGGAGCCTCGAACAAAACTCTCTTACTTTTCTTATTTTTTTTTTGTATATTTCCTACCTTTCCCCTTTTCGGCAGCAGTATGTCTCCTGTCGGGGGACCTAGGAGGCAAATAGGCCGAAAGTGGGGGGTCCTCAACCCTTGGCAATGGTGGGGGTGGTGGGGAAGAATGCGGGGCATCCGGGTCATCTTGGGTGGCGTGGGTAGATAAGGGAGACAATGGCGGACGAGAAGGGTCACCACGCTGACCCTCACTCAGCCTCATCCTCACCAAGTATTTTTGCTTGTTCCCTAGCTGCCGCGGCCGCCTTCTCAAGTATTTTCTGCTTATACAAATGTAGCTTGAAAGGCGATTACCCTGGGAAGGGCTTGGAGTCTTGTCACTTATGCGAAATTTGGTGAGTGACCTTGAACTCTCCCACTCACGCACTCTCTCTAGTTCACTGTCTTTTGGGAAACCCGCTTCCCTCAACAACTGGTACATTCACCTTCATCACTCTCATCACTGTCATGTTCTCTCGCAAATCCCAGGAATTGCTCTTCTTTGTCACTCTCATGGCCATAATCATTCGACTTATAATTACTGGAGTCATCACTGACTTCATCATCAACATTATGCTTGGCATCAGCTCGCTCATAAAGTCTCAATGTCGTCTCAATACCTCCGGGAGATAACACATTTAGGCGATGGCATCGGGGTAAGGCGCGACGAACTAGCAAGGGCGTCGTAGGAAGCACGGTATCGGACACAGCGGAATCACTATCTGGCGTACTGTCCATGATGGCGTCGGGGTAGATACTGTTGCTGTGGCGTAGTTTACGCCTGGTGGCGCCACCTACCGTCCCACGATACCAAAAATGTACGCGCGGCATTCGAAAGCACGCACGCAAGCAATGGGCGTTCAAGAGCCTTTCCGGGTTGCGCGGGCCGAGGTTGTTATGGGCGTTCAAGAGCCCTTCCGGGTTGGAGGGGTTAAGGGTATAGCCTCTGGGTAGCGAGTTGCCATGTCCATGATAATTAATAAATTAATGTTACCTTGGGAAGTCTTAGGCAATGGGCCTACAATGTCCACTACCACCCGGGTAAAAGGATTCTCGAAAACGGGCAAGGGCACCAGAGGATGTACAGGCACCTTCTGATTGGGTTTTCCTGTCATCTGGCAAGTGTGACACACTCTACAAAACTCCACTACATCTGCACGCATTCCTGGCCAGTAAAAGTGGGCTCTGATTCTGTCTAGAGTTTTTCTCACACTAGGTGTCCTGCCAATGGTATACAATGTGCCATTTTCTGATATCTCTACGACAAGGTTTGGGGACTACTTCTTGATGTACGTCCCAATCCCCGTCATCGTTTGGTCTGTGTGGCGGTCTCCATCTACGCCACAATACTCCTCCTATGAGGTAGAAACATTCACCACCCTCCTTCTCACATTCCTCTTCACTCACGGACCTGGCAGCTAACTCCTTGCATTCACTATCATCTCTCTGTAGCTCTACCAGGCCACTAGGACAATTTGGAGTGGTTTCATGGTCATCGTTAGGGTCAAGATGAGCCATAAAGGTGTCAGATAAATCCACCTCAGTCACATCATCAGGCACAGTTGGAGCATCATTCACACTCTAATCATCCCTATGATCAACTCTTACATTCGGTACATTTCTGTCTGAGGGAACTGCTACTTGAGACATTGAACGTGTCAGCAACACACAGGTAAAACTGTTGGCATCTCACTTTTGCGGGGGGGGGGGGGGGAGCTCACCGGTTAGTGGGCTCATTAACCCCTGTACATGCGGTCGGCCTAGGCGGTTTATTTTTATGTACCGCCCAGCGGGGTGTTACCTTAGCCGATCGTCCCTAGTCTGGTTTATTTTTAGCTGTTTAACCGATCAGCGGGGTGTTTTTATCCAAATATTTCTGCTTTACGGGTCATTTTCTGCCTACATAGACCCAGACGAAAACAATTAAAACAATCTAATCTATCGAGACTGACTGAAAGGGCCTAAACCCATAGCTTTTCGAATTCGAATGACAACCATATAACGATCCTTTTTATGCATGGCTTTATGATGGAGAGTTTTTCTTGCAATAACCTGTGCAATTTTCGCAATAACTTTGCACGCAGTGCAAACAGCATGTAATTATCCACGTTCCCGATACGAATTTCCGGTATAGCGAGTGCGATGATGGTAGGAGGGAGGAGTAGGTGAGATTCGTGTCCAGTAGGTTCGCCGCGGTGGTCTGGACAGTCAGACACTCTCTACTCTCCTGCCCCCCCCTTGTCGCTCTCTCATCAGCAAACATTACGTGCTGAAATTGCACTCGAGGTGAATGTCGCAGCGCCGCTCACTAGAGCAGCTTATTCCACTCGAGTTATGTCGAGCGCCGCCACATAGTTCCCAGCTTATTACGAACTACTACTTAAGTTGCGCCCCCGACTTTAGGGGGTTAACAGGGGAAGGAAGTGACAAGTCAATGGGGGGCAGAGGTGGTTCGGCCCTTCTCACCTGCTACCTCAGTGTCCCCCAAAAGGAGTGTTTACCGCGGCAGGGGCCAAACAGGGATATCTTGGGACCTCACACAAAAGCTATGGTGGGCCTCACCCTTGTAGTAAACTCACATTCACTTTCGCCTTTTACCAAGTAATGCATAAAATTGGCCTCCCAGCCACCTATCCATTACAATCGGGCCGCCATCGCCAGGTGGGCACTCAGTTGTAAGGATTCACCATGAGGGTGCTAGTAGAAACCGGTGTGTCTCTCAGAATTTTACCTCATGCATACACCATTTAATCTCACGTTGCCAGATGAAAAAGGGACGGTAACTGGCCTGCACTGATGGTGAAATTATTTGGCTTAACCTAGTGGGTTCACCACACCTGATACTACACCCCTGTCTAGATGATTTACGTTAGCTGCTAGGTACTCCTTCTGTCGGGAGTCCTGTATTAAAGGAACTTTTAGTGCTAGGTACTCCTTCTGTCGGGAGTCCTGCATTACAGGCACATATGGAGTTTGAGATACGGCGGCAACTGTCTGCCCCGATCGGTTCTCTCCTTGGCCCAGCACTGATAAGCTAGGTGGCCTCTCTTGCCACAAAAAGTACATACTTTAGGGGATACGGGAACGTTCCCTCTTTGAGCATTACTATTAGTTTGGGGCCCACCTCTGTTACCATTGCCCTGAGTCGCATTTTTAGTTGGGGGAACAATTCTATTTTGGCTAGCTGGGGAAGACGTTATAGGCTTGTGACTGGGCCTGTCAGATTTGTGATTGGGATACTTAAAATTAGAACTAGAATTATCGTAGGGCTTCTTTCCACGAAATTTGTTGTTGAGCACGTATGTGTCATCCATGTCAGCGGCGTCGGCAAGACAATCTACCTTCTTCCTCTTTAAATGATAGGATTCAGAAGAATCAATTTTCCATAGGAAATTTTCTAACAGGACCAACTCCTGCAGATCGTTGTAGCTTGTGACTTTCTTACTCTTGACCCAATGATTGAAAGTTTTAGTCATGGTCCTGGCAAATACCTTATGGGTTTCTTCTACTTTCTTCTGTTTTTTACGGAAAGATTGCCTGTAAGCCTCAGGCTGCAATTGATAGGTTTTTAGGATAGCTTCTTTGAGATTGTCATAATCCTGCCTAACTTCTGCTACTTCTGACAAATACGTGGCTCGAGCCTGCCCTGTCAAAACGGTTTGTAACATGAAAGGCCATTGATCTCTTGTCCACTTCATACCTCCAGCAACTTCCTCAAACAAAACAAAGAAATCCTGCACATTATCCTCAGTGAAAGGTGGAATGACACTAGTCATAGTCAATCCCAGAGGGGGAGCAATTAAGGGAGCATTTGTATTGACATTTAGTTGAGCCGTACGATATTGATATTCACATTGTTCGGTCGTTGCACTGGCATTTATTCTGGCTAGTTCTATACTTGCGTTGGCTTGTTCGGTCGTTGCTTTTATTCTGGCTACTTCTATTGTTAGTCTGGCTTGTTCAGCATTTATTCTGGCTTGTTCTAGTTCGAATAATTGATCAATGGTAAAACCAGGTGGCAATTGTTCATCAAGTTGGCTAGGTTTACTAGGGATCCCACCAACTGCTCCGTCTCCCTCCCCGCCTTCTACAGGGAACAGGTGGGTTTTTATGGTCTGAGCCACCTCTACTTTGGACATGTTTGAGACAGTTAATTGGAGATGTGAGGCAAGCACTTTCAGTTCGGATTTTGACAGACAGTCAATATCAGGGGCTGTGGGTTCTGATTCTATGAAAACTCGAGCATCTTCGTCATTAATTAGTTGAGGCATGATTAATATTGATTTTTAAGTAGTGAAACGGTAATGAAACTGAGTGAAACTGTATGAAACGAATCCTGGCGAGGTCGCCACTCTTCTGTTACGCATCTTGATCCTCAAGTGGTTAACTTGATGAATCCTAGATAGCACAGAGATATATTAAGGTATCAGTCAGCTGAAGGCAAAACAAAAGTAAAATCTAATAAAATAATTTCCTGTTGTTGCTTCCTTTCCTTTTGGATCTTAGGACTTAGTAATCCTTTATTGACTGATACTCTTTAATTATGAAAAATACTGAAACTAATTAAAGTCATGTAGTATTTATAAAGAATTATTATTTAAACGAAGCTTAGTAGGCTATGGTTATGAACCGAAGGAGTGATATGTAAAGAAGGACTATTAATTCTTCTTGGAAGATAAATATTAAAGTAAGAATATTTCTGTCTCTTACCCTTTTTGAAATGAATAGATAGTTTTCTTATATGTCCTTTTATTAATATTTAATGTAATTATTCTTGGTTCTTGTCTTACGTTAACAGTATTATATTATTATTTTCATCAGGATTTATATCAAAGTCACATAAAAAGTTAGATATATATTTAATAATTAGTTAAATGTATTTCATAACCACGTAACATTGAGGTTTGATTAGGAGTAAATAAAGTTACAGGATCGCTTCATAGATTCGATTCAGGTCTCACTCAAATAATATGAAAAGCAAAATAATGTTTTGAAGCTAAAAGAATTTTCTTCAGCTTAGGAAATCACTAGAAGTAATGTTAACACAGCCATGTTAGTCTAAGGCGATATTACTAATATGAGACAATAGCATCATCGTACTAAGCACCGTTAAGCAATGTAAGCTTAATTAAAAGAAAATTAAAGAACTCGTAAGTATTAATATAAAACAATAGTATTATTTTCATCATAACCCAATTACTTAAAGAGTTGCTTTAGTCCACAAGTTAGTCAACTAAAATAGTTAAGTACATAATAATAGCGTTAACGTTAAATCCCAATCAAATAGTTAAGTACATAAATAGTAGCGTTAACGTTAATTCGCAATCAAATAGTTAAGCACAGAATAGTAGCGTTAATGTTAATTCCCAATCATAAGCATTATAGTAGCGTTAACGTTAATTCCCAATCAAACAGTTAAGCACATAATAGTAGCGTTAACGTTAATTCCCAATCACATATCTCACTAACCAACATAACGTAAGTGTTTACACCGAACACACTTAACACACATTTATATAATCTGACTGACAGTCACAATCCCATTATAATACTTCACCCCGTCTTCCTCCAGCTGCAAGTTCACCTTCCCCAACTCCAAATGAGACTGATTTGAATGCCCACAACTCGGGTCTTATATACTAAACAATGATGGTTCGGAACGAATCAGGAGGCGGGGGTGGTGCCGCTCCAATCACAGCTTCCTCGAGTTGCATAGCAGGTGCATGGTCCAATCACAGCTCCTGGCGTCGATCATACGTCATAGCGTCATCGAAGTAGTTTGCAGGGTCCCCTATGACGCACGCAGGTGTGAAGGCTAGTTTGCTGGTATGGGGTCTGCTGGTTTCCCCCACTCGCTAGTTCGCTCGCTAGTCTGCTTCACCGTTTGGGTAGTGTGACTCCTTCAACTCTAATTCTAACTCTTAAATTAACATACAGGGCTCCGTATGTCAGAATATATATATATATATATATATATATATATATATATATATATATATATATATATATATTATATATATATGATATATATATAATTATATTATATATATATTATATATATCATATATATATATATATATATATATATTATATATATATATAAATATATATATATATATATATATATATATATATATATTATATATAAATATATATAATCATATAATTATATATCTATAATATATATATATATATATGATACACATATATTTTCATATAATATTATGTACGTGTGCCTGGCTGAGCGACAGTGAGTAGAATGAAAGAAACTTCGAACCAGAAACTTGTTACCAAAACACCACGGCGCCCAAAATTATCGGCGCCAAAGTGTCATGCTGCTAATAATTATCAGCGTTAAAGTGTCATGGTGCCAACAATTATCGACACCAAAGTGTCTTGGTTCCACAAATTATTGGCGCCAAATTGTCATGGTGCCAAAAATTCAGTGCCAGATTATTTGGTGCCGAAATAACGTGAACTGACATTGATCAACTCAAGCAACCCCTTCAGTATCCCGGAATGTGTTGTCACTGTATTTTAATTTAATTTTTTTTTTTTTTTCTATGTGATTGAGGGAGGCTAAATGCAGAACTGCCTATAGCGAGTGCCTCCCCCATAATTGAAAGAGTGACAAGGCCAAAGTCAAGGGACGTTCGAGCCAAAATGCCTTGACACACGGAGTTTGAAGCAATTTAAGTCATAGGAAGAGGGAAAGACTGATGATTCTGGGAGAGAGTTCCAGAGCTCAGCTGTTAAGTAGAAGAAAGTTCGAGAGTAACGTTTCACTCTTGGGTTGGAGAGTTGCACAGAGTATACGGGGTGGGATTAAGTTACAAGACGGGTACCACGTGCCCTACGTAAAGGAGGTGGCATACACTGGGAAAGCTCTGAGGAACACTGATTATTATAGTAGCGATAAAATAGCGAGAGAGATGCAACATTGCGGCGGAGAGAGAGAGATTGCAGAGAGTTGGTGAGTGGACGGGAGTTATGATACGAAAGGCCTTCCTTTCAACTTTGTCTAGGAGAGCGGTGTGAGAGGAACCTCCCAACACATGTGAACAATACTCAATACAAGGACGCACTATACCCCTGTAGAGAGAAAGAAGCTGTGCAGGGGAAAAGAACCCCCTAAGGCGGTTGAGCACATCCAGCTTCTGGGAGGCTGCCTTAGCATGACTGGTAATATGGTCCTTCCATATGAGAGCAGAAGAAAATGAGACTCCAAGAATATTGAGAGAAGATGAAGGGTTGATTTTTGTATTGTTGAAGAATAAGGGATAGTCCGCTGGAAGATCCTGCCGGGTAGATAGATGGAGAAATTGGGTTTTGGAAGCATTGAAGGTAACAAGGTTTTCTCTGCCCCAATTGGAGATAGTATTTAGATCAGAATTTAAGAGTTCTATGGCTTCATTACGTTTGTCGTTGAGGGATTGCTGGCTGGGGCGTTCTGAAAAACTAATAGAGTAGTGTAAGGTTGAGTCGTCTGCGTATGAATGGACGGGAATCGAGGTACAGTTGAGATCATTTATAAAAATTAGAAAGAGAATAGGAGATAGGACAGAGCCCTGAGGATCACCAGAGTTAATAGGGTGAGGAAGTGAACGATGGCCATCCACAACCGCGGCTATGGAATGGCCGGAAAGGAAATTAGAGACAAAGGCACAGATGGAGGAATAGAAACCGAAGGAGGGTAGTTTAGAAATTAAAGATTTGTGCCAGATTCTATCGAAGGCTTTCGATATATCTAGTGTAATAGAAAAAGTCTCACCGAAGTCCCGAAAGGAGGATGACCAAGAGTTAGTAAGATATGAAAGAAGATCACCAGTAGAGCGGCCTTTAAGGAAGCCATACTGGCGATCTGAGAGCAGATTATGAGAAGAGAAATGCTTATGAAATTTGGAAGCAAGAATAGTTTCAAAAACTTTAGAAAGACAAGAGATGAGAGAAATTGGACGATAGTTGGAGGGTTGAGAGCGGTCACCCTTCTTTGTGACAGGTTGAATGTGAGCAAACTTCCAGCATGAAGGGAAGACGTTAGAGGATAGACAGAGACAAAAGAGTTTGCCTAGGCAGGGAGTCAGCACGGAAACACAGTTTTTGAGAACAACAGGAGGAACACCGTCCGGACCGTACGCCTTATTAGTGTTAAGCCCAGAGAGGGTAGAAAGTACATCTTTAGAAGAGATTAGGATATTAGGCATAAGTAAGAGAGAGGAGGGTGGAGAGGGAGGAATAGCACCGGAATTATCCAAAGTGGAGTTTCTAGCAAAAGTTTGAGCAAAGAGTTTAGCTTTGTCAGAGGAAGAAGTGATGGTTGTGCCATCAGAGTGGGAAAAGGGAGGAAAAGACAAGGAAGAGAAATTGATGGAGAGGTTTTTGGCTAGATGCCAGAAAGCTTGGGAAGAGCTAGAGTTGGATAGTTCAGTGCATTTATTATTGATGAAAGATTGTTTGGCAAGTCGAAGAACAGATTTGGCTTGATTCCGGGCAGAAACATAGGAAGAATGAGAGTCTTGAGTTTTAAGGCATTTGAATGCATCCTCCTTATTGCGGACAGCAGTAGAACAGGCGTGAGTAAACCAAGATTTTTTAGCATTAGTCTGAGTGAAAGAGAATGAAATGTATGCTTCCATGCCCGATAGGATTACCTCGGTAATGCTTTCAGCACTCTCCGAGGGTCCCCGGCCACGGAAGCTGAAATAATTCCATGGGAAATCAAAGAAGTACTGCCGGGGAGCCTCCCAGTCGGCAGCGCCAAAGTGCCACAAGCGCCGCCGGCTAGGAGGATCGGGTGGCCGTACTGGAGAGATAGGACAGGTGACAGTGATAAGTTTATGGTCGGAGTAGCCCAAAGGAGAGAAAAGATCGACAGTATAAGAAGAAGGGTTAGAAGTTAGAAACAAGTCAAGAATGTTGGGCCGATCTCCGATGTGATCCGGGATATGGGTGGGTTGCTGAACTAACTGCTCTAGGTCATTTAGGATAAAAAAAGACGTAGGCTTGTTCACCAGGTGGGTCAGTAGTGTTAGAGGAGAGCTATTGGCAGTGGTGAACGTTGAAATCTCCTAAGATGGAGATTTCTGAGAAAGGAGAAATGGATAGAATGTATTCCACTGTAGAGTTTAGATAGTCAAAGAATTTGGGAAAGTTGGTAGAGTTAGGGGAAAGATAGACAGCACAGAAATATTTAGTAAGAGAATGACAGGAAAGTTTGAGCCATAAAGTTGAGAATTCAGACGAGTCGAAATCGGGAACACGAAAGCAAGTGAGTTTGTTGCGCACATATGCACAACATCCGCCTTTGGCTTTGAAACTAGGATAGAGAAAGTAGGAGGATACAGAGAAGGGGCTGCTGGATATTGCTACAGACACCTGAGTTTCGGTGAGGAAGAGAACATCAGGTTTGTGGGAGAAGAGATGGTGTTCAACAGAGTGAAATTTAGGGGAAAGTCCGCGAATGTTGCAGAAATCAATAGAAAGAGTAACAGGCCGAGTTCCAGGTAATTTTGTGGGGTTGTCAGGGGATGGTCGGTCGGGTGTGGGGGCATTTATGCCCCCCCCCCCCCCCCCCCCCTTGGGGACTCCGAGGCTGGGCTAAAATTCATAATTGCTTTTAAATTTTGGTGCGGAGGAATGAAGTGTGGTGTGCATGTTTAGTGTAGTGGCTAACATAAGATGATTTTACTCGGTTTTGGAAGGCCCCCTATGAATTAAAGGGGTAACACGTATCTCAATGAGCCCTCTGACTACCATATTTCCTTCCTAAACTGATTAAAATTATCTACTAATAGCCAGCCAAATATAAATGAATGCATCTTGGTTTACTGAAAGGGTTAATGGAAGAGTGGGATGGCATGTGAAAATATCAGAGTAAATCATTGTTAATATTCTCACCTTGATGATATTAACTTTGCTTATACACTTCATATTTCACAATATATTTCGTACGGAGACAATAAATTAAAAATATATAAATCTTCCACGAAACCGCCAAAAAATATACGGTTTGAAAAGGGAAATTAAAGTGTCCATAGTAATCTACCCATTAAAAGTGATAGGAATGGTAATAAACTCTTATGATAAAATAATACAAATCTAAATCACTATCAATATACCCATTGATCGATATACCTTGGTTCATGCCCTGTATATTCCCTTAATTTTGTACAGTGCAGAA
The DNA here is from genome assembly GCA_032716605.1 of Paralithodes platypus. Taxonomy (NCBI): domain Eukaryota; kingdom Metazoa; phylum Arthropoda; class Malacostraca; order Decapoda; family Lithodidae; genus Paralithodes; species Paralithodes platypus. The sequence continues at coordinate 31,187,142 of CM064487.1, forward strand.
GAATCATAGCCATATCCTGACCACACTCTAAATACAACATTGTCTATACAACATCGGCAGCTTATACAACAACATATTTTCCTGTCCTTCTGGTCCTTGAGACACACTCACGTGAACACACACACACACACACACAAACTCACACACACACGTACACACACATTTCCACACATACACATAGATACACACACATACACATACACATAGAAACACACACACACACATACACACGCCTAATAAGTATCATGCCGCCCCCTTCCCCACCCCACTGACCTCATCGTCCATCGGTAGCCAGGGATAGGTGTGTGAGGGGATGTTACCGGGTGTTTCTGGGGGGATGGTGGGGTGGGGGTCAGCTAGGAGGGTGGCAATCGTGGAGAGAGGACACGATTACCTTGGGCGTCTAGGGAAATACGTGAGAGAGAGAGAGAGAGAGAGACGGGGGTTAGAAAGATTGGGGGTGGGGGCTTAAGCACAAATACTGTCCTCACATGCACTCACAATAAATGTAATTATATATGAAGGGAAATATATATTATTACGAGATTACATTAATCTTTTAGTGGCATAGATCCTTTTAACTATAACGACTGTGCTGCGCCTGTATCGAGTAGCTTAGTAATTGGGTGTGCTCCGTGCGGTATCAGAACTGTCACTAGAAACCGAGCCACTAAAATCAAAGGACCTATAATAATTGAGCACAGCATTGTTATTACTTTAGATGGGACTGGTAAAAGATTCGGTCTGGTCATAGGATTAAATAACAGATTTCATGTTAACCAATGCATTAGAAAAAGGCTTACCGTTGTTCTCAGCTAAAACCCAAAAATATGATACAACACATGTCCCTTTTCATGACGATAGGAAAATCCTAGCATAGAGTAATAAATATATATATATATTCATATTTAGCGGAATGGACACTCTTACTTGGAGGACGATCATTATTGTTACCTCGTTCATCCTGTGGTGTTGTGTGGCTAAAAGTAGAATAATTGTCCTTACCAACGTTACTACTACCTTGTACTAGTGAACCCTGGGATCTGTGAACAGAAATCTTAAGAGAAATAACAAAATTATGAGACAAAACAGCAGCTCCAGAATGGTCACATGCTTCTCTTTCTTCTAAATGCATCATATGGTACACAGTTCTTGAATTCCATTAGTAAAATTAAAATAGTTAAACAACTGTTTTACATGTTTATAGTCACACCACTCATCAAACTAAGTTTCTTTGCCATGTGCAAGCTCTGTGTAGCTCTGGGTTTCACTGTGTTTAGCCCCTTCAGCACGATGTCGTAAATTTACTCATATTCTGGTTACCATTTGATGATTTTCTCTAGATTTTAATCAAGCTCAAGGAGTCAGAGGGGTAAATATTATCTCAATTAACCTTGAACATGACATAGGTACTTCTTAAACTGCCTAACATCGCCCAATTTTAACCAGCATAAAGGTTTAAGGGTGCTAAAGGGGTTAAAATGCCTCATTTTTTGACGATAAGCTTCACGAACCATTCATAATTTATGCTTTTAGAAAACTTGACTTAACTACTTTATACTCATTACTCTGATCAATTGTTAAGGGAGCCCAACTCGCTTGTTTTCTCTTTCTCTCCCTCTCTCTTTGGCTTGTATCTATTCGGCCCCAATTAGCCTACTGTTTTAAGACGTTTACCCGTATCAGTATCCAAGTGTCAATATTTTCCTGGCGAGCGGTAGCGAGCCAGCATATATATATATATTTGTTTTTAACAGCAAGCTAAATTTGTAAATTTTTCGATAGAAAAAGGTCTCCGGCGAAGCCGGATTTCCCTATACAATGCTGGCTCGCTATCGCTCGCCAGGAATAAATCGACACCTGGATGGGTCCTTTCCTGTCTGGGCTAGAGGGGCATGGCGGATTGTTGTATTGGTTAGTTAGTTAAAATTAGACTCAAGAGGCTATCAACCCTATTGGATTATTAAGCCAGCAAACTGTAAGTTAAGAGTAACATCAGGACTGAAGCCTCTCTGCAAGAACTCCTGTCCCTTGTGTTGTATTGGATTTTGGGCCCTCTGATGGCACTCTGGGAAATTATCTGGTCACGTGGGGGTACATACGTGCATGAAGGGTGCGCTGGTCCTCTTGTCCTGGTGTTTTGGTGTCCTCAACGACAAACGTAATGAAGCCATAGAACTCTTAAATTCTGATCTAAATACTATCTCCAATTGGGGCAGAGAAAACCTTGTTACCTTTAATGCTTCCAAAACCCAATTTCTCCATCTATCTGCCCGTAAGGAACTCCCAGCGGACTATCCCTTATTCTTCAGCAATACAAAAATCAATCTTTCATCTTCTCTCAATATTCTTGGTGTCTCTTTTTCTTCTGCTCTCAGTTGGAAGGACCATATTACCAGTCTGCTAAGGCAGCCTCCTAGAAGCTGGGTGTGCTCAACCGTCTTTTCCCCTGCACAGCTTCTTGCTCTGTATAGGGGTATAGTGCATCCTTGTATTGAGTATTGTTCACATGTGTGGGGAGGTTCCTCTCACACCGCTCTCCTAGACAATGTTGAAAGGAAGGCCTTTCGTATCATTAACTCCCGTCCACTCACCAACTCTCTGCAATCTCTCTCTCTCCGCCGCAATGTTGCATCTCTCTCGCTATTATATCGCTACTATAATAATCAGTGTTCCTCAGAGCTTTCCCAGTGTATAACCACCTCCTTTACGTAGGGCACGTGGTACCCGTCTTGCAACTCAATCCCACACCTACTCTGTGCAACTCTCCAACCCGAGAGTGAAACATTACTCTCAAACTTTCTTGTACTCAACAGCTGAGCTCTGGAACTCTCTCCCATAATCAGTCTTTCCCTCTTCCTATGACTTAAATTGCTTCAAACTCCGTGTGTCCAGGCATTTTGGCTCGAACGTCCCTTGATTTTGGCCCTGTCACTCTTTCAACTATAGGGGAGGCACTCGCTATAGGCAGTTCTGCCCTTTGCCTCCCTCAATCACATAGAACAAAAAAATAGTGTGAAGGTGACATTGTCTGCGTAAAAACTAGACAGGGTATCCCCCTTCCTGTTCTACCCCTGCTTCATAGTAAGTGCCTCGCCTATAAATACTGGACACCGACAACTACCAAGCACACAACCTTCGCACACTCTCTGAGACCAACACAAGCATTGAGGATCTCGTCATGAAGCTAGTAAGATCAGTTACGTCAGAAGATATTGATAGTTTTCTTATGGGAGCCCACCTCACTTTTTTTTCTCTTTCTCTCCCTCTCTCTTTGGTTTGTATCCATTCGGCCCCATTCAAACTGCTGTTTTAAGACGTTTACCCCCATCCAGGTGTCAATATTGTCCTGGTGAGCGGTAGCGAGCCAGCATATATATTTTGTTTTTGTTTTGAGAGCAAGCTAAATTTTTACTTTTTTCGATAGAAAAAATTCTCCGGCAAAGCCGGATTTCTCCATACAATTCTGGCTCGCCTTCGCTCGCCAGGAAGATATCGACACCTGGATGGGGATAAACGTCTTAAAACAGTTGGCTGAATGGGGCCGAATAGATACAAGCCAGAGAAAGAGAGAAAAGGAGAGAAAGAGAAAAAAAGCAGGTGAACCCCCTTAACATCTCCAATTCAGCTATTTATGTGGGCACAACAACTAACTTTCGTGGTCTAAGACTGGCATAAGAACTTTGGCTTTCACTATAAATCTGAGAAGACTATAACCTCTATATATTATCTGTTGATACATCTTATATTTGACATAATCAATAAGTAAAGAGTATACACTGACTATTTTCTGAGACTCACAGAAGGTAGTAGATTCTCATAATGAAACAGGCGAGGTACACTTAAAGACGCTTGCCATCATTTTCTAAAAACTAAAGCGTTCAGTATCATGATGCCTACCTTCAGTATATGATTTTATTAAGCTTTGAAAGGATCTCTAGCAATGTGAGAGTGGTAAAAATCTATATGTTTTAACCTTTTGACTCCCTCCCCTAATTCTGCTGATTATCCATAATTCTTTGACTATCTTACTTCTAAAGTGGAACATATTCTATCCCCCTTTTCCTTCTCTGCAATCTCCATCGTGAGTGATCTCAATGTTCACTACCGTCAATGACTCTCCTCTCGTTTCGCTGACCATCCTGGTGAACAAATCTACACCTTTTCTATCCTAAATGACTTAGAGTAGTTAGTTCAGCACCCTACCCGTATCCCAGACCGTCTTGGAGATCAGCCCAACATCCTTGACTTATTTCTAACTTCCAATCCTTCTCTTTACACTGTAAACCTTCTCCCTCCGTTGGGCTCCTCCGATCATAACCATATCACTATTACCTGTCCTATCTGTCCAGTATAGTTTTCTGACGCCCCCCCCCCCCCCCCTTGGCATTACTTCGGCATTACTTCTTTGATTTTCCCTTGACCAATTATTGCTTCCATAGCTGGACCCTTGGAGACTGACGAGCGCATTACTAGGGTAATCCTCTCGGGCATGGAAACATACATTCCATTTTCTTGCTCTAAAACTAACTCACACAAATCTTTGTTTGCTCACGCTTTTTCTACTGTTATCCGCAATAAGGAGGAAATATTCAAATGTTACCGTCGCCTTCAAACTCAAGAATCTTGTACTCTATGTTTCTACCCGGAATCAAGCCAAATCTGTTCTTCGACTCGCCAAAGACTCTTTCATCAATAATAAATGTTCTGAAATTTCCAACTCTAGTTCTTCCCAAGCTTTCTGGCATCTCATCTAGATATACATCTCTTCCTCGTCTTTTCATAAACGTTTCAACTCTGACGGCACCAACATAATTTCTTCCTCTGTCAAAGCTGAACTCTTCGCTCAAGCTTTCGCTAAAACTCTACCTTGGATGATTCTGGTGCTATCCCTTCCATCTCAATCCTTTCTCTCCTTCTTATGCCTATTTTCCTAATTTCTGCTAAGGATGTACTTTCTGTTCTTTCTGGGCTTAATACTAAGAAGGCGTATATAGACCGGACGGTGTTCCTCTTGTTGTACTAACAAATTGTGCTTCTGTGCTGACTCCTGCCCTAGGCAAACTTGTTCATCTCTGTCTTTCATCTAACGTCTTTCCTTCTTGTTAAAGGTTTGTTCTTATACAACATATACATCCGAAAACGTTGTGCACACTATATATAATTCTTCCTTAGTAAAGCCGAAACTAAAATATCTATTAAGATAAAGTGCAATGTTTTTGTCGCCTGGTACTGTCTGGTCATAATTAATTAGCGATCCTATTTCAGTTTTCATCTTTATATTACTCTTAATGTAATCGCAAAATTGCTTTGGAGTTTTAACAGTATCCTTTGTTATTTAACTTTCATGATTACGCTTTTCTGTCCTAAATATTTTTGTTTCACTGTGTTTGTACTTAGTTTGTATAAATGGTATTATTTTTCATTATTTATGGCAGTTTTACTCATAGGTCTAAAGTCCTTATACCATGGTTTTACTAATATTATGCAATATATTCCAATTTCGTAACGCCATATTTATATTCTTATTGAACCAAGGAGGCTTGTTTATTTTCCAGTATATATATATATATTACATTTGGTGGGTATATATTCTTTCTGTGCAGGCATGAATATATCCTTAAATTTGCCTAACAGTTCACTTGTTTTGTCATTATTGATAAGCAATATATGCATGTCACTGAAAGCTTCACTAAGTTTGTTGACATTTTAATTTGTCGAACCTGGTATCTTCATTTCCTTATATTCAATAGTGTATTTGTAATTTATGTCGATTCTAAGGAACTTGTGATCAGAGATGGATAAATGTTCGCCGATGTCCAATTTAGATATTAGGTTTCCGTTTATACTGATAACGAGATCTAGCATGTTGCTTTCGCATGTTGGTTCTTTTACACTTTGATGCAAACAATTATTGTTTTGTATAAAATTAATCATTTTGAGCGAATTGATATTATTTCCGGTCACAAGGCACCAATCAACGTGGGGAAGATTGTAGTATCCGAATGCAGTATTATGTTTTTGTTAGGATTGTTGCAATATTTCGTATAAGTGACTATCATCGGCCTCATTTTGGCTCTACACTACACTGCATTTATCTACGTTGAACTTCATCGGCCAATTTACTGCCCATTCGTGTAGTGTATCTAGATATCTTTGGAGAGCCTGAATTTAATAATCAGAATTATTAATTTTCCTATTTTAGTGTCATCCGCAAAGTTTCTGATCTCGCTAGGCATCCTTACTACAAGGTCGTTCACATAGATGACAAACAACAGAGAGCATCAAACAGATCCTTGTTGGACTTCAATCATATAACTACACCCTAGTCCAATTGTATACCATTAATGGCAACTCTATGCTTCCTACCAATTATCCATGACGTAATCCCTCTTAATAGAGTTCACCCTATGCCGTAAGCTTCTATTTTCCTTAGCACTGTAATCTAAATAAACTATGTCATATCATATCCTTTGTTATCGGCTACCTCTTTGTATAATTAGGAAAAGAAGGTCAATACATTAGTGAGGCAGGACCGACCCTTCGTGAATCCATGCTAAGTGTCTTTAATTAGTTGGTGACATTCTAGATGCTCTCTGATTTTGTGTGCAATAAATTATTTTAATAGTTTGCCTATTGTTACGGCTGGATCGGCAATACATATTCGGGATTCTTGATCGTAGGACAGAAATGGCTTAAGTGACAACGACACGCTCGATTCCAGTCCCAAATACTATATGCTCCAGACAACAAAAGCACCAACGCCCTACAGAGTTATCGTCTACGGTAACGAGGTACCTTAACTCGGCGAAAGTGTACAACAGGGGTAGGCTATGAGGCTAAACTCCCTCAGACATTTATAGGTTACGTTATTACTAAAGAAATGCAATACTCAAGAAACTACGTTAATATTAAGCCTCTAATAATGTAGAATAGAAGCAGGCTAAAGGTATGACAGTGAAATGCTAAATGACAAATGTACACGCCTACTTGAAAGCGCGTACACTACACTAACTGTCCCCTACTAACATGCACTAGCATGTAGCATACAAGATGTTCATGATCCAGTAGATACCTAATAATACACATAGGAGGAACATAAACAGTAGTCACTTATTATAATAATGAATCTATACTTGGAATAACTAAAAGGTTGCAGGCAACAGTACTGCGCCGGTAGCCTACTACCGCATAGGCTACTTCGCTTCTCTCACTCTGTCTCCCCTCCGAGTCCGTATGCGCCCTACGCAACAGAACTCCGGACACAGCAGCAAAACGGCAGTGCAGTTAATTGATACATGAAAGTATTAATAGTGTTGTCTTGTGTGTGAGTAATGTGTATTGTAAAGTGTTATAGATATATACTTAAAGAGAGCTGCAATGCATAGTAAAATAAAGATATATCCCACTCATCATCCCCATGTGTTCTAGCTAGCAGGCCAAGTCACAGGAACAACGAGTCCCAGCACCGAAAGCGAGAACCCAGGAGAAGACTGTAGAGAACACAAGGACAGATAAATTACGTTACTCTACTATACCGGCACTACGAGCGAGCTGTAGTCTCGGGTGCTACACTCGCTCCTGGCTCGGTATGCAAATCAAGGCTAAGTCCTCGTCCCTCTACAGACAACTCCTGGGCATGGTCGGGCTCTTACACATGGCACCAGTCTAGTCACAAATGGGATGATGAGCAAGGCATATAACTCGTGAACATGTAGAACGTTCACCAACTATCCTCATCAAGAAGATCGCTGTTCACATTAACCCCTTAAATCTAATACATGTAAATATATGCTTGTCCTAAGAGTAATACGAGAGGTGAGTGCTGAAACTCCTTTAGGACCTCAAGGGAAGGTTATGCATTTAAATAGAGAGAAGAATGAAATGAGAGTAATGTCGTCAGAGAGAAAGAGTGCAACCGTGAGAAGTGGGGAGAGAGAGCAAGGGATGTTAGAATCTCAAAGGTTCTAGGCAACCTAGTCCAGGAACACACAGCCAACCTCCAGGCAGTGTGCTGTACGACAACATGGGCCCAGCCCAGGCAGGCAACAATGGACTACCAACCCTATCGCGCCTAGCTATAAGGGCAAGGCTGCCAACCAGTCCATACGTCTGGCAACCACCCGGCCGGCAGCGCGGCGTGTTGCTACCCTCTTGCTCTGAAGCCCAACTCACTCTCTCTCTCTGAATTCCCATTTTCCTATCTATCAACTTCTCTATTGATACTACATATTAAATGGAAGGTCTCGACATGGCTTAAAACAAAACCCACCACTGGTTAGCACATGACGAGACCTTTGCAGAGATACAAAGAACATAGTTATAAGTTGTCACACTCAATATACATAGCGGCTGACGGTAGCCAGATCACGGGCGGTACAGTGGAGTACCAAGGAGTACAATCAGGTTGCGTTGCCCAGCACTGGGGTGCGTCACAGCCCCCCCAAGATTTTAGATAATCGACCTTAGAAGCATTATCAAAATCTGACAGGCAACCAACCGACCTGCTACCCTTAGCTGCCACTAATTGCAAAAGGTGCACAACAACTGAAGTGTGAATTATACATAAAACACAATATCGCATTCATTATGCTACAACAATAAAGACTTACAAAACTAAAAAAAAGAACGAGTTTTCTCGTTATTTTATTGTTTTATAATCTTTTGGACGGCGTTATGATAGCCTAATTTTACTCCTGCTCAACCCACACACCGTGCACGACTATCTTGGATCATCAACCCTTGATAGACAATCTGCTATCACGTTCTCACTCCCGGCAATATGCTGAATGTGGAGATTATACTCTTGGAGCATTAGGGACCACCTGGTCAACCGCATATTCCGATTGTGTAACTGATTTAGGAATTTCAAGGGATGATGGTCCGTATAAATCGTCACTACCGGGCCGTAGGCTGGAACATAAACTTCGAAATGTTTGAGCGACAAAACGATAGCCAGAAGCTCCTTCTCTATAGTCGAGTAATTCCTTTGTGCCGAATTAGACTTGCGAGAAAAGAAGCTCACTGGGTGTTCCAAGCCCTCGGAATCAGTCTGCAGTAACACTGCCCCGGCACCACACCGCTGGCATCAGTCGCCAGCTGAAAACTCCTGGAGAAGTCTGGGGCCCTCAAAATCGGATGTGTACACAGCAGGTGCTTGACTAGGTCGAAAGCCCTCTGACACTCCGCAGCCCAACAGAACTTCACTGACTTCGACAGTAGATCAGTTAACGGTGCTAAGACAGTAGAGTATCCCCGGATGAAGCGCCTATAATAGCCTATCATACCTAGGAACCGCATGACCTGGCGCTTAGTGGTGGGCCTGGGAAACATATTGATAGCCTGTATCTTGCTCAGGGGGGGCACACCCGGCCTAACCCGACCACAAAGCCAAGATACTGCACAGTAGCCTTTACAAACTCGCACTTCCTCAGGTTCACCACCAGCCCAGCATCGTGCAACTTCCTAAACAGGGTCTCTAAGTGCCTTAGGTGATTTTCAAAATCGTCATCATATACTATCACGTCATCAAGGTAGACCGTGCAGTTAGGGATTTCGTCACAAATATCGTTCATCAGGTTTTGAAACGTGGCAGGTGCGTTCTTAAGCCCATAAGGCATTACGTTACATTGGTAGGTCTTGCCATCTACCACAAAACCACAAACTTGCTTAGCTCGGTCCGACAGGGGTACTTGCCAGTAGCCTTTTACAAGATCAATTTTAGTAAGGTACTTTGAATTCCCTATCTTGTCCACGCTGTCGTCAACTCGAGGCAAAGGGTAAGGGTTGGTAGTGGTCAAGCCATTTAGCCTACGAAAATCTATGCAGAACCGCACCTTGCCGTCAGGTTTTGGCTGCAACGTGACGGGTGATGTCCACTTCACATAACCTTCAGTGATCATCCCTCTCTCAACCATGTACTTTAACTCCTCCCGTAAAGCTGGCAACTTTACCGGGGGCACACGGTAGGGCACTGACTTGAAGGGCACATTATCACCGACGTCCACGTCGTGCGTTACCTGAGTAGTGAGACCTGGGTGTTCGGCGAAAACAGAGGGGTATGACCTGAACAGGCCTAGGACAGCAGCACCCTGGTGCTCAGGCAGGTGACTTACAGCTTGCCTAGCCTCTTGTTCAGTATTCCCCGCCCACTGTTCCGCGGAAATGACACAGTCCCAGCTATCCTCCTCAGCAGCATGACTGTCCCCACCTCCTTCTCCACCCTGGCCGCTGCAGGCCAGCACAGGGACAGTGAGAGGCTCTGAGGGGCGTCTCACATACTCTTTCATGAGGTTAACATGACATAACTGATTTTTTTTTTCCTACGGTCAGGTGTTGCAACGAGATAATCAAGGTCGGACAGTTTCTTAGCCACCACATACGGCCCAATGAACTTGGCAGAAAGGGGGTGTCCAGGCAAAGGTAAAAGCAACATTACCTCCTGACCCACCGAAAACTCCCGAAGCTTCACCTTGGCGTCATACTGGTGCTTCATGACCGCCTGTGCATTAACCAAGTTATTACCTGCCGCTGCCATGCAACCTATAAGTCTCTCCCGGCTCGCATCCCATCTTCCTCCAACTCTATGGCACCATTGCTATAACGAGCTAGGCTAGCGTCTTGCAGCTGCTGCTCACTTATGTCCCCGGGCGTCAATGCATCCAGATGGTTTTGTAATAAGACATTACCCCGGCTAGTAGGCTCTACTGCCTTAGTGGCTCTCGCTACAGCTCTTGCCTCACGCGAAGTCTTACCCAACTCTGCCTTGTTACACACCATCTCTGGGCCAGAGTCAACTCCCGTGTTTATTATAGGTCCAAGTACCGAATCACCGAGAAGTGCAGCAGAATCAATGTCCCCTTAACCGCCCTTAGCAACCTTCTCCTGATCCTTCCTCCACTGTCCCCGAGGTTGAGTGCTAGGCTGTGCAGGAGCCGCAGAGCGAGATCGGGTTACCACACAGGCCATCTCATCCTGTTGGCACCTCCCAACCCATTCCCGATTCTCACCATCCACGTCGGCCGCCCTCTCGGCAACGACTAAGGGTGGAGTCCCGGAAGTGGGCACCGCAAAGTCGTTGCCGAGAAGAAGGTCGACGCCCTCAACTGGCAAACACTCAACGATCCCTACATCCAGCTCCCTGCACACCTCTCCCACTCTCTCAACTCCAACCTCACAACTGCGTATGTCCTCCTACCATTTTTACCATCAACCTCAACAACTCTGGCCGCATTTATCGGTTTCCCTGTGAAGTTCCTCAACAAAGTTTGCGAAGCCCCCGTATCCCTCAACAAGTCAACCCTCCGTAGTTCACTCCCCCAGCTCACAAACCCGTGTCCCCGATGGCTACAGAAAGTGTCCCGGACAGGTGTCGAGCCTTCCGTACGCTTCTTTACCGCGTGTGCCTCAGCTGCTGACAACCTACCCCGGGCAGTTGCTGCAGCCTTCAGAGACACACCGATACTGTGAACCAATGACACCGGCTTAGCGGGAGTGTTACTAGGGCACTCACGTGAATAATGGCCTAGCTTCTGACATTTGTAACATTTCACATCCCCAATGGGCTTCTTCCCTTGTGCGGGCGAAGAAGGGGCCTGACCTTTAGTAAACGGGAGAGGCTTGTGTTTGTAGGTGTTATTAGGTGCAATGCTTTTAGTGTGGTTATGTGTGTCATAGGATTTGTTATTATCGAAAACTCTGGTGGGTGGGGTATAGCGCCCCTTCTGCCCTGACTCAGCCCTCTGAGCGGCACCGCAACCACGAATCAATGATAATCTGAGGTCTGCCATCTTGGCAGCCTCCTCTACTGTCTTGGGACATTTTTCCTTAATGTTCAGCGTTAGATCGGTTCCAGTACATTTGTAAAACTGTTCCAGATAGAAAAGTTGCTTAATTTCCTCAGCCGACTCTGCGTGCTCGGACCGAAACCAGTTATTACATGCATCTGTTAAGTCCCGTGCGTGCTCCATAAAACTGACGTCGCTCTTCTTATTCACGCCACGGAACTTCAATCTATAAGTTTCGGGTTGCAGTTCGTAGGCCCGGAGCACAGCCTCCTTCACCAGTCCATACACGACACTCTCGTCCAGTGACAGTGCATCGTAGGCTTTCAACCCCTTACCCACTAGACGTGATGAAACTAATGCTGCCCATTTAACCTCCGGCCAGTCATACTCACGACACTTCTTTTCGAAACGAGCAAAAAACTCAGTCACTGCTGTCTCATCAAATGCGGGTACTAACTTAATTAAATGCGAAAGTGAGTCTGTAACCCGGTGCCCACCACCGAGATGACGCCCCGTGGTCTCTACTCTAGACTTCTCGACATCCATTTCAGCCTGGTACCTGGTTGCATCCTGATTGGCTTGGATTCTAGCAACCTCTATGCGTTCTATACTAGCCTGTTGTATCTGAGTCTCCTGCAGCTTAAACTTAGCTAGTTCTAGCTGAAATAACATCTCAGGAGACAGGCCTGGGGGGAGAGCACAAAATGGGGGATCCACACCGAGAAGTGTTTACGGGTAAGCCAGCTTGCCATTGAGAACCCTCCTGCTGCATCGTGCTAAGACTCGCTGGCTGAGGGCCCAGCTCAGGGGTAGAGTGGAATGGAGGCTTGGAGGGAACCCCCCAAGACCCCACTCCACCCACCGCCCCATCGCCATCACCCAACAAACATGCCACCAAATTCTTCTTGGGCCAACTGTCAGGACAGTCCCGCCCCAAAACCGTGGCTAAACAGCGAAGACCGTAACAATCAATAGCCTGCAGGCGCTGTTCGGTCAAAGGTGTCTGCAAAAATGCCCGGGCATCCCTCTCTCCACTTATAACACTCCCCTCCCTAAATATCTGCTGTACTTGCTGGTCACTAGGCTGTACCGTGTTATCCTCCCCCGTAAATGATGAGTCATTAGACATAGTGCTGGTTATACAATTGCTGTTCATAAACAAAAAAAGTGCTTATTACTAATTGCAGTCTCGACTCACAAAATGTTAAAGATGCTTGAATGACTCTACTCTAGACACCTAACGAAACAATCTGCAAGTCCACCAATACAATAATGACACAATAAAAATTCCTCCAATATGCAAGAAAATTCTAGCCAGCTCTACTAGGTAGCATAGAATAGTTCTCCAAAAAACATGTAATAGGATACTACTGAATCTTGTGCAAGGTCGCCATTTTGTTACGGCTGGATCGGCAATACATATTCGGGATTCTTGATCGTAGGACAGAAATGGCTTAAGTGACAACGACACGCTCGATTCCAGTCCCAAATACTATATGCTCCAGACAACAAAAGCACCAACGCCCTACAGAGTTATCGTCTACGGTAACGAGGTACCTTAACTCGGCGAAAGTGTACAACAGGGGTAGGCTATGAGGCTAAACTCCCTCAGACATTTATAGGTTACGTTATTACTAAAGAAATGCAATACTCAAGAAACTACGTTAATATTAAGCCTCTAATAATGTAGAATAGAAGCAGGCTAAAGGTATGACAGTGAAATGCTAAATGACAAATGTACACGCCTACTTGAAAGCGCGTGCACTACACTAACTGTCCCCTACTAACATGCACTAGCATGTAGCATACAAGATGTTCATGATCCAGTAGATACCTAATAATACACATGGGAGGAACATAAACAGTAGTCACTTATTATAATAATGAATCTATACTTGGAATAACTAAAAGGTTGTAGGCAACAGTACTGCGCCGGTAGCCTACTACCGCATAGGCTACTTCGCTTCTCTCACTCTGTCTCCCCTCCGAGTCCGTATGCACCCTACGCAACAGAACTCCGGACACAGCAGCAAAACGACAGTGCAGTTAATTGATACATGAAAGTATTAATAGTGTTGTCTTGTGTGTGAGTAATGTGTATTGTAAAGTGTTATAGATATATACTTAAAGAGAGCTGCAATGCATAGTAAAATAAAGATATATCCCACTCATCATCCCCATGTGTTCTAGCTAGCAGGCCAAGTCACAGGAACAACGAGTCCCAGCACCGAAAGCGAGAACCCAGGAGAAGACTGTAGAGAACACAAGGACAGATAAATTACGTTACTCTACTATACCGGCACTACGAGCGAGCTGTAGTCTCGGGTGCTACACTCGCTCCTGGCTCGGTATGCAAATCAAGGCTAAGTCCTCGTCCCTCTACAGACAACTCCTGGGCATGGTCGGGCTCTTACACATGGCACCAGTCTAGTCACAAATGGGATGATGAGCAGGGCATATAACTCGTGAACATGTAGAACGTTCACCAACTATCCTCATCAAGAAGATCGCTGTTCACATTAACCCCTTAAATCTAATACATGTAAATATATGCTTGTCCTAAGAGTAATACGAGAGGTGAGTGCTGAAACTCCTTTAGGACCTCAAGGGAAGGTTATGCATTTAAATAGAGAGAAGAATGAAATGAGAGTAATGTCGTCAGAGAGAAAGAGTGCAACCGTGAGAAGTGGGGAGAGAGAGCAAGGGATGTTAGAATCTCAAAGGTTCTAGGCAACCTAGTCCAGGAACACACAGCCAACCTCCAGGCAGTGTGCTGTACGACAACATGGGCCCAGCCCAGGCAGGCAACAATGGACTACCAACCCTATCGCGCCTAGCTATAAGGGCAAGGCTGCCAACCAGTCCATACGTCTGGCAACCACCCGGCCGGCAGCGCGGCGTGTTGCTACCCTCTTGCTCTGAAGCCCAACTCACTCTCTCTCTCTGAATTCCCATTATCCTATCTATCAACTTCTCTATTGATACTACATATTAAATGGAAGGTCTCGACATGGCTTAAAACAAAACCCACCACTGGTTAGCACATGACGAGACCTTTGCAGAGATACAAAGAACATAGTTATAAGTTGTCACACTCAATATACATAGCGGCTGACGGTAGCCAGATCACGGGCGGTACAGTGGAGTACCAAGGAGTACAATCAGGTTGCGTTGCCCAGCACTGGGGTGCGTCACACTATAACTGATGTCAAACTAATTGGACGATGATTTGTTACTTCTTTTATTTATACTATTGATACCACATTTCTAAGTCTCCAATCATCAGGGACTAGGCCCGAATTAAGATAATTATTAAATAGTGATAGAGTAACTAATTTATTTGTTACATTCTTTTAATTCTAAAGGATACATAGAGTCCGGCCCAAGTGACTTCTGTGGTTTTAGCTTGTCTAACTACGCAATTACCTAATGTCTACTATGTATAGTTTACTTATAACTGTATGTTGTTTCCTCAGATCAATTCGTTCCTAGCACTGTCTGTGGCCATCTTAATGTATATATTATATCTATAGATCAACTTGTTTTTGGTCCTGTCTGTGGCCACCTCGGCACTGCTGGAGATGGGCCAAGCATTGCCCTTGGCCTTAGCTGACCCTGAAGCCCTACCTGACCCTAAAGCTCAACCTGACCCATGGAGGTTGACGTTTATTCATACCGCCAGGGTGGTCGGCTCTTACCTCCCGAAAGTCGCCCGCGCAGCTGCCGAAGCCGGGGGCTTAATTCTCGATCATGTAATACCATCACTGTGATTTTTCTCTAATACATTTTGTTTTGTGTATTGATTTATGAAACTATCTTTTGATTATCTGTGTGCAAAATGTAGTCTTATGATATATCAAGAATGTAACACTATAACTAATTATAATAAGCACAGGCCAACACATTTTTACCTTTTTTCTGCTGACTTAAATTTGAGACCTGTTCTTGGGTAATTTGGGGTCACTGAGTCCAAAAATGACAATATTTTGTATTCTAGCACGTCAAGTTTTTTATCTATGGGATGGTCCATATTGGCCCCAAGCTACAAGAGATATCGTAGCTATTAATTTTGTTGATATTTAATTTTATCTATGTCTTTTTTTGTAACCTTTGGGTAGGTTTATACAGGAGACACCCCTAGATATATATATACATATTGTATCTAATTATTTTATCTCTTTTCAGATTGATTTTTTGAAATAACACAGGGTTCAGCAGCATGGCCTCATTACGAAGTTTTTTTTTTAATTCCCCAGACTCTTTTTGCTATATTTGTAGAAGTTTTACAGTACCAAGTCAAAGAACGAACATTAGTGATTTTGTGAAAAGAACATACTTGGCTTACTTTAAGATTAAATTGGTGATCAGGATAAATCGTAGGGGGCACAATGTATGTAAACGATGTGTCGAAAATCTACGCCAATGGACAAAGGGCACAAGGAAACAACTAACATTTGGCATTCTTATGGTATGGCGTGAGCCAAAGAACCATGTAGATGATTGCTACTTTTGTCTCACAAAGACGTCTGGTTATAGCAAGAAAACTCGACAGAAAATAAGTTACCCAAATCTGGATTCAGCTATTCGTCCCGTGCTTCACTCAGATGAAATACCAGTACCCGTTTTCACAGAACTACCTTTACTGGAAGATGAAAGTGATATATGTGAATCAGATGAAAATCATGAACATGACAGTGATACAGACTTTGTAGATACATCATCCACAGAACGTGAAAACTTCAACCAGGCAGAACTGAATGATTTAGTGAGAGACTTAGGCCTGTCAAAAGAGTTATCAGAACTGCTAGCTTCTAGACTTAAAGAGAAGAATATGCTGCAGAAAGAAACTAATGTAACTTTTTATCGGAAGAGGGAAAAAGATCTCTTGGCATTCTTTAGAAGTGAAAACAATATTTTGTTTACTGTTGTGACGTAGCGGGACTGTTAAAAGCGATCATTTCATATTCAATTGTCATTATAACTTATGGTTTTAAGCTATACGACTTAGTAAACTATCCTGACCAAGTAAATATTTATACAGTACTTCATAAAATAGGGATATGCTATAGAATGAAAACCTGATGTGTTAGAAAAAAAATGGATGCCATATTTGAAATCAGCACCTCAAAATTAGCTAAAAACAACCATAAAACCTAAGTCAGCAAAAAGTGTGTTGACCTGTGAATTATTGTTCATTTTTTTTTTTTCATATTAACTTGGTGTGCTTACTACTGATCTGGTCAATACAATATTTATCTATCTACTATTCTACAGGTATATTCCCAGACGGGCTAATCGTGAAGTGATATATATAGCCCCAACCCCTACCACCAGTAGCCTACATCCGTGGAAAAGGAAAACAAAAATAAACAATAATAATCATAGTAATAATAATAATAAAAATAGTATTAATAATAATAATACTAATAATAATACTAATAATAATAATACCTATACTAGTAATAATTATGATAATAATAATAACAAATAAATAAATAAAATGTGTTCATTAACATAAAGAAGGAATATAACAATTAAGACTTCTAGATGTTAAATGTAATACCTTGATGCTTACATGAAAATTATAATTGAGCATTTCAGCCTGGTAATAAACGGTCATGGAGCTTTTATTAGTTAATTTTACATATTATTTGTTAAAAGTAGTGTTATGTAATTTTATAAAAGTATATATTTGTCCTTTCTCAATATCGCTCATCATAATATGATTTTGTTTTATTAAATGTATGCAGAAATGAGATGTGTCTGTAACATTTGTATGTACTTTCAAAATGCAATAATACATTTTAATTATACACGGTATATAGTCTAGACTTTATGTAAAATGTGGCTATCTCATAATATTTACTTCTGACCTTATACAAATACTACAGTACATTATGCATGAATTGAATCTAAAAAGTGGTAATTAAGTAAAGGGTTTATGTTCGTTCTAAACAATACACATATTGTAGCTTAGAAAGGCAAAGTGAGCCATGAGGTATGTTGTTGTTGTTCCCCAAGCTGCCTGGCCGTCATGAGGTATGTAGGCTATAGCAGTGTTTTAACCCTTTCAGTACTGTGACGTCTTTTTTTAGCTGAAATAAAATAAATTCGTCGCCTGTACTGTATGGGATAACTACTTGAGGATTCTGACGCACTTTAGCAGTTTATTTCGGCTAGCAATACACGATATTATGAAATTAATGAATGCTCTCGAGCAATCATATGGGTACAAAAATTATAATCGAAACTTTATCATTCCTACAGATCCTTCCTAATCTTAATAAAATCTTCTAATGATAGCCAAAATTATATACTTGTGTCCTTGAACACTGAAAGGGTTAAGCAGACCAGTAGACCATTTCAACCAGTAACTCTCAACCAGTGTCAATTCACCCAATATTGTTAGGTTAGGATAGGTCAAGCTAGGTTAGTACTGTACATTGGCACTAATTTGGTTGGTCCTGGTTGATTTGGCACTGGTTGAAATTTCCCACTGGATGAGTTGTCCAGGAACCCACAAGAGCTTTTCCCTCAACAATTATCTGCAATTCTGATTATTGTTTATAGTAATTGTACACCATGCATTGATTCATCTCTAACCTGGTTACCAATACTATACTATACTATACTCTATTTCCTTTTCAGTTGTCAGCAATCGTAGTCCCTTTTCCCCTGCAGCCTTTAACGACTTTATGCCATCGATTCTGGTTAAAAAAAATATATATTTTGTTATGCAGTTTAAGAAGAACCTATGTTACTCAAATGGTTTATCGAAATCTTATTTACCCCTTTGAGGCAGATTATAATTATGCTAAATATAATAGTCTAATGGTATCCAGAATGATATGAAAATTACGTCATACTGCTGAAGAGGTTAATAGCCATATTTTTCAATACGAAAGGAACAGTAAAAACATAACAAGTCTCAGAATTATATTATTTGCCAGGTTTTCACAATACTAACAGCGTCCTTAGGCTATACAAACTTTTGTAATAGCCGAGTAATAAGAGCGGGTGGAGCTAACTTCTCGGCAGATAATATATACATTCAGTGATTCCAAAACCCAATTTCTTCTTCTATCTCCCATCACCCTCTTCCACACGACTTTCCATTATTCTCCATCAATACAAAAATCAACCTTTTATCTTCTCTCAGTATTCTTGGTGTTTCTTTTTCTCCTGGCCTTTTTTTTTTTGAAAGATCCTATTACCTCTCTTGCTAAAACAGCTTCCCAGAAGTTAGGCGTGCTAAACCGTCTCCATGGGTTCTTTGCCCCCGCATAGCTTCTTGCTCTGTATAGGGGCACAATTCGCCCATGTATCGAGTATTGTTCGCATGTGTGGGGACGTTCCCTCTATACCACACTCCTCGAAAGGGTAGGATCAAAAGCAACTCACTTCCTCTTACTAGTTCCTTACAATCTCTTTCTATACGCCACACTGTTGCATTTGTTTTCACTCTTCTAACCGTTTTTTTTTTGTCCATGTGATTGAGGGAGGCAAAAGGCAGAATTACCTATAGCGAGTGCCTCCCCCATAGTTGAAAGAGTGACAGGGCCAAAATCAAGGGACGTTCGAGCCAAAATGCCTGGACACACGGAGTTTGAAGCAATTTAAGTCATAGGAAGAGGGAAAGACTGATTCTGGGAGAGAGTTCCAGAGCTCAGCTGTTGAGTAGAAGAACATTTGAGAATAATGTTTCACTCTTGGGTTAGAGAGTTGCACAGAGTAGGGGTGGGATTGAGTTGCAAGACGGGTACCACGTGCCCTACGTAAAGGAGGTGGTATGCACTGGGAAAGCTCTGAGGAACACTGATTATTATAGTAGCGATAGAATAGCGAGAGAGATGCAACATTGCGGCGGAGAGAGAGAGTTGGTGAGTGGACGGGAGTTAATGATACGAAAGGCCTTCCTTTCAACTTTGTCTAGGAGAGCGATGTGAGAGGAACCTCCCCACGCATGTGAACAACACTCAATACAAGGACGCACTATGCCCCTGTACAGAGCAAGAAGCTGTGTTGGGGAAAAGAACCCCCTAAGGCGATTGAGCACACCCAGCTTCTGGGAGGCTGCCTTAGCAAGACTGGTAATATGGTCCTTCCAAATGAGAGCAGAAGAAAAAGAGACACAAAGAATATTGAGAGAAGATGAAGGGTTGGTTTTTGTATTGTTGAAGAATAAGGGATAGTCCGCTGGGAGATCCTGACGGGTAGATGGATGGAGAAATTGGGTTTTGGAAGCATTAAAGGTAACAAGGTTTTCTCTGCCCCAATTGGAGATAGTATTTAGATCAGAATTTAAGAGTTCTATGGCTTCATTACGTTTGTCCTTAAGGGATTGCTGGCTGGGGCGTTCTGAAAAACTAATGGAGTAGTGTAAGGTTGAGTCGTTGCGTATGAATGGATGGGAATTAAGGTACAGTTAAGGAGGTCATTTATTAAAATTAGAAAGAGAATAGGAGATAGGACAGAGCCCTGTGGAACACCAGAGTATATAGGGTGAGGAAGTGAACAATGGCCATCCACAACCGCGGCTATGGAACGGCCGGAAAGGAAATTAGAGACAAAGGCACAGATGCAGGGATAGAAACCGAAGAAGGGTATTTTAGAAATTGAAGATTTGTGCCAGACTCTATCGAAAGCTTTCGATATGTCTAGTGCAATAGAAAAAGTTTCACCGAAGTCCCGAAAGGAGGATGACCAAGAGTTAGTAAGATATGAAAGAAGATCACCAGTAGAGCGACCCTTAAGGAAGCCATACTGGCGATCTGAGAGCAGATTATGAGAAGAGAAATGCTTAAGAAATTTGGAAGCAAGAATAGTTTCAAAAACTTTAGAAAGACAAGAGATGAGAGCAATTGGAAGATAGTTGGAGGGTTGAGAGCGGTCACCCTTCTTTGGGACAGGTTAAATGTGAGCAAACTTCCAGCATGAAGGGAAGACGTTAGAGGATAGACAGAGACGAAAGAGTTTGCCTAGCTATTACACTAGTCAGTGTTCTTCAGAGCTCTCTGTGCATACCCACTCCCTTACGACGAGTGGGATGCACAATCCTACTCCTATTCTGTCTAGCTCTCCAACCCAAGAGTTAACAAATCTTCTCGGTCTTCTACTCATCAAGTGAACTTTGAAACTCTCTCCCTCAATAATGTTTTCATTAATCCTATGAATTAGGCTGATTTAAACTGTGTGTGTCCAGGCTGTTTTACTATAACGTACCTTGAAATTGTTTCTCTGTCACTGTGTCAACTTTGTTGGAGATAGTAGTTACAGGCAGCTTTGCCTTTTGTCTCTTTCATTCACATAGAACAAATATGTATGCTCTCTCTCTCTCTCTCTCTATATATATATATATATATATATATATATAGTGTATATATATATATATATATATATATATATATATATATATATATATATATATATATATATATATATATATATATATATATATATATATAATCCGGTATATATATATATATATATAGATATATATATATATACATATATATATATATATATATATATATTGAAACCGCCGACCGTCAGGACGATAGCCGACGCTTTAATCAACTACACCACGGCACAATATACAACTTTATGAGCCATTCGAAGGTGGAAGTTTATTTATCATATACTGTATGTAATCTAGACTGCCGTGGTGTAGTTGATTAAGCGTCGGCTATCGTCCTGACGGTCGGCGGTTCGAACCCCACTGAGAAATTATATATATATATATACACTTTGTTCAATGTATATGAAGGAAACAAAAGGCAAAGCCACCTATATCAAGTATCCCCCCCAAAGTTGAACAAATTATATAGATCCAAATTCAAGGTATGTTACAGTCAAAATGGTTGGACACTTGGAGCTTGAAGCAGTTTAATAAGCCATAAGATGAGGGAAAGGCAGGTAAAGGGAGAGAGTTTCATAACTTGTTGAGTAGAAGAAAAGCTGTGAAAATTGGTTCACTCTTGGGATAAAGAGTTGGATAGAATAGAGGTGGGAATGTGTTTATAATCAATTGACCCCCACTCTCAGTAAGGGAGGAGGAAAACATTTAGAAAGTTCTGAAGAACATGTATTATTGTAATAGCGGTAGAAGAGTGAGAGAGGTGCAACATTGCGGCGTGTAGAGAGAGATTGTAGGGAATTAGTAAGAGGAGGTGAATTGATTAGTCTAAATGCTTTGGACTCTACCCTTTCCAAAAGTGGTATTGTCTAGGCTAGGATAGCTAGCCAGATGAGTTGAGCCTCCCAACACATGCAAACAAAACGCAATACATTGGCGCATAGTGTCCTTATACAGAGTTAGAAGCTGTGGGGTGTAGAACTCACGGAGACGGTTGAACACATGTACTGTTATGGACATAAGTCCTGCTATACCTGCCTGAGAGAGAATCGCGAATTGTGTTGGTAGCATTGCTGCCCTACCACTCCATCTCCACTCTCCCACCCTCTCTCAGCCAAATCCCTCCTTCCATTTCTACTTCTTTCTTTCTTGTTTCACGTCTATAAACTCTTCCCCCAGGATTATTTCCCTCTCTCTTTGAAAGTATTTTAGGCATGTTTTCCAAATCTTCCTAAAATGAAATATTTCATCGAAATATTAGCCTTACGTTACATAGTTCATGTTCACATTTGTCATATTATATAAACCTAGCACAATATAAAACTTGATGATCCATTCAAAGATGGTAGTTTACTTACCATATACTGTATGTTTTTTAAGTCAAATACAATTGAGATTTGAATTTACTTTTCCATTCTCAATTTATCACTTCAGTTGTAATGATATAAGCCCGTACACTGTTTACCAATATCTGGAGTAAACATGGATTTCACTCTTAAAGTTTATATATAATTAAAATATATCATTAGCACACATAAAATAGGTTCCTTGATTTAATGCATTGAATATTAAACGTAATAACTATATGGTTACGTGTGTATTCTCAATATAAGCCTGATAACCTACCTCCCCCTTAACTAAGGTACGCTCACACTTACCTAATCACGTTTCGTAACTAGTCGACTCAAACACCCTGCCACACACATTAAACGTGACTCACATTACGCATACCTGCATGTAATTTTCTTGAGGAGATATGGCGTCTTTTTAACTGCCTCGACGAGTGCTGAGCCCTCCGAGATAAACCCCTTCCGTACCGAAGATGTGTTTAGTTATATTTTAGCTATATTTAGACAATTGTGTGCAGCTAAGGAAGGATCTGTGGTATTTAGAAGGGTTAATTGAGCTAGTATGATGCCTGTTAATTGTTACACTTCCTTCCTTAGCTAAATAAGAACGTTTAAATATAGCTATACCCCATTCACTCGAGAGGCTGAGATTAAAGTGTTGGGCGAGGCCACCTGTAAATGGTGAAGCGAGTGCTTCGGTTCTCCCTCCTTCCGAAGGTTAGATGAGCCCACAAAGGTGGGTCTGGTTCGTCTTGTCCCTTCGATTAAAATATACAAATACATAGTTATGCAGTTCAATCAAATAAATTAATGGATCGCATGTATAAAAACTACACCAAACAAAAGTCGGCTTCGTTGCATCATAACGTTGGGGCAAAGACAATTATGTCAATATGGTATGAAACTTGGGTATATTTAATATGGCAATTGACACGAATTAATATGTGAAATATAAGGTAGTGGGAATTTTTAAGACAAAACAGACTATTCTTTAACTATGATCAAATTATATAAATAATGTTTATATACTGTATATGTACAACATATTTATCACGGGTGAATTAGCTTAAGTGATTAGGACAAGCCCTCATATGTATGATTATACTTGTTGCAGACTAAACGAATGATCATAAAATGACAAGTAGAATCTGTTTCATGTTCATATTCATGCATTTACTACCATTTTATACACATATTTGTTTTCACCCACGCCATCACCTCCATTAGTTATTATGGTGATACAAGGTCACAATGTTTCCGTTGTAATTGTTGATACAATACAATTATGAATCATACTGAAGTGCACGTCCGTAATTTGAGAAGAAACATATCATATAACTCACAATAATAATATCTTCACTGTATAATATTATTGAAATAATCAATTGTGAAACAAACTGCCTGGGGAATTAAGTATATGGTGAAACCACAACAAACATTAGGTTGAGAAATATATCTAAAACTAAATGTTTGTTGTTTTCTTATTTAGCAGGTAGTTGGTTAAGTACCGTAAATATAATCCAAAGCGACGACTTTTTAGTTAGTTTTGTCTTGGTATACAACTGGTTTGACCCTACATGGACACTCTCTTCGCGTATAATCTATATATTAACACATGGAAATTGTGTGTATACCGGTATCTTTCTATATCTATTCATTTCACGTGGGAGAAAGAAAATGGTTTCATGATAATTATGTAACCAACTCTGGTATTTACTATCGTTATGATGTCCTGAGATAGCCGTCATATACAGTATTTCATGACCTGCTATACCGTGTGCTCATGTTTTTTTTTTTTTTTTTTTTTCCATCGCAATTTCCTTCCTATACTAACCATACTTGATGACATTGTCCTTTTGTGTTGAGCACCTGGGTACATTGTTGTACTATCGGTGGGTATACCATACACTTGGTGTTTAAGCTTCCAATTATGATGTAGTGTGGTTGTGCTCGAGAGTTGCTCTGTCTGATTCATGCGGCTACGTCGTCTGCTGCTCGACTTTCTATTGTGTGGCGGCATGAGGGAGGAGGGAGGAATACCAGAGGGATATTTAAATATTGTTTGCCTCTGTGTATGTGAACCTGCTTTGCCTACTTTGTGATACGTTAGCAATTGTCATTATTTGAAGAATTTGCCTATGTGTTCCTGCTTAATCTTAAAATGTTCATAGATGATAAGAGGATGATGTATGTAAATTGTACCACCTGGTAACTGACTGGAGCTAGGATTACAGTTTTCAGATAGACGTTAGTTTATGTGGGTGTGCCATGTGGAACGGACTATTTGGATATGTTCCCTACTTGCTTGCTGATATACGTGCATCCTCAAACACCAAGTGAGTTAAAACGGTGACCGAACATCTCAACCAGTCGAACATTTCAACCTATTGGTTGAAATGTCATTTCCTCCAATATTGTTAGGTTAGATTAGGTCTACTGACAGCAAACCATTCTCTGTATCCTCCTACTATCTCTATCCTCAGTTTCAAGCCAAAGGTGGTTGTTGCATATACAGTATATGCGCATCATTCTTGCTTTCGCACGTGTTCCCAACGTTGATTCTTCTGAATTCTCAATTCTCTGGCTAAAGCTCTCTTGTCGCTCTCAAACTAACTATTTCTGCGCTATTTAGCTTTCCCCTAATTCTACTGACTATCCAAAACTCACTGACTATCTAACTTCTTAAGTGGAACACATTCTATCCATCTCGCCTTTCCAGAAATCTCCATCTTAAGAAAGAAATGTCAATGTTCACCACCGCCAATGGCTCTCCTCCCATTTCACTGACCAACCTGGTGAACAAGTCTACATTTTTTCTACCTTAAATGACCTCGAGCAGTTAGTTAAGCACCCTACTCGTATTCCTAACTGCCTTGGAGATTGGTTCAACATCCTTGACTTATTTCCAATTTATAATACTTCTCCTTACGTTGTAAACCTTTTCTCTCCGTTCGGCTCCTCCGATCACAACCTTATTTCTGTCCTATCTCTCCGGTACGGGCTTCTGATCCTCCCAGCCAGCGGCGCTTGTTTCACTTTAGCGCTGCCGACTGAGAGGCTCTTCGGCAGTAGTTTTGCTTTCGTAGCTGGGGACCCTCGGAATGAGCTGAGCGCATAACCGAGACAATCCTCTCAAGCATGGAGGCATTCATTCAATTTTTTTTCTCTCAGTCTAATGCAAAATAATCTTGGTTTCCTCACGCTTGTTCTACTTTTGTCCGCAATAAGAAGGAAGCATTCAAAGGGTACCGTCGCCTTCAAACGAAAGAATCTTGCGCTTCTTATGTTTTTTCTCGGAATCAAGCCAAATCTGTTCTTCGACTAGCCAAAAACTCTTTCACCAATAACAAATGTTCTGAACTTTCTAACTCTACATCTTCCCAAGCTTTCTGGCATCTAGCCAAAAGCCTCTCCAAAAATATTACTTCCTCATCTTTTCCTCCTCTTTTCCACTTCTTCCTCTGACAAAGCTGAACTCTTCGCTCAAACTTTCGCTAAAAACTCCACCTTGGATGATTCCAGTGCTATTCCTCCCTCTCCACTTACCTCTCACTTACTTTTGCCTAATATCGTAATCTCTTTCAAGGATGTACTTTCTGCCTTCTCTGGGCTTAATACTAAGAAGGCCCATTGACCGGATGGTTCCTCCTGTTGTACTAAAAAACTGTTCTTCTGTGCTGACTCCCTGCCTAGGCAAATTCTTTCGTTTCTGTCATAATTCTTTAACTGTCTTGATAGCGTAATGCATAAATGCGTGGAATTTCGGTGTGAGTATCCTAGGTTCAAGTCCTTGGAGTGCCACATGTATTCGTTGATTTCATTAATCGAGTTTAGAAGTTGTTGTTGTTGTTGTTGTTGTTCCCTAAGCTACCTGGCCGAACAGCTTAGAGTCCCCAAGGAAGGCCATGGGCACGGTCGGGCTTTCCCACAGAGCTTACAAAGAGTGTAAATTGTGTTGTTGGCGTAAGTGGTTGTGTGAGATGCAGTCTTCTATGATGTGTTTAATGGTATGGGGTGCTGTGTTACAACCCGGGCAGGTGTCGAAGACGGAGTCATCCAGTCTCTTCTGATAGCTCAGAAGAGCCGGATGGTGTCCGCATCTCAGCCTGGCCAGGTGGACTCTGTCCTCGCGAGGAAGGGAGGATGAGTTTAGAAGTAAAGTTGGTTGGTGAAAACAAAACAAAATCTGGTTCAGGAGCAATTTATAGCAAGGCCTTCCAGAGGGTTAAGTGCCCCATTAATTACTCCTTCCATTCGTCTATACATTAGGCTACCATAGCACAGTTGGTATGTATGTACATGCTCAGATTAATATGCAGGATTCGAAACTGCATAATAAATCGTCGAACATTTCTTGAGCATTTATCTTCCCATAATCTACTTTCAGATTGCCAGTATGGTTTCCTTAAGAGCCGCTATACTGGTGAACTCCTTGCTTATCTTACTTACTCTTGGTCATCCTCGTTTCGGGACTTTGGTGGTGAGACTCTTTCTATTGCACACGACAAATTGAAAGCTTTCGATACAGTCTGGCACATATCTCTAATTTCCAAACTACTCTCCTTTGGTTTCAATCGCTTTATCTGTGCCTTTGTCTCTAATATCCTTTCTAACTGTTCCGTACCTGCAGTTGAGGACGGCCATCGCTCACTTCCTCAACTTATGAACTCTGGTGTTTCTCAAGGCTCTGTCCTGTCTCCAGTTCTCTTTCTAATATTCATTAATGATCTCAACTGTACCTCTAGTCTCAGCCACTCATATGCTGATGACTCTACTTTACACTATTTAACTAGTCTTTCACAACAACCAAGCATGCAATTAATCCTAGGTCATGTGACGAGGCCATGGAACAGCTATCTTCTGATCTGTCAATTATTTCTGATTGGGGCAGAAAATATCTTGTTACTCTCAATGCCTCCAAGACCCAATTTCTCCCTCTATCTACCCTTTGCAATCCTCCACAAGACTATCAACTCTTCAAAAAAACACCAATCAACCCTTTATCTTCTCTCAATATTCGTGGTGTATTTTTGTCATTCAACCTTTCTTGGCAAGATCATATTACCACTCTTGCTAAAGCAGCTTCTCAGAAGTTAAGTGTGTTCAACCGTCTCCGTCTCCGTGGGTTCTACACCGCCGCACAGCTTCTTGCTCTGCACAGTGGGCCCATGTATCGAGTATTGTTCGCATGTGTTGTGTGGTTCCACCCATACCGCACTTCTCGCAATCAACTCACTTCCTCACTAGTTTCCTATAATATCTTTCTACACGCCGCTATGTTGCATCTCTTTCACTCTTCTATCACTATTAAAACTTTCTTTAGGGCTCTCTCAGTGCCCTTGCGGCGAGTGCGAGGCAACCGCCTTACAACACAGTTTCCCTCCTATTCTGTCCAGCTATCCAACCCAAGAATTAACAAATTTTCTGAGTCTTTCTTCTACTCAACAAGTGAACTCTGGAACTCTCTCCCTCAATCTATCTGTCTTTTATCCTATGACTTTGACTGCTTAAATCTTCGTGTGTCCAGTCACTTTGACCCCACCTTTTTTAAAATTTGGTTCTCTGTCACTCTTTTGTTTTTTTGGGAGACACTCGTCACTGGCAACCTGCCTTTTGTCTCATTCATACACATAGAACACAAAATATATAAAATCGTATACAAATAGCCAGAATAACAGGAATATTTGCCTTCTCAAATATGAAGGATTACCGGTACCATTTCTACTGTCTATGAGGCAAGATTAATGTATATACAACTAAATATCATCTAGTATTATGCATTTTATATATTTTATTATTATTATTCCAACTGCAAGGTACTTTTTTTATATTTGACACTATCTCTAGGGAATTAAGAGTTCCCAAACATCTTGACTCTTTCCGTATCTTCATTGGGGACCACTTAACCCTTTGACTCTGAGTAACTAGACCCGATGACACAGTTTACTTTGTTTTTTTCAGTTTAGGAAGGTTCTCTAGGCATCAAATGGGAATACAAAGTCTTAAGTAACTCTGATTCCATTAATTCCTTCTTCAACTTAAGGGAGCCCACCTCGCTTGTTTTCTCTTTATCTCCCTCTCTCTTTGGCTTCTATCCATTCGACCCCATTCAGCCTACTGTTTTAAGGCGTTTACCCCCATCTAGGTGGCAATAGTTTCCTGGCGAACGGCAGCGAGCCAGCATATATATATTTTTGTTTTGACAGCAAGCTAAATTTGTACATTTTTCGATAGAAAAATTTCTCCGGCGAAGCCGGATTTCTCCATACAATGCTGACTCGCTATCGATCGCCAGGAAGAAATCAACACCTGGATGGGGATAAACATCTTAAAACAGTTGGCTAAATGGGGCCGAATGGATACAAGCCAGGGAAAGAGAGAAAAGGAGAGAAAGATAACAAAAGCCGGTGACCCCCCTTAACCCGGCAGCTATGGGGAGACTCTTAATATGTTTTACTGGGCGACTGCGGGGAGAGTCTTAAGACCCTAGGCCTAAAAACAAACTTTTAAAAGGCCCCAGTAGCACTTTAAACAATTTTTGTTTTCCCTCCATACCTCATATCACTTCTCCTCATCTGTCAAAGTCCCCCCCCCCCCAACTTCAATTATCACCTATTTTTCTCTTATTCGTGTAATTTTCGGTGTATTTATGACGCCAAAAATCCACACCCGGTTCCAAGATGGAAAGGGAGGGTGTGGAAGGAGGAGAGAGAGAGAGTATAGTAGCCCAGACTACCTCCAGTATCTCACCAGAGCTCGTGGTTGGAGGGTGTACTCTCGCTCCCTGTCAACTTCATGAATGAACTGCTCTGCAATATTTCATGTTTGTCACCCCCCAAACACTATTCCTACTTCTTTTATTGTTTTAACATGTTACTATCTTCATATTAAATGTAAAAAAGGCGCATATGGATAAGTATTAATTATATATATGGTAAATTAACGATTTTAGTGAGGAATGAATCTAAATACATACGCACTGGGGTATGGTGTATACTACAGGGGCTGCGCAACTGAGAGGTTAAGAAAGTCATCTAACGACTGCCCACCCAAAACAATTACACAGTTTACCAGCAATATTTTCATCGAACTATTGATTTTAACCAGCCTACTATTATGCTCAACTGTGAAAATTATGTGGTAGAAGTATAGTAGACCAAGAATGAATTTTAAATTGTCTTTCAATAGAATTGGTGTCTACCAGTTATGATGGTAATGATTGTAGCAGTGTTTGGTGATAATCGGCCCCATCAGAGAGGGCTACAATTATGAGCTACACCACAATTTTGCAACTAGTTGTGCAGATGTTATTTCGACATGATAGCCTTGGATACTGAGTTCTCATATAATTGAATAGCCGTTTATTAGAAATTATGCAGACAGTTTGATCTCCTTGGATGGTACCGATTCCTGTGATTTAGGGGTTTGGCCCATCGAATAGTAGGGGTCGACTTTTGGAGTCGCCTCCCCCTACTTTATATCATTCTTCAGTTTATCCGTGGTGGTGTCCATGGTGGTGGTGGTGGTGGTGTCCGTGGTACTTGGGTTTATAGTGGTGGTGTCCGTGGTACTTAGGGCGATAGTGGTAGTGAGGGCGATGGTAGTAGTGGGGGCGGTAGTAGTGATGGCTTCCACCCCAAGGGTCAGCGTCAGGTAAAGCTGCAGCGTCAGGTAGAGCTTCAGGGTCAGCCAGGGCCAAGGGCTCGGGTAGTGCTCGGGCCAATCCCAGTAGCGCCGAGACAGACACAATCAGTGCCAGGAACAAGTTGGTCTGTGGAAATAATATAAACATTAATTAATTAATGGGAGGCAGACCGTTTGTTTGGCCTATTAATTCATTTATTCAGATATTTTTTTAGTTTCCTCCCTAGACCTCCATCAAGCTTAGAAAAACACCCCCTGGACCCCCCTTCAAGATAAATTTGTAAATTTTTCGGTAGAAAAATCTCCCGGCCGAAGGCCGGTTCCTCTTAAAATTGCAGGCTCGCTATCGTTCGCCAGGAAATAATCGACACCTAAATGGCACGAAAGGTCTTAAAATTGACAACAAAATGGGGCAAAAGGTGTTAAAATTGCCAAACTAATGGGTCTTATAATCTCAAAACTAGGGGGGCTAAACATTAGGGAGAAGGGGGTCCAGAAAAATGGTCTGCCTCCCCTTAAGATGCCCACAGACAGAGCCAGGAGCAAGTTGATCTGTAGAACAAATATAAACATTAAGATGGTCGGAGACAGAACCGAGAACAAGTTAATCTATGGAAACAATATAATCGTTAAGATGGTCAAAGATAGGGCCATGAACAAGGTGATCTCAAGAAACTATATTAACAATGATATAGCCAAAGATAAGGCCAGGAATTAGTTGATCTGTGGAAACTATATATATTAACACTTTACCATTCCAACCCCACCCAGATCTCAAACCGCTTTCCGTTCTTGCCTACTACAACTCAATTTAGAATCCGTCCGACTCCGTGGCCCTCTATGTATATTTTTAACACTATTATTTCAACGGTGGAGGGTGGCTAGTCCATCCACCAAACGTGCATCATTCTTAGGCGAGCATTAAGGATTTGCATAAGGTTTGCTCCCTTGGAAGGATGCCGATCACGGCTTACGAGTTCTATCCACTTGGATGGGAGATAGACAAAATAATCATAAGTAAACCCATAATATACGCTTTATTAAGGGGGAGGTAGTTGCTTTTTCTGGACTCCCTTCTCCCTCGTGTTTAGCATATTAGTTTCGAGATTTTAAGACATTCGTTCTGATTTTGAGAACTTTCGCCTCATTTCTTTGTAAATATTAAGACCTTTCGAGTCATTTAGTTGTCGAGTTTTTCTAGTGAGCGATAGCGAGCCTGTAATTTTAGAATGAACCGGCCTACCGAAAATTTTACATGTTTATCTTGAAAAGGGGTATCGGGGTGTTGTTTTAAGCATGATGGATGTCTAACGAGGAAACTCAAAAATATATTTCATAAATACATATACTGTATAGCCTCCCAAAAAAAGCACTACCCCCTTCAACAATACAAAAATCAATCCTTCATCTTCTCTCAATATTCTTGGTGTCCATTTTTCTTATGCTCTCACTTGGAAGGCCTATATTACCAGTCTTGCTAAGGCAGCCTCCCAGAAGCTGGGTGTGCTCAACCGCCTCAAGGGGTTCTTTGCCCCTGCACAGGTTCTTGCTCAGTACATGGGCACGGTGCATTTTTGTATTGAGTATTGTTCACATGTGTGGGGAGGATCCTCTCACACAGCACTCCTAGATAAAGTTGACAGGAAAGCCTTTCGTATCATTAACTCGCGTCCACTCACCAACCCTCTGCAATCTCTCTCTCTCCGCCGCAATGTAGCATCTCTCACGCTATTCTATCACTACCATTATAATCAGTGTTCCTCAGAGCTCTCTCAGTCTATACCACCTCCTCTACGTAGGACACGTGGTACCCGTCTTGCAACACAAGCCCACCCCTACTCTGTGCAACTCCAACCCAAGAGTGAAACGTTACTCTCAGAATTTCTTCTATTCAACAGCTGAGCTCTGGAACTCTCTCCCAGAATCAGTTTTTCCCTCTTCCTATGACTTAAATTGTTTCAAACTCCGTGTGTCCAGGCATTTTGGCTCGAATGTCCCTTGATTTTGACTCTGTCACTCTTTTGAACTCTGGGGGAGGCACTCGCTACAGGCAGTTCTGCCTTTTGCCTCCCTCACTCACATATACAAAAAAAAAAAAAAAAAAATTAAAGTCATATTGTTAATATGCAGCATTGTATGCAGTAGCATATAACTATAGTATTTAACATAACATTTTCAACTATTTAAGCTCATATGTAAACACAATGTCAACATTGTCGTGAAACAAAAGATTCACGAAACATATTTCAATGAACCATGTCACGTCATTGTTACAATGTAATGACATTCCATAACTGAAAGGAGAGAGAGTAAATTATTTCCGAAGTATACAAACAAAAATGTGCTTAGAACATGTATGTCTGCCACAAATGTTGTTCTCTCTCTCTCTCTCCCTGAATGTGTAAATATATATATATATATACTGTATAATATATATATATATATATATATATATATATATATATATATATATATATATGTGTGTGTGTGTGTATGTTTCAGAAAAGTCAGCAGAAATGAAGTGAAATGCGTACCTTAAATGATATATATTTTGAAATTATCTCTGAAGTATTTGGTATTATCAAATCACATACATTGGTTGGAATTTCATAATGTAGACAAGGAAAGGGATTTTAATGTTTGAAGCATGTTTATCTAATTTTGTTAAGAGAATAGAAATAAATTTTTAAAATGAGTCTTGCTAGCTTCATTAATCAAACCACGATGATTAATGAATTATCATAAATATATAAGAGGCTTGGGCTCCTGGGTTAATAAAATGTGATATACTAAAAAATACTGTAAATCATAAACGTCTCAAACTTGTATGATAAGTAATGGAATGCTTGAGTGTATTGCTATGCTAGAGATTTTACAAAATATATATACCAATTACCCTACAAATTTTAGTCGATGATCATATTGTGGTTCATTCACGTTTCACAAAATGGTCAAGCATTTTGTCTGAGTTACTGGTTATACATTAGATGTTAGAAAAGGTTCAAATTATTAATAACAAATCAGCTTCTCATGTGAGTCTTAGAAAATAATGTGTTTGTGCTCGAATTGATGCTAGTGATTGATACCAAAAAATGGAACTAAAAAACAATTTTGCTTTTGATGTTTAATTATGACAACCTTATGTCATATGTTAGACAACAACAGAAACACTAACGAAAATAACAACGTAAGTGGGGATAGGTAATATTCACTGGATTTTTTATGTTGGAAATCTTTGAAATTTTTTCAAATTAATTAACATGTTTTTACCAGTATCACATTAACGACAGTGTTAGCCAATCGTCTTTGGGTTTTGCTGTAGATACTAATTACGTTAGATATCTTAGAAAGCAATCGAAATCTTACCAAAAAAAAAAAAAAATTCACTTCGTAGCCATGTCCCAGGGCTTGGGTTGTGTTCCAGTTAACCATTTCAGTATTAAGATGCCTGTTGGAAGACCTGCCTTTGGAAGGTCCTCCAAGAATCAGAGATGTAAAGTATATCTCGATTAACACAAAAATTCCAAAATTCCTTGCTATACTAAATAAGATCGTTTATTGATAACTAGAATAAAACGAATAGATGCGTCCTCATAATTACACTGAAGGGGCTAAGGATTGTGTTTGGGGCTAGATTGTGTTAGGTGGAAGATAGCTATACAACAAAAATATATACAAATATCTCAATATGTGAAGTCTTACCAGCTTCATGGCGAGGTCCTCAGTTCCCGCGGTGACTGCAGAAGGAACGAAACGGCGCTTCTGTTTGCTTGCCGCCCTCCATCCAGCTTATATAGAGAGGAGGACAGCGTAAGTGGCGGGGTAATGGAAAGACGGGGGGTTAACTGGAAGAAGGGAGGTCAAGCTAAAGGGGTGGAGGAAGGGGGGAAGTTGAGGAGGGGAGGATAAGAAGAAGAGGGATAAGTTGAGAGGGGAGGGGAGGTTAAGTGGAAAGGGGGGAAGGGTTGGGGAGGGAGTAAGTGCAACCGGGGGGGGGGGGGGGAGGTAATTGAGAGGGGGGGGGGGGAGGGAAGGGGGTAAGTGAAAGGGGTGAGGAGCAAGGAAGAAATGGGGGAGAGTTAAGTGAAAAGGGGGAGGGAAGGGGGGAAGTGAAAGGGGTGAGGGGCGAGGAGGGGGTAAATGAAATAAAGGGGGGACGTTGAGGAGAAAGGAGTGGCTAAGAGGAAGGGGGAGGGGGAGGGGGGGGGAGAAGAGGGGTAATGGGAAGATATGGACTCGCCGAGGACAGTGTGAATAATATAAAGATCTATCTATCTATTGCCTGACGCCGTGATCCCCGAAGGGGTGGCCACGAACGAACCGCCCCCATGCACCTCTGTCCCCAGTCACTCGACGCCCCTCCCCCAAACCAGCACCACCTTCGTTCATATACTTCCTCTCTCCATCCTTCCACCTCTCTTTCGGTCTACATCTCCCTCTCTGTCCCTCCACCTCGCTCTCATACACCTTCTTAGTCATTCTCTCGCTTTCCATATGTTCCATATGGCCGAACCATCTCAAGTTGTTCCTTTTCACACTTTCCAGCACATCTACCTCCACACCACACCTCCTTCTTACTTCCTCATTAGTCTGTCTATCCCTCCATGTAACTCCGCACGTACTTCGTAAGTAATTCATTTCCACTGCTCTCACTCTTGGTCTGAGTCTCTCAACCAACGTCCATGCTTCGCTTCCGTAAGTCAGTGTCGGGATTACCACACTGTCATGCAAGGACTTCTTCACTTCCATACTGACCACCCTGTTTCTTGTTACTGCTTTCAGAATTCCTACAACCCTCTTCCCCTGTTGTACCCTCTCCCGCACTTCTTCATCCATAGTCCCATCTTTACTCAACACACTGCCCAGATACTTAGAAGAGTTGACGATCTCCATAGCCTGACCGTTCAGCTTCACCTCACACTCTGTGACTTCACCCCTTTCAAAGACCATAACCTTGCTCTTCCCCGCATTTACCTTCAAATTCCGTTTTTCGCACACTGTTCCAAACTCATTTACCAGACCCTGCAACTCCCATTCATTATCACTCATCAGAACTGTATCATCCACAAACCGCAGTATAGGTAGCTTCCACTCAATTCCCTCCCTTTTCAGCGATACACCAACATCCACTGCTCTTGATAGTATTTCTTTCATGACTCCATCCATATATACAGTAAACAACCACGGGGACATCACACACCCCTGTTTCAAACCAACATTCAGGTCAAAGAACTCGCTCTGCTCACTCTCCACACCTACTGCCGCCTTTGCACCCTTATACATGCTCTTCACTGCTTTCAGCAACTTGCCATCTACTCCGTATATTCTAAGTACTTTCCACAAACCTTCTCTATCCACTCTGTCATAGGCCTTCTCCAAGTCCATAAAGGCAACATATACCTTTTGTCTCTTCTCCAGATATTTCTCCACAACACAATTCAGAGTAAAAATCTGATCTACACATCCTCTTCCCTTCCTAAAACCTCCCTGCTCGTTGCCTATCCATTTCTTTGTTCTCAATCTCACTCTCTCAATCACTACCCTACTGTATACCTTCCCTACTACGCTTAGAAGACATATTCCTCGGTGGTTACCACACACTCCTCTTTCCCCTTTGCCCTTATATAGGGGGACCATTATGCCAGTCTTCCAGTCATCGGGTGCACTCCCCTTCTCCCATGCTAGTTTGCACATTTTCCATACCCATTCGATCACTATCTCACCACTATACCTCAACATTTCCCCACACACTCCATCAGTTCCTGGTGCTTTCCCCAACTTCACTCTTTTCATGGCTTTTCACACTTCTGACCTGATGCCCACCTCCTCCTCCACTACTTCTCTTCTTCTCCCTCCCATACCATATCCAGCTATGTTTGCTGGCTCTTCATTCCTTACATTTAGCAACTCATTGAAGTACTCCCTCCATCTTTCGACTCTCTCTTGCTTCTCGGCTAGCATTCTCCCATTCTTATCTTTCACACCCATACTGTTTCCCTTGCTACCTTCCCTAACTTTCTTGACTTCTTTCCAGAACAGTTTCTTACTCTCCCTCCATTTTACACTCAGATGCCTTCCAAATTCCTCATCTACTCTTCTCTTACTTTCCTTCACTACTCTCTTCACCACCCTATTACTCTCCACGTACCTCGCTCGTTTCTGTCTCTCGAAATCTTCATTCCCTCTACTACCCAACCACTCTCTATATGCTTTCTTCTTTTCTTCCACAGCTATTCTTACCTCTTTTGTCCACCATGCTGTACCTTTCACTCCCCTCCCTCTTCTCCTCACTCCACACACCTCCTCACATGCTGCACAGATCTCATCCTTAAACACCTTGCTCATCTCCTTCACTTCCTCCATAACTTCCAGGTCGAACCCACCTAGTCGTCTTTCCACTGCTCTCCTGTACTCCTCCCTGACATCCTCCTCCTGCAACCTCTCCACCCTCCTCACCATTCCACCCTCCTCTCGCCTCCCTCCAGCTCTCCTCACCCACTTCTTTTGTATCCTAACCTTAGCTACCACTACATAATGATCAGACAGACCCCCTCCAATACCCCTATACACCCTAGCATCCATCACAGATTTCTTCATTCGGTCATCCACACATACATAATCAATCAATGACTTTCGTTCCACCACTGTCTCATCCTCCATCGTCCATACCCGTTTCCACGTGTACCTGTGGATCATTCTGTGTCGGAAGAAGGTGTTGGCTACCCCCAGCCTCCTCCCCACACATACGTCCACAAGTGCACTACCATTCCCATTCACCTCTGATGGTATATCCCACCCTCCCACCACTCCCTCAACTTTCCTATCACCCACCATACCATTCATATCCCCAATCAGAAATATTCTTTCGTTCTTGCCAAACTTCTCCAGGCACGCCTCCACATTCATCCAGAACTCCTCTTTCTTTCTTTCAAGTCTCTTTCTGTCGGGGCATACACACACACACAATGACCCACGTTTGTCTTCCTACTTTCATTCTCACCCACACAATCCTTGAACCCACAGACCCATACTCTCTTACACATTTGCTACTTACAAACAAACTACGTCTACGTCTTTTCTATCATTAATGACCTAGAGCAGTTAGTTCAGCATCCCACCCGTATCCCGGATTGCATCGGAGATCGGCCCAACATTCTTGACTTGTTTCTAACTTCTAACCCTTCTTCTTATACTGTCAATCTTTTCTCTCCTTTGGGCTCCTCCGACCATAAACTTATCTCTGTCAACTGCCCTATCTCTCCAGTACGGCCACCCGATCCTCCTAGCCGGCGGCGCTTGTGGCACTTTGGCGCTGCCGACTGGGAGGCTCTCCGGCAGTACTTCTTTGATTTCCCATGGAATGATTTCTGCTTCCGTGGTCGGGGACCCTCGGAGAGTGCTGAACGCATTACCGAGGTAATCCTATCGGGCATGGAAGCATACATTCCATTCTCTTTCTCTCAGACTAATGCTAAAAAATCTTGGTTTACTCACGCCTGTTCTACTGCTGTCCGCAATAAGGAGGAAGCATTCAAACAGTACCGACGCCTTAAAACTCAAGACTCTCATTCTTCCTATGTTTCTGCCCGGAATCAAGCCAAATCTGTTCTTCGACTTGCCAAACACTCTTTCATCAATAATAAATGCACTGAACTGTCCAACTCTAGCTCTTCCCAAGCTTTCTGGCATCTAGCCAAAAACCTCTCCAACAATTTCTCTTCCTCGTCTTTCCCTCCCTTTTCCCATTCTGATGGCACAACCATCACTTCTTCCTCTGACAAAGCTAAACTCTTCGCTCAAACTTTTGCTAGAAACTCCACCTTGGATGATTCCGGTGCTATTCCTCCCTCTCCAGCCTCCTCTCTCTTACTTATGCCTAATATCCTTATCTGTTCTAAAGATGTACTTTCTACCCTCTTTGGGCTTAATACTAATAAGGCGTACGGTCCGGACGGTGTTCCTCCAGTTGTTCTCTAAAACTGTGCTTCCGTGCTGACTCCCTGCCTAGGCAAACTCTTTCGTCTCTGTCTATCCTCTAACGTCTTCCCTTCATGCTGGAAGTTTGCTCACATTCAACCTGTCCCAAAGAAGGGTGACCGCTCTCAACCCTCCAACTATCGTCCAATTGCTCTCATCTCTTATCTTTCTAAAGTTTTTGAAACTATTCTTGCTTCCAAATTTCTTAAGCATTTCTCTTCTCATGATCTGCTTTCAGATCGCCAGTATGGCTTCCTTAAGGGTCGCTCTACTGGTGATCTTCTTTCATATCTTACTAACTCTTGGTCATCCTCCTTTCGGGACTTCGGTGAGACTTATTCTATTGCACTAGACATATCAAAAGCTTTCGATAGAGTCTGGCACAAATCTTTAATTTCTAAACTACCCTCCTTCTGTTTCTATCCCTCCATCTCTGCCTTTGTCTCTAATTTCCTTTCCGGCCGTTCCATAGCCGCGGTTGTGGACGGCCATTGTTCACTTCCTCACCCTATATACTCCGGTGTTCCTCAGGCTCTGTGCTATCTCCTATTCTTTTTCTAATTTTTATAAATGATCACCTCAACTGTACCTCAATTCCCATCCATTCATACGCAGACGACTCAACCTTACACTACTCCATTAGTGATGGTGATGGTGATGGGCTGGTCTATCAGAGTGAGAACTGAGCGATCTCTGCCATACCCATAGCTTACTCTGACTGTTCCTTTTACTTTTATATTTTCTAGATCTCAAGTGACGGCGTCTCTTCCGTGGATTGACCTCCCAGTCTACCTAGATTGGAAGCCAAAGCGTCACATTTTTTCCTTTGCCCCTCAACTTTCTCTTCATAATTGCTGAGGGGCACAGGGCCCTGGGTGGGGCTTTGGTTTCCTGGGCTTTTCCGCACTCTCCTCAGCTCCCCGCCATGGAGTGGCTTCGGTCACCCAGGCTTTATTGTGGTCGGCAGCGAGGATTCTGTGGGGGCGCACGGTTATGGCCTTGGCCTGCTCTGGGCCTTGGGGCTGTTCGGCCAGGCAGCTTGGGGAACAACAACAACAACAACAACAACAACTCCATTAGTTTTTCAGAACGCCCCACCCAGCAATCCCTCAACGACAAACGTAATGAAGCCATAGAACTCTTAAATTTTGATCTAAATACTATCTCCAATTGGGGCAGAGAAAACCTTGTTACCTTTAATGCTTCCAAAACCCAATTTCTCCATCTATCTACCTGTAAGGAACTCCCAGCAGACTATCCCTTATTCTTCAACAATACAAAAATCAATCCTTCATCTTCTCTCAATATTCTTGGTGTCTCCTTTTCTTCTGCTCTCAGTTGGAAGGACCATATTACCAGTCTTGCTAAGGCAGCCTCCCAGAAGCTGGGTGTGCTCAACCGCCTTAGGGGGTTCTTTTC
Source organism: Paralithodes platypus (assembly GCA_032716605.1). NCBI lineage: Eukaryota > Metazoa > Arthropoda > Malacostraca > Decapoda > Lithodidae > Paralithodes > Paralithodes platypus. The sequence goes on from CM064487.1 coordinate 31,226,672, forward strand.
CCCTGCACAGCTTCTTGCTCTGTACAGGGGCATAGTGCGTCCTTGTATTGAGTATTGTTCACATGTGTGGGGAGGTTCCTCTCACACCGCTCTCCTAGACAAAGTTGAAAGGAAGGCTTTTCGTATCATTATCTCCCGTCCACTCACCAACTCTCTGCAATCTCTCGCTCTCCGCCGCAATGTTGCATCTCTCTCGCTATTCTATCGCTACTATAATAATCAGTGTTCCTCAGAGCTTTCCCAGTGTATACCACCTCCTTTACGTAGGGCTCGTGGTACCCGTCTTGCAACTCAATCCCACCCTTACTCTGTGCAACTCTCCAACCTAAGAGTGAAACGTTACTCTCAAATTTTCTTCTACTCAACAGCTGAGCTCTGGAACTCTCTCCCAGAATCAGTCTTTCCCTCTTCCTATGACTTAAATTGCTTCAAAGTCAGTGTGTCCAGGCATTTTGGCTCGAACGTCCCTTGATTTTGGCCCTGTCACTCTTTCAACTATGGGGGAGGCACTCGCTATAGGCAGTTCTGCCCTTTGCCTCCCTCAATCACATAGAAAAAAAAAAAAAAAAAAAAAAAAACACGCACCTTCTCTCGCTGTTCCTTCACTCACTCCAGCACACACACCCATTCCCCGGGAATTTTCCGAGTAGATACCTGACCTGATCATTACTCTTCCTTATGACCGACGGCGTTGCTGTTGTTGTTGTTGTTGTATGTTTATGTTTGTTATTGGCATGTTTGTTGTTGTTATTGTTGCTATTATATAGTATTGTTATTTTGTTGTTAGGGTCTTTGTTTTGATTGTTGTTGCCATTTTCGTTGAAGTTGTTTTTGTTGTTGGATGCATATCATATTAGCGTTCGTTTGTGCATTAGTATATCGTAAAAACTATCACCCTTATTTTGTTATTATTATGAGGTATTATTTGTATTAATATTGGCATTATTAGTAGCAGTATTAGTAATAGTAGTAATAATAAATTCGTCATCCTTCATTTCATCATTACCGTCATCACCACTATCATCACCACCATTACAATCACCACCACCAGCATCTAGTATCATAAAATCATCAGTCACCACCATCATAATCATTAAGGGAGCCGACCTCGCTTATTTTCTCTTTCTCTCAGTCTCTCTTTGGCTTGTATCCATTCGGCCCCATTCAGCCTACTGTTTTAAGACGTTTATCCCCATCCAGGTATCAATATATTCCTGGCGAGCGGTAGCGAGCCAGCATATATATATATTTCTTTGACAGTAAGCTAAATTTGTACATTTTTCGATAGAAAAATGTCTCTGGCGAAGCCGGATTTCTACATACAATGCTGGCTCGCTATTGCTCGCCAGGAAGAAATCGACACCTGCATGGGGATAAACTTCTTAAAACAGTTGGCTGAATGGGGCGGAATAGATACAAGCCAAGGAAAGAGAGAATAGGAGAGAAAGATAAAAAAAAGCCGGTGACCCCCTTAATATCATATTCTATTATATATCAGAAAACTATAACCACAATTATCACCTATTATCTTATCATCACAATCAATAATAACAGCATCTTTATCATCATCACTATTACCCTCATCAGCATTACAATTGAGATGACGGGTTTGGAACGTTTGCCTGAACCAACGGTGCATCGAATGGCCAGCATAACCACACATTCCACATCTAAGCACCAGAGAAGACAGCGAGGACATCTACCCGAGTCCTCCCTCCGACCACACCTACATCTACCTAAGTTGGTCATGCCCAACAGTTCTCTCTCACACCGGCAGCCCTCAAAGAGAATGGAGTGCTCTCCCAGCAAGTCACAAGTCGTGTTCCTCAGCCAACCACAACCGCCCTGGGACAGCCAATTAGAACCATCCTTCTACGTAGCCTCCACCAAGAGTGACGCCCCTGTATTGTTCAACCAGATTTGGAATATACAGAACACTCCCTTATGCAATCTACTAACCAGCGCCCAGAATATTACAGGGGCAAATGGACCTGAACAGTGCCTGACAAACCTATACTTATGCTGGGGTCACACATTCACGTATATTGCTCCCGTCCGGCGCATCGCCAATTTATGTAAAGACGCGAGTAGTTCCTGCCGTTGAACGCCCGTTCTTCCACGTCTATTGCACTTCCCGACAGACGTAGCGTAACGTGGCCAGTGTTACGTCAGACGCAATGGAGTCGTATTGAACTACGTACGTGTTTGCGACGTGCGTAAGCATAGCTCCGTTCGACCTCATGGGCTGCCCGATTTGCGGGAACACAGGCCACGCCCATGCCACGCCCCCACAAGACCGGCGTAGCTGAGGCCGCACGTCTTGGGATTTGTTAGGTCGTACCTGGACTGGTTCCGGCCAATCGTAGGCACACACCGTCTGACCAAACACAGATAAAGACAGTCTTTGTCTACCACGTAGGTCTGGGTTGGAATCTGGGAACTACAAAAGGGCAGGAATGGCCACACCATTCCCATTCCCAGTCCTTCATCGGCACCATGAACAACATCGCGGAATTCATCCTGGAGGAGTTCAATTTTGTGAACTCCCTAAGAGGAGAGACCATTCATCCTTGTAACCTTTAACCCGCTGAGTGCCAGCCTATTTTGATGGTGTGCTTCTGCCAGTGCCAGAGTTTTTTTTTTTTTTTGGGGGGGAGCTAAATCTATCAAGTTGGGACAGAAAGGAAGGATAATGGTAAAAAAAACACTCCCCTCGCCAGAAATCAGGTTCCCGATGGTCCCGAAAGTAGCTGAAAAGACACTATAGACTACAGAGACTTTTATGGTATCGGAATGTATGGGTGGGAGGGTAGTTTTGGGGTTGGTTGGGGGAAGGTAGAAGGGTAATTGACTTGTGTTACACATATGAAGCCGATTGGTGAGGTAGTTTCGCCACCACGGATTTTCCTTTTTTTCCTTTTCTTCGTACGGATACGGATACGCTAAAAGTGGGTGGTGGGAGGCGGTTGGGGGTGTGGTGGGGGGAAGGCAGAAGGGTAAGAGGCTTGTCACACAAATATGGAACCGATTGGTGCAGTCGTTTCGCCGCCACAGATTTTATTTTGTTTTCCTTCTGACGGGACCGACAGTCAGCGAGTGGGTGGGAGGAGGGATTTGGGATTTTTGTGGTGGGTAGCCTAAAAGGTAAGGTACATGTGGTAAAAATATGAAAGCCATAGGTGCAGTCGTTTCGCTGCTACGATTTGTTTTCGGCAGGGTGCAGAGAGTGGCAGGGTTGGCTTGTTGGTTGCTGCTCCGGTGTGGTGAGAGGTGTGACTGGAGTGTCCCCCGCTGGTCCCCCACTGGTCCCGTTATCCCCCCCCCCACCCCCTACAACGGTGCCGCGTCTTCCCGCCAACCCGCAGTGCGGCGGTTCTGCCAGATGCGGCCTGACTAACGTAAACTTTCCCGTTTGATGGGAATATTTTACGATTGATGGGAGCAGCTTACGTTTGACCGGGCAAGCTGCTACGTCTTACGGGGTTGCTCCGTCAGACGGCCGTGGTGGCCTGGTCGGTCGTAAGCTTTCCCGTCTTTTGACATACGTGAGGGCGAGCCACGTATTTGAGTCCACTCGAATCAACAACCGCGCGGCCTCGGCCGCACCCACAACATTCCCGACCCACGTGGGCTACTCGTTTCTACTCGCGCCATGCGTGAGTACCCCCCCCCCGACTGGCCGCAATTTCATTTACGTTTTGCGTATTATGTCCTTACGTTTTACGTAATCGGTTGCCAATTACCAATATACCTTCGTTTACAAAAGACGGGAGCTGACGGGAGCAATATACGTGAATGTGTGACCCCAGCATTACAATGATACAAGCACAATCATCTATACATATATGCTAAGAGAATTAGAAGACCTGCAACACAGTTGTTGCATTACAGGTTATAAGAGTTTTATATTTATCACAGCAACCCAGGACCTTACAGTTGCTTCAGTGAATATTGTAATGATACCTTGGAACCAGGCCCATGTTATAATACCTGAATTTCAAGGCTAGAATGTATATGTACCTCTCAACAATCACTTTTCCTCTTTTCTCAATACCCCTATAACCCCCGAGTTTATTGACACCAGAGTCAAGAATGATTTAGCATAGGATCTCAGGAAAACCGGGAGAAAGTATGCAAACCACACTGCACCAGAGTCTTTAACCTGCGGGTCCGGACTTCACATAATGTGTCTACCTTGCCTCCACCTCCCCCCCCCCTCGAGAGCTGTCGACCTGCTGCCAGACACCCTGGACCTGGGACCACCTGTTACCTGACGCCCTGGACCTAGGACCCCTGCTCGAGTGACGTCAACAGCCCTGCAGTGCTGTCCACTACCCTCTACGTCGGCCAGACCAGACTCTCGTCCCCTGCCCTCCCAAATACTTAAGTGTTTCTGTGTCTCTCTTTGTTGGTTATTGTTGTGAGGTGTTGATTATGTAAATAATTATGTGAAACGTGTTGTGTTCTGATTAAATTGTGATCTGTGCCCTAGATCACGTATGTGCGTAACATATTCATCCTTCTGAACTTATATTATTCTGTGTTAATTTTGCCTTTAAGATTTGATCCGTGTTCAAGACTGTTTGCTAATTTATAACTTACGCATACGTTACATACCAGTGTTACTAAAATATATTCAGACCACACGCTCGCAGATTTACTGATTACATGTATGTTGATTTTTTATTTGTGAGTTGAAGTCATAGTGTATTCCGTAATCAATCTTTTAACATATTTACCATTTACCTAGAACCTACGCCCAATTTTCCAACGAGTGCATAGTGTAATTCCTTTAACCTTTCACTAACTGATCGCATATGAAATATATTTTATAAACGTGCTTTTATGTGCTCGTAAATCTTGATGTTGTGATGTTTCGAATACCGTGTTTAGGAATTCTTTCCTCATTGTTTCGTCTCACTTTCATCCACCATACACTAACTATACTTGTATATTTTATTCACATCGCTTTGTTAACTCGTTCAGAACCGATTCTGATGCTGTCTGTTTAAGTATCAATGAGTAGGACTTCGTCGCTTATGCCCCATGTACTGACTATACTTGTACATTTGATTCCCATCGCTCTGTTAACTCGTTCAGAACCGATACTGATATTGCTTTAAATATCAATGAGCTAAACTTCGTCGTTAGCGCCAAATGAATTACTTTAATTACGATCATTTGATCGATATCTGTTAACCTGTTCAGATCTACATATTAAGATTAATTTATAGTGTTCATTCAAGTCTGAGCCTAGTGGAACTCAGTTAGTTATTTTGTCTATCTTACCGTACTATCTTAATTATGAATATTGAAGATTACATTTGTGTTACACTTGATACCATCAAGTAGAAGTAATAAACTCTATTTTCACTCTTGTCAAATTAACGTTATTACCTTGCGTTACATAAGAAAAATATAGAAAGACGAATTCCTAAGCTTGGGTCGTTATCATATCATATGTTCGAGTAATGTAATTCCATGATAAAATATAAATTCACCTTTTGAGTTTTTTTATACTGCTCGTTAATTACAAATAATAATCTCATTCCATTGCTATAATATAAATTAACATCGCATCCCTACTAAGAATATAGTTGCACTAACTAGAACAAATATTTATCACTATCACAGTCCAACTACTGACCTTCCCAGTGACCTGACCTAAATGCAAGTTCACGCGGTCATACTTAAGACTCAGCCTGAGCTATACTGTGACTCACCCAAACCTCGAGTCAATATTTATTAACATCAACTCTCTCAGCTGTAACTTTAGGATCATTTCCTGAAATGCATTGAAGTCTCTTCTTGATTACGGAAGATACTAGACCCACATTTATTATTGTATTGAAGGTTTATTCATATTTACGTGTATTATATCTTTATGTGTACTTTCCTATTTTGCATAATTAAATGCTAGACTCTCACTATTGAGTTACTCTAGTATCAGTAACATTATTCTGAAGCAAGAATAATATATATTTGTTACCATTGTCAGATCTTCCTTTATGATCCTTACTATTATTCTCATCTCATGCTTATCAAATAAAACCTTCATACATGTTCTTGATTGTGTTGTTATTGAGTATTATATTGACCTATTGAATACCATTTGTATTGCATATAGAACCTACTCGGTACGTTCCTGTCAAGTATATCTAAGTCCATCAAACCATATTTGGATTGTTTTACGGACTGTATCAAGGGAACAAAAGTATTAAAACCCAGCATAACAACAATCATCACCAGTATTATCATCATCACCACCAATACCACATTCATCACTATTTCCATTATCATCACCATCATCACCATTACTATCATCATCATCATCATTACGATCATCAGAAGTACCATCATCATATCACCACCATTACCACATTTATCAATATTTCATTATCATCACCATTATCTCCATCAACACCATTACCATCATCATCATCATTATCATCATCGCCACCATCAACATCATCGCCACCATCAATATCATCCCCACTACCGTTATCAGCATTGCCATGATCATTACCGTTGCAATCATTATCAGCATCATCAACTTCACCGCCACCATCATGATCACCCCATCATCATCCCCATTACTATAATCACTAGTACCATCACCATCCTCATCACCAGTATCATCAACACCATCACTACCATCATCCTCACCACTGCTATCATCATCACCATCACTATCATGACTACCATCATCATCACTAATTTGCTACAACAAATCTGGTAATTGGTAAGTTATACTAACAGCAAGAGTGTAAGGATTTAATATATATCTACGATCAAGTATACAGGCTGACTGACTGATGGCTAGAGTAAAGATAGAAACACACTAAAAATAGATTGGAGGAATTTGGGACTATAAATGGAAGACTTATTGGAGGGTTAACTTGGAGGGTATTGGGGTGTGTGATAATAGGTGAAGAATATAAATACAGGCAAGATATACGAAAGTTACAAAATATAAGGTTTACTGATACACAAAAGAATAGTAAATCACACAATAATACTGCGACAATGCATTGGTACAAAATACAATATTACTTCACAAAATACAGGGTATTACGTTTAGTTAAGGGGGGTCACCGGCTTTTTTATCTTACCCGCCATTTTGTAAACAAACTTTATTGGGGGATTATACATATTAAATTCCAGCCAATTTTGTACCAAATTTAAATGCATTCATTTATCTTTTCCCCCTAGATATATTCTTGACTTTTTCTCCTCAGACTGATTATACTTTAAGCTAAGGGTGGTATTTGTACAAACTAACCTAGCCTAACCAAACCTGCCAAGCTTTTAACCTAACCCAAACCTAGCCTAGCCTATAGCCAGCCAATCTGTTTTTATTATTAACTCTTGTAGATATTGTATTTAGTATCCTACTGTAGCTATACAGTATATATCTGTAATTTTAGTTGTTGCTTGCACGATCTTGTAGTAACCTTTGACTGATACACTTTTTTATCTAAACAGAGTAGGCTACTGCTTTACTAGGCTACAGCGACACCAGGGCCATCTGTTGACACAGTATATTAACCCCTTGTGTGCAGTCACACTTTATTTTTATATAATCTCTGTTTGGTGAATTGTATATTTAGTTACATATTTTGTTATCTATACAGTATACAATTTTGTTTAAGGTTAGGTTATCACACCTGGTAGCCTATTTCTGCGTATTTCAATTTTATTACTTTCGGTTAGGCTATTCAACGCTGGTAGCCTATTGTTGCATATTTCAATTTAAAAAACAAACTTTTGGTTAGGCTATCGCCCCTGGAAGCCTAATTCTGTGTATCTCAACATTTTTGTTTTCGGTTAGGCTATCACCCCTGATCACCTATTTCTGCGTATTTCAACATATTTGTTTTCGGTTGAAGTGATTGAAGTGTTTTTAAAGTGATTGAAGTGTTTTAAAGTGTGTTAAGTGTTTTAAAGTGAGTGAAGTGTTTTTTAAGTGAGTGAAGTAATTTGAAAAAAGTGACTGTCACCATGCCTCGCGCTTGTACGAACTGCGCCGGTAGGTTTGGTGAGTCCATGTTTGCTACTGTCGATCTTCAAGTCTGCCGGCTCTGCCCGCAACGAGAAAATTTTACAGTGAAATTAGATGAAGCCTACAACAAGATCAACGTCCTCACCATGAAGCTGGAATCACTCCAAGAGTTTGTAACACTCAACGTTGGAGTACCACAAACTTCAATTGTCACCGCAACTCCAGCAGCCACCAACGCCCCAACGTCAACTGCCAACAATTCAACGCCTGCAGTAGCCACTTCAGCTGATGGTTCCGATACTCAAGAAACAAATAGTGACTCTCTTTCCCCTCAAGATAACTTCCGTGTCGTGAGGAACAACGTTTGCCCCAAGACCAGGAAACCCATACCGATTAATGAGCGTCAAAACCATTTCCAGATACTCACAGACTCGGATAACAAAGAGGAAATAGAAGAAGTCCGGCTCGTGGGAGACTCGATGATATGTGGTGAGCTCACAGAGTTTTGCGCCAGGGCACCTAACACCAGGAAGCGCTTTTGTATCCCTGGTGGTGGTGTGGACAACATAGTTGCTGCAGTTGACGAAGTATCAAAGCTGGCCCCTGCTAATACAATGTACGTCATCCACGTTGGATCCAACGATGTACAGCGAACCCGGTCGGAAGATTTGCTTTTAAAGTACCAGCATCTGATCAAGTCGTTTAAGGAGAAGTCATCAAGGATCATCGTCTCAGGAATCGTCCCCCGGCTCGGTGTAGAGAGCCGATTTTACAACATAGCCACCAGCACAAATCGTTGTCTAGTAAACCTCTGCAGGAAGGAGAACGTGGTATTCGTCGACACCTGGGACAACTTCTACTACGATGATTATTTGTTTTCGGACGATGGAGTTCATCTGAACCAGGTGGGAGCAGCACGTTTTGGGCGTCTTCTCAACGATGCAGTGAAGGAGAAGAAATCAACTCAGCACAGGACAACCAGGAAGGAGTACCGAAGACAGCGAGGACGGCAACCTGCAAAGGAATTAAATGCTACTCTGTCAAGAACCGCAAATTTGGATAAAGCTCCACCAACACGGCCCAAATTAAAAACCGCCAGGGATAACGACCAAGGACCGAGGACAGCCATGAATGTAAATGTAGATCCAACCAGAACCAAAAATTTGATTAAAGAACGTTCTGTGAGTTCTAAAACCGCAACTTTAAAGGTTTTCTATGCAAACGCTCGTAGCATACGCAATAAATTTTCAGATTTAGAGGAACTAGTGTTTACAGAAAATTATGATGTGATTGGCATAACAGAATCTTGGATCAATACAGAAGATAGAGACTTTTTGGCAGAGTATTCACTTCCCGGTTATGTAATGTTTGAGAACAGCCGAATAAATACAAATGGAGGTGGCGTTTTATTTTATATCAAAGAAAGTCTTAGCCCGACCCTCTTGTCAAAACCTCAAATTGTGAACGTCGACACATCTTTTGTGCTAATAAAGAATAATAAAAGTACAAAAATAATACTTGCATTAATATACAGACCTCCAGCTCAATCAGTGCAAACTGACTGAGAAATTTATGAACAAATTGCAGATGTAAGTAATTCACAAGATACCGTATTTTTTGGCGACTTTAATTTACCTGTGACCAAGTGGGGCGATACTCTTACTTCACACTTCGGACATGAATTGTATGCGAACTTGCAAGAGAGTTCACTCTATCAATTTGTTCGATCGCCGACCCGTGGTAATAACGTTCTTGACCTTGTACTTGCAACAAAAGAAGAATTAATAGAGAATTTGAATGTTGGTGATGAATTCAGTAACAGCGACCATCGTACAATAGCTTTCACGTTAAAGTTTACTAGTAACGAACCAAATAGCAGCATAAAAAAAGTCCCTAATTTCAAGAAAGCAAACTTTCATAAACTTAGAGCTATGTTTAAAGAAACTGACTGGAGCTTTTTAATTAACAATAACGACATAAATACATCTTGGGAATTATTCGAAACCACTTACCTACATGCGATGCAGGACTGCATACCATCGAAAATACGGCGTACAGGCCATAATAATAAGCCCAAATGGTGGAATAAGGATATTTCAAACTGTCTGCTTGCTAAAAAGTTTGCTAATGATAGATTAAAATCCTTACAAAATGACGAAGAACGGGTGAAATTTGTAGAGCTACGACGGAAAGCCAAAAAGTTAATTAAGCAAAGTAAAAAGACCCTGGAGTTACATGTTGTGAATCAAAGTAAAACAAACCCGAAAGAATTCTATAGTTACATCAGAAAGAAAAAAGTAGTTACTTCAACTGTTGGACCGTTAGTCGATGAAAATGGAGAATACACCAAAGACGAAGTACAAATGAGTAATGCCCTCAATACCTTCTTTGCATCAGTTTTTACAACGGAAGACCTCAGTGATATCCCTACACCATCGCCGATTCAGATTGATATTCTGATGTTCTAAGCAATATCACCGTTACAAAGAGAGAAGTATTGAATTGTTTAGATAAACTCAAGGTAAATAAAACGCCCGGCCCTGATACAATCTCACCTAGAGTCCTAAAGGAAGCTAAGGATGAGCTCTCTAAACCACTGACATTGCTATTCAATAAATCCTTGCAGTCTGGAACTATGCCTGATCAGTGGAAGCTAGCCAATGTAACACCGATATTTAAAAAAGGCAGAAAATCCCTACCCAGTAACTATCATCCAATTAGCTTAACCTCAGTTGTATGTAAAATGCTAGAAACACTCATAAGAGACAGACTCGTAAATCACTTAGAGGAAAATAACATACTTAAAGATACTCAACACGGCTTTCGTAAAAAACGTTCCTGTTTAACAAACCTCTTAGACTTCTTCCACGATATCCTCAACCTCTACGATGAGAGTATCTGTAGATATTATATACCTTGATTTTCAAAAGGCCTTTGACAAAGTTCCCCACAAACGTTTACTGCTAAACCTAAAAGCGCATGGAATACAAGACGGTGTGTTGAAATGGATTGAAAATTGGCTCAGCGACAGAAAGCAAAGAGTAGTCATAAACGGTAAGGCATCTAAATGGACCAATGTAAGTAGCGGGGTACCCCAGGGATCGGTACTAGGACCAATTCTCTTTCTAATTTACATCAACGACATAGATGAGGGTCTCACCTGTACAATCTCAAAATTTTCTGACGATACAAAAATTGCAAATAGCGTACTCTCAAAAGAAAAAGTGACGATATTCAACACAATCTAGATAAGTTGTCATGTTGGGCCCAAATTTGGCAAATGAGTTTCTATGCAGATAAATGTAAAGTACTACATATCGGTTACCAAAATGAAAAAGCAAACTATTTGATGAATGGCACTCAGCTTAAGAATGTAAACAGAGAAACCGATCTGAGAGTAACAATATCGAGTAACCTAAACCGAGTCACCAATGTTCAGAAGTTGTTAAGAAGGCAAACAAAATAATTGGCTTTATAGGCAGGTCATTTGAGCATAAATCCAAATATGTTATCCTAACCCTTTACAATTCCTTAGCCCGCCCTCTTCTGGAATACTGCGTTCAATCCTGGTGCCCTTATTACCAAAAAGATATAGACAAGCTAGACCAAGTTCAACGTAGAGTTACCAAAATGATACCTAGCCTAAAGAACAAACCATACGAGGAGCGTCTTAGAGAATTAAATCTATTTCCTTTAACCCAGTGCAGATTAAGAGGCGACTTAATTCAAGTGTTCAAAATCATCAAAGGCATCGACACTATGAACTGTAGTAAGTACTTCACTATCGACCAATCTAATTACACGCGGGGAAACGGATGCAAAATTATTGGTAAATCTTTTAACTCGCACGAAGCTAAAAATGTCTTCTTCAATCGAGTTGTCAACTTATGGAATGGGCTTCCCCAAGATGTTATAGACTGCAGCACCGTTGATTCATGTAAACTTCGCCTAGACAAATATCTAGCATCAAACCCGCGACTGACTGCGTTTGTAAATGAATAACTTTATTTTATCCTCCCCTCAGTTACTAATCCATCTGTCCCCTACTAACTTCCCAATCCTGCCATGGACATTAGTTCCAGGGCAGTACTTCCCTTTCCAATGTTCCCTTACCCACTCTAAACCACTGTTTGGACACTTGATCCTCAGCGTTTTGGAGGACAAGCAGCCTAGAAGGGTCACTAGATCTGTTGTTGCTTGATTTCCTGTGTACTTCCGCTCTTACTCTTAGCCTCCCCTCCCTTCCTCTTCCTCTTAATCTCCCCTCCTTAACCCTCGCCCTCTTACTCTCAGCCTCCCCTCCTTAACGCTCCCCCTCATACTCTTGACCTCCCCCTCTTGCTCATAACCTCCCCATCTTACTCTTAACCTCCCCTCCTTCCTCTTAACCTCCCCCTCTTACTCTTAACCTCCCCTCCCTTCATCTTAACCTCCCCCTCTAACTCTTAACCTCCTCTCCCTTCCTCTTAATCTCCCCCTCTTACTCTTAACCTCCCCCTCTTACTCTCCCCTCCTTAACCCTCCCCCTCTTACTCTTAACCACCCCATCTTACTCATAACCTAACCCTCTTAACCCTCCCCCTCTTACTCTAAACCTCCCCCTCCTACTCTTAACCTCCCCCTCTTACTCTTAACCGCCCCCTCTTACTCTAAACCTCCCCCTCTTACTCTTAACCTCCCCGCCATCCTCTTAATCTCACCTATTACTGCCTTCCTCCTTCCCCTCTCAACCTCCCACTATCCTCTTAACCTCATTCCCTCACCCCTCCCCTGAAATCCCCTTCAACCCCCTTCTTCCACTTACCTCCTCCTCCCCCTTCCTCTTAACCTCCCCTCCTCTTAACCTCCCCTCCTCCCCCTTTCCTCTTAACCTCCTCCCTCCTCTAACTCGTCTCCTTCACCCAATTACCTCCCCCCCTTTTTACTTACCCCTTTCCCCTTAGCGTCCCTCTTTCATTTCATTTACCCCCTCCTCGTCCCTCACCCCTTTCACTTTCCCCTTTTCCTCCCTTCCCTCCCCCTTTTCACTTACCTCTCCCCCATTTCCTCCTTGCTCCTCACCCCTTTCACTTACCCCCTTCTCTCCCTTCCCGCCCTTTCAATTACCTCCCCCCACCCTTCGTCCACTTACCCCCTCCTCAACCATTCCCTCCTTTCTACTTAACCTCCCCTCCCCCTTCTTCTTATCCTCCCCTCCTCAACTTCCTCCACCCATTTCGCTTGACCTCCCTTCCTCCAGTTAACCCCCCCCCCCCTCTTCCTGACCCCCCATCTTTACATTACCCCGCCACTTACGCTGTCCTCCTCTCTCTATATAAGCTGGATGGAGGGCGGTAAGCAAACAGAAGCGCCGTTTCGTTCCTTCTGCAGTCACCGCGGGAACTGAGGACCTCGCCATGAAGCTGGTAAGACTTTACATATTGAGGTATTTTTTTATATTTTTGTTGTATAGCTATCTTCCACCTAACACAATCTAGCCCCAAACACAATCCTTAGCCCCTTCAGTGTAATTATGAGGACGCATTTATTCGTTTTATTCTAGCTATCAATAAACGATCTTATTTAGTATAGCGAGGAATGTTTTAATTTTTGTGTTAATCGAGATATACTTTACATCTCTGATTCTTGGAGGACCTTCCAAAGCCGAATGTATTCATCTAATGATAGCCTGAATAATGTGGAAACAGGCATCTTAATGCTGAAATGGTTAACTGGAACACAACCCAAGCCCTGGGACATGGCTACAAAGTGAAAAATGAAATGTTTTGGGAAGTTTTCGATTCCTTTCTAAGATATCTAACATAATTATTATCTACAGCAAACCCCAAAGACGATTGGCTAACACTGTCGTTAATGTGATACTGGTAAAAACATGTTATTAATTAATTTGAAATTTTTCCAAGATTTCCAACATAAAAAATCCAGTGAATATTACCTATCCCCACTTACGTTGTTATTTTCGGTAGTGTTTCTGTTGTTGTCTAACATAGGAAATAAGGTTGTCATAATTAAACATCAAACGTAAAAACAAATTTTAGTTCCATTTGTTGGTATCAATCACTAGCATCAATTCGAGCACAAACATACATTATTTTCTAAGACTCACATGAGAATCTGATTTGTTATTAATAATTTGAACCTTTTCTAACATAATGTATAACCAGTAACTCAGACAAAATGCTTGACCATATTGTGAAACGTGAATGAATCACAATATGATCCTCGATTAAAATTGGTAGGCTAATTGGTATATTTCATTAAATCTCTAGCATAGCAATACATTCAAACATTCCATTACATATCAAACTAGTTTGAGGCGTTTATGATTTACAGTATTTTTTAGTATATCACATTTATCAAAACTCGAGCCCAAGCCTCTGATACAATTATGATAATCACATACACATGATAATCAAATGGAACAGTGTGCGAAAAACGGAATTTGAAGGTAAATGCGGGGAAGAGCAAGGTTATGGTCTTCGAAAGGGGTGAAGTGACAGAGTGTGAGGTGAAGATGAACGGTCAGGCTATGGAGATCGTTAACTCTTTTTAACCTGACAAGCGCTAAATAGACCTAGTGGCTAGGGTAGTTATTTGTGCATTTCTAGCCTTGGATTCTGACAGAATTCGTTATATTTACAATATAGAGCATTATTTGTTTTCGGTATGCTTTTATTTTACATATATGATGTATATATGAACCTTCAAGAGTTCTAAAATAAATGGGAAAAGCATTTGGGTGGTGAAAAACGAAGATATTGGCCACCCGGTCATAATCTCAGGCGAGAGAGAGCCACAGGCAACCCTCCTCTCTCGCTGTCTGTGAGGTAACTGAGACGAGCGGGGCGGTGTGGGCCGGTGTCTGGGTGTTGCATAACGATCTTTTCTGCAACCCACTTGTGCTACATTATCGCGGGAGAGAAAAATAACCGATAAATGATGATAATAAGAGGAAAAATAGGTGATAATTGAGGAGGGGAGGGAGGGGGGAATAAGGTGGGGAAGGAGGGGAGGGGGGTGGGTGAGATTTACATGGATGAGTACTGGAGGGGAATTATCTCACCTAGAGACAAATTCCTTTGTTTTGATAGGCCCTTTTTTTTTATGGAAGGCTTTTTTTAGGGTCTTGCTTCCGTGAGGCCTATCGCGTTCCCTATAGGAAGCCTTCCGTGTGAGGCCTATAGCGCTTGCCGGGTAAAGTATCTGGGCAGTGTGTTGAGTAAAGATGGGACTATGGATGAAGAAGTGTGGGAGAGGGTACAACAGGGGAAGAGGTTGCAGGAACGCAAAAAGCAGAAACAAGAAATAGGGTGGTCAGTATTGAAGTGAAGAAGTCCTTGCATGACAGTGTGGTAATCCCGACACTGACTTACGGAAGCGAAGCATGGACGTTGGTTGAGAGACTCAGACCAAGAGTGAGAACAGTGGAAATGAATTACTTTAGGAGTGCGTGCGGAGTTACATGGAGGGATACACAGACTAATGAGGAAGTAAGAAGGAGGTGTGGTGTGGAGGTAGATGTGCTGGAAAGTGTGAAAAGGAACAACTTGAGATGGTTCGGCCATATGGAACATATGGAAAGCGAGAGAATTACTAATAGGGTGTACGAGAGCGAGGTGGAGGGACAGAGAGGAAGAGGTAGACCGAATGAGAGGTGGAAGGATGGAGTGAGGAAGTACATGAACGAAGGCGGTGTTGGTTGGGGGGAGGGGCGTTGCCTGACTGGGGAGAGAGGTGCATGGGGGCGGTTCGTTCGTGGCCACCCCTTCGGGGATCACGGCGTCAGGCAATAGATAGATAGATAGAAATAAACATCAAGGTTTTCTTAATGAAGCTAGCAAGACTCATTTTAAAATGTATTTTTATTGTCTTAATAAAATTAGATAAACATGCTTCAAACATTAAAATCCTTTCCCTTGTCTACATTATGAAATTCCAACCAATGTATGTGATTTGATAATACCAAATACTTCAGAGATTCTTTTAAAATAAATATTATTTAAGGTATACTGTATATTTCACTTGATTTCTGCTGACTTTTGTGAAACATACACACACACACACACATATATATATACTGTATTTATATATATATACAGTATATATATATATATATATATATATATATATATATATATATATATATATATATATATATATATATATATATATATATATATATATATATATATATATATATATCTGTATATCTATATATATATTTATATATTCAGAGTGAGAGAGAGAGAGATATTTGTGGCAGAAATACATGTTCTATGCAATTTGTTTGTATAATTAGGATATCATGTACTCTCTCTCCTTTCAGTTATGGAATGTCTTCACATTGTAACAATGACGTTATATGGTTAATTGAAATATGTTTCGTGAATCATTTGTTTCAGGATAATGTTGATATCGTGTTTACATTTGAGTTTAAATAGTTGAAAATTCTATGTAAAATACTATCTATATGCTACTGCATAACATTTTGCATATTTTATGCATCATATGTGAGTGAGGGGGACAAAAGAATCTAGTTTCCTTTAATGCACAGAAAACCAAATACATTCAATTTTCTAACCAACAGAATCTCACTGACTCCCATATATTTTTTAATGATGTAAATATTCCCACTTCCCCTAGTGTTGATATTCTCGGTGTAACATTAACTACTAACTTGAGCTGGACACATTATGTTAGAAGCATTGCTAAGAATGCCTCTAAAAAACTGGGACTCCTGTACAGAGTTCGAGAATTCTTCACTGACGAGCAGTTGGCCGTGATATATAAAAGTCATGTGCGTTCTCAGATGGATTACTGTTCACCTCTGTGGGGTGGAAGTGGAGTGGTTGCATTGAGGCAGTTGGACAAAATTCAAAATAAAGCTATTAGATTAATCAATAACCCTGCAATCACACAGGACCTTACACTTTCTCCTCCACAATGCAGAACTTCTGCTTATCAGAATTCATTTATCCCCAGAGCTACTACTCTTTGGAATTCACTTCCCTCGAATTGCTTTCCACAAACTTACAATCTACAAATGTTTAAATCCAGTTGTTACAAACATTTTATGAATGGAGGATGCCTTTAGGCACATGGACCTTTTTGTTTTATCTGTGTTTTTCCTTCCTCCGTTCATTGTCTCTTTAAAAAAAAAAAAAAAAAGGCAAAACTACCTGTAGCGAGTGCCTCCCCAGAGTTGAAAGTGACAGGGCCAAAATCAAGGGACGTTCGAGCCAAAATGCCTGGATGCACGGAGTTTGAAGCAATTTAAGTCATAGGAGGGAAATATTGATTCTGGGAGAGAGTTCCAGAGCTCAGCTGTTGAATAGAAGAAAGTCTGAAAGTAACGTTTCACTCTTGGGTTGGAGAGTTGCACAGAGTAGGGGTGGGATTGTGTTGCAAGACGGGTACCAAGTGCCCTATGTAGAGGAGGTGGTATACACTGGAAGAGCTCAAAGGAACACTGATTATTATAGTAGTGATAGAATAGCGTGAGATATGCTACTGCGGCGGAGAGAGAGATATTGCAGGGAGTTGGTGAGTGGACGCAAGTTAATGATACGAAAGGCCTTCCTTTCAACTTTGTCTAGGAGTGCGGTGTGAGAGGATCCTCCCCACACATGTGAACAATACTCAATACAAAAACGCACCGTGCCCCTGTACAGAGCAAGAACCTGTGCAGGGATAAAGAACCCCTTGAGGCAGTTGAGCACACCCAGCTTCTGGGAGGCTGCCTTAGCAAGACTGGTAATATGGTCCTTACAAGTGAAAGCAGAGGAAAGATGGACACCAAGAATATTGAGAGAAGATGAAGGATTGATTTTTGTTTTGTTGAATGGGGTAGGACTTTTTAGGGGGGCTATATGTGTATTTATGAAATATATTTTTTAGTTTCCTCGTTAGACCCCCATCATGCTTAAAACAACACCCCGATACCCCTTTTCAAGATAAATTTGTACATTTTTCGGTAGGCTGGTTCCTTCTAAAATTACAGGCTCGCTATCGCTCACCAGGAAAAAATCGACAACTAAATGGCACGAAAGGTCTTAATATTTACAAAGAAATGAGAGGAAAGTTTTCAAAATCGGAACGAATGTCTTAAAATCTCGAAACTAATATACTAAGCACGAGGGAGAAGGGAGTCCAGAAAAAGCGACTACATCCCCCTTAAAGAAAGCGTATATTATGGGTTTACTTATGATTATTTTGTCTATCTCCCATCCAAGTGGATAGAACTCGTAAGCCGTGATCGGCAATCCTTCCAAGGGAGCAAACCTTATGCAAATCCTTAATGCTCCCCTTAGGGCGAAGCACGTTTGGTGGATGGACTAGCCACCCTCCACCGTTGAAATAATAGTGTTAAGGGGAGGCAGAACGTTTTTCTGGACCCCCTTCTCCATAATGTTCAGCCCCACTATTTTTGAGATTATAAGACGTTTGGCCTAGTAGTTTGGCGATTTTAAGACCTTTCGCCCCATTTCGTTGTAAATTTTAAGACCTTTCGTGACATTTAGGTGTCGATTATTTCCTGGTGAGCGATAGCTAGCCTGCAATTTTAAGAGGAACCGGCCTTTGGCCGGGAAATTTTTCTACCGAATAATGTACAAATTTATCTTGAAGGGGGTCTAGGGGGTGTTTTTCTAAGCTTAATGGAGGTCTAGGGAGGAAACTAAAAAAAAATATGAATAAATGAATTAATAGACCAAACAAACGGCCAGTCTCCCCTTAACAATATACATAAAGGGCCACGGAGTCGGACGGATTCTAAGTTGAGTGGTAGTAGGCAAGAACGGTAAGCGGTTTGAGATCTGGGTGGGGTTGGAATGGTAAAGTGTTGATATATATAGTTTCCACAGATCGGCTAATTCCTGGCATAATCTTTGGCTATATCATTGTTAATATAGTTTCTTGAGATCACCTTGTTCATGGCCCTGTCGTTGACCATCTTAACGATTATATTGTTTCCATAGATTAACTTGTTCTTGAGTCTGTCTCTGACCATCTTAATGTTTATATTTGTTCTACAGATCAACTTGGTCCTGGCTCTGTCTGTGGGCATCTTAATGTTTATATCATTTCTACAGATCAACTTGCTCCTTGCACTGTTTGTGGCCATCTTAACCCCCTCAGACTGAAATAGTTAACTTACTGACGAGGAGGCGGACCGCACGGTATTATCCCCACAACAGTCAAAATCTCACTGAGGGGCCGTTAGAAGTCGGAGGAACTTGGGGTTGCCACCATTCGACAGATTCTGATCTAACTTACCTAACTTACTGAGGCCTAAATGACGCTAGAGCGTCATATAACTTATTAGAAAGATATTAGGATAGGTTCATATGACGCAATCACGTCATATGAGTAGTTAGGCAGAACCGCCATATGACGCGATCACGTCATATCAGTCAGAGGGGGTTAATGTTTGTATTATTTCCACAGATCAACTTTTTCCTGGCACTGTTTGTGTCTGTCTCGGCACTACTGGGATTGGCCCGAGCACTGCCCGAGCCCTTGGCCCTGGCTGACCCTGAAGCTTTACCTGACGCTGACCCTTCGGGTGGAAGCCATCACTACTACCGCCCTCACTACCACTATCGCCCTAAGTACCACGGACACCACCACTATAAACCCAAGTACCACGGACACCACCACCACCACCAACACCATGGACACCACCACGGATAGACTGAAGAATGGTATAAAGTAGGGGGAGGCGACTCCAAAAGTCGACCCCTACTATTCGATGGGCCAAACCCCTAAATCACAGGAATCGGTACCATCCAAGGAGATCAAACTGTCTGCATAATTTCTAATAAACGGCTATTAAATTATATGAGAACTCAGTATCCAAGGCTATCATGTCGAAATAACATCTGCACAACTAGTTGCAAAATTGTGGTGTAGCTCATAATTTTAGCCCTCTCTGATGAGGCCGATTATCACCATGCATGAACAAAAAATAAAATAAAATAAAAGTGCGGAGTGGGCCTGAGTATATTGATAGATAGTATAGAGATAGATAGAATGAACTACTGTATACTGCAATCACAACCACGGAACAAGTTAGGAAGGTTCTACATTTACTACCCCTGCTACCATCAACACTGCTCCAATCATCACCATCATAACTGGTAGACAACAGTTCTATTGAAAGACAATAATATTTATAATTAACTCTTGGTCTACTGTACTTCTACCACATAATTTGTACATTTGAGCATAATAGTAGGCTAGTTAAAATCAATAGTTCGATGAAAATATTGCTGGTAAACTGTGTAATTGTTTTGGGTGGGCAGTCATTAGACAACTTTCTTAAGGGGGGTCACCTTTTTTGTTTTATCTTTCTCTCCTTTTCTCTCTTTCCATGGCTTGTATCCATTCGGCCCCATTCAGCCAACTGTTTTAAGACGTTTATCCCCATCTAGGTGTTGATTTCTTCCTGGCGATCGATAGCGAGCCAGCATTGGTATGGAGAAATCCGGTTTCGCCGGAGAAATTTTTCCATCGAAAAATGTACAAATTTAGCTTGCTGTCAAAAGAAAAATATATATATGCTGGCTAGCTACCGCTCGCCAGGAAACTATTGACACCTAGATGGGGTGAACGTCTTAAAACAGTAGGCTGAATGGGGCCGAATGGATACAAGCCAAAGAGAGAGGGAGAGAATGAGAAAATAGCGAGGTGGGCTCCCTTAAGTTGAAGAAGGAATTAAGGGAATCAGAGAGTTACTTAAGACTTTTTAATCCCCTTTGATACCTAGAGATCCTTCCTATACTGCAAAAAACAAAGTAAACTGTGTCATCGGGTCTAGTTACTGAGAGTCAAAGGGTTAAGTGGTCCCCAATGAAGATACGTAAAGAGTCAAGATGTTTGGGAACTCTTAATTCCCTAGAGATAGTGGCAAATAAAACAAAAGAAGTGCATTGTTGGTGGAAGAATGATAATAAAACAAATAAAATGCATAATACTAGATGATATTTAGTTGTATATACTGTACATTAATCTTGCCTCATAGACAATATAAATTGTAAACCTTCATATCTGAGGACCCAATTATTCCTGTTATTCTGGCTATTTGTATACGATTTTATATATTTTGTATTCTATGTGTATGAATGAGACAAAAGGCAGGCTGCCAGTGACGAGTGTCTCCCAAAAAAACAAAAGAGTGACAGAGAACCAAATTAAAAATAAGGTTGGGTCAAAGTGCCTGGACACACGCAGATTTAAGCAGTCAAAGTCATAGGATGAAAGAAAGATAGATTGAGGGAGAGAGTTCCAGAGTTCACTTGTTGAGTAGAAGAAAGACTCAGAAA
Organism: Paralithodes platypus; assembly: GCA_032716605.1. Classification (NCBI taxonomy): domain Eukaryota; kingdom Metazoa; phylum Arthropoda; class Malacostraca; order Decapoda; family Lithodidae; genus Paralithodes; species Paralithodes platypus. The sequence goes on from CM064487.1 coordinate 31,247,996, forward strand.
ATTTGCTAATTCTTGGGTTGGAGAGCTGGACAGAATAGGAGTGAAACTGTGTTGTAAGGCGGTTGCCTCGCACTCGCCGCAAGGGAACTGAGAGAGCCCTAAAGAACACTGATTGTTTTAATAATGATAGAAGAGTGAAAGAGACGCAACATAGCGGCGTGTAGAAAGATATTATAGGAAACTAGTGAGGAAGTGAGTTGATTGCGAGAAGTGCGGTATGGGTGGAACCACCCAACACATGCGAACATTACTCGATACATGGGCCCACTGTTCAGAGCAAGAAGCTGTGCGGCAGTGTAGAACCCACGGAGACGGTTGAGCACACTTAACTTCTGAGAAGCTGTTTTAGCAAGAGTGGTAATATGATCTTGCCAAGAAAGGTTGAATGACAAAAATACACCACGAATATTGAGAGAAGATAAAGGGTTGATTGGTGTTTTTTTTGAAGAGTTGATAGTCCTGTGGAGGATTGCAAAGGGTAGATAGAGGGAGAAATTGGGTCTTGAAGGCATTGAGAGTAACAAGATATTTTCTGCCCCAATCAGAAATAATTGACAGATCAGAAGATAGCTGTTCCATGGCCTCGTCATGTCACATGACCTTTGGAGTATTTGCATGCTTGGTTGTTGTGAAAGACTAGTTAAATAGTGTAAAGTAGAGCCATCAGCATATGCGTGGATGAGACTAGAGGTACAGTTGAGATAATTAATGAATATTAGAAAGATAACTGGATATAGGACAGAACCTTGAGGAACACCGGAGTTCATAAGCTGAGGAAGTGAGCGATGGCCGTCCTCAACTGCAGGTACGGAACAGTTAGAAAAGATATTAGAGACAAAGGCACAGATAAAGCGATAGAGACCAAAGGAGAGTAGTTTGGAAATTAGAGATATGTGCCAGACTGTATCGAAAGCTTTCAATGTGTCTTGTGCAATAGCAAAAGTCTCACCACCAAAGTCCCGAAACGAGGATGACCAAAAGTAAGTGAGATAAGCAAGGAGATCACCAGTAGAGCGGCTCTTAAGGAAACCATACTGACACTCTGAAAGTAGATTATGGGAAGATAAATGCTTGAGAAATTTTCGACGATTTATTATGCAGTTTCGAATCTTACATATTAATCTGAGCATGTACATACATTCCAACTGTGCTATGGTAGCCTAATGTATAGATGAATGGAAGGAGTAATTAATGGGGCACTTAACCCTCGGGAAGGCCTTGCTATAAATTGCTCCTGAACCAGATTTGTTTTCTTCACCAACCAACTTTACTTCTAATCTCAATTAATGAAATCAACGAATACATGTGGCACTCCAAGGACTTGAACCTAGGATACTCACACCGAAATTTTGCGCATTTATGCATTACGCTATCAAGACAGTTAAAGAATTATGACAGAGATGAAAGAGTTTGCCTAGGCAGGGAGTCAGCACAGAAGAACAGTTTTTTAGTACAACAGGAGGAACCATCCGGTCAGTGGGCCTTCTTAGTATTAAGCCCAGAGAGGGCAGAGAGTACATCGTTGAAAGAGATTACGATATTAGGCATAAGTAAGTGAGAGGGAGGTGGAGAAGGAGGAATAGCATCGGAATCATCCAAGGTGGAGTTTTTAGCGAAAGTTTGAGCGAAGAGTTCAACTTTGTCAGAGGAAGAAGTGGAAAAGATGAGGAAGTAATATTATTGGAGAGGCTTTTGGCTAGATGCCAGCAAGCTTGGGAAGAGGTAGAGTTAGAAAGTTCAGAACATTTGTTATTGATGAAAGAGTTTTTGGCTAGTCGAAGAACAGATTTGGCTTGGTTCCGAGAAAAAACATAAGAAGCACAAGATTCTTTCGTTTGAAGGCGACGGTACCCTTTGATTGCTTCTTTCTTATTGCGGACAACAGTAGAACAAGCGTGAGGAAACCAAGATTATTTTGCATTAAACTGAGAGAAAAAAAATGGAATGTATGCCTCCATGCTTGAGAGGATTGCCTCGGTTATGCGCTCAGCTCATTCCGAGGGTCCCCAGCTACGGAAGCAAAAATACTGCCGAAGAGCCTCTCAGTCGGCAGCGCTAAAGTGAAACAAGCGCCGCTGACTGGGAGGATCAGATGGCCGTATCGGAGAGATAGGACAGGTAACGGAAATAAGGTTGTGATCGGAGGAGCCGAACGGAGAGAAAAGGTTTACAGCGTAAGGAGAAGTATTACAAGTTGGAAATAAGTCAAGGATGTTGGACCAATCTCCAAGGCGGTTAGGAATACGAGTAGGGTGCTTAACTAACTGCTCGAGGTCATTTAAGATAGACAAAATGTAGGCTTGTTCACCAGGTTGGTCAATGAAATGGGAGGAGAGCCATTGGCGGTGGTGAACATTGACATTTCTTAAGATGAAGATTTCTGCGAAAGGAGAGATGGATAGAATGTGTTCCACTTAAGAAGTTAGATAGTTAGTGAGTTTTGGATAGTCAGTAGAATTAGGGGAGAGCTAAACAGTGCAGTAATATTTAGTTTGAGAATGACAAGAGAGCTTTAGCCAGAGAATTGAGAATTCAGAAGAATCAACGTTGGGAACACGGTGGAAAGTAAGATTGATGCGCATATAAATTATATGCAACAACTACCTTTGGCCTGAAACTGAGGATAGAGATAGTAGGAGGATACAGAGAATGGTTTGCTGTCAGTAGACCTAATCTAACCTAACAATATTGGAGGAATTGACATTTCAACCAATAGGTTGAAATGTTCGACTTATTTAGATGTTCGGTCACCGTTTTAACTTGGTGTTAGAGGATGCACGTATATCAGCAAGCAAGTAGGGAACATATTATCCAATCAGTCCGTTCCACATGGCACACCCACATAAACTAACGTCTGTCTGAAAACTGAAATCCTAGCTCCAGTCAGTTACCAGGTGGTACAATTTACATACATCCTCCTCTTATCTATGAACATTTTAAGATTAAGCAGGAACACATAGGCAAATTCTTCAAATAATGAAATTTGCTAACGTATCACAAAGTAGGCAAAGCAGGTTGACATACAGAGAGGTAAACAATATTTAAATATCCCTCTGGTATTCCTCCCTCCTCCCTCATGCCGCCACCAATAGAAAGGCGAGCAGCAGACGACGTAGCCGCAGGAATCAGACAGAGCAACTCTGGAGCACAACCACACTACATCATAATTCTAAGCTTAAACACCAAGCGTATGGTATACCCACCGATAGTACAACAATGTACCAGGTGTTCCACACAAAAGGACCATGTCATCAAGTATGGTTAGTATAGGAAGGAAATTGCGTTGGAATTGAGCAGCACACAACACACAAACAGATATGCGCACATGCTATAGCAGGTCATAAAATATATAATGGCTATCTCAGGACATCGTAACGATAGTAAATGCCAGAGTTGGTTACATCATTATCATGATACCATTCTCTTTCTCCCACGTGAAATTAATAGATATAGATAGATACCGGTATACACACAATGTCCGTGTGTTCATATATAGACTATACGCGAAGATGATTAGATGATCTAGGGATTATACACTGTTAAAAAAAAATATATATATATATATATATAAAGACATACACATTGAGAGATAAATAATGATATCCAACACTAAGATCATTATGGAACATTCATCATTATTAGACACCAACAAGAAGGAAGGTATTATGGTGGGTGAAGCTGAATAAAATCGTCTAAATATAACCGAAAAATAGTGTAAAACAAACGAAAACCTTGATAATGCTGTAAACGTTAACCGATCCAGCATTTTGTTTTCATATAACCTGTATATACCTGTATATAATTATATATAATATATATAATTATATACTAGTAGGGTCATTTGCTTGGAATCCGTGACCATTTTGTTCCTACCTTTTTCTCTCATGGATTTGACAACCTGAACCATTTTAAAGGAAAATTAGCTCCTATGCCCCTCTGAAAAATGACGGCTAACTCTGCTAGAGCCCAATATTCAAAATGGCCGCCAACGCCATCTTGAAAAACATGAAATGTAATATCTCTGGCATCAGATGAGCTACAAGGACGAATGAGGTGTCCTTTTTCACTAATTCTGGCATTACAAATCCACTGGAATGGTTATTGTATTGTATGTTATTGTATTGTATGTTATTGTATTGTATTATACTAATTGTACATACTAATCTGCCACTTCACTGTCACTACATGATTCACTGTATGAGCCACTATCAGAATCACTGTCCTCACTTTCGCTGCTATCATCACTGTTGTTCTCTGCCTGCGGTGTATATCTAATATTACTTTTTTACTGTTTCAGATGGATCGCATGCCCATCTGATGAAAATCGCCGACTTGTGAAGTGACCGAAATAATGGATAATAGAAGAGAGAGTGAAAAGTTACCAGACAAGACATTAAATGAATACGAGTGCATTTTACTCTGTGGTAAGCGATGTACCGCAGATGATCGTTTGGAAAACATTACACCTGAGAAGTGGGAATCCATCCGGGAAAAGTCTTTACAATGGAAAGAACTTGATAAGTTTCAACATATACATGAAAATGTGGATTGGGAGAAGGGACCAAAGGGTCACCACATGCATAGCACTTGTTACGCATCATTATCCAGCAAGCGCAAGCTCTCTCAAGCCGAAAAACGCAAACACAAATCCGAGGAACGTCTTGAAAGAGATGAAGCATCAGATCAACAAGACCCTTCCCTAGAGGCCAGTGCACCTAAAAGGCTCCGCTCCAGTATGGGTGTCCTTCACGATAAGACTATGTGTGTGGTGCATGAAAGGGGCATACAAGAGTAGTGACCGTGACAAGCAGATTTTACTCCTATCAACAGTAGATGCCTGGACTAAATTCAAGTTACATACTGTCCGTCTGGAAGATGAGGTCATGAGATTGAGACTTGACACTCTGATTGCATCCATCCCAGATAGTCAAACAGCATTTGGGTTGGAAATCCGCTAACATCGTGCGTGCTGGCGCAAATATGTAAGCGACCACAAGCCCCTTTCAGATGAAAGCACTCAACATCTGCAGCGTGTAAACCTCCGACAGGCCAAAGCTCTCTTCTTTCATCATATTCGTCAAGTCATCTTCAAAGACCATGAAATTCGCACACTGCAAGGCCTGCTGCAGGACTATAAGCGCATTATCTCAAATCACGGACATAACTCAGTAGTAAAATCCAGTAGTAATTCTCGTCAATGAATTTGGGGAAGACATTGGATTTCATGAACGCATTCAAAAGAATGCGAGTGAACTGGTATATGATACAACAGGAGCAGGTACATACATCGAGGCGGCAATATCTTCATTGGGTGACAGCAATGATCAGTTGGTGATGAATGTTGCGGCACGACTCAAAGAGCAAGTCATCAGGACAAATACTATTCCCTGGCTTCCATATATACACGAGTTGGAGAGAGAAGAAGACCTCAGTGAGCTCCTGCTGAAGCTGCTCACATGGCTGAAACACCCAAATAAGTCTGCAATCGATGACAGTCAATCCGTACGATCGATTGCATCTATCCTCACAAGCTACATCACTGGAAAACGCACTGCATTTGAGATAAATCTCTCTGTCTTGCTACATGGACTGACAAAGAGTAGGGAGATAGTCGACATAATGCACAAAGATGGACTGGGCATCAGTTACAATGACGTACTTATGCTGCGAGATTTTTGGGTGGTCAATGACCTCAAGTGCTCATCTGATTGCCCCTTCGAACTAGCTGAGGGAAAGCCTGCTATCGATATAGTCGACAACGATGACTTCAAGAGCGACACACTGACCGGTGCTGGCCAGTCACACCGCACTAATGTCATGTTTGTGCAGCCAGAATCATTTGATACAGAACTTCCTTCCGAGAATCACGAGGATAGACCAGTTCCCGGTGCCAACTTTGCATCAAACCTCTCGACAACTCTCAAAGAGCTCGGAAGTGAAATGCAAAAAGTCAACCCATACAAGACAGCGAAGCGTGGGGAACCACCTCTCAGGAAGCCACCAGCTGATCAAAGTACTCCTCCTCCTGACACATCGGTGCAAAGAATTTGTGGTGTAATCCATGCATTGGCCATGAAGACAGAAGATAAATTTCCTTCTAGTAAAGTTTTCCATGCTCTCCTGGGTAAACCTGAGAACAAAATCCGCCTTCAGGCATTTCTTCAAACGGAATTCCAGAGAACCGCAGTAACAACTAGCACCGAGATCATCTACTGTGTAGTTGGCAGCACTGCAAAGAATCTCACCACAGGCAAGCTTGTGCCAGAGCTCATAATTATGCTCCCATGCAGAGCCAGATACGGCAATGCTCACCATATATAGTGTGCTCCGGTCAGACAGCTACACAGCAGCTGTCGTTCTTGACACAGAGGACACAGACAACTACGTGCAAGCGGCATATGTTGCTCAGAAGACAACAGGAATCCTGTGTGTGAAACGCAAACGTCAGCTTATCGATGCCCGATGTTTGTGCAGTGAGGCAATGGCTGCATCCATCATACCATTTCATGTCCTCACTGGGTGTGACCACAACTCTGGCTTCTATGGAGCAAGCAAGAAGCTCATCGCAGATCGTCTGGAGAAGTCTAAAGAGGCACACAACCTGTTAGCAGCATGTGGTACACAGCTCCTAGTCACAGAACAGGTCATCAGTGATTTGGGGCGGTTTGTCATTCGATATGTCTATGGTGATACCAAAAGCAAGACCCTGGGAGATGCGAGGGCAGCGAAGTGGAGAGCTCAGAAGAAAAAAAAACACTATCCGACTTGTGCCTGACTTGGACAGTCTCCGTCCACACTTGGAGCGTGCAAACTATCTTGCATATTTGCAAAAGCATTACCAGATCCAAAGTCACCCCTCACCGATCGGCCATGGATGGCATCTTGTAAATGGCCTATGTCTGCCTGTCCGTTCAACCCAGCCCCCACTTCCCACATCCATACCACTACCTACAAATCCGCAGGCAGGAGAACAACAGTGATGATAGCAGCGAAAGTGAGGACAGTGATTCTGATAGTGGCTCATACAGTGAATCATGTAGTGACAGTGAAGTGGCAGATTAGTATGTACAATTAGTATAATACAATACAATAACAATACAATATACAATACAATACAATACAATAACCATTTCAGTGGATTTTTAATGCCAGAATTATTGAAAAGGACACCTCATTCGTCCTTGTAGCTGATCTGATGCCAGAGATATTACATTTCATGTTTTTCAAGATGGCGTTGGTGGCCATTTTGAATATTGGGCTCTAGCAGAGTTAGCCGTCATTTTTCAGAGGGGCATAGGAGCTAATTTTCCTTTAAAATGGTTCAGGTTGTCAAATCCATCGAGAGAAAAAGGTAGGAACAAAATGGTCATGGATTCCAAGCAAATGACCCTACTATACTGTATATATACAGTATAATTATACTGTAGGTATATATATATATTTTGTTTGTTTTAACAGTGTATAATCCCTAGATCATCTGAATAAAATCTGTCAAGCGTCATCGTACACTGTAAGGGTTAATACAGAGAAGATGGGAGGACAGGGGGACGAGTGGTTACAGTGTGCGTATACAGGAGTGACCTTGAGATTCGCACATGCATACCTGGGGGGTCATTCTCCTCTCCCCCTTCCCCCTCCTCACGCTACACATTCATACGTACATATTTGTTGTTGCGCATACACTCACATATTCACACACGGACATGCGCTGACACACACAATAATCTATCATAGGTATAATGGTATAAATATACTCCTCATTCAAATGGATAGAAAGGTAAATCCCGATTAATATACCCAACAATTGTATATACCTTTTTTCATACTCTGTTTACACCGTTCTTTAGAGTGGAGACTATGCTACGTCAATCTAAAAACATACGCCCGCAGACCCAGTTTAGGCTAAAGTTACACATTATTCGGCAGATAAATTTCTCGGCCCAAGGCAGGTTTTTCCTAAATTGCAGGCTAACCATTGCTCGCCACAAAAACTCGACATTTGAATGAGGTGAAGCGTTTTACAGTTGCCAAACTAATGAGGCGAAGTCTTAAAATTCCAAACTAATCGAGTAAACATGGGGGTACCAAAAATGTATTTATTGAATTAAATAGGAATACAGGTTAACAGGAAAGACTGGAAACTAGTTCGAGATGTAAAGGTCATCCCGAGCGAAGAATGTATCCCCCAGCATAAGCTACTTGTGTGCGACATGAGCTTATACAGAGATCCTAAGCGCAAGAAGGTTTACATACCCAAAAGGAAAGTGTGGCTGCTGAAGGACAAAGAAGTTAGGGATAGGTTTCATAATGAACTGGAGGAAATGAATAGAAATAAGGAAGCTAGGCCTAACGATGTAAATAGCCAATGGAACTTTCTTAAGCATAGCCTTATCGCTGCCACTGACAAAGTCTGTGGGAAAACAAAGGGTCACCCCAGGAATAAGATCTCTTGGTGGTGGAACGATGAGGTAGAACATGCTGTGAAAGAGAAAAGGAGATGCTTCAAAGCATGGAGAAGAAAGGAGGCAGCAGGGAGGAATACCAGGCAGCTAAACGAACTGCCAAAAGAGTTATTTACAATGCTAAAAATCGCATTAAGGACCTGGTCCTCGAACAAGTGTGTAACACTGACAATCCCAATGGGATCTTCAACCTAGCTAGGCGAGTTAAAAATGACAGTAGGGATATTATAGGTGAACAGTGTGTTAGAGATGATAATGGGAAGATTGTGTATGCAGAAAATGAAATCAGAGAAGCATGGAAGGTACACTATGAACGATTGCTAAATGTAGAGTTTGAATGGGATAAGGAACAGCTTAGTATCGAAAAACCAATATCTGGGCCCCCTCCTTTGATAGCACCAGCTGTAGTGAGTGACGCAATCAATAAAATGAAGGACGGTAAAGCTCCAGGTTGCTCCGACATTGTCGCTGAGATGATAAAAGCCTCAGGGAGATTGGTGTAAACTTAGTCACTGAGTTGATAAACACCATTATTAAAGATGAGAAAATCCCAGAGGATTGGCTCAAAAGTGTAATAGTAAATATATACAAAGGAAAAGGGGATGCGCTAGATAGAGGAAATTATAGGGGCCTGAAAATGCTTGACCAAATCATGAAGGTCTGTGAGAGAGTCCTTGAGGGTTTGATCAGGCAAAGCATCTCTATTGATGATATGCAGTTTGGTTTTATGCCAGGACGTGGTACAACCGATGCTATCTTCATAGTCAGGCAGATACAGGAAAGATACCTACTAAAAGGCAGGGATCTTTACTTTGTGTTTGTGGACCTGGAGAAGGCCTTTGATAGGGTACCTAGAGATGTTGTACAGTGGGCTATGAGGAAACTTGGTGTGGAAGAGTGGCTGGTGCGTGTGATAATGAAGATGTATGAGGATTCGCGAAGTTCGGTGAGGGTGAAGGGTGTACTGAGTGATGAGTTCGCAGTCCGTGTTGGAGTCCATCAGGGTTCAGTGTTAAGCCCCCTCCTCTTTATTATGGTCTTGGAGGCGCTGTCTAGAGTTTTTAGAGGCGGACTCCCGTTGGAACTGTTTTATGCAGACGATTTAGTCCTAATAGCTGACAGTATGCAGGATGCTGAGGCCAAATTCAGAAAGTGGAGAGAGGGCATGGCGAGCAAGGGTTTAAGAGTCAATATTAACAAAACCAAGGTTATGCATTGTAGTTTGAGACGAGGCAATGTGGAAAAGAGCGGTGCATATCCATGTGCAGTGTGTGGAAAGGGAGTGGGCGTTAACTCAATTCAATGTAGCATCTGTCGATGTTGGGTACACCATGGGAGTAAGCGCTGTAGTAGAATAAAGGGGCCCCTGCCGAAGGATAAGTCAGAAATAGAGAAATTTGAGTGCGTAGTGTGCAAAGGCGAGCTTGTGTTAAGTGATGATCCTGTGGCTGTGAATTTTGGAAATGAGTCTTTGGAGCTGGTGAACAAGTTTTGTTACCTAGGAGATACCATCTCTGCCGGTGGTGGGGCCGAGGCTGCCACTGTTGCTAGAATTAGGTGTGGCTGGGGGAAGTTCAGAGAATTGATGCCAATCCTGACCATGAAAAGAATGCCTCTCCCCCTGAAGGGAAAGGTGTATGCCTCATGTGTTAGAAGTGCAATGACGTATGCCTCAGAAACATGGGCCGTTAAAGTAGAGGATGTCAACAGAATGGAGCGTAATGAGATGAGAATGGTGAGATGGATGTGTGGGGCCAGGCTACAGGATAGAATAACAAATGTTGAGCTGAGGAGACGTTTAGGTATAAAGAGTATTAGCGAGGTGATGCGTACAAGTAGACTGGGATGGTATGGACATGTGGAGAGAATGGATGAACAAAATTGGGTGAAAAAATGCAGGTCTGTGATTGTGGAGGGAGCTGCACCAAGGGGTGGACCAAGGAAGACCTGGGATCGGAATATACGCGCCGATCTCAAATCCAAGAACTTGACAAGTGAAGCAGCCCTTAACAGGGTTGCCTGGAACGCCGACATTAGGACAAGACACATTATGTTAGAAGCATTGCTAAGAATGCCTCTAAAAAACTGGGACTCCTGTACAGAGTTCGAGAATTCTTCACTGACGAGCAGTTGGCCGTAATATATAAAAGTCATGTGCGCTCTCAGATGGATTACTGTTCACCTCTGTGGGGTGGAAGTGGAGTGGTTGCATTGAGGCAGTTGGACAAAATTCAAAATAAAGCTATTAGATTAATCAATAACCCTGCAATCACACAGGACCTTCCTACATTAGCCATACGAAGAAACGTTGCATCCCTTGCATTATTCTACAGATATTTTCACAGCAATTGTTCCGAGGAACTTGCTTCAATTGTGCCGCCTCTCCACATCTTTCCCCGTAGAACTAGGGCAGCTGAGAGCGCCCATGAATTTACACTTTCTCCTCCACAATGCAGAACTTCTGCTTATCAGAATTCATTTATCCCCAGAGCTACTACTCTTTGGAATTCACTTCCCTCGAATTGCTTTCCACAAACTTACAATCAACAAATGTTTAAATCCAGTTGTTACAAACATTTTATGAATGGAGGATGCCTTTAGGCACATGGACCTTTTTGTTTTATCTGTGTTTTTCCTTCCTCCGTTCATTGTCTCTTAAAAAAAAAAAAAAAAAAAAAAAAGAGACTGAAACTGCACTTATGTGTGGAACACTCAGTCTTAAAATTTGATGTATGTATTTTTTTTGTTTTTTTTTCTATGTGATTGAGGGAGGCAAAAGGCATAACTGCCTATAGCGAGTGCCTCCCCCATAGTTGAAAGAGTGACAGGGCCAAAATCAAGGGACGTTCGAGCCAAAATGCCTGAACACACGGAGTTTGAAGCAATTTAAGTTATAGGAAGAGGGAAAGACTGATTCTGGGAGAGAGTTCCAGAGCTCAGATGTTGAGTAGAAGAAAGTTTGAGAGTAACGTTTCACTCTTGGGTTGGAGAGTTGCACAGAGTAGGAGTGGGATTGAGTTGCAAGACGGGTACCACGTGCCCTACGTAAAGGAGGTGGTATGCACTGGGATAGCTCTGAGGAACACTGATTATTATAGTAGCGATAGAATAGCGAGAGAGATGCAACATTGCGGCGGAGAGAGAGAGATTGCAGAGAGTTGGTGAGTGGACGGGAGTTAATGATACGAAAGGCCTTCCTTTCAACTTTGTCTAGGAGAGCGGTGTGAGAGGAACCTCCCCACACATGTGAACAATACTCAATACAAGGGCGCACTATGCCCCTGTACAGAGCAAGAAGCTGTGCAGGGGAAAAGAACCCCCTAAGGCGGTTGAGCACACCCAGCTTCTGGGAGGCTGCCTTAGCAAGACTGGTAATATGGTCCTTCCAAATGAGAGCAGAAGAAAAAGAGACACCAAGAATATTGAGAGAAGATGAAGGGTTGATTTTTGTATTGTTGAAGAATAAGGGATAGTCCACTGGGAGATCCTGACGGGTAGATAGATGGAGAAATTGGGTTTTGGAAGCATTAAAGTTAACAAGGTTTTCTCTGCCCCAATTGGAAATAGTATTTAGATCAGAATTTAAGAGTTCTATGGCTTCATTACGTTTGTCGTTGAGGGATTGCTGGCTGGGGCGTTCTGAAAAACTAATGGAGTAGTGTAAGGTTGAGTCGTCTGAGTATGAATGGATGGGAATTAAGGTACAGTTAAGGAGATCATTTATAAAAATTAGAAAGAGAATAGGAGATAGGACAGAGCCCTGAGGAACACCGGAGTTTATAGGGTGAGGAAGTGAACAATGGCCGTCCACAACCGCAGCTATGGAACAGCCGGAAAGGAAATTAGAGACAAAGGCACAGATGGAGGGATAGAAACCGAAGGAGGGTAGTTTAGAAATTAAAGATTTATGCCAGACTCTATCGAAGGCTTTCGATATGTCTAGTGCAATAGAAAAAGTCTCACCGAAGTCCCGAAAGGAGGATGACCAAAAGTTAGTTATGTATGTATGTACAGATTGGTGGGCAGCTGCTCCTCGGAAGTGAGTTCCAGAGAAAGCTGTACACTGTAAAAAAGAAAGGATATGTAAAAGGATGTTTGAGATCAAGGAGTGCAATGGTTGTGATTTATCTTTCTCTCTTTGTATTTTATGGGTGTATCGGCATCAATATACCTTTAAATGGGTAGACTATTATGGACAGTTACAGACTCTTTCCATACCAATACAGTTTGAGAGAGGTGGTTTTGGGTGTAAGTCCGGAAAGCAAAAGTTGTGCATTGTAGAGTAACTGTTTACCTAGTCTGTTGCGGGGCAGGTCTTTTTAAAAACCCTCCCTATCTCACCTGCATATTTTGGTGTTTATAAGGTAATAAAATCCAATCAGGTGCCGAATTAACTCTTAGCGAGAGATAGCAAGCATGCAACTCGACCGGGACATTTTTCTAATGAACAAATGTAGCCTACATATTTAGATTGAATGGGGTTTGGGAAAATATGTGTGTATCTGTGTGTGTGTGTGTGTGTGTGTGTGTGTGTGTGTGTGTGTGTGTGTGTGTTGTAACCAAACTATGTATACATAGATCGACCTGGCAAAACCAATCAAATCTCTCAATCATAATAACACCAAAGCGTGGCATGAGATAGTGTGGAGTAATGCTCGTTAACAGCTAAAGTCCTAGTACAACGGAAAATTATGGCTATGAAAGGGGTTATTAAAGTGTCCATATAATGTGCTAATTTAAAAGTATATTTATTATTATTATTTTGGTGGTGATAGAAGCCCATTTGATACAAGGATAGAAAGGTATATCACACAATGATCTTATGTAGTTATTTATACCCTCTTTATACCCTAGATTATGTTTAGAGCTGGCCAGAAATCGTCACTTTGAACTTCACAAACTAAAATTAAACGCCAGCAATTAACGTCAGTAAGGACATTATAAACGATAATAATATACGTCTATAAAAGACAACGATAAATTAAACGTCCAAAAATAAAATGTCAATACAGGAACACATAAATAAAAACCTCAATAAACGTCAATAATATACGTCAATATCTGGAAACATCAATAATCGAACATACATCTCTACCATATTGGAAGAACATCAAATATACAGTAGCTGTAGAATGTAAAAATAAAGGGTATGTAAAGGGTATCGAAAATGTATATGACAGCAATGGGTGTATTACTATTGATACACCTTTCTATCCTTATAGTAGATAGGTATATTACTACTAATATACCTTTATAAGGGTATATTATTATGGGCACTTTAATTACCATTTCCATACCCATATGACTTAAGAGTGTATAGTGAAATATTCTGTTATATTGTGTGTTATTATTATCATTAATATATACAAAAAAAAATCATGGAAGGATAACCCCTTCAGCTCAATGAAATTTGTTTTCATCATAATCTGATTACAATTAGATGTGTTTTAGCTTATAATATTTACCTCTAGGACTCTTAGGGGTAAATACGATTTGTATAAACCCTCTGAAAATATCATATGTCCTTCTTAAACTGCTTAAATTGTCTACTTTTAGCCAAAACCCATGGTAAAAAGGCGTCATGGTGCTGGAGGCAAAGAATATAATGTGTTTTTAATTACAAACAGAACTTTCAGATCGCGAATATTGTTGATTCGGTAGACCATGTGGCATTGGGTTAATGTTCATGTTTGCTATCATTAGACGATTTTATTCGCATTAGGTAGAAATCATGGTAGTTAGAGGGTTAATCAAGCTAGTTTGAACCCTTTGGCTTACTGTAGTTCGTTACTAACCTACTTACAATCGCTAAATGATAACCATAACAAAATGAAGCAACGCGTCATCGTATTATATTGGTAGTAATAAACAAATCTATAAGATGGATGTGGACCTTGGTGACTGGTCTCTGGGTCTTCTCCTGGATAACCTACTGTAGATGTGTGTGAAGTTGTATTTTGTTTTTGTGTGTTCGTTGTTATCTGTTGTGTTGTCCCTATTCTGGCTCTGTCTTGAGTCGGCCCCCCAAAAAAAAAAAAAAGGAAAACAAAGGAAAAGAGGGAAAAAGAAAAGAAAAACAAACTAGGAAAAGTGGGGATTGGGCCTGAGTACATAGAATAGAATAGAAACAGATGGATGGAAAGGAAACTCACAATCAGTATACCCAATGATTTATATACCCTTTATATACTATCTGTATACTCTTAATTATTTTAGAGAGTAGGCCTACTTTGATAATTCACTAAAACTATCAAGTAGAGCTTTATATGCAAATGAATTAATAATCTGTGCTGTAATCAAAGTAATAATGTGTATGGTACCCTTACTAAATACGAAGCAGAAGGAGAAGACAAGTAAGAAGAAGAAGGAAGAGAACAGAAGTATAACAACAATCATAAAATAGTAAAAACATAAACGATGACAAAGAAGAATAAAAAGAAAAGAAGTAAAAAAGAAGACGAAGAAGAAGAAGAAGAACCTGGAAGCAGAAAAAACTAGAAAAATAGTATGTACAACATTAATACAAATAATAGATCCCTGCACTTCTCAGGGTCGGAGGTAACACAATACACAAAATAATAATGGTACCATGTAACACACGCTAGAAGGAACGCTTGGGAATCCCGTGAAATGTTTGGTGATGATTTTGACGATGATGATGGTCGTGGTGATGGCAATTTTGATGGTAGTGGTGATGATAGTGGGGGTGAAGATGAAGATGGTAATGGTGAAGAGGAAGATGATGATGGTAGTGGTGATGATGATGATGGTCGTGGTGATGGTAGTGATAGTTTTGGTGATGATAGTGGTGGTGAAGATGAAGATTATGATGATGGTAGTGGTGATGATGATGATGGTTGTGGTGATGATGATGGTAGTGGTAATGATGATGATGATGGTAGTGGTGATGATGATGATCTTCGTGGTGATGATGATCGTGGTGATGATGATGGTAGTGGTAATGATGATGATGATGGTAGTGGTGATGATGATGATCTTCGTGGTGATGATGATGATGATGATGATGATGGTAGTGGTGATTATGATGATGGTCGTAGTGATGATAGTGGTGGTGAAGATGATGGCAATGGTGATGATAACGATGAAGGAAGTGTTGGTAATGAAGATGGTCATCGTTATGCCCATCATGAAAATTGCAGGCATCAGCACCACCAACAACACCGTACCAGAAGGACACCAAAATACCAGGACAAGAGGACCAGCGCACCCTTCATCCGCGCAGGTGCCCCCACGTGACCAGACAATTTCCTGGATTGATGTTGGAGGGCCAAAAAAACAATACAACAATCCGCCATGCCCCTCTAGCCCCGACAGGAAAGGACCCGGACTCAGCAAAAGAAGGAGAGAGCATTCCAGCCAAACTGACCAGTTAAGCCTGGAGACCTTTTTCTCCAACTAAGATTAATTTCAATCCAACTGATTCTTGTCCTATCCCCACTTCCCCCTAACTATTATTTTTCGTTCGTTCGTTCGTTCGACCAGGATATACCAGCTAGGTATGAGACTAGCACATCTAGGTGTAAAGACTGGATACTCCCTAAGTTCGAGACTAGGTTCCTGGTCATACAACAGGACAGGATTCCCTTGGTTGGTCAAACGACAAGAAAGTGTTCAGTGTTTTGGTCAGCCAGCTACGTACGAAACTAGCAATTCTGTTTAGTGTTTTGGTCAGCCAGCTACGTACGAAACTTGCAATTCTGTTCAGTGTTTTGTTCAGCCAGCTACTTACGAGACTAACTATTCTGGTCCTAAGACAGAACCGCTGGGTGCGAGACCAGCAAGTGCTGATGACAAGATAAATTTGAAGCTCGAAGCTCATTCATCTGGTCAACAACGTCTTGCATGTGGTCATTTCCCTGGTCTACAACATCTTGCTAGTAGTCCGATACCTAGCCTCCAAGTTGTACAACATGCAAAGAAGACAGGAAGCCCCTGCAAGAGAAAATCCAAGTTCAGCCAGAAACGAGAGAAAACACCAAAAATGAAGTCTAGCAGAAAAGCCATGAGGAAAATCATCAACTCCCCTTCCGACGCCAGGGAGTTCACTAAAATATAAAAATAACTGTAATTTGTCTCTAACTGTAGAGACTGTTGTTGCCTCTCAGTAATTTCCCCCCTCTGGAAAACCAAAACATTTATCACCTATATTTGTATTTTGGCTAGGAAATTTTCATCATATTATAGCCGAGCATTTTGGTTCAACATAATATTCTAATGTATCTATTTAATTCCCAATACCAAACACCTCCCAATGAAATTAATTAAAGCATGTGATCCTCCCGGGATTCGTACCTGGGTTACCACATGCAGATCTTTAAAACTCTACGAGTCTAACCATCAGCCTCACCTTAAGTTATAGCTAAATATGAAAGATACAATTTACAAAGTTAAGGTGAGGCGATGGACTGTTGAGGTTAAGGGGAGATGGGGCGTTTTTCTGGTCCCCTTTCTCCCTCGTGATAAGCCTTATTTGCTTTGAGATTATAAGACGTTCGGCCCATTAGTTTGGCGATTTTAATACCTCTCGCCCCATTTGCTGTCAATTTTAAGACCTTTCGTGCCATTTAGGCGTCGATTATTTTCTGGCGAGCGATAGCGAGCCTGACATTTTAAGAGAAACCAGCCTTCGGCTGGGACATTTTTCTACCGAAAAATGTACAAATTTATCTTGAAGGGGGGGGGGGGGTTAGGGGGTGTTTTTCTAAGCTTGATGGAGGTCTAGCGAGAAAACTAAAACATAAAGGAATACGTTACTTAATAGGAAAAAAAAAAAAAAAAAAACGGTCAGTCTCCCCTTAACTAAACGTAAAACCCGTATTTTGTGAATGTAAGTCTATTCTTCACCTATTATCACACCCCCTAATACCTTCCAAGTTAACCCTCCACTAAGTCTTCCATTCCAAAGTCCCAAATTCCTCCAATCTATTATTAGTCTGTTTCTATCTTTACTCTAGCCATCAGTCAGTCAGCCTGTATGTTTGATCGTAGATATATATTAAATCCTTACACTCTTGCTGTTAGTAGAACTCGCCAATTACCAGATTTGTTGTAGCAAATTAGTGATAATGATGGTCGTGGTGATAATGGTGGTAGTAATGATAGTGATGGTGATGATGGTAGCAGTGGTGAGGATGATGTTAATGATGGTGTTGATGATAATGGTGATGGTACTACTGATTATAGTAATGGGGGTGGTGGCGGTGAAGTTGATAATGGTGATGATGAATGCAACGATGATGATCATGGCAATGCTGATAGCGGTAGTGGAGTCCCACAAGGATCCGTCCTATCGCCCGCACTCTTCAATCTGTACATGCGCGATATAACTACACCCAATACGCCCCAAATAAACTTAGCCTCCTATGCAGATGATAAACACTCACATGCACACACCATGACCCAAGAAGAGCAACAGATCTCCTTCAACCCTATCTCAACACACTACATGGCTGGTGCACTACAAACAGACTTAATCTAGCTCCAGCCAAATCCACCCAACCCTGCTCACAAGCTGGACAGGTGAACACGAATACATCCCTCAACTCACCATAAACAACACACCCCTAACACATACACACACACCCAAAATCCTAGGAGTAACATATGATACTCATATGACATTCAAACAGCACACCACAAACATTAAACAGAAACTGACACCCAGACTTAACGCCCTCAGGTCACTTGCTCACACAAAATTTGGACACAACAAAGAAACTACCACCACAGTATATAAACAATACATAAGATCAGTGATGGAATACGCAAGCCCAGCCTGGGCTTCTAACCTAGCTGAAACACATCATAAGACCTTACAGACTATTCAAAACAAAGCCCTGAAGATCATTACAGGCTGCACAGCTACTGCACCCACAGATCACCTAATCAAGAAACCAAAATCCTCAAAGTCAAAGACCATCTGGACATGAGAGGCACTCAATTCCTGGCAGCAGCCTCCACGAACCAAGACCACCCACTAAACTACATGGCAACACACCCACAGACACCAAGAAATATCAAAACAACACCCAGCACACGGTATCACACACAATTATTGTCCTCTCTCCCTCCCTGCCCACCCCGAACCAACTTCCAGAAGCACATCCATACTCATATCTCTCGCCAATCCATCCACTCACTCACAGACAACACGCAGCTGCATGCACGACCTCCCGAAATCCATCCTTCCGAATCCTCTCTTCCTCGCGAGGACAGAGTCCACCTGGCCAGGCTGAGATGCGGACACCATCCAGCTCTCCTGAGCTATCAGAAGAGACTGGATGACTCCGTTGTCGACGCCTGCCCGGGATGTAACGCAGCACCCCATACCATTAAACACATCATAGAAGACTGCATTTCACACAACAACTTACGCCAACAACATAATCTACACTCAATGAGAGCTCAGTGGGAAAGCCCGATCGTGGCCATGGCCTTCCTCAGGGACTCGGGGCTGTTCGGCCAGGTAGCTTAGGGAACAACAACAACAACAACAACAACGGTAGTGGTGATGGTCGTTGTAATGATATAGATGGTGGTGATGATGATAATGGTGATGGTGATGGTATTGGTGTTGATGAAAATAATAATGGAAATAATGATGAATGTGGTAATGGAGGTGATATGATGATGGTACTGCTGATGATTGTAATGATGATGATGATGATAGTAATGATGTTGATGAAGATAATGGAAATAGTGATGAATGCGGTATTGGTGGTGAATGATGATATTGGTGATGATTGTAATGCTGATGAGGGTAATAGTGATGATGATGGTGGTGATGATAATGCTGCTGTTATTATTAATTGTGATGATATGATAATAGGTGATATTTGTGGTGATAGTTTTATGATAATAGAATATGATATTAGTGATTATGATGGTTGTGACTAATGATTTTATGATACTAGGTGCTGGTGGTGGTGATTGTAATGGTGAAATGAAGGATGACGAATTTATTATTACTACTACTACTAATACTACTAATAATAATACCAATATTAATACAAATAATAAATCATAATAATACAATAATAAGGGCGATAGTTATTACGATATATATACTAATGCACAAACGAACACTAATATATGCACCCAACGACAATAACAACTTCAACGAAAATAGCAACAACAATAAAAACAAAAACAATAACAATAAATAGAAGAAAAATAATAACAAAACGACAATAAAATAATTATATAGCAACAATACCAACAACAAACATGCCAACAAAAAAACATAAACAGCAACAACAACAACAACGACGTCGGACATAAAGAAAAGTAAAGATCAGGCCAGGTATCTACTCGGAAATTCCCGGGGAAATCTTTATATTATTCACACTGTCCTTTGTGAGTCCATGGTATCTTCCCATTACCCCTCTTCTCCCCCCAACCCCCACCCTTCCTCTTAACCTCCCCTCCTCAACCCTCCCCCTCTTACTCTTAACCGCCCTTCCTTCCTCTTAACCTGCCCCCAACCTTCCCCCCCTTACTCTTAGCCTCCCCTCCTTTCCTCTTAACCTGCCCCCAACCTTCCCCTCCTTTCCTCTTCCTCTTAATCTCCCCTCCTTAACCCTCACCCTCTTACTCTTAGCCTCCCCTCTCTTCCTCCTTATCTCCCCTCCTCAACCCTCCCCCTCTTACTCTTAACCTCCCCTCCCTTCCTCAGCCCTCCCCCTCTTACTCTTATACTCCCCTTCTCAACCCTCCTTCTCTTACTTTTAACCTCCCCTCCCTTTCTCTTCACCTCCCCCTCTTACTCTTATCCCCCACCCCCGTTCCTCTTTACCTCCCCGCCTTCCTCTTAGCCTCCCCCTCTTACTCTTAACCTCCCCTCCCCCCCCTTCCTCGTTACCACCCCCATCTTACTCTTAACCCTCCCTCTCTTAGTCTTAGCCTCCCCTTCCTTCCTCTTAACCTGCCCCTCTTCCTCTTAACCTCCCCCCTACCTCTTAACCTCCCCTTCCTATTACTGCCTTCATCCTTCCCCCCTCAACCTGCCCCTATCCTCTAAACCTCATTCCCTCACCCCTCCTCTTAAACCCCCTTCAACCCACCCCTTCTTCCACTTTCCTCCTCCTCCCCCATTTTCCTCTTAACTTCCTCCCCTCCTCTAACTCGTCTCCTTCACCCAATTACTCCCTCCCCCCCCTATCCACTTAATTACCCCTTTCCCCTCAACGTCCCCCTTTATTTAAATTACCCCCTCCCACCTTTCACTTTCCCCTTTCCCTCCCCTCCCTCCCCCTTTTCACTTACCTCTCCCCCATTTCTTCCTTTTCTTTTTCTCCCTCCTCTCCCCCCCCTGCTTCCACTTACCCACTCCCCAACCCTTCCCCCCTTTCCACTTAACCTCCCCTCCCCCGTCAACTTCTCCGCCTTCTTCTTATCCTCCCCTCCTCAACTTGCCCCCTTCCTCCACCCCTTTAGCTTGACCTCCCTTCCTCCAGTTAACCCCCCCGTCTTTCCACTACCCCGCCACTTACGTTGTCCTTCCCTCTCTATATAAGCTGCATGGAGGGCGGTAAGCAAACAGAAGCGCCGTTTCGTTCCTTCTGCAGTCACCGCGGGAACTGAGGACCTCGCCATGAAGCTCGTAAGACATATTGAGATCATTGGAATATACAGTATATTTGTAAAGCTATCTTCTACCTTACACAATCTAGCCACTAACACAATCCTTAGCCCCTTCAGTTTAATTATTAGGACGAATTTATTCGTTTTATTCACGCTGTTAATAGACGATCTTTATTTGTTTAGCAAGGAGCTTTGGAAGTCAGTGTGTTAATCGAGATATACTTTACATCTCTGATTCTTGGAGGACCTTCCAAAGCTGAATGTATTCATCTAATAATAGCCTGAATAATGTAGAAACAGGCATCTTAATACTGAAATGATTAACTGGAACACAACCCCAGCCCTGGGACCTGGCTACGAAAATAATAACATTAAACATTTTGGGAAAATTTATATTCCTTTCTAATATATCTAACAAAATTATTCTCTACAGCAAACCCCAAAGACTATTTGCAAACACTCACATAGGCCCTTATAAGACTGTCGTTAATTTTATGCTGGTAAAACCATTCTATATAAATCTGTTTACACGTTTCTAAGATTTCTAACATAACAAATCCAGGGACTATTACTTATCCCCACCTACGTTGTTGTTTTCGTTATTGTTTCTGTTATTGTCTAACATAAGACATTAGGTTGTCATAATTAAACATCAAAAGTAAAACATATATTTTTAGTTCCATTTTTGGGTATCAATCACTAGCATCAATTCGAGCACAAACATATTTTCTAAGACTCGCATGAGAAGCTGATTTGTTATTAATCATTTGAACCGTTTCTAACATCTAATGTATAACCAGTAACTCAGACAAAATGTTTGACCATATTGTGAAACGTGAATGAACCACAATATGATCATCGACTAAAATTTGTAGGGTAATTGGTATATATATTTTGTAAAATCTCTAGCATAGCAATACACTCAAGCATTCCATTACTTATCATACAAGTTTGAGACGTTTATGATTTAGAGTATTTTTTAGTATATCACATTATATTTATTAACCCTCGAGCCCAAGCCTCTGATACGTTTATGATAATCAAATAAACATCAAGGTTTTCATAATGAAGCTAGCAAGACTAATTTTTAAATGTATTTCTATTCTCTTAACAAAATTAAATAAACATACTTAAAACATTAAAATCCCTTCCCTTGTCTACATTATGAAATTCCAACCAATGTATGTGATTTGATAATACCAAATACTTCAGAGATAATTTCAAAATATATATCATTTAAGGTACGCATTTCACTTCATTTCTGCTGACTTTCTGAAACACACACACACAATATATATATATATATATATATATATATATATATATATATATATATATATATATATATATATATATATATATATATATATATATATATATATATTTACACATTCACGGAGAGAGAGAGAGACGAGAGAGAGGAGAGAGAGAGAGGGAGAGAGAGAGAGAGAGAGAGAGAGAGAGAGAGAGAGAGACAAAGAGAGAGAGAGAGAGAACAAACATTTGTGTAAGACATACATGTTCTAAGCCACATTTTTGTTTGTATACTTCGGAAAATTATTTACTCTCTCTCCTTTCAGTTATGGAAATGTCATTACATTGTAACAATGACGTGATATGGTTCATTGAAATATGTTTCGTGAATCTTTGTTTCACGACAATGTTGATTGTTGAAATTGTGTTTACATATGAGCTTAAATAGTTGACAATGTATGTTTAATACTATAGTTATATGCTACTGCATACAATATATAATATGCCTGTAGCGAGTGCCTCCCCCAGAGTTGGAAGAGTGATAGACGTGAAAATCAAGGGGACGTTCGAGCCAAAATGCCCTGGACACACAGAGTTCGAAGCAATTTAAGTCATATGAAGAGGGAAAGATTGATTCTGGGAGAGAGTTCCAGAGCTCAGCTGTCTGAGAGTAACGTTTCACTCTTGGGTTAGAGAGTTGCACAGCATAAGGGTGGGATTGTGTTGCAAGACGGGTACCACGTATCCTACGTAGAGGATGTGGTATACACTGGGAGAGATCTGAGTAACACCGATTATTAAGGTAGTGATAGAATAGCGTGAGAGATGCTACATTGCAGCAGAGAGAGAGAGATTGCAGAGAGTTGGTGAGTGGACGCGAGTTAATGATACGAAAGGCCTTCCTTTCAACTTTGTCTATGAGTGCGGTGTGAGAGGATCCTCCCCACACATGTGAACAATATGCAATACAAAAACGCACTGTGCCCCTGTACAGAGCAAGAACCTGTGCAGGGGTAAAGAACCCCTTGAGGCGGTTGAGCACACCCAGCTTCTGGGAGGCTGCCTTAGCAAGACTGGTAATATGGTCCTTGCAAGTGAGAGCAGAAGAAAAATAGACACCAAGAATATTGAGAGAAGATGAAGGATTGATATTTTTATTGTTGAAGGGGGTAGTGCTGTTTTGGGGGGCTATATATGTATTTATGAAATATATTTTTTAGTTTCCTCGTTAGACCCCCATCATGCTTAAAACAACACCCCTCTACCCCTTTCAAGATACATTTTTTAATTTTTCGGTAGGCCGGTTCCTTCTAAAATTACAGGCTCGCTATTGCTCACCAGGAAAACATCGACAACTAAATGGCCCGAAAGGTCTTCTTATTATTTACAAAGAAATGAGGCGAAAGTTCTCAAAATCGGAACTAATGTCTTAAAATCTCGAAACTAATATGCTAAACACGAGGGAGAAGGGAGTCCAGAAAAAGCGACTACCTCCCCCTTAAAGAAAGCGTATATTATGGGGTTCCTTATGATTATTTATTCGATCTCCCATCCAAGTGGATAGAACTCGTAATCCGTGATCGGCAATCCTTCCAGGGGAGCAAACCGTATGCAAATCCTTAACGGGGGTCACCGGATTTTTTGTTTTATCTTTCTCTCCTTTTCTCGCTTTCCCTGGCTAGTATCTATTCGGCCCCATTCCCGCCAACTTTTTTTAAGCCGTTTACCCCCATCCAGGTGTCGTTTTCTCCCGGGCGAGCGAAAGCGAGCCAGCATGTATGGTGTTGGAGAATAAAAAGAAAGTTACACTTAGCGTTGTTTTGACATGTATAGCGGGTTTACATTGGTGAATAATAGTATTTTATAATGGGTGAGGCAAGGATTTATGTTTTTAAGAATATTATATATTCTTTCACATGGACTCTTTCGGGGGCTGTTTTGCTATTATTTTGAAGGACATTCCTTAAATATATTCGCCAAAAAAAACGAAACTAAAAAAACACAAATACTCAACCGAAAAACAACGACAGACAGTTTTAAAGTGTAAAAATAAATGCCACGAGGGTCTAAAAAATAAAAGTAGCGAAAAAGAATATTAATAAGAGAGTATAAACTTATATATTATTTATTTATGGCCCTCCACCCCATATAAGCCAATACAAGCAACCTCACGTTGGAATTTTT
The DNA here is from genome assembly GCA_032716605.1 of Paralithodes platypus. Taxonomy (NCBI): domain Eukaryota; kingdom Metazoa; phylum Arthropoda; class Malacostraca; order Decapoda; family Lithodidae; genus Paralithodes; species Paralithodes platypus. Next base: position 31,272,499 of record CM064487.1, read on the forward strand.
GATTTTTTTTTTCGGCTTTTTCGGCCCCCTTTCCCAGGCTAGTTTTAGATTTAGCGGACCCAATTTTGAGAAAAGGTTCGCAAGTGCGAGAATTTTCTAGACAAATTTCAATATGCACAAAACGAAATATGGGCAAACAATGAAAGACGAGGGAAAAAATGCCGAATGTATAACCAAAAGAAAAACAAAAAAAGAGGGGGGTTTTCTAAGATTGATAGAGGTTTAAAGAGGAAAATAAAAAAAATTTGATAAAGGAAGTAATAGCCCACGGTTTTGTCCCCTTATATTAATGTTTTATTATTTACAAGACAACTTTCGGCTGTTTGTGTCTTTAAAAATAGGGATTGGAGAGCATGGGTTGTTGTGGCTGATGTGGGTGGAGTACATAATATTAACAAAAACAACGACATAAATAAATAAAAAAAACTCAAAAAATGACCAAATGACTAATACATTTGGCACTAAAGACGGACTACTACAAGACATACCACCATGAAGCCCACTACGATCACGATGAAGACATATACTAAGAAAATTAGGGAAGGTTCCAAAAAAGTCGACCCCTACCATTCGATGAGCCTAACCCCCAAATCACAGGAATCGGTACCATCCAAGGAGATCAAACTGTCTGCATCATTCTAATAAACTCAGTATCCAAGGCTATCATGTCGAAATAACATCTGCACAACTACAGTATATGCATAATGTGTTGTAGCTCATAATTGTAGCCCTCTCTGATGGGGCCGATTATCACCATGCATGAAAAAAAAAAAAAAAAATATATATATAACAAAAGTGGGGATTGAACCTGAGTATATAGATAGATAGAATGAACTACTGTATACTGCATCCACAAACACGGAACAAGTTAGGAAGTTGCAACATTTACTACCCCTGCTACCATCACCACTGCTACAATTATCACCATTCACAACGGTAGACAAGTTCTATTGAAAGACAGTTTATAATTACGGTAATTCTTGGTCTACTGTACTTCTACCACATAATTCTCACATTTGAGCATAATAATAGGCTAGTTAACCCTTTGAGTACCAGCGACGTGTGTTCTAATATATTCCAGCTATATTTAGACGATATTATGTAGCTTAAGAAGGATCTGTGGTAGTTAACCCTTTGTGGGGCGGAGTGTTTTTGGAGATCATAGGTCCAAATTTTCTTGATCCCTCGCATGATCAAATTTGGTCACTTGCCCTATAAAGGGTTAGAAGGGTGGGTTGAGATAGTTTGAAGCCTTATTATTGTTATAGGTCCTTCCTTAGCTTAATAAAATCGTCTAATAGTTGCCAGAAAATAATGAAAAGAACGTCTCTGGTACTGAACAGGTTAAAATCATTAGTTCGATGAACATATTGCTGGTAAACTGTGTAATTGTTTTGGGTGGGCAGTCATTAGACGACTTTCTTCAGTTAAAGGAGCCCACCTCGCTTTTTTTTCTTCTCTCTCTCTGGGTTGTATCCAGTGTCAATATTTTCCTGGCGAGCGGTAGCGAGCCAGCATATATATATTTTGTTTGACAGCAAGCTAAATGTGTGCATTTTTCAATAGAATAATGTCTCCGGCGAAGCCGGATTTCTCCATACAATGCTGGTCTCGCTCGCCAGGAAGAAATCGACACCTGGATGGGGATAAACGTCTTAAAACAGTTGGCTGAATGGGGCCGAATGGATACAAAGCAGGGAAAGAGAGAAAAGGAGAAAGAAGATTTAAAAAAAACAGTGACCCCCTTAAAGAAGGAATTATGTGAGTCTGAGAGTTACTTAAGAATTTTTAATCCCTTTTGATACCTAAAGATCCTTCCTAAACTGCAAAAAACAAGGTTAACTGTGTCATCGGGTCTAGTTACTCAAAGGGTAATTAAGCGGTCCCCAATGAAGAAACGGAGAGAGTCAAGACATGCGGGAACTCTTAATTCCCTACAGATAGTGTCAAATAAAAAAAGTGCATTGTTGTTGGAATAATAGTAATACAATTAATATAAAATGCATAATACTAGATATTTAGTTGTATGTACATTATCCTTGCCTCATAGACAGTAGCAATTGTAATCCTTCATATTTGAGGACGCAATTATTCCTGTTATTCGGCGGTTGCCTCGCACTCGCGGCAAGGGCACTGAGAGAGCCCTAAAGAACACTGATTGTTTTAATAGTGATAGAAGAGTGAAAGAGATGCAACATAGCGGCGTGTAGAAAGATATTATAGAAAACTAGTGAGGAAGTGAGTTGATTGCGAGAAGGGGGGTATGGGTGGAACCAATGGAACCACCCCCACATGCGAACAATACTCGATACATGGGCCCACTGTGCAGAGCAAGAAGCTGTGCGGCGGTGTAGAACCCACAGAGACGGTTGAGCACACTTATCTTCTGAGAAGCTGTTTTAGCAAGAGTGGTAATATGATCTTGCCAAGAAAGGTTGAATGACAAAAATACACCACGAATATTGAGAGAAGATAAAGGGTTGATTTTTTTTTTTTTTTTGAAGAGTTGATAGTCTTGTGGAGGATTGCAAAGGGTAGATAGAGGGAGAAATTGGGTCTTGGAGGCATTGAGAGTAACAAGATATTTTCTGCCCCAATCAGAAATAATTGACAGATTAGAAGATAGCTGTTCCATGGCCTCGTCACGTCACGTGAGCTTTGGAGTAATTGCATGCTTAGTTGTTGTGAAAAACTAGTTAAATAGTGTAAAGTAGAGTCATCAGCATATGAGTGGATGGGACTAGAGGTACAGTTGAGATCATTAATGAATATTAGAAAGAGAACTGGAGACAGGACAGAACCTTGAGGAACACCGGAGTTCATAAGTTGAGGAAGTGAGCGATGGCCGTCCTCAACTGCAGGTACGGAACAGTTAGAAAGGATATTAGAGACAAAGGCACAGATAAAGCGATAGAAACCAAAGGAGAGTAGTTTGGAAATTAGAGATATGTGCCAGACTGTATCGAAAGCTTTCAATGTGTCTTGTGCAATAATAGTAAGAGTCTCACCACCAAAGTCCCGACACGAGGATGACCAAGAGTAAGTGAGATAAGCAAGGAGATCACCAGTAGAGCGGCCCTTAAGGAAACCATACTGGCACTCTGAAAGTAGATTATGGAAAGATAAATGCTTAAGAAATTTTCGACGATTTATTATGCAGTTTCGAATCCTGCATATGAATCTGAGCATGTAGATACATTCCAACTGTGCTATGGTAGCCTAATGTATAACATAACATAACATTAATAAATTTCTAGCACCAGGCAACAAAGGCCATATGGCACTAAAGCAGGAAACGGATAGTGTTAGAAGGAAAGGAATTTTAATATCGTTAAGGAGTCTGAGAGAGGAAAGGAAAGAAATTACGTGGTCAACGGAAAATAAAGGGGATTCTGAGAGGAGATCGGCAAGACAAGGATGACGACCAAGGGAAATTAGAAAGGGAAAATAACGTCGACGGGCCGAAGAAAAGAGAGGACAGTCAAGGAAAATGTGAGAAAGAGAAAGCTGAACACCACACCGGGAGCAAAGAGGTGGAGGCGCGCGGGACAGGAGAAAGGAGTGGGTAAGTCGGGTATGGCCTAGCCGAAGCCGGGCCAACGCAGTCTCCCAACGGCGAACACGGTGAGAGGGGTCAGCCCAGGCAAACACGGAGGCCTTAACAGTGCGGAGCTTATTAGAGGAAAGAGAAGACCACATGGTTTGCCAGCGACACAGGAGGAAGGCAGAGATAGCTGGATAATAGTCAGAGGCGGGAATAGAGAGAGAAGTTGATCGGACCGCCGCAGCGTCGTGAGCGAGAACATCAACCTGCTCATTTCCATGGACACCAACATGGCTAGGCACCCAACAAAATTGGACAACCTTTTTCCGAGCAGAAAGACTGACAAGCCAATCGTGGATGGCAAGAACCAACGGATGGACAGCAGGGAAAGACTGCAAGAGAAGAAGGGCACTGTAAGATTCAGAAAAAAGAGTAAAGGAGGAAGAAGGAAAGAAGCACATGAGACGGACGGCAAAAAAGATAGCGTAAAGTTCGGCAGTCAGAACACCAGCTGGAGAAGGGAGAGAATACTGATAAGAACGAGAAGGAAAAAGGATGGCAAACTCGACGCCAGAAGACGAACGGGAGCCATCAGTGTAAACCGGGGTAGAAGAAGAATGCTGTGTAAGGTGTACAAGGAAACGAGAACAAAGAACTGGGGGCGGGGTAGAGGACTTAGAACAAGGAAGAATAGAGGGACACAAGGAAATACGAGGAAGGAGCCAAGGAGGACACTTACTGAGCCGTAGCGGAAGAACGTGGAAGGGGGAAAACGAAGAATGAGAAAGTAAGGAATCCATACGAGAAAGGAAAGGGGGCCGAAGGCGAGAATGAGACGGAACAGGAACAGTAGGAAGAAGAGAGGTCTGCAAGGAAGGAAACTGAAGCGACTGGGCGTAGTACCGGAGAGAGAGTAGGGCCCGACGTCGGTACAAAGAAGGGACGCCGGATTCAGCATAGAGGCTTTCAACAGGGGAAGAGCGAAAAGCACCCAAGGCAACACGTAAGCCGAAATGGTGAACAGAGTCAAGTTTATGGAGGACTGTGTCGGAGGCTGATGAGCAAACCTGACAACCATAATAGAGTTTAGAAAGAACAAGGGCAATGTGTAGGTGAAGAAGGAGAGCACGGTCCGCACCCCAAGTGAGGTGGGACAGGGTCCGGAGGAGACAAAGACGGTGCAAAGCAGCAACCTTAACAGAGGAAACATGAGCTGCCCAGTTAAGACGGGAATCAAAGACAAGACCCAAGAAGGTAGTCGAAGAGCGATAAGGTAAAACGGAACCATACAGTTCAAGAGAAGGACACGGGATAACATGGCGACGAGTGAAAGACATAGCACAAGATTTAGTCGTAGAAAAACGAAACCCGTGAGCAGTGGCCCATGACGAGGCAGCCACAATCGCTGATTGGATAAGGGAGCGTAACGCAACAATATCCGAATCAGCCGCATAGATCGCAAAGTCGTCGACATATAAGGAGGACCTGACCGTAGTCGGAAGGGAAGAGATAATGCCATTAATGGCTATGAGAAAGAGGATAGTACTTAAACCGGAACCCTGAGGTACACCTATCTGAGGGAATAACCGAGAAAACGAGGAATTCACCCGGACACGAAAAGAACGAGAAGAAAGGAAATTACGAATAAAGACGCCCATATTACCACGGATATGAAAAGAACGGAGTTGGCATAAAATATGATGTTTCCACGCGGAGTCGTACGCCTTCTCGAGATCGAAGAAAACAGCAAGAACTGACTCATGGCGAGCAAATGCAGACCGGACGTAGGTCTCCAAACTAAATAAGGGGTCGATAGCGGACCGAGCACGCCGAAAACCAAACTGGGTCGAAGACAATAGCTGACGTGACTCTAGAAGCCACATCAGGCGGACATTTACCATCCGTTCAAACAGCTTGCATAAACAACTCGTCAAGACAATAGGGCGATAGTGTTGGGGCGAGAAACCCGACCTACCAGGCTTAAGAAAAGGAATAGTAAGAGCAGAACTCCATGCAGGAGGGAAAACACCAGACGACCAAACCTTATTAAAAATAGCCAATAAAAATACCAAAGCCTCAGCGGAAAGATGCTTAAGCATTAAATTATGGACGCCATCAAGACCCTCAGAAGTAGCCTTACAGGCACGAAGAGCGGAGAGCATCTCACGGGAAGAAAATGGGGCATTGTACGACTCTTCCGAAGACAGAGTGAAAACAACTGGAGAAGTCTCTGCGACGGAAGTGAATGAAATTCCGGGGGGAGATGAGAGCCACTACTGACTGAGCTAAAGTAAAGACCCAAACGATCGGCGACTGCCTCCGAGTCAGCAACAGACTCCCCATCAACATGAAGCACAGGAGAATGAGCAGTGGTGCGAGCATTATTCCCGCGTCTCTTTCTTCAGAGCTTGGCATGGTGTGCTTGGTACTAGACGTCCTTTGCAATCTGTCCCCAATATAACCCTCTTTACTGCTGTTTCTCTCTCTGAACTCCTTCTTTCCAATACTTCTCATCTTTATTCATTATCCATCCCTTCTGGTTCTCGCATACGACTTCCATAGTCAGCCAGTCGTATTACCAGCACCAGTTCTCACATATATGTATTGCACTAGCTTTAGGGATTATTGGAGTCATAGTCACAGGGTATCATAGTGTTGGGTGCTTCTAATTATTGAGTTGTTCTTTCCTACTATTTAATGCTAGACAGTGGAGGGTACCTTTGATCGTTGTCCGAGTTATGTATGTGGCAAGTCAGAGCCTGTACGATTCGACGGAACTAGGTAGCCTGTAACCCGTGTGCATATTTTCCTTTGCGAGCGTAGCAGTATACGAGCGAAGGGCTTTAGCCTACTCTTGCTCGTATGCTTGCTACCTCATTTTGTTGACCTTTGAGGAGCGCCAGGGTAAAGACCAGATACTTGAGATCTGGACTTACCAGGAGAGCCTCCTAGTCACTTAACGTAACATAAGGGAAATCTGTTCAGGGGAGACAGTAGGCTACGAGCATGCTTGCGCTCTGCATAGGTTCCTTGTACCTTTTATACCGCTGCTAGACTTTATTAGTAGAAAAGACAGCATTGTGTTTATTAACTTTAACTGTGTATGCTTTAGGAATTATTCACGTATTATTTTAGCCTAGGTTGATGCATAGGGCACAACCCAGTTTGGCTGTTACGTTTGCTAAAGCAGTACTGTTTTGAGTGGCTGTTATTAGTGCTGTCACAGAGTTGTTGCACTCCCTTGTTTTATATATATGTATCCTACTTATTGGTGTATTTAAGATACACGCTTTGGTGTCCTGCCCCTGCATTATTTCTGTTCTATATTTGACGAGCATCTTAGAGCATCAGACGTTTCCAGAAGATTCCTTATCTGATTGCTGTAGGACTAGCCTTCAAGTGCTTTCATAGAGCATTGAAGAGTGTAGTGTTGAGTTCAGACTCACACTAAAGTTAACGTAAGCATATACTCATTTATTAAACCTTGTTATAGTTTATTCAAGCATTGTTATTACTTAAGAACATTTTATTAACATAAAGTACTCCTGTTGTGAGTAGGCTTTGCTGTCACCGGAAAGCCTTTGTAGAAGTGCACTAAAACCCAGTTAATTGATACCCCGTTATCCAGTATATTAACTCTGGAGGGTTTAAGTGTTTTGTTCACCGGCTTAATAGTTCGAGGGTTTGGAATTAGCGTACCTACCGTTGTTGCAGATATAGCCAATCTTCTAGTCCAATACTAAGTGCTCTTGTTTATTTCGTTGTGCCGGTCGTAACAAATGGCGACCTTAGACCAGTATATAGTGAACTGAATATTGCATTTTTTTTATTTTTTTTTTTGGAGAAATCTTATTACCATTTGGGGTTGAATTTATTTCTCGCAGTGTTGGCAGTCGACATTGTTTTGAGGATATATAGAACTTGTTGGAGTTATTGGTGACCTAGTATTGCACTTAAAAACATCTTCAAATATTTTTATTGTGAATATAGCTACGCGAGAGTTTGGCTACTTTTGTCTTGACTTGGGAATTTTTTTCTGTTGACTTCATCATGTCACTGGACGGGTCTGAGTATTGTGAGGACACAGTGCGAGAGACAGGCGAGGAGGTGGAGAAGGTGGAGTTGTTGAACGGCATTCGGGTGGTGAATAGTGAGGAGGATGCTCGGATTTTTTTGGAGGAGCCTGTGTCGGCGGGCCGGGTGTCGGGGCTAGACCGGTACGGACTGCAGTGTATAGCCACGGTCTTGGGGTTTCCTGGTACTAGCGGTTTGTCGAGAAGTGAGCTGGTTACCTGTGTGCTGGGTGGGGTGCATGGGGGTTCGGGTGGAGCGAGAGCTGGGGCACCTTCGTCCCAGCCCCCATTCCACTCAACTCCTAACATGGCGCCCCCTCGGGTTCCGGAGCCGAGTACGGTCCCGCAGGCCGATGCCCGCTGGCGGTTGGGTATGCCTCTAAGTGACTCACTGGGTGGGTCCCCGGTAGTAGCACCCCCTCCTCAGGGTTTTCTCCCGAGATGTTGCTTCATCTCGAGCTCGCCAAACTTAATCAACAGACTGAGCTCGAGCAGCAGAGGATGGAACACCGGAAGCATGAGGCTGAGCTCGAGCAGCGAAAGCATGAGTCTGAGCTCAGGCAGCAGCAGCAGGAGCGAGAGGCTGAGCTCAAGTATGAGTCTGCAAGGTATTGTGCCGATATTGACCTAGAGAAAACTCGAGTAGAGGTGACGAGGAACCGGGTCGTCCAGGGGGGTCGACCCCATGACCAGTCCCTGTCGCACCTACTAAAGCTGGTTCCAGTGTTTGATGAGTTAGGAGTTACAGAATTCTTTCTTCATTTTGAGAAAAAGTGCCGGGAGCACCAATGGCCCGAGGAGAAGTGGGCAGCCCTTGTTTCTTCACGATTGACGGGGAAAGCACTCAAGGCGTATGATGCTTTGCCCCTAGATTCCTGTGTGAATTATGAGGCGTTGAAGGAGGATGTCCTGAGGGCGTATGAATTGCAGCCAGAGACCTATAGGCTGTTGTTTAGGGCTGTTCCTAAGAGAAAGGAGAGTACTTTCCAGGAACACGCTAGAGAGCTGTCAGATGCGTTTGAGAATTGGTTAGGGTCGGAGAAGGCAACTACTTTTGATGCAGTGAAGCAATTAGTGTTGTTAGATTTTTTTTTCAAATGTACTGGCAGTGACTTGACTCTTAACCTGAAAGAAAAGCAATCTAAAACTCTGCAGAAGGCGGCTGAGCTGGCTGACCTCAGGGTGTCCTTGATTCGTAGGTGCGGGTCTGCACAGAGAGCTGAGGCAGGTAACCAGGGGCGTACCACTCCACCCCCCCCCGAATTAATGACACAACAAATTATCCTATTAAGAGTACTGGTGCCAATTTTGATCCCAAGTCGAAACCCTTCCCGTTCAAGAAAGGCCAGGGCCCTTCCTCACCTCAGAGGAAGTCCAAGAGCGAAGTGGAGTGTTTCAAGTGTCATGAGAAGGGGCATATTGCGCGCTCATGTCCGAGCACACCGCCTACAGCAGTGGTGTCACTAGTGAGCAACATCGGTGTGTCTTTGAGGACTTCCGCGTTTGCCCGGGGTAATATGTCGGTTGCGAAGTCACAGTCGGTGCAGAAGCAGCAGGAGGGCTCGTCACCCGTCCGAGATGCTTTTTGTGGTCATAGGGGGCACGGCACTGTGAGGTGGGCTGGTGTGGAGCATAGGCTTGAGTTGTTGCGTGATACGGGCGCTTCCCAGACACTTATTAAGAACTTCACTGGCAAGCCTATTAACGCGGCTCGGGTTGTGGTGGTTCAAGGTATCAATGCTACGCGGTCTTGCCCGCTGGTCAGAGTGGAGCTTGAGGTGGACGGTGTGACACGGGAGTTGGATGTGGGTGTTGTGGAGAAATTGCCAGTTGAGGGGGTCGACCTCCTTCTCGGTAACGACTTTGCGGTGCCTACTTCCGAGGTTCCACCCTTAGTCGTTGCCGAGAGGGCGGCCGACACGAGTAGGGAGGGGCAAGAGGGGCTCGAGAGATCTCAGTCTGCTCAGGTGCCACAGGTTAGTACCCAGGTTTCAGACCAGCGGAGGAAGGGTCGGAAGGAGAAAGTCGAGGCTGGTGGTCGGGTTGAGAATTTGGACCCAGCAACACTCCTTGGTGACTCGGTACTTGCACCAAATTTAACCTCCGGATTGGCCCCAGAACCTGTCCCCCCTAGTGACATGGTAGGGCGTGATGGCACTCCGCGACAGAGTAGTTCCCAGGTGCAACTAGAAAATCTTAGTCTTGAGAGTTGTGGGAACGGGGCTATTGAACTCGATGAGGACGGGGAAGCATGTCATGTGAACCTGTTAAAGGAGTTTGTGAGGCAACCACCTGAGCAGCCTACTATCCCTGTGTTGGTCTGCAGCGGCCAAGGTGGAGAAGGAGAGGGGAGCAGTGAGGCACAGGTGGAGGAAAGTTGGCATTGTCATGTCTCGGCGGAGCAGTGGGCGGGGAACACGAGTCAGGTGGCTGTGGAAGCGCTTGAGCACCTGCCTGAGCAGCAGTGTGGAGCGATCCAGCACCTGCTCGGTTCATACCCCACTGTTTGTGCCGAGCACCCAGGCCTCACAACTCATGCGGTGCACGATGTTCCGCTGGCAGGTCACTTGGGTGTAAGTAAACCGATGGCCTCGTTGTTGAAGCTGTTCAAGGTGGGCGACGAGGCTTTGGCATGGTTGTCAGGTCAGGGTCGACCCATGGCTGCTAAGGATATTGAGCAGATTGGTGAGGTTGGCTGTGGAATGGATGCGCCCGGTCGTCGCATAGCCTCCCAATGCTGCTCTAGTAGAATGCAACAGCCCTACCATAGAACGACTGTATCTGGCCATGTCGCTGAAGGCGGTGATGCTGCGCAGGCAGATGTAGTCGCAAGGAATGCGGGGGTGCGCATGTACGGTATCGGCGGGGAAGCATTAGCACTTATGAACTGTGGGAGTGACTGCACAGGTGGTACAGATTGTCCCTCTCATGACCTGGCTGTTCTAGGGACAGAGGTGGAGAAGGAGGGAGGCTATAGCTTAGAAACTGTGGTCTCGGCGGGGTTGTGGGAGGGCAATGAGCATGTTGTTCTTCGAGATAAGTTGCAACCTCTTGTTCCTAAGCGCCAAGAGAAGTTGCTCACTAGGATGTGGCAGTACGTCCGCATGGTTGTTGGTTCTACAAGCCTGATGTACGGGGTGGCACCCGACATGGAGGCTGGAGACAGTGCAAGGCTCAAATTGGCTCCCTACCGTATTAATCTTGCTCGACAGCCTGTCGTAAAAGCAGAGCTGGACTACATGTTGAAAAAGGGTCTGAGGGATAAGGGATATCGTGAGTGGTCGTTGCCAGTGACTTTGCAACCTGAGTTGAGTGGCAAGATTCGTGTGTATGTTGATTGCAAGAGTGTTGTTGCACCATCCCTGACAGACGCCTATACCTTATCCAGAGTTGAAGACCCCATAGACCGCATCGGGGCTGCCTCGTTTATCACTAAGGTGGAAATAGTGAAAGGTTATTGGCAGGTCCCGTTGCCGGAGAGAGCGAAGAGAAGTGCCAGTCTTGTGATGGACTGGGCAGTTTATCAGTGCCAGGTGTTGTTTTGCTTCCGGAACACAAGTTGAATGTGTGGCATGTTAAGGGCACTGATAATGTTCTGGCTGATTGTTTGTCACGGGAGGGTACGTTCAAGGAGCACCCTCGCCGTTCAGTCAGTTTTCGTTTGAGTAGAGAAAAATTAGGCTTGCCCCTGTAGTGCAATGCCGCCAAAAACACTATTAAAAAAAAAAAAAAAAACTCACATAATAACTCTTTCTTTTTGATAGTATATAAGTGCAGTATGGTACAGCAAGAATCTAAGACATGCTAAGTTTGTGTCTTAGTAGGCTAGGCTTGGTGAAGCTTGCTCGTTGAGCGTAATATTGTTAAGTGATACTATTATTTTGGGGAAGTGTTGTGTAGATTTTGTTTTTTTTATATGATGAAGTGTTTTATGTTTGTGATTGTGCCTTGTTTTCACAACATGGGGGGGGGGGTAGCTGCTTGATGCGGGGGTTGTGAGCATTCTGTCTGGTCAGATGTGGCGTTTACCTGAGGTAAAAACGTCCCACATCTTGGGTGGGGTGTTACGCTCGCCAGCTTGCCAGAATGTACTCGTACTCGCTAGCGCTCGCCAGGGCAGTGAAATGGGCTATAATAATCGTAGAACGATGTTCTTTCTTTCATAGTGTTCATGCTGTCACAGACAGTTTAGTGTTTGCTTTTATTCTTGTCTGTGACACGTGGAAGTATTTTATATCATTGATAGAGTATAAGATATGTAGTGTGAAGTTAATGAGAAAGAGTCGAGGGAGAGAGCGGGCTGGTAGTGTGTGCGTGTGTATGTACGTGCGCATTCCTGACTTTGGCGTTGGTTCTCACGCTCCCACGCTCGTGATTGGTCGGCTGGCCTGGCGTGTCATATGCAGTGGCGTCACCAGGGGTAAAATTTTGGGGAGGCTGTAGCCCTGGCATGGATAGGTGGGTGGGTGGCGAGCGAAGCGAGCCTGAGCAGTTCTGGGGGCCTTTTTGAGGCCTAAAAATGTGTATAAGTAAGAAACATATGACACATAAATATTGATGAGCCTGATACCAGGCATCAGTCAGTAAGTTACAAGGCCAATGGTAATTGTAGGGTATAAAGCCTATGTGCAGAGAATAGTTTTTTCTTCATATACTATCATACTATAGTCCATTCATTATAGGTAGGCCAGAAATTGTGACCCCTAACCTTTGTAATTCGCTAAATGGCTAGAGCAAATGGGTTGTAAATGTCCATACTTATTGCCTGGCTGACCCTTCCCAAACGTAGAAATATTAGCTTGATTACTCCAGTCTTTCCTTAGGTATAGAGGTAAGTGGTCTAGATGTTTCGCCTACTTATAATGAATATACTATAGTTTGTAACGATTTCTTAGCATATTAAATTGGATAATTTGAAGAACTTTTATTATTGTACCATTATCTAGATTTAATTGGCAAGATTTTTCTTCCATTACTGTGATAGAAAAACAAAACAGTTCACTTAAAACAAAAAAGTATAATTTATTAGCTCCAAATCATAAAGCAATTGATAAAATACAAGATTACAAACAATTGTTATTCTATAAAACTGATATCCTTTCAAAGTTTCATATAGTGACATGGCCTAATGGTATGTGGATATGTGTCTTTTATTTCACAATTTAATATAAATAATATATTATATTGTAAATATATAATTAGTCTCATAAAAACAATACATATTGCATTTATATTTCCAATAATTTCAATAAATATAACGGCTCAAGCTTCAAAGAAAACCAATCTTGGTGAAAATATAGGGGAAACTTACTAATATTACTATTATGATTTGAGTCATAGCCATAGGTTTATGTAAATTGTGAATAAATATTCACATTACATAAACAATTCGTATTTAACCTATATGGATCAATTAATAAAAAGTAGATTTGTGGTTGGGGGGTTGGATGCAGGGCTGGTGAATGTGGTGAACTGGTTATGCATTATTTATTATTTAATTTTTATTTATTTATTTTAATTACTTTTGGCAGTTTTGGGGTTTGCATTTTTGGGGGGGCTGAGTCCTTGATTTGGGGGGGCCAACCCCCCCCCCCCCCCCCCCCCAAGCTCCCCCCTGGTGACGCCACTGGTCATATGACGCCTGCTCTTCGTGACGTAGTGGTCTGTGATTGGAGCCTGCTGTGTTAGCTCAGTGGTGCGAGCATTATCCCCGCGTCTCTTTCTTCAGAGCTTGGCATGGTGTGCTTGGTACTAGACGTCCTTTGCAATCTGTCCCCAATATAACCCTCTGTACTGCTGTTTCTCTCTCTGAATTCCTTCTTTCCAATACTTCTCATCTTTATTCATTATCCATCCCTTCTGGTTCTTGCATACGACTTCCATAGTCGGCCAGTCGTATTACCAGCACCAGTTCTCACATATATGTATTGCACTAGCTTTAGGGATTATTAGAGTCATAGTCACAGGGTATCATAGTGTTGGGTGCTTCTAATTATTGAGTTGTTCTTTCCTACTATTTAATGATAGACAGTGGAGGGTACCTTTGATCGTTGTCTGAGTTATGTATGTGGCAAGTCAGAGCCTGTACGACTTCGACGGAACTAGGTAGCCTGTAACCCGTGTGCATATTTTCCTTTGCGAGCGTAGCAGTATACGAGCGAAGGGCTTTAGCCTACTCTTGCTCGTATGCTTGCTACCTCATTTTGTTGACCTTTGAGGAGCGCCAGGGTAAAGACCAGATACTTGAGATCTGGACTTACCAAGAGAGCCTCCTAGTCACTTAACGTAACATAAGGGAAATCTGTTCAGGGGAGACAGTAGGCTACGAGCATGCTTGCGCTCTGCCTAGGTTCCTTGTACCTTTTATACCGCTGCTAGACTTTATTAGTAGAAAAGACAGCATTGTGTTTATTAACTTTAACTGTGTATGCTTTAGGAATTATTCACGTATTATTTTAGCCTAGGTTGATGCATAGGGCACAACCCAGTTCGGCTGTTACGTTGGCTAAAGAAGTACTGTTTTGAGTGGCTGTTATTAGTGCTGTCACAGAGTTGTTGCACTCCCTTGTTTTATATATATGTATCCTACTTATTGGTGTATTTAAGATCCACGCTTTGGTGTCCTGCCCCTGCATTATTTCTCTTCTATATTTGACGAGCATCTTAGAGCATCAGACGTTTCCAGAAGATTCCTTATCTGATAGCTGTAGGACTAGCCTTCAAGTGCTTTCATAGAGCATTGAAGAGTGTAGTGTTGAGTTCAGACTCACACTAAAGTTAACGTATGCATATACTCATTTATTAACCCTTTTACGCATTTATGACGCAGAGGTTGTCAGATTAGCAATAAGATGTAGAGTTCTCTCACTCTTATAATTACCTCTCCAAAATTCGTTTTCTGCCCACAGCTAACTCAAAGACAACTGCAGAGGTTGAAGTAACTAAAATAAAGGTTTCTAAATACCCCTGATGGTAACAAAGGCTTTAAAGTATCCCCAATAGGCTCAAAATCGCGTCATATGTCGGAGAGGGTTAAATCTTGTTATAGTTATTCAAGCATTGTTATTACTTAAGAGCATTTTATTAACGTAAAGTACTCCTGTTGTGAGTAGGCTTTGCCGTCACCGGAAAGCCTTTGTAGAAGTGCACTAAAACCCAGTTAATTTTTTTTTTTTACAAATAAAAAAAAAAAAAAAAAAATAGAAGGTCCCACCCCTTTCCCATTCTTAAGTAAGCCATTTTAGATTTCCAGAAGAGTGACCATTACTTGCATTACTGCATGTCCACAAACATTTCAGTAATGTAAGCATGTTTCCTTCTATTTTGTTTTTTTGTTTTTGTTTTTTTATTAAGGTGACAGTTACAAAGTGGTGTACAATCTATCTTATTCTAGTTTATCTTATTGTACCAGTACCTCCCTACAATCAACCTAGTTGTTCCCCAATTCGTCCCTCCGCCACGACCATTTCAAAGTCCAAGTCTCTCACTCTTGTCCTCTGTAGCGGGGAGGACCTTGTACCCCTGAGACATAGGAGTGCAGACCTGAGAAGAGAGAAAGAGAGCCGGCATCTCATCCAAGTTATTTCTTGGCTTCTATGCTAGCGCTTTTTCTCCAATATTTGTTCAGCTAATCTGGCATAGAAGACACTTGCAGAAGGTCCCATACCTCCCAACGATGACAAGACCAGAGGAGTAAAGCTTCCTTGATCCCTGTTCAAAATTCTTTCTTCATAAGCGCGTTTTTTCTCACTTTCGTTTCTCAAGTATGCCGCCTTGTATCCTCGCTCACGATATGTTTGTGCTCTTGGGTTGAAGATTCTGATGTCGAAAAAAGCCCGTTGTCCCCTCGTCCAAAAACCTTGAGCACTTACGTCCACTCTTGCTTCATTTGAAGTATTTGCAGTATTGTGGGCCAAGCGCTGTCTGTCCATAGGCAGAAGTTCCGGTTCGATTCTGACATCATGGCACACCTCGTCCAGCATTTGTGCAGTGATGTCTCGTACTTCATCATGCCGGATACAGATGAATCCTCCTTTCTTACAGGTCATACAGTGGTCTGGGTTGTTTATTTCACCGCATGCACATTTCAGTGGCAGGTTCGAAACTGGCCACCCATAAATCAAGGCTACGGCATCATTGAATTCTTGTTTATTTAAGCTGAAGCCTTTCTCCTTTTTTGGTAATGATGTGAGCCTCCCGACGATGAGAAGACCAGAGGAGTAAAGCTTCCTTGATCCCTGTTCAAAATTCTTTCTTCATAAGCGCGTTTTTTCTCACTTTCGTTTCTCAAGTATGCCGCCTTGTGTCCTCGCTCATGATATGTTTGTGCTCTTGGGTTGAAGATTCTGATGTCGAAAAAAGCCCGTTGTCCCCTCGTCCAAAAACCTCGAGCACTTACGTCCACTCTTGCTTCATTTGAAGTATTTGCAGTATTGTGGGCCAAGCGCTGTCCGTCCATAGGCAGAAGTTCCGGTTCGATTCTGACATCATGGCACACCTCGTCCAGCATTTGTGCAGTGATGTCTCGTACTTCATCAGGCCGGATACAGATGAATCCTCCTTTCTTACAGGTCATACAGTGGTCTGGGTTGTTTATTTCACCGCATGCACATTTCAGCGGCAGGTTCGAAACTGGCCACCCATACCTCAAGGCTACGGCATCATTGAATTCTTGTTTATTTAAGCTGAAGCCTTTCTCCTTTATTGGTAATGATGTGAGCCAATTTGAAGCCCCCGTGTCTTGTGCCATCTCAACTCTCATTTTCAGTTCTTCCCTACATCTGGTCTTAATTTGTTCTAGGCTATGTTTCTGTCTCTCTTCTCTGCTCTTTGTAATTTCCTGTCTTGCATTTCGTTGTTCCTCTTCGTCCACCTCATCATTTTCATTTTGCTCCCGTATTTTTTCTGTCAGAGACGTAGTAAGTTTAAGGGAATTTTGGTACTCATGTGGTGCCGCCTCCACTGGGTTTATGATCCCCATACCTCCGAACCTTGGCGGAAGAGCTAATAGATCTCTTAGCTCTTGCGTGACGCCTTCCATCTCTGTTAAGGCCGGTATGAATGTTCCTCTGATTGCTTCTTCCAGCGGTTGGAGCATCTGTCTAATGCCAGGCACTGTTTTCATAAGAAAGGTCCATCTGTGCTTAACACCATATGTGAAGGCAGTATATGCAGCATGTGGTTCAGATTTCGCAATGTCTGCCATGGTTTTCACTTCCTTTACCCTCTCCGCTACCTTTTTTCGCACATAGTCTCTCTTGCATTCTTCTGTGCCTATTACTGCTCCCAAATGGCATTGACCCTTCTTTGTAATCTTCACTCCTGTCCCATCAAAAGTCCGCACCGCTTCTTCATACTTGTTTTCTTTCACTATTAGTACAGATTTACTAGCATTCGGATGGTACCCAATGACTTCGCCTACCGATTGTACTCTCCGCCACCATTCTTTGAGATCCCCTATTTTTCCTGCACCTGTGAGGTCATCTGCATACGCTACTTGTTTCACTCGGGTTACCTCAGGTTTCATTTTCTGCTGCAGAATTGATAGTGCCAGTGCGTACATTGCCATTGCCACTGGATCTCCTTGCGTTGTTCCTTCATTTGATTTGAGAATTTTCATTTCTTCCTTCTTTGTGCTTCCAACTATATACAGGTTAGCTGGCTCCTTATAAGTATTTTCTATGTACTTTGCGATGCTCGGGCATTTGATCTTGATGTTGTGAATAGCTGCCTCCCTATTAATGGTGTTAAAGGCATTTGTTGCATCCACTAGCAGTACTGCTTCACAATCTTCCTCATGATACACCTTCCCCATTGCATGTATTGCTGCTTCTCCTCCGGCTTGCTGTCCTGCACATATTGTAAGTTGCCCACTGCTCTTTGTACATCTTTTCCAAATACGGACATGACTGCTTTTCCTATAATCCTTCTAAGAATTTCCCCAACGCCTACTGATCTAACTCCTGGATTCTTATTTAAAGGTATCAGGCGACATGCTGTCAGAGCTTCTATGTTCACGCATGGTGATGATGCAAGTTTCTTTGCCAGCATTGCTATTGCTTCACAAAGGTCACCCGCGGCTGAACCAAACTTGTTTTGACTTAGGAATATCCTCCAAGTCTTAGCATCTACTCCTGATGGACCTGCTCCTCCCTGTGTTTTCAGCGCCTTTCTCCATATGAGGTCTCCAGTTATATTCTCATATATCACCGGGTCTGGAGGAACATATTCCCCGTCTAGTTTGGCCTCATCACTTGCTGGTTTTGCTTCTGGGTGTTTCTCCTTTAGCTGGTCCAAGATGCGTCGATTCACTTCGTGCACCCCACTTGAGGCTTCCCCAGTGACCATTCTGACTGCCTGTGCCACTTTACCAATCCTCATGCTATTTCCCACTGATCGTGCCATATCATCTGGCTTCCTCTTTCTTCGTTGTTTTGTTTTCAGTCTTTGCTGGATTGCTCGTACTTGGCTAAGAATTTTGTCTAACTCCCCATATTTCCACCACTCCATTTTCTGTTTCAGCGCTTTAATGTTCTCATTCAGTTTTCCCTTTGGTCTTTTTCTTTGAAGGAACAACTGAGGAATGAAAGAAGCTATCTTGATTGCCACGTGCGCCAAAGGGGAATCCTGAACATACTTTAGGATCATACATCTGAGTTCCCCCAGCATGTCTTTTGCGGCTTCACAAATCGGTAGTTCAAACTTATTATGTTGCCATTGTATCACTTCTGTATAGATTTCATTCACTAATGTTGTGAGTCCGTCACCAGAATGTCCCATCCATTCTCCACCATTCATGTTTACGTTACGAGGTCGTTCGTTCTGTTCACGATTTTCGATTATTTCTCTCTCATTATCTTCGTTTAGGCCTACACTATTGTCATTATTTTGTTCCACACCTCTATATTGTCTTGCGAATTATTGATTCCTGCGTTTTCTTCTGCGGGCTGCAGTTGTTGATTGTTATTTTCTGCATTTTCTCTAACAGGGTTTGCTTGTACATCTCCATTAACTACATTGTCTGTTTCACGGTTCATTTGTACTGCATCTCTCACTGCGTTTTGTCTGTCATCAGGATTATTCCTCGACTGGGACCGAGTTAATATCATCTTGTCTTATTATCATAATTTCCTACCTATTCACTAATACTGAGTCTATCTATCATTTCTTCCTAAGGGACGAGCCTCTGCCCGATAAAGGTGAAAATGTAAACATCCTATGAGTAGCGTTAGAGATAGAAAGAGTAAGATAAGTTACTTAACTCACCTAGTATGATGCAAGGCTACAGAAGATCAGGCTATATTACAAGACAGTGAGTGCAAAAGAAAATAGAAAAATAAAGTAAAATAAAAGTAGTGTTTAAAAATACGCACAAAGAATAAACACGGGAAACAAACAAAAAATATATATAATACAAAACGATTATTGTAGTGAGAAAGGAAATACACTAATTAAGAGAGTAAAATTATTAAAAAGACAAGTGTCAAAATAGTGCTAAGGATTAAAGAAGGATGTTAGAAATCTACTATTAGTTTGAGAAAAAGGTCCTGGTTATCAGTATGCACATAATATATCAGCGAATTATACCTTATTTTAAATAGTATACTTAGTTACTAGTTCGTTAGAGATAACTCTCACATGAAATATACCACTTCAAGTCTGATTTCCTGACTCGGCCATAAATCATATATAACCCTACCTAATATAATCGGCCTGTTTCCTCAAAGCTAAATGACTCTATACAAAGCTAAAGAAACCTTGGCACTTTGAGCCGCTTTACATTCTAAATATGCCTAACTTTAAATGGAAACCAGCCAATTATGTCCAAAGATTTAATTATTTTCAAGACAAAAATATGTACAAAATATTACATCATGTTACTCATGTAATAGTAGCATGAGGGACATTGAGGAAAGTGGAAGGAAGAGGGAAGGAGGGAAGAGGGGAGGGAAGTGAATGTGAGGGTAAGGATGGGAGGTGGGGGGGTTGAATACTTGTTGTCACTGTGTTTCTCTCTCTCTATTATACAGTAGCCACTACTACTCTTACACAAACACACATTTATTTTTAAGCTGCATTGCGTCAAAAACTACCACTGAAATTTTTTTTCAATACAAATCTCCCCCATGGATTTAGATAAGAACCATACTTAAATACACTTTTGTTTTGCCTTTATACTGTCAGGTATCATATTACTTTAAGCGAGGGAAGGAGAGGTAGAGAGGGGGGGGGGGGGAGTGTTGTGGTCAGCGAGGTTTATGGCTCCTTCCTCTATTCCCTTACTCCGCCTTTTCGCCTCTGCTGTACTTCGCTGTCTCTCTCCTGCATACTTCCCCCTGCTGCAGTCGTCCTCTCAGCATTAGCGCCATGCAGAATATTTCGGTCCACTTTCACACGACCAGCTTCTCCATGCACTGGCGGGATGACAGATGGGATGGGGGTGGGGAAGGGGGGGCACACCCTAGGGTGAGTGGTGTTGGCTGGAGACAGTCAAGGAGGGAGGGTATTTTGCCTGGCATCGGCTTGCCCCTCGTCCGTAGACCTCCCTCGCTGCCTGGCACAGCACTCTTCAATTGTCCGTCTCTTCTTTCTCATGTTGTTTGATTTTGGTTAGATAGAACTCCAGAGTTTCACCTAATATCAAATCACCGTAATTTCCCACTCACCCTGTTGTATATTTCACAATTCCATCACCACCCCTTCCCTCACTAACTTGCTGTTCACCACGGAGAGAAAAATCCATACGTCCTCTCCCTTCAAAGGCAATAAACCCAGTTAATTGATACCCCGTTATCCAGTATATTAACTCTGGAGGGTTTAAGCGTTTTGTTCACCGGCTTAATAGTTCGAGAGTTTGGAATTAGCGTACCGTTGTTGCAGATATAGCCTATCTTCTAGTCCATTATTAAGTGCCCTTGTTTATTTCGTTGTGCTGGTCGTAACAGACTATATAACCAGTCTTGCTAAAGCAGCCTCCCAGAAGCTGGGTGTGCTAAACTGCCTCAAGGGGTTCTTTACCCCTGCACAGCATTTTGCTCTGTACAGGGGCACAGTGCATCCTTGTATTGAATATTGTTCACATGTGTGGGGAGGATCCTCTCACACCGCACTCCTAGACAAAGTAGAAAGGAAGGTCTTTCGTATCATTATTTCCCGCCCACTCACTAACTCTCTGCAAACTCTCTCTCTTCGCCGCAATGTTGCATCTCACTTGCTATTCTACCGGTACTACAATAATCAGTGCTCCTCAGAGCTCTCCCAGTGTATACCACCTCCTCTACGTAGGGTACGTGGTTCCTGTCTTGCAAGACAATCCCACCCCTACCCTGTGCAACTCTCCAACCCAAGAGTGAAACGTTACTCTCAAACTTTTTTCTATCGACATTTTTCTATCGAAAAATGTACAAATTTAGCTTGCTGTCAAAACAAGAATATATATATGCTGGCTCGCTACCGCTCGCCAGGAAAATATTGACACCTGGATGGGGTAAATGTCTTAAAACAGTAGGCTGAATGGGGCCGAATGGATACAAGCCAAAGAGAGGGAGAGAAAGAGATAACAAGCGAGGTGGGCTCCCTTAATATTTCTGTAATTAAAATCCTCTGTACATCATTCAGAAGAAAATTGCTAGATTAGTAACATATAGTACACTACTACACGACTTTAGTAGTGAACTGATATGAAACTGAAAATTACGAAATTAACTGATATAATCAATTTATATGCATCAATGCTAATATGTAAATCATTAAATGGATTGTATACTGTCCAATTAACTTCCATATATATGTGCCTATTCATTACAACTTTAGACGACGCAGTCGAGTACAAATTTCCATTGTCCCCTCTACTCAATCCCAACGAAAAATTCACTTCAGATTACTTCAGATTTGGACTTCTCTACCGAGGTAAATTGTAGAGGCTAACTCCTTTGAAACTTTTAAAGCGAAAATGTACAAAAAAATATTTCATATCTCAATACTCTAATTCATGATTGATGTTATTGAAATACTGCATCAAATATGTAAAATATGTGCTTGCATTTTTGTAATTTGAATACAAAAAAATAGATGTAACTTTAGATAGGTACATTGTTTTCATTTACTTTTCTCATGTATACAATATACATAAGTACACTGTTTCGTAGCACCACATCCTTGTTTCTGATGTCAAAAAAATAATTTTAGAAATATAAAGGATTTACAGTAAATATAAATGTAACTAAGGTCATTATCTGTGGAGTAGGGCGAGTATATTTCTTCTATTCAACAGCTGAGGTCTGGTACTCTCTCCCAGTATCAGTCTTTCCCTCTTCCTATGACTTAAATTGCTTCAAACTCCGTGTGCCCAGGCATTTTGGCTCGAACGTACTTTGATGTTGGTCCTGTCACTCTTTCAACTCTGGGGAAGCACTCGCCACAGGTAGTTCTGCCTTTTGTCTCCCTCACTTACTGTCTTCGTGGCGCAATGCATAAGTGTGTTGATTTTCGGTGTGAGCTTGCTGGGTTCGAATCCCCGGACTGCCACATGTGTTTGTTGATTTCATTAATCGTGTTTAGGAGTAAAGTTGGTTGGTGGAGAGAACATAATAATTACATAGAAAACAATATAACATAATATATGACCGAATTCAAAGGCATAGATTTGCTCATTGACTGCATCCAAGATCAACAGGTAGACTCACAAAGTATTTATAATTCCTCTAAGGTCCATTATCTTACCATCAATCAAGCGAACCGGGGAAACAGAATTGCGGACATGTGCTGCAAGTGAGCTCACCCATTGTAGCACCAAAATGTCGTCCAGAGGAAAAAAAACAAAAAAGTCGATCTCTCTTACTGTAGGTGATTTAGTGTGCAGGAAATCCATTTTTTTTTAATTATTGTTTATAAAATTGCTTGTGAAACATCAGTGTTAAAGTTGTATAATTTTTATTTTATTAATTTCACCACAACACCAAACACCCCCAAATGAAATTAATTAAAGTATATATGATCCACCGGGATTCGAACCTGGGTTATCACACACAGATTTTTGCCAAATGAGTTGCCAGTAGTTGCGAGGGATTGGTTGAAATAATGATCTGGTTAATTTGTCCAGTCATCGATGCGCTCAACAACAGCAATAGGAAGAATTTATTACATACGAATATATTTTTTCAAATATCCTTGAAAAAGTTTCCTACTAACACTCCTAACAAACCACCAACCACGTGTCAACCAGTAAAGTGGCAGATGAATTTTAACAGTGACAAATGCAAGGTATTAAAGATAGGGAAGACGAATACTAATGCTATAAACAAGCTAATGCTGAATTAGAAAACTCAGACTGCGAGAAAGATTTGGGTGTGTTTGTTAGCAACGATTTGAAACCTAGAACACAGTGTATAAGCGTACGTAACAAGGCAAACAGGATTCTGGGGTTCATCTCAAGGAGTGTGAGTAACAGAACTGCCGATGTTTTCTTGAAACTTTACTTGTCATTAGTGAGACCTCATATGGATTATGCTGTCCAATTTTGGTGTCCTTATTACAGAATGGATATAGATTCCTTGGAGAGAGTACAGCGAAGAATGACAAAAATGATTCATAATATTAGAAATCTACCATATGAAGAAAGATTGAACAAATTAGGCTTACATTCGTTAGAAAGACGCAGAGTTAGAGGGGATATGGATAGAAGTGTTCAAGTGGTTCAGTGGGGTAAATAAAGGAGACATAAAAAATGTACTGAAGCTCAGTGATAGCAAAAGAACTCGAACAAATTATTATAAATTAGATAAATTTCGTTTCAGAAAAGATATAGGCAAATATTGGTTTGGTAACAGAGTTGTAGATGGGTGGAATAGGCTACCAAGTGATATAGTGGGATCAAGAACGATAGGGAGCTTTAAGACAAAATTAGATAGGCATATGGACGAGATGGGTTGGGTGTGAGGGGGATCTACCAGGTGTGGGCCAATCGGCGCTCAGCAGATCCCCGTTATCTTGTGTTAATCTCTGACCGTTTTGGTGGGGGCAGTACTCAAGGTATTAGTGAGTTGGGCCTATAAGTGGGCCTTGTAATTGGGGTGGGGTGTGACAGGGATCTGCCTTGTATGGGCCGATCGGCTTTTTGCAGACTCCCATTTTCTTATGCTCTTATGTGTCCTGTCCCCTGCGGAGGCCGGCTAGGTCACGAGCATAAACACTGCGACGCCAACCAGATAATGTTCGCCCCTTCGTCTCTAAAGGTTTTATTAAACTTTTAATTCAAACTCACAATGATATCTTTATTTCATCCTAGCTACCGTCAGACGATTTTATTCAGCTTAGTATAAACCTCTCGTGATGAAGGAGTTGACGTTATCTGGTTGATGTCGCAGCATTTATGCTCGTGACTGTACACTCGAATACCATATTCTCTAGCCCACTCCTCTCTGGCAAGAGGTGAGGCCAGGACCCTTACTGGACGGCGGCCCACAGTGATAGCTAGGGGTGGGGTAGAGGGGAGAGGGCAACGCACACACGAACACACTGGGAAGCATTTGAGGTCTTTAAATTCTGCCTTAGCCTCACAAATAAGTATGACATTTATCTAAGATTATTATTATTGCAATTATTATTATTATTATTATAATTATTACTTAGATACAAGTGCCATAGCCAAGATTTAACTGATATACTCACTGTTCCATGCATCTCTCTCACTTTCTCTCTGAGTTCATAATTAACGTCTAACTATTTATATTCATATACATGTATATTAATATAATTATATTGTCTTGGTATTTATTACTTTACTTTTTTATCTCACAATTATGTTAACATTATTATGTATAGAGGACACATATGCTTCTATCAAGAAAACAATCCATGCGCGTACTGTAGGTTTAAAGTGAACCCTACGAATCACACAACATGTTTCAGACTGAAGTTGTATTCATGGGTATTGCTTTACCTGCGTAGGAATGAAACTTATCTAACTGTAAGGATAATGAAAATCTTTAAATTGTTATACTAATTACCCTATATGAAAGACATAATTCAGAAAGTTACCAATGACATATATGACTATGATTATTTATTCACACACACACACCCACAAATGTTTCTAATGAAGTTCTATTGTATTCCTATTCCATATTTCCTTCCAACATCTCCCTTTCACTCTATCTCATTCCCTCTTTGCCTCTCACCACCACAACCATTATCACCCTCTCCCTGTTTCTCTGCCTCCCAGTCTGTTATCCCCCCCCCCTCCCCCACACGCACACTCACGCACACTATCCTTATCTCTCTAACTCTCTCTCTCTGTGGATGTGTGTGTTCCAGTGTGCCATATCTATACTGATCTATTTTGAAACCTTTCCTGAACTTCAATTTTGATAATAATAGGAACTGCACTACCTAATAACTCATGGTTCACACCGGTAGTTATACTTACTCATGCTAAAGAAAATATTGCATATGTTTGTTCTCAATAGTATGGAATAAAGGATTTTAAATAATGCGAATTGATGCGAACAAATATCAGATATCAAATAACTACAAGAAAGTAACCAACAAAGATGCTTCCTAGATTGCTTCACACAAAATTTGCTACCCAGTGTGTTCGTGTGTGCGTTGCCCTCTCCCCCCCAACTCCACCCCTAACCATCACTGTGGGCCGCCGTCCAGTAAGAGTCCTGGCCTCACCTCTTGCCAGAGAGGAGTGGGCTAGAGACTATGGTATCCGAGTGTACCCAGGCCTGTAAGATTGGAGTTGGGAAGGAACTAACGTCACTAAAGAGAGGTGCTAAGGCAGAGAGATAATACGAAAAATAAATAAAAACGTTTCAAAGAATAATATTTAACTGCTATAACTCTTCTGTCATTCATATTATTGTTCTCAATCTCCGTATTACTATAGTCCGTTCATTCCAGGTTGGGCAGAAATTGTAACCCCTAATCTCTCATAACTCAAAAACGACTAGTTTAATGAAGTTAATATTTCTACCAAGACGGTGATGATCATGGCAATGCTGATAACGGTAGTGGTGATGGTCGTTGTAATGATATAGATGGTGGTGATGATGATAATGGTGATGATGATGGTATTGGTGTTCATGGAAATAATAATGGAAATAATGATGAATGTGGTAATGGTGGTGATATGATGATGGTACTGCTGATGATTGTAATGATGATGATGATAGCAATGATGTTGATGAAGATAATGGAAATAGTGATGAATGCGGTATTGGTGGTGATGATGATATTGGTGATGATTGTAATGCTGACGAGGGTAATAGTGATGATGATGGTGGTGATGATAATGATGCTGTTATTATTAATTGTGATGATATGATAATAGGTGATATTTGTGGTGATAGTTTTATGATAATAGAATATGATATTAGTGATTATGATGGTTGTGACTGATGATTTTATGATACTAGGTGCTGTGGGGGTGATTGTAATGGTGACATGAAGGATGACAAATTTATTATTACTACTACTACTAATACTACTAATAATAATACCAATATTAATACAAATAATAAATCATAATAATACAAAAATAAGGGCGATAGTTAATACGATATATATACTAATGCACAAACGAACACTAATATATGCACCCAACGACAATAACAACTTCAACGAAAATAGCAACAACAATAAAAACAAAAACAATAACAATAAATAGAAGAAAAATAATAACAAAACGACAATAAAATAATTATATAGCAACAATACCAACAACAAACATGCCAAAAAAAAAAAAAATAACAGCAACAACAACAACAACGCCGTCTGACATAAAGAAAAGTAAAGATCAGGCCAGGTATCTACTCGGAAATTCCCGGAGAAATCTTTATATTATTCACACTGTCCTTTGTGAGTCCATGGTATCTTCCCATTACCCCTCTTCTCCCCCCCACCCCCACCCTTCCTCTTAACCTCCCCTCCTCAACCCTCCCCCTCTTACTCTTAACCGCCCTTCCTTCCTCTTAACCTGCCCCCAACCTTCCCCCCCTTACTCTTAGCCTCCCCTCCTTTCCTCTTCCTCTTAACCTGCCCCCAACCTTCCCCTTCTTACTCTTAGCCTCCCCTCCTTTCCTCTTCCTCTTATTATCCCCTCCATAACCCTCACCCTCGTACTCTTAGCTTCCCCTCTCTTCCTCCTTATCTCCCCTCCTCAACCCTCCCCCTCTTACTCTTATACTCCCCTGCTCAACCCTCCTTCTCTTACTTTTAACCTCCCCTCCCTTTCTCTTCACCTCCCCCTCTTACTCTTATCCCCCACCCCGTTCCTCTTTACCTCCCTTTCCTATTACTGCCTTCATCCTTCCCCCTTCAACCTGCCCCTATCCTCTCAACCTCATCCCTCCTCTTAAACCCCCTTCAACCCACCCCTTCTTCCACTAGCCAACGTAACACCGATATTCAAAAAAGGCAGCAAATCCCTACCCAGTAACTATCGTCCAATTAGCTTAACCTCAGTTGTATGTAAAATGCTAGAAACGGTCATACGAGACAGACTCGTAAATCACTTAGAGGAAAATAACATACTTAAAGATACTCAACACGGCTTTCGTAAAAAACGTTCCTGTTTAACAAACCTCTTAGACTTCTTCCACGATATCCTCAACCTCTACGATGAGAGTAAAGCTGTAGATATTATATACCTTGATTTTCAAAAGGCCTTTGACAAAGTTCCCCACAAACGTTTACTGCTAAAACTAAAAGCGCATGGAATACAAGACGGTGTGTTGAAATGGATAGAAAATTGGCTCAGCGACAGAAAGCAAAGAGTAGTCATAAACGGTAAGGCATCTAAATGGACCAATGTAAGTAGCGGGGTACCCCAGGGATCGGTACTAGGACCAATTATCTTTCTAATTTACATCAACGACATAGATGAGGGTCTCACCTGTACAATCTCAAAATTTGCTGACGATACAAAAATTGCAAATAGCGTACTCTCAAAAGAACAAGTTGACGTAATGCAACACAATCTAGATAAATTGTCATGTTGGGCCCAAATTTGGCAAATGAGTTTCAATGCGGATAAATGTAAAGTACTACATATCGGATACCTAAATGAGAAAGCAAACTATTCGATGAATGGCACTCAGCTTAAGAATGTAAACAGAGAAACCGATCTGGGAGTAACAATATCGAGTAACCTAAAACCGAGTCAACAATGTTCAGAAGTTGTTAAGAAGGCAAACAAAATAATTGGCTTTATAGGCAGGTCATTTGAGCATAAATCCAAAGAAGTTATCCTAACCCTTTACAATTCCTTAGTCCGCCCTCTTCTGGAATACTGCGTTCAATCCTGGTGCCCTTATTACCAAAAAGATATAAACAAGCTAGAACGAGTTCAACGTAGAGTTACCAAAATGATACCTAGCCTAAAGAACAAACCATACGAAGAGCGTCTTAGAGAATTAAATCTATTTCCTTTAACCCAGCGCAGATTAAGAGGTGACTTAATTCAAGTGTTCAAAATCATCAAAGGCATCGACAATATGAACTGTAGTAAGTACTTCACTATCGACCAAGCTAATTACACGCGGGGAAACGGTTGCAAAATTATTGGTAAATCTTTTAACTCACACGAATCTAAGAATTTCTTCTTCAATCGAGTTGTCAACTTGTGGAATGGGCTTCCCCGAAACGTTATAGACTGCATCACCGTTGATTCATTTAAACTCCGCCTAGACAAATATCTCGCATCAAACCCGCGACTGACTGCGTTTGTAAATGAATAACTTTATTTTATCCCCCCCTCAGTTACTAACCCATCTGTCCCCTACTAACTTCCTAATCCTGCCACGGACATTAGTTCCAGGGCAGTAATTCGCTTTCCAATGTTCCCTTACCCACTCTAAACCACTGTTTGGACACTTGATCCTCAGTGTTTTGGAGGACAAGCAACCTAGAAGGGTCACTAGATCTGTTGTTGCTTGATTTCCTTTGTACTCCTTTGTACTTTCCTCCTCCTCCCCCATTTTCCTCTTAACTTCCTCCCCTCCTCTAACTCGTCTCCTTCACCCAATTACTCCCTCCCCCCCTATCCAATTAATTACCCCTTTCCCCTCAACGTCCCCCTTTATTTAATTTACCCCCTCCTCGACCCTCCCCCTTTGCATTTTCCCCTTGCCCTCCCCTCCCTCCCCCTTTTCACTTACCTCTCCCCCATTTCTCCCTTTTTACTTACCCCCTTCTCTCCCCCCTCCTGCTTCCACTTACCCACTCCCCAACCCTTCCCCCCTTTCCACTTAACCTCCCGTCCCCCCTCCACTTCTCCGCCTTCTTCTTATCCTCCCCTCCTCAACTTCCCTTCTTCCTCCACCCCTTTAGCTTGATCTCCCTTCCTCCAGTTAAACCCCCCCCCCCCCGTCTTTCCATTACCCCGCCACTTACGCTGTCCTTCCCTCTCTATATAAGCTGGATGGAGGGCGGTAAGCAAACAGAAGCGCCGTTTCGTTCCTTCTGCAGTCACCGCGGGAACTGAGGACCTCGCCATGAAGCTGGTAAGACATATTGAGATCATAGGAATATACAGTGTATTTGTATAGCTATCTTCTACCTTACACAATCTAGCCACTAACACAATCCTTAGCCCCTTCAGTTTAATTATTAGGACTAATTTATTCGTTTTATTCTCGCTGTTAATAGACGATCTTATTTTGTTTAGCAAGGAGTTTTGGAAGTCAGTGTGTTAATCGAGATATACTTTAAATTTCTGATTCTTGGAGGACCTTCCAAAGCTGAATGTATTCATCTAATGATATCCTGAATAATGTAGAAACAGGCATCTTAATACTGAAATGGTTAACTGGAACACAACCCAAGCCCTGGGACCTGGCTACGAAAATAATAACATTTAACATTTTGGGAAAATTTCTATTCCTTTCTAAGATATCTAACAAAATTATTCTCTACAGCAAACCCCAAAGACTATTTGCAAACACTCACATAGGCCCTTATAAGACTGTCGTTAATTTGATGCTGGTAAAATCATTCTATAAAAATCTGTTTACACGTTTCTAAGATTTCTAACATAACAAATCCAGTTACTATTACTTATCCCCACCTACGTTGTTGTTTTCGTTATTGTTTCTGTTATTGTCTAACATAAGACATTAGGTTGTCATAATTAAACATCAAAAGTAAAACATATATTTTTAGTTCCATTTTTGGGTATCAATCACTAGCATCAATTCGAGCCCAAACATATTTTCTAAGACTCGCATGAGAAGCTGATTTGTTATTAATCATTTGAACCGTTTCTAACATCTAATGTATAACCAGTAACTCAGACAAAATGTTTGACCATATTGTGAAACGTGAATGAACCACAATATGATCCTCGACTAAAATTGGTATGTTAATTGGTATATATATTTTGTAAAATCTCTAGCATAGCAATACACTCAAGCATTCCATTACTTATCATACAAGTTTGAGACGTTTATGATTTACAGTATTTTTTAGTATATCACATTATATTTATTAACCCTCGAGCCCAAGCCTCTGATACGTTTATGATAATCAAATAAACATCAAGGTTTTCATAATGAAGCTAGCAAGACTAATTTTAAAATGTATTTCTATTCTCTTAACAAAATTAAATAAACATACTTAAAACATTAAAATCCCTTCCCTTGTCTACATTATGAAATTCCAACCAATGTATGTGATTTGATAATACCAAATACTTCAGAGATAATTTCAAAATATATATCATTTAAGGTACGCATTTCACTTCATTTCTGCTGACTTTCTGAAACACACACACACAATATATATATATATATATATATATATTTACACATTCACGGAGAGAGAGAGAGAGAGAGAGAGAGAGAGAGAGAGAGAGAGAGAGAGAGAGAGAGAGAGAGAGAGAGAGAGAGACAGAAAGAGAGAGAGAGAGAACAACATTTGTGGCAGACATACATGTTCTAAGCACATTTGTTTGTGTATACTTCGGAAATAATTTACTCTCTCTCCTTTCAGTTATGGAATGTCATTACATTGTAACAATGACGTGATATGGTTCATTGAAATATGTTTCGTGAATCTTTTGTTTCACGACAATGTTGAAATTGTGTTTACATATGAGCTTAAATAGTTGACAATTGTATGTTTAATACTAGTTATATGCTACTGCATACAATGTTGCATATTAACAATATGACTTTAACTTTATTTTTATTTTATTTGTTATATGTGAGTGAGGGAGGCAAAAGGCAGAACTGCCTGTAGCGAGTGCCTCCCCCAGAGTTGGAAGAGTGATAGAGTGAAAATCAAGGGACATTCGAGCCAAAATGCCCTGGACACACGGAGTTTGAAACAATTTAAGTCATATGAAGAGGGAAAGATTGATTCTGGGAGAGAGTTCCAGAGCTCAGCTGTTGAATAGAAGAAAGTCTGAGAGTAACGTTTCACTCTTGGGTTGGAGAGTTGCACAGAGTAGGGGTGAGATTGTTTTGCAAGACTGGTACCACGTATCCTACGTAGAGGATGTGGTATACACTGGGAGAGATCTGAGTAACACCGATTATTAAGGTAGTGATAGAATAGCGTGAGAGATGCTACATTGCCGCAGAGAGAGAGAGATTGCAGAGAGTTGGTGAGTGGACGCGAAGTTAATGATACGAAAGGCCTTCCTTTCAACTTTGTCTATGAGTGCGGTGTGAGAGGATCCTCCCCACACATGTGAACAATACTCAATACAAAAACGCACTGTGCCCCTGTACAGAGCAAGAACCTGTGCAGGGGTAAAGAACCCCTTGAGGCGGTTGAGCACACCCAGCTTCTGGGAGGCTGCCTTAGCAAGACTGGTAATATGGTCCTTACAAGTGAGAGCAGAAGAAAAATAGACACCAAGAATATTGAGAGAAGATGAAGGATTGATATTTTTATTGTTAAAGGGGGTAGTGCTGTTTTGGGGGGCTATATATGTATTTATGAAATATATTTTTTAGTTTCCTCGTTAGACCCCCATCATGCTTAAAACAACACCCCGCTACCCCTTTCAAGATACATTTTTTAATTTTTCGGTAGGCCGGTTCCTTCTAAAATTACAGGCTCGCTATTGCTCACCAGGAAAACATCGACAACTAAATGGCCCGAAAGGTCTTCTTATTATTTACAAAGAAATGAGGCGAAAGTTCTCAAAATCGGAACTAATGTCTTAAAATCTCGAAACTAATATGCTAAACACGAGGGAGAAGGGAGTCCAGAAAAAGCGACTACCTCCCCCTTAAAGAAAGCGTATATTATGGGGTTCCTTATGATTATTTATTCTATCTCCCATCCAAGTGGATAGAACACGTAAGCCGTGATCGGCAATCCTTCCAGGGGAGCAAACCGTATGCAAATCCTTAACGGGGGTCACCGGATTTTTTGTTTTATCTTTCTCTCCTTTTCTCGCTTTCCCTGGCTAGTATCTATTCGGCCCCATTCCGCCAACTGTTTTTAAGACGTTTATCCCCATCCAAGTGTCGTTTTCTTCCTGGCGAGCGATAGCGAGCCAGCATTGTATGGAGAAATCTGGCTTCGCCGAAGACATTTTTCTATCGAAAAATTTACAAATATAACTTGCTGTCTAAACAAAAATATATATATGCTGGCTTGCTACCGCTCGCCAGGAAAATATTGACACCTGGATGGGGGTAAACGTCTTAAAACAGTAGGCTGAATAGGGCCGAATGGATAAAAGCCAAAGAGAGAGGGAGAGATAGATAAAACAAGCGAGGTGGGCCCCCTTAATGCCCACCTAGGGGTGAAGCACGTTTGGTGGATGGACTAGCCACCCTACACCGTTGAAATAATAGTGTTAAGGGGAGGCAGACCTTTTTTCTGGACCCCCTTCGCCGTAATGCTTAGCCCCACTATTTTTGAGATTATAATACGTTCGGCCCATCAGTTTGGCGATATTAACACCTTTCGCCCTATTTCGTTGTCGATTTTATGGCCTTTCGTGCCATTTAGCTGTCGATTATTTCCTGGCAAGCGATAGCGAGCCTGCAATTTTAAGAGGAACCGGCCTTCGGCCGGGACATTTTTCTACCGAAAAATTTACAAATATATCTTGAAGGGGGGTCTAGGGGGTGTTTTTCTAAGCTTGATGGAGGTCTAGGGAGGAAACTAAACAAATATATGAATAAATGAATTAATAGGCCAAACAAACGGTCTGCCTCCCCTTAATTAATTAATGTTTATATTATTTCCACAGACCAACTTGTTCCTGGCACTGTTTGTGTCTGTCTCGGCACTACTGGGATTGGCCCGAGCACTGCCCGAGCCCTTGGCCCTGGCTGACCCTGTGGGTGGAAGACATCACTACCACCATCGCCCTCACTACCACGGACACCATCACCATGGACATCATCACCATGGACACCGCTACGGATAGACTGAAGAATGGTATAAAGTAGGGGAAGGTTACTCCAAAAGTCGACCCCTACCATTCGATGAGCCTAACCCCCAAATCACAGGAATCGGTACCATCCAAGGAGATCAAACTGTCTGCATAATTTCTAATAAACTGCTATTCAATTATATGAGAACTCAGTATCCAAGGCTATCATGTCGAAATAACATCTGCACAACTACAGTATATGCATAATGTGTTGTAGCTCATAATTGTAGCCCTCTCTGATGGGGCCGATTATCACCATGCATGAAAAAAAAAATATATATATATATATAACAAAAGTGGGGATTGAACCTGAGTATATAGATAGATAGTATATAGATAGATAGAATGAACTACTGTATACTGCAACCACAACCACGGAACAAGTTAGGAAGTTGCAACATTTACTACCCCTGCTACCATCACCACTGCTACAATTATCACCATCACAACTGGTAGACAAGTTCTATTGAAAGACAGTTTATAATTACGGTAATTCTTGGTCTACTGTACTTCTACCACCTAATTCTCACATTTGAGCATAATAATAGGCTAGTTAACCCTTTGAGTACCAGCGACGTGTGTTCTAATATATTCCAGCTATATTTAGACGATATTATGTAGCTTAAGAAGGATCTGTGGTAGTTAACCCTTTGTGGGGCGGGGTGTTTTTGGAGATCATAGGTCCAAATTTGCTTGATCCCTCGCATGATCAAATTTGGTCACTTGCCCTATAAAGGGTTAGAAGGGTGGGTTGAGATAGTTTGAAGCCTTATTATTGCTAGAGGTCCTTCCTTAGCTTAATAAAATCGTCTAATAGTTGCCAGAAAATAATGAAAAGAACGTCTCTGGTACTGAACAGGTTAAAATCATTAGTTCGATGAACATATTGCTGGTAAACTGTGTAATTGTTTTGGGTGGGCAGTCATTAGACGACTTTCTTCAGTTAAAGGAGCCCACCTCGCTTTTTTTTCTCTTTCTTACTCTCTCTCTCTGGGTTGTATCCAGTGTCAATATTTTCCTGGCGAGCGGTAGCGAGCCAGCATATATATATTTTTGTTTTGACAGCAAGCTAAATGTGTGCATTTTTCAATAGAATAATGTCTCCGGCGAAGCCGGATTTCTCCATACAATGCTGGCTCGCTATCGCTCGCCAGGAAGAAATCGACACCTGGATGGGGATAAACGTCTTAAAACAGTTGGCTGAATGGGGCCGAATGGATACAAGCCAGGGAAAGAGAGAAAAGGAGAGAAAGATTTAAAAAAAAACAGTGACCCCCTTAAAGAAGGAATTATGTGAGTCTGAGAGTTACTTAAGAATTTGTAATCCCTTTTGATACCTAAAGACCCTTCCTAAACTGCAAAAAACAAGGTTAACTGTGTCATCGGGTCTAGTTACTCAAAGGGTAATTAAGCGGTCCCCAATGAAGAAACGGAGAGAGTCAAGACATTCGGGAACTCTTAATTCCCTACAGATAGTGTCAAATAAAAAAAGTGCATTGTTGTTGGAATAATAGTAATACAATTAATAAAATGCATAATACTAGATGATATTTAGTTGTATGTACATTATCCTTGCCTCATAGACAGTAGCAATAGTAATCCTTCATATTTGAGGACGCAATTATTCCTGTTATTCGGCGGTTGCCTCGCACTCGCGGCAAGGGCACTGAGAGAGCCCTAAAGAACACTGATTGTTTTAATAGTGATAGAAGAGTGAAAGAGATGTAACATAGCGGCGTGTAGAAAGATATTATAGAAAACTAGTGAGGAAGTGAGTTGATTGCGAGAAGTGCGGTATGGGTGGAACCAATGGAACCACCCACACATGCGAACAATACTCGATACATGGGCCCACTGTGCAGAGCAAGAAGCTGTGCGGCGGTGTAGAATCCACAGAGACGGTTGAGCACACTTATCTTCTGAGAAGCTGTTTTAGCAAGAGTGGTAATATGATCTTGCCAAGAAAGGTTGAATGACAAAAATACACCACGAATATTGAGAGAAGATAAAGGGTTGATTTTTTTTTTTTTTTTGAAGAGTTGATAGTCTTGTGGAGGATTGCAAAGGGTAGATAGAGGGAGAAATTGGGTCTTGGAGGCATTGAGAGTAACAAGATATTTTCTGCCCCAATCAGAAATAATTGACAGATTAGAAGATAGCTGTTCCATGGCCTCGTCACGTCACGTGAGCTTTGGAGTAATTGCATGCTTAGTTGTTGTGAAAAACTAGTTAAATAGTGTAAAGTAGAGTCATCAGCATATGAGTGGATGGGACTAGAGGTACAGTTGAGATCATTAATGAATATTAGAAAGAGAACTGGAGACAGGACAGAACCTTGAGGAACACCGGAGTTCATAAGTTGAGGAAGTGAGCGATGGCCGTCCTCAACTGCAGGTACGGAACAGTTAGAAAGGATATTAGAGACAAAGGCACAGATAAAGTGATAGAAACCAAAGGAGAGTAGTTTGGAAATTAGAGATATGTGCCAGACTGTATCGAAAGCTTTCAATGTGTCTTGTGCAATAATAGTAAGAGTCTCACCACCAAAGTCCCGACACGAGGATGACCAAGAGTAAGTGAGATAAGCAAGGAGATCACCAGTAGAGCGGCCCTTAAGGAAACCATACTGGCACTCTGAAAGTAGATTATGGAAAGATAAATGCTTAAGAAATTTTCGACGATTTATTATGCAGTTTCGAATCCTGCATATGAATCTGAGCATGTACATACATTCCAACTGTGCTATGGTAGCCTAATGTATAACATAACATAACATTAATAAATTTCTAGCACCAGGCAACAAAGGCCATATGGCACTAAAGCAGGAAACGGATAGTGTTAGAAGGAAAGGAATTTAAATATCGTTAAGGAGTCTGAGAGAGGAAAGGAAAGAAATTACGTGGTCAACGGAAAATAAAGGGGACTCTGAGAGGAGATCGGCAAGACAAGGATGACGACCAAGGGAAATTAGAAAGGGAAAATAACGTCGACGGGCCGAAGAAAAGAGAGGACAGTCAAGGTAAATGTGAGAAAGAGAAAGCTGAACACCACACCGGGAGCAAAGAGGTGGAGGCGCGCGGGACAGGAGAAAGGAGAGGGTAAGTCTGGTATGGCCTAGCCGAAGCCTGGCCAACGCAGTCTCCCAATGGCGAACACGGTGAGAGGGGTCAGCCCAGGCAAACACGGAGGCCTTAACAGTGCGGAGCTTATTAGAGGAAAGAGAAGACCACATGGTTTGCCAGCGAGACAGGAGGAAGGCAGAGATAGCTGGATAATAGTCAGAGGCGGGAATAGAGAGAGAAGTTGATCGGACCGCCGCAGCGTCGTGAGCGAGAACATCAACCTGCTCATTTCCACGGACACCAACATGGCTAGGCACCCAACAAAATTGGACAACCTTTTTCCGAGCAGAAAGACTGACAAGCCAATCGTGGATGGCAAGAACCAACGGATGGACAGCAGGGAAAGACTGCAAGAGAACAAGGGCACTGTAAGATTCAGAAAAAAGAGTAAAGGAGGAAGAAGGAAAGAAGCACATGAGACGGACGGCAAAAAAGATAGCGTAAAGTTCGGCAGTCAGAACACCAGCTGGAGAAGGGAGAGAATACTGATAAGAACGAGAAGGAAAAAGGATGGCAAACTCGACGCCAGAAGACGAACTGGAGCCATCAGTGTAAACCGGGGTAGAAGAAGAATGCTGTGTAAGGTGTACAAGGAAACGAGAACAAAGAACTGGGGGCGGGGTAGAGGACTTAGAACAAGGAAGAATAGAGGGACACAAGGAAATACGAGGAAGGAGCCAAGGAGGACACTTACTGAGCCGTAGCGGAAGAACGTGGAAGGGGGAAAACGAAGAATGAGAAAGTAAGGAATCCATACGAGAAAGGAAAGGGGGCCGAAGGCGAGAATGAGACGGAACAGGAACAGTAGGAAGAAGAGAGGTCTGCAAGGAAGGAAACTGAAGCGACTGGGCGTAGTACCGGAGAGAGAGTAGGGCCCGACGTCGGTACAAAGAAGGGACGCCGGATTCAGCATAGAGGCTTTCAACAGGGGAAGAGCGAAAAGCACCCAAGGCAACACGTAAGCCGAAATGGTGAACAGAGTCAAGTTTATGGAGGACTGTGTCGGAGGCTGATGAGCAAACCTGACAACCATAATAGAGTTTAGAAAGAACAAGGGCAACGTGTAGGTGAAGAAGGAGAGCACGGTCCGCACCCCAAGTGAGGTGGGACAGGGTCCGGAGGAGACAAAGACGGTGCAAAGCAGCAACCTTAACAGAGGAAACATGAGCTGCCCAGTTAAGACGGGAATCAAAGACAAGACCCAAGAAGGTAGTCGAAGAGCGATAAGGTAAAACGGAACCATACAGTTCAAGAGAAGGACACGGGATAACATGGCGACGAGTGAAAGACATAGCACAAGATTTAGTCGTAGAAAAACGAAACCCGTGAGCAGTGGCCCATGACGAGGCAGCCACAATCGCTGATTGGATAAGGGAGCGTAACGCAACAATATCCGAATCAGCCGCATAGATCGCAAAGTCGTCGACATATAAGGAGGACCTGACCGTAGTCGGAAGGGAAGAGATAATGCCATTAATGGCTATGAGAAAGAGGATAGTACTTAAACCGGAACCCTGAGGTACACCTATCTGAGGGAATAACCGAGAAAACGAGGAATTCACCCGGACACGAAAAGAACGAGAAGAAAGGAAATTACGAATAAAGACGCCCATATTACCACGGATATGAAAAGAACGGAGTTGGCATAAAATATGATGTTTCCACGCGGAGTCGTACGCCTTCTCGAGATCGAAGAAAACAGCAAGAACTGACTCATGGCGAGCAAATGCAGACCGGACGTAGGTCTCCAAACTAAATAAGGGGTCGATAGCGGACCGAGCACGCCGAAAACCAAACTGGGTCGAAGACAATAGCTGACGTGACTCTAGAAGCCACATCAGGCGGACATTTACCATCCGTTCAAACAGCTTGCATAAACAACTCGTCAAGACAATAGGGCGATAGTGTTGGGGCGAGAAACCCGACCTACCAGGCTTAAGAAAAGGAATAGTAAGAGCAGAACTCCATGCAGGAGGGAAAACACCAGACGACCAAACCTTATTAAAAATAGCCAATAAAAATACCAAAGCCTCAGCGGAAAGATGCTTAAGCATTAAATTATGGACGCCATCAAGACCCTCAGAAGTAGCCTTACAGGCACGAAGAGCGGAGAGCATCTCACGGGAAGAAAATGGGGCGTTGTACGACTCTTCCGAAGACAGAGTGAAAACAACTGGAGAAGTCTCTGCGACGGAAGTGAATGAAATTCCGGGGGGAGATGAGAGCCACTACTGACTGAGCTAAAGTAAAGACCCAAACGATCGGCGACTGCCTCCGAGTCAGCAACAGACTCCCCATCAACATGAAGCACAGGAGAATGAGCAGTGGTGCGAGCATTATCCCCGCGTCTCTTTCTTCAGAGCTTGGCATGGTGTGCTTGGTACTAGACGTCCTTTGCAATCTGTCCCCAATATAACGCTCTTTACTGCTGTTTCTCTCTCTGAACTCCTTCTTTCCAATACTTCTCATCTTTATTCATTATCCATCCCTTCTGGTTCTCGCATACGACTTCCATAGTCAGCCAGTCGTATTACCAGCACCAGTTCTCACATATATGTATTGCACTAGCTTTAGGGATTATTGGAGTCATAGTCACAGGGTATCATAGTGTTGGGTGCTTCTAATTATTGAGTTGTTCTTTCCTACTATTTAATGCTAGACAGTGGAGGGTACCTTTGATCGTTGTCTGAGTTATGTATGTGGCAAGTCAGAGCCTGTACGATTCGACGGAACTAGGTAGCCTGTAACCCGTGTGCATATTTTCCTTTGCGAGCGTAGCAGTATACGAGCGAAGGGCTTTAGCCTACTCTTGCTCGTATGCTTGCTACCTCATTTTGTTGACCTTTGAGGAGCGCCAGGGTAAAGACCAGATACTTGAGATCTGGACTTACCAGGAGAGCCTCCTAGTCACTTAACGTAACATAAGGGAAATCTGTTCAGGGGAGACAGTAGGCTACGAGCATGCTTGCGCTCTGCATAGGTTCCTTGTACCTTTTATACCGCTGCTAGACTTTATTAGTAGAAAAGACAGCATTGTGTTTATTAACTTTAACTGTGTATGCTTTAGGAATTATTCACGTATTATTTTAGCCTAGGTTGATGCATAGGGCACAACCCAGTTTGGCTGTTACGTTGGCTAAAGCAGTACTGTTTTGAGTGGCTGTTATTAGTGCTGTCACAGAGTTGTTGCACTCCCTTGTTTTATATATATGTATCCTACTTATTGGTGTATTTAAGATACACGCTTTGGTGTCCTGCCCCTGCATTATTTCTGTTCTATATTTGACGAGCATCTTAGAGCATCAGACGTTTCCAGAAGATTCCTTATCTGATTGCTGTAGGACTAGCCTTCAAGTGCTTTCATAGAGCATTGAAGAGTGTAGTGTTGAGTTCAGACTCACACTAAAGTTAACGTAAGCATATACTCATTTATTAAACCTTGTTATAGTTTATTCAAGCATTGTTATTACTTAAGAACATTTTATTAACATAAAGTACTCCTGTTGTGAGTAGGCTTTGCTGTCACCGGAAAGCCTTTGTAGAAGTGCACTAAAACCCAGTTAATTGATACCCCGTTATCCAGTATATTAACTCTGGAGGGTTTAAGTGTTTTGTTCACCGGCTTAATAGTTCGAGGGTTTGGAATTAGCGTACCTACCGTTGTTGCAGATATAGCCAATCTTCTAGTCCAATACTAAGTGCTCTTGTTTATTTCGTTGTGCCGGTCGTAACAAATGGCGACCTTAGACCAGTATATAGTGAACTGAATATTGCATTTTTTTTTTTTTTTTTTTTGGAGAAATCTTATTACCATTTGGGGTTGAATTTATTTCTCGCAGTGTTGGCAGTCGACATTGTTTTGAGGATATATAGAACTTGTTGGAGTTATTGGTGACCTAGTATTGCACTCAAAAACATCTTCGAATATTTTTATTGTGAATATAGCTACGCGAGAGTTTGGCTACTTTTGTCTTGACTTGGGAATTTTTTTCTGTTGACTCCATCATGTCACTGGACGGGTCTGAGTATTGTGAGGACACAGTGCGAGAGACAGGCGAGGAGGTGGAGAAGGTGGAGTTGTTGAACGGCATTCGGGTGGTGAATAGTGAGGAGGATGCTCGGATTTTTTTGGAGGAGCCTGTGTCGGCGGGCCGGGTGTCGGGGCTAGACCGGTACGGACTGCAGTGTATAGCCACGGTCTTGGGGTTTCCTGGTACTAGCGGTTTGTCGAGAAGTGAGCTGGTTACCTGTGTGCTGGGTGGGGTGCATGGGGGTTCGGGTGGAGCGAGAGCTGGGGCACCTTCGTCCCAGCCCCCATTCCACTCAACTCCTAACATGGCGCCCCCTCGGGTTCCGGAGCCGAGTACGGTCCCGCAGGCCGATGCCCGCTGGCGGTTGGGTATGCCTCTAAGTGACTCACTGGGTGGGTCCCCGGTAGTAGCACCCCCTCCTCAGGGTTTTCTCCCGAGATGTTGCTTCATCTCGAGCTCGCCAAACTTAATCAACAGACTGAGCTCGAGCAGCAGAGGATGGAACAGCGGAAGCATGAGGCTGAGCTCGAGCAGCGAAAGCATGAGTCTGAGCTCAGGCAGCAGCAGCAGGAGCGAGAGGCTGAGCTCAAGTATGAGTCTGCAAGGTATTGTGCCGATATTGACCTAGAGAAAACTCGAGTAGAGGTGACGAGGAACCGGGTCGTCCAGGGGGGTCGACCCCATGACCAGTCCCTGTCGCACCTACTAAAGCTGGTTCCAGTGTTTGATGAGTTAGGAGTTACAGAATTCTTTCTTCATTTTGAGAAAAAGTGCCGGGAGCACCAATGGCCCGAGGAGAAGTGGGCAGCCCTTGTTTCTTCACGATTTTTTTTTTTTTTTTTTTTTTTCTATGTGATTGAGGGAGGCAAAAGGCATAATTGCCTATAGCGAGTGCCTCCCCCATAGTTGAAAGAGTGACAGGGCCAAAATCAAGGGACGTTCGAGCCAAAATGCCTGGACACACGGAGTTTGAAGCAATTTAAGTCATAGGAAGAGGGAAAGACTGATTCTGGGAGAGAGTTCCAGAGCTCAGCTGTTGAGTAGAAGAAAGTTTGAGAGTAACGTTTCACTCTTGGGTTGGAGAGTTGCACAGAGTAGGGGTGGGATTGAGTTGCAAGACGGGTACCACGTGCCCTACGTAAAGGAGGTGGTATGCACTGGGATAGCTCTGAGGAACACTGATTATTATAGTAGCGATAGAATAGCGAGAGAGATGCAACATTGCGGCGGAGAGAGAGAGATTGCAGAGAGTTGGTGAGTGGACGGGAGTTAATGATACGAAAGGCCTTCCTTTCAACTTTGTCTAGGAGAGCGGTGTGAGAGGAACCTCCCCACACATGTGAACAATACTCAATACAAGGGCGCACTATGCCCCTGTACAGAGCAAGAAGCTGTGCAGGGGAAAAGAACCCCCTAAGGCGGTTGAGCACACCCAGCTTCTGGGAGGCTGCCTTAGCAAGACTGGTAATATGGTCCTTCCAAATGAGAGCAGAAGAAAAAGAGACACCAAGAATATTGAGAGAAGATGAAGGGTTGATTTTTGTATTGTTGAAGAATAAGGGATAGTCCGCTGGGAGATCCTGACGG
The DNA here is from genome assembly GCA_032716605.1 of Paralithodes platypus. Taxonomy (NCBI): domain Eukaryota; kingdom Metazoa; phylum Arthropoda; class Malacostraca; order Decapoda; family Lithodidae; genus Paralithodes; species Paralithodes platypus. Next base: position 31,314,258 of record CM064487.1, read on the forward strand.
GTAGATAGATGGAGAAATTGGGTTTTGGAAGCATTAAAGTTAACATGGTTTTTTCTGCCCCAATTGGAAATAGTATTTAGATCAGAATTTAAGAGTTCTATGGCTTCATTACGTTTGTCGTTGAGGGATTGCTGGCTGGGGCGTTCTGAAAAACTAATGGAGTAGTGTAAGGTTGAGTCGTCTGCGTATGAATGGATGGGAATTAAGGTACAGTTAAGGAGATCATTTATAAAAATTAGAAAGAGAATAGGAGATAGGACAGAGCCCTGAGGAACACCGGAGTTTATAGGGTGAGGAAGTGAACAATGGCCGTCCACAACCGCGGCTATGGAACGGCCGGAAAGGAAATTAGAGACAAAGGCACAGATGGAGGGATAGAAACCGAAGGAGGGTAGTTTAGAAATTAAAGATTTATGCCAGACTCTATCGAAGGCTTTCGATATGTCTAGTGCAATAGAAAAAGTCTCACCGAAGTCCCGGAAGGAGGATGACCAAGAGTTAGTAAGATATGAAAGAAGATCACCAGTAGAGCGACCCTTAAGGAAGCCATACTGGCGATCTGAGAGCAGATTATGAGAAGAGAAATGCTTAAGAAATTTGGAAGCAAGAATAGTTTCAAAAACTTTAGAAAGACAAGAGATAAGAGCAATTGGACGATAGTTGGAGGGTTGAGAGCGGTCACCCTTCTTTGGGACAGGTTGAATGTGAGCAAACTTCCAGCATGAAGGGAAGACGTTAGAGGATAGACAGAGACGAAAGAGTTTGCCTAGGCAGGGAGTCAGCACGGAAGCACAGTTTTTGAGAACAACAGGAGGAACACCGTCCGGACCGATTGACGGGGAAAGCACTCAAGGCGTATGATGCTTTGCCCCCAGATTCCTGTGTGAATTATGAGGCGTTGAAGGAGGCTGTCCTGAGGGCGTATGAATTGCAGCCAGAGACCTATAGGCTGTTGTTTAGGGCTGTTCCTAAGAGAAAGGAGAGTACTTTCCAGGAACACGCTAGAGAGCTGTCAGATGCGTTTGAGAATTGGTTAGGGTCGGAGAAGGCAACTAATTTTGATGCAGTGAAGCAATTAGTGTTGTTAGATTTTGTTTTCAAATGTACTGGCAGTGACTTGACTCTTAACCTGAAAGAAAAGCAACCTAAAACTCTGCAGAAGGCGGCTGAGCTGGCTGACCTCAGGGTGTCCTTGATTCGTAGGTGCGGGTCTGCACAGAGAGCTGAGGCAGGTAACCAGGGGCGTACCACTCCACCCCCCCCGAATTAATGACACAACAAATTATCCTATTAAGAGTACTGGTGCCAATTTTGATCCCAAGTCGAAACCCTTCCCGTTCAAGAAAGGCCAGGGCCCTTCCTCACCTCAGAGGAAGTCCAAGAGCGAAGTGGAGTGTTTCAAGTGTCATGAGAAGGGGCATATTGCGCGCTCATGTCCGAGCACACCGCCTACAGCAGTGGTGTCACTAGTGAGCAACATCGGTGTGTCTTTGAGGACTTCCGCGTTTGCCCGGGGTAATATGTCGGTTGCGAAGTCACAGTCGGTGCAGAAGCAGCAGGAGGGCTCGTCACCCGTCCGAGATGCTTTTTGTGGTCATAAGGGGCACGGCACTGTGAGGTGGGCTGGTGTGGAGCATAGGCTTGAGTTGTTGCGTGATACGGGCGCTTCCCAGACACTTATTAAGAACTTCACTGGCAAGCCTATTAACGCGGCTCGGGTTGTGGTGGTTCAAGGTATCAATGCCACGCGGTCTTGCCCGCTGGTCAGAGTGGAGCTTGAGGTGGACGGTGTGACACGGGAGTTGGATGTGGGTGTTGTGGAGAAATTGCCAGTTGAGGGGGTCGACCTCCTTCTCGGTAACGACTTTGCGGTGCCTACTTCCGAGGTTCCACCCGTAGTCGTTGCCGAGAGGGCGGCCGACACGAGTAGGGAGGGGCAAGAGGGGCTCGAGAGATCTCAGTCTGCTCAGGTGCCACAGCCTAGTACCCAGGTTTCAGACCAGCGGAGGAAGGGTCGGAAGGAGAAAGTCGAGGCTGGTGGTCGGGTTGAGAATTTGGACCCAGCAACACTCCTTGGTGACTCGGTACTTGCACCAAATTTAACCTCCGGATTGGCCCCAGAACCTGTCCCCCCTAGTGACATGGTAGGGCGTGATGGCACTCCGCGACAGAGTAGTTCCCAGGTGCAACTAGAAAATCTTAGTCTTGAGAGTTGTGGGAACGGGGCTATTGAACTCGATGAGGACGGGGAAGCATGTCATGTGAACCTGTTAAAGGAGTTTGTGAGGCAACCACCTGAGCAGCCTACTATCCCTGTGTTGGTCTGCAGCGGCCAAGGTGGAGAAGGAGAGGGGAGCAGTGAGGCACAGGTGGAGGAAAGTTGGCATTGTCATGTCTCGGCGGAGCAGTGGGCGGGGAACACGAGTCAGGTGGCTGTGGAAGCGCTTGAGCACCTGCCTGAGCAGCAGTGTGCAGTGATCCAGCACCTGCTCGGTTCATACCCCACTGTTTGTGCCGAGCACCCAGGCCTCACAACTCATGCGGTGCACGATGTTCCGCTGGCAGGTCACTTGGGTGTAAGTAAACCGATGGCCTCGTTGTTGAAGCTGTTCAAGGTGGGCGACGAGGCTTTGGCATGGTTGTCAGGTCAGGGTCGACCCATGGCTGCTAAGGGTGGTGGTCTGTATCAGGATATTGAGCAGATTGGTGAGGTTGGCTGTGGAATGGATGCGCCCGGTCGTCGCATAGCCTCCCAATGCTGCTCTAGTAGAATGCAACAGCCCTACCATAGAACGACTGTATCTGGCCATGTCGCTGAAGGCGGTGATGCTGCGCAGGCAGATGTAGTCGCAAGGAATGCGGGGGTGCGCATGTACGGTATCGGCGGGGAAGCATTAGCACTTATGAACTGTGGGAGTGACTGCACAGGTGGTACAGATTGTCCCTCTCATGACCTGGCTGTTCTAGGAACAGAGGTGGAGAAGGAGGGAGGCTATAGCTTAGAAACTGTGGTCTCGGCTGGGTTGTGGGAGGGCAATGAGCATGTTGTTCTTCGAGATAAGTTGCAACCTCTTGTTCCTAAGCGCCAAGAGAAGTTGCTCACTAGGATGTGGCAGTACGTCCGCATGGTTGTTGGTTCTACAAGCCTGATGTATGGGGTGGCACCCGACATGGAGGCTGGAGACAGTGCAAGGCTCAAATTGGCTCCCTACCGTATAAATCTTGCTCGACAGCCTGTCGTAAAAGCAGAGCTGGACTACATGTTGAAAAAGGGTCTGAGGGATAAGGGATATCGTGAGTGGTCGTTGCCAGTGACTTTGCAACCTGAGTTGAGTGGCAAGATTCGTGTGTGTGTTGATTGCAAGAGTGTTGTTGCACCATCCCTGACAGACGCCTATACCTTATCCAGAGTTGAAGACCCCATAGACCGCATCGGGGCTGCCTCGTTTATCACTAAGGTGGAAATAGTGAAAGGTTATTGGCAGGTCCCGTTGCCGGAGAGAGCGAAGAGAAGTGCCAGTCTTGTGATGGACTGGGCAGTTTATCAGTGCCAGGTGTTGTTTTGCTTCCGGAACACAAGTTGGATGTGTGGCATGTTAAGGGCACTGATAATGTTCTGGCTGATTGTTTGTCACGGGAGGGTACGTTCAAGGAGCACCCTCGCCGTTCAGTCAGTTTTCGTTTGAGTAGAGAAAAATTAGGCTTGCCCCTGTAGTGCAATGCCGCCAAAAACACTATTAAAAAAATAAAAAAACACTCACATAAAAACTCTTTCTTTTTGATAGTATATAAGTGCAGTATGGTACAGCAAGAATTTAAGACATGCTGAGTTTGTGTCTTAGTAGGCTAGGCTTGGTAAAGCTTGCTCGTTGAGCGTAATATTGTTAAGTGATACTATTATTTTGGGGAAGTGTTGTGTAGATTTGTTTTTGTTGATATGATGAAGTGTTTTATGTTTGTGATTGTGCCTTGTTTTCACAACATGGGGGGGGGGGGGGTAGCTGCTTGATGCGGGGGTTGTGAGCATTCTGTCTGGTCAGATGTGGCGTTTACCTGAGGTAAAAACGTCCCACATCTTGGGTGGGGTGTTACGCTCGCCAGCTTGCCAGAATGTACTCGTACTCGCTAGCGCTCGCCAGGGCAGTGAAATGGGCTATAATAATCGTAGAACGATGTTCTTTCTTTCATAGTGTTCATGCTGTCACAGACAGTTTAGTGTTTGCTTTTATTCTTGTCTGTGACACGTGGAAGTATTTTATATCATTGATAGAGTATAAGATATGTAGTGTGAAGTTAATGAGAAAGAGTCGAGGGAGAGAGCGGGCTGGTAGTGTGTGCGTGTGTATGTACGTGCGCATTCCTGACTTTGGCGTTGGTTCTCACGCTCCCACGCTCGTGATTGGTCGGCTGGCCTGGCGTGTCATATGCAGTGGCGTCACCAGGGGTAAAATTTTGGGGGGGCTGTAGCCCTGGCATAGATAGGTGGGTGGGTGGCGAGCGAAGCGAGCCTGAGCAGTTCTGGGGGCCTTTTTGAGGCCTAAAAATGTGTATAAGTAAGAAACATATGACACATAAATATTGATGAGCCTGATACCAGGCATCAGTCAGAAAGTTACAAGGCCAATGGTAATTGTAGGGTATAAAGCCTATGTGCAGAGAATAGTTTTTTCTTCATATACTATCATACTATAGTCCATTCATTATAGGTAGGCCAGAAATTGTGACCCCTAACCTTTGTAATTCGCTAAATGGCTAGAGCAAATGGGTTGTAAATGTCCATACTTATTGCCTGGCTGACCGTTCCCAAAGGTAGAAATATTAGCTTGATTACTCCAGTCTTTCCTTAGGTATAGAGGTAAGTGGTCTAGATGTTTCGCCTACTTATAATGAATATACTATAGTTTGTAACGATTTCTTAGCATATTAAATTGGATAATTTGAAGAACTTTTATTATTGTACCATTATCTAGATTTAATTGGCAAGATTTTTCTTCCATTACTGTGAAAGAAAAACAAAACAGTTCACTTAAAACAAAAAAGTATAATTTATTAGCTCCAAATCATAAAGCAATTGATAAAATACAAGATTACAAACAATTGTTTTTCTATAAAACTTATATCCTTTCAAAGTTTCATATAGTGACATGGCCTAATGGTATGTGGATATGTGTCTTTTATTTCACAATTTAATATAAATAATATATTATATTGTAAATATATAATTAGTCTCATAAAAACAATACATAGGCCTATTGCATTTATATTTCCAATAATTTCAATAAATATAACGGCTCAAGCTTCAAAGAAAACCAATCTTGGTGAAAATATAGGGGAAACTTACTAATATTACTATTATGATTTGAGTCATAGCCATAGGTTTATGTAAATTGTGAATAAATATTCACATTACATAAACAATTCGTATTTAACCTATATGGATCAATTAATAAAAAGTAGATTTGGGGTTGGGGGGTTGGATGCAGGGCTGGTGAATGTGGTGAACTGGTTATGCATTATTTATTATTTAATTTTTATTTATTTATTTTAATTACTTTTGGCAGTTTTGGGGTTTGCATTTTTTGGGGGGCTGAGTCCTTGATTTGGGGGGGGCCAAGCCCCCCCCCCCCCCCAAGCTCCCCCCTGGTGACGCCACTGGTCATATGACGCCTGCTCTTCGTGACGTAGTGGTCTGTGATTGGAGCCTGCTGTGTTAGCTAAGTGGTGCGAGCATTATCCCCGCGTCTCTTTCTTCAGAGCTTGGCATGGTGTGCTTGGTACTAGACGTCCTTTGCAATCTGTCCCCAATATAACCCTCTTTACTGCTGTTTCTCTCTCTGAACTCCTTCTTTCCAATACTTCTCATCTTTATTCATTATCCATCCCTTCTGGTTCTCGCATACGACTTCCATAGTCGGCCAGTCGTATTACCAGCACCAGTTCTCACATATATGTATCGAAGTGGCTACGGGACACCACCAGTGGTGTCTCGCAGCCCAGCCAGTGAGGCTGGGCTACGGGACACCACTGGTGGTGTCCCGTAGCCCAGCCTCACTGGCTGGGCTGCGTGACACCACCAGTGGTGTCTCGCAGCCCAGCCACACTGGGTAGGCTACGGGACACCACCACAAGTGTTTTCGTATTTATCGCCATATAATTCAGCCAATTAGACTGTTGGATTATTATTTATATTATCATTAAAAACGTTGGACTTTATTAAATTATAATCCTACATGTTGTATATACAGACCTATTCCACACTCAACTCCCTACGCCACACACACTCACACATACCTATTTATACATCTAACTAGGCTTATATATAGCCGTTATATATGTGTATATTCTTCGTCTTACATATCCATCTTATAAGAACATATGGGAGTCTGCAGACAGTCGATTGGCCAAAACAAGGCAGATCCCTCTCACACCCAACCCATCTCGTTTATACGTTTATCTAATTTTATTTTGAAACTCTGTCGTTCTTGATCCCCACAATGGCGCTAGGTAGCCTATTCCACATGTCTATTATCTACATATCTGTTACCATTATGGTATAATGATCAAACAGAAGTAGTCATTCATACTTGCATAACGTGCTGTAAGACAGCTTGACGACGTTCACAAGCACAAGTGCGTCAATGTGTGGATAGTTACATGTGTTTGTGTAAATGAATATGTTTGTGAGTGTAATGTAAAGTAAAAGTAAAGTAATGTAAAGTAAATTCTGCTCATGATATTCAGGCTCTCCAAAAATATGTAAATACAGTACACAAATGAGCAGTAAATTGGCAGATGAAGTTTAACGTACATAAATGCAGTGTAGTCAAATTTGGGAAATCGATAGAAAATACAGCATATAAATTAGATAACATCGATATAAGAAACTCAGATAATTAAACAAAATGGGAGTTATCGTCAACTGTGAATTTGAAATTAAGAAATCAATGCATCAGTGTCCGAAATAAGGCAAATAAAGCTTTCAGATTTATATTTAGAAGTGTGAGTAATAGAACAGCAGCTGTAATCTTATTATTATTTTTTTTATCCAGCGTTAGTAAGGCCTCATATGGATTATGCTGTTCAATTTTGGTGTACCCATTCTGAATGGACAAAGATTCGTTGGAGAGAGTACAATTAAAAATGACAAAAATTATCCATAATATTAGACATTTTCCAAAATAACATAGCATAAGAACATAAGAAAACGGAAGTATGTAGAGAGCCAATTGGCCCATATGCGGCAGATCCCTTTCACAACCAACCCGTTAAAGCATAAATTTCGTTAGACGGACTCAGAGTTAGAGGGGATATCATAGGTACTCAATTGGGTTAGTGGGATTAATAAAGGGGACATGAAAGGTGTACTGAAGCTCAGTGATAGCAAAATAACTCGAACAAATGGTTTCAAATTAGATAAATTTTGTTTCAGAGGAGATATAGACAAACATTGGTTTGGTAGCATATGTTGTACATAAGTGGAATAGGCTATCGAGTGCTATAGTGGGATAAAAAACAATAGAGTTTCAAGATCAAATTAGATAGGCATATGGACGAGATGGGTAGATTGTGAAAGGGATCTGCCGTGTGTGGGCCAATTGGCTCTCTGCAGACTCCCGTTACCTTATGTTCTTATGTAAAAAAACAAAAATATACAAAATTCCTTAGTAGTAAAAATTGGAATGACTAATTCGAATATGAAATCCTAGCAACTAATATCAGAATTAACCTGTACATACGTAACTAGGGAGTGTGGAAAAGTAACCCACAAATGTAAAACAAATTGATTGTAGAGAAACAACAGTTTGACATATAGCGTGCTTTATAAACAGCTCATTGAAAGGGAAATTGGTTATATAGGACACATCAGACGGTTAGAGGGGAGTGTGTGGATGGGTGTGCATGTGAGGGGTGGGGGTAATAATCATGGCCATAATAATAACATAATAATATTAATAATAATAATTAAAAATAGTAATACATATTAAAAACTGTAGTTTAGTTTTCCATCTCTTTTCATAGCACTAGCATTGTCTTATATATCTTTACAGTTATGACAAAACCAATTTTTGCTACTGGGTTTCCTTCTTAGCCCTTCGCAAGTCATGTGTTTTGGCAACAAACATGAGTCACATGTAACCTTTACCTCCCTTTCATGGATGACTAGCTGGCATGTTGTGCACGTCAAATTGGAGTTATTTTTCTTGACTGTAAATGTCTGAATCACCACCAGCCAGGCATCACCATCAAAAAACCTTTGAACTTTTTCTATGTCAACATTTTCATGTAAGCAAGCACAAGATAGGTTGTCAGGAAGAATCTCAACAGAATCTTCACCAATTATTGAGCCATGGCTCACAGCATTGTTTGCAGTTTCTGAGTCTACAAACCACTGCAGCATTTGCAAGTGTTTTTCATGTGCTGTCTTTTTAGGAAAAGCAGTAGGTCTTCTTTTGTGAGATCTTCTTTTATTTTCCAATCCAATGGCTGTCTTCTTTGTACCCCTTGGTCTTCCTTTAACATTAACTTTAGGTGGCAATTTGCATGACTGTAAGTTTAATGGTATACTACTGTTTTCTGCTACCCCTCTCGGCAAAACTACTTCAGTTGAGTTGCTATTTTCATCTTGTATGAAGTGATTGACATCATAATGAAGATTTTGGCCATGGTTTTCAATTTGAGTATAATCAGCAGAATGAGAACTTTGGCCAAGATTGTTATTCCGATCATCATACTCTGAATGAACATTTTGGTATAAATGTTCATTCTGAGCATACTGTTCAGAATGAGCATCTTGACCACAAGTTTCTTTCTGAGCAACTTGATCAGAAGGAATATTTTGACCATAATGATCATTCCTAGAATCTTGATCAGGAATAAAATGTTGGCCATGAGTTCCCATCTGATATTCTACTTCACTCTGTTGATCAAGATTGGCATCATTAGATTGATCATGATCCTCATTTTGAGCATCTTGATCAATATATTGATGCACACTTTCCTGATCAAGATTTGCACACATATCATCTGATCCATTATGAAAATCTTGGCCAAAAGATTCAGTGTTGCTAGCTAGTCCAGGATCATCAATGTCTTCTTGATGTATTGTCTGATTGTCTTCATTTTCTAACAATTCTATAACAAGAGCATTACGTCCAGCTTCCCACAATCTAACTAAGTCATGTAGAATTGCCATTCTACTCTTATAATCTTTCATGCCACATTCCGCAATCATAGATGACATTTTTTGAGACATCACAGATGCTCTTTTAAACTTCTCCTTTTGTGAGAGAATCCGTGCTTTTTCTTCCCTTCGGCAGTCTCTTACTCCAATTCTTCCTAAACCTGGGAATTCCTGAAAGACCCTGTGAACATTTCTGTAATTGGTCTTGGACCATCGTTTGTCAATGGTCTCGGGACAGTACAAGTCTAAACTGAGTTGCTCTCTTAATTTTAATAAATGCTTGCAGGGCAGGTGCTGAGATAATGTCCAATTCCAATATCCTTACACAGTTATAGTTTAGCAACTACTATTAATTATTACTACCTCCTCTCCCCAAAAGTGAATATATATATATATATATATATATATATATATATATATATATATATATATATATATATATATATATATATATATATATATATATATAATTTGTAGGCCTACATATTCTTAAAAGCACGTTAGCATCCACTATTAAATATTCAGTTAAATATAGAAATTGCATCAACTAAGGAAACGAGGTAGTGGAGAATGGGAGTATAAGAACATAAGAAAATGGGAGTCTGCAGAAAGCCGATTGGCCCACACAAGACAGTTCCCTCTCACACCCAACCCTAATTACGACGCCAAATTATTAGCTCAGCTCACTAATACCATGAGGACCGACCTCACCAAAACGGTCAGAGGACAGACAATGAGGGTCTGTTGAGCGCCGATTGGCCCACACCCGGCAGATCCCCCTCACACCCAACCCCTCTCGTCCATATGCCAATCTATTTTGTTCTTAATGCTTTCTATCGTTCTTGATTCCACTATAGCACTTGGTAGCTTATTCCACCTATCTACAACTCTGTTACCAAACCAATATTTGCCTATATCTTTTCTGAAACGAAAAATATCTAATTTGAAAGCATTTGTTCGAGTTCTTTCGCTATCACTGAACTTTAGTACGTAAGGAAGATTTCTATCATGTGGAAGGTCCTAGGACTTACATATAAGAACATAAGAACATGGGAGTCTTCAGAAGGCCGATCGGCTCAAATAAGGCAGATCCCTCTCACACCCAACACTAATTATAGGGCCTAATAATAGGCCCAACTCACTAACACCATGAGGACTGACCTCACCAAAACGATCAGAGGTCAACATGGGAAAACGGGGGTCTGCAGAGCGCCGACTGGACAACAACCGGCAGATCCCACTCACACCCAACCACCATTATAAATACTAAATAGGGTATTAGGATAACACCATAGAGGATTTGTTTAGACTAAGTATATGGATTCATATGGTAATAGTTTGTTCTAGGACCTACATCAAGTGCTGGATGATGGACCAAGATAGTTTGAAATAGTATTAGTAAATAAGGTGAATATGGGCATTGCTCTAACCAAGATGGGTTGGGTGTGAGAGGGATCTGCCTTGTGTGGGCCAATTGGCTTTCTGCTGACTCCCATTATCTTAGGTTGTTCTTATGTTATGCTCTCTCTCTCTCTCTCTCTCTCTCTCTCTCTCTCTCTCTCTCTCTCTCTCTCTCTCTCTCTCTCTCTCTCTCTCCTCCTTTGTACTCCTTTGTACTCCTCTTCTAAGCAACATGTGCCATAGTACATATATAAATTCAATAATGTCCAACTTCAATATCATTACAGTTATAGTTTAGTAACTACTTTTAATTACTGTAATTACCTCCTCTACCCATATATATATATATATATATATATATATATATATATATATATATATATATATATATAATTTGTACATATTTTTAATAGCACGTTAGCATCCACTATTAAATATTCAGTTAAATATAGAAATTGTATCAACTATGGAAAAGAGGTAGTGGGGAATGGGAGGAGTATAAATTGTAATTAAAGGAAAAAGGCAGTCAATGGTACCAATTAAATGTGATTAGAGGATCCACCTGGTCCTCTAATCACAGATTATACTCCTCCCACTCACCAATAATCTATTTTTATTCTAATGCTTCACCCATTGTATATTCTAATACATACACACACACACACATAATATATATATATATATATATATATATATAATGTGTGTGTTTGTGTGTGTGTTATAAATATTATAATTAATATTAGTTGTGACTGACTGACTTATTAGTTAATATTGCTATCATATTGCTAGAAAGACGATTATGTAGAGGAAATAATGATAGGTGTTTTAAGTGGATGAAAGGTGATAGAGGTGTTTTAAGTGGATGAAAGGTATCAATAAGAGATATATGTATATATATATGGTATTATAGTTTAGTAACCTGCCTTTTGTCTCCTTCATACGCAGAAAAGAAGAAAAAATAAGAAAATGGGAGCCCGCATAAAGCCGATTGGCCCACACAAGGCAGATCCCTCTTACGCCCAACCCATCTTGTCCATATGTCTATCTAATTGTATTTTGAAGCTCTCTATCGTTCTTGATCGCACTATGGCGCTAGGTAGCCTGTCCTGTTCCACAGGTATATACAACTCTTAACCAAACCAGTATTTGCCTATATTTTTTGAAACGAAATGTATCTCATTTGAAACCATTTGTTTGAGTTTTCTCGCTATCGCGGAGCTTCAGTACATCTTTCAAATCCCCTGTATTTAGCCTATCTCACTTACCCACTTGAACACCTCTATCATATCTATCATATCGTATCATATCATATCTAACTCTGCGTCTTTCTAACGAATGTAAGCCTAGCTTCTTCAACCTGTCCTGTCTTCATATGGAAGATTTCTAATATTACAGATTATTATTGTCATTCTCAGTTGTACTCTCTCCAAGGAATCTATGTTCATTCTCTAATAGGGACTCCAATTTTGAACAGCATAATCCATGTGTAGCCTCACTAGCGCTAGATAAAAGTTCAAGATTACTACTTATTACGTCTGCTGTTCTGTTACTCACACTTCTAGATATACATCCCAGAACTCTATTTGCCTTATTTCGAACACTGATGCATTGATTTCGTGGTTTCAAATCACAGTTGACGATGATTCTCAAGTCTTTTTCATTATTTGAGTTAGTTATATCCACGTTATCGAAATTGTATACTGCATTTCCTATCGATTTACTCAATTTTACTACACTGCATTTACTTACATTGAACTTCATCTGCCAGTTTACTACCCATTTGTGTAATATGTCTAAATCTATTTGGAGTGTTTCCATTTTAGTGTCATCTGTAAATTTACTGATTTTGCTAGTTATTCCTACATCAAGGTTGTCTCTCTCTCTCTCTCTCTCTCTCTCTCTCTCTCTCAGAGAGAGAGAGAGAGAGAGAGAGAGAGAGAGAGGTACAATTTACAAGTAGGTGTTAATTTCCTGGATTACCTGGATTAGCTTGAGATCTTAAGGTAAAGGGTCCAGGTACGCTGGTATCCAGAGATTGGTCAGCGTTTTTTTTTCTCGCAACCTTCTTCGCCCGCACTCACATGGTAGCAATATAAATGTTTTATAATGCTATAGATTTACCAATTACCATCCCTATCCTAAATTAACCAAACATCACATTTGGATGCCAATAATCACCAGACAACAATTATGCATCATCAATTGAGAAATTTTACCTATTATCTTCTATGTTGATTCACTATATAAACACACACAAACTCATGCACATTCACATTTTCACGCACAAAATCATTCAGGAACACATATTCGTATTCCTACCCACAATGTCATTAACTCGCATTGCGTGTATTCACCTTGACGAACAAGTTCGGTGATTTATATTCATATATCTACACACACACACACTTTTAGATTACCACTCGACAACGCACATATATTCGAACATACATTCACAATTACACACTCGCCTTCACATTTCCAATCAGAATACACACGCACACACATTGATATTCCCTCCCACAATCGCACCCACACTCTAATGTTCTTTCAGAACCACACGCACAAATACATATTCGCATTCCTAATCACAAACACAAACACACATTCACAAAGACAAGTTATGTGAATGACCCTCTCATTCTCTCTATCACACACACACACACATACACACATACTCACACACACACAAACATATTGTACATTCATTATTAATTTTGTACATCAATTATACAAATACATATTTCCACTCACAAACGTACAGGCTTTATGCTCGTACATGCACATTCCTACTCGTGCATACAAGCTTGCACTGCGCCCCCCCCCCCCAACAGGCCTACGCAAGGCAGATCCAGCTCACACCCAATTAATTCATTAAGCTATTCAGTTTATTCTTGAAAGCCTACTGCTACTGAGCTGATCACTTTACAGTGTACTTTGCAATTTCTTTCACAAATATATAATTTTGTTCCTTCCAAATTATGACCCAAACGTACATGCCATTACACACGCACATATATACTCATGTAGACATGCATTTGAACATCCATATAACATTCGTAAACAAACATTTATTTACGCACATATACTGTATTTGCATTACTTTACATTACACTCACAAACATATTCATTTACACAAACACATGTAACTATCCACACATTGACGCACTTGTGCTTGTGAACGTCGTCAAGCCGTCTTATAGCACGTTATGCAAGTATGAATGACTTTAATTCTGTTGGATCATTATATCATAATGGTAACAGATATGTAGACAATAGACATGTGGAATAGGATACCTAGCACCATTGTGGGATCAAGCACGATAGAGAGTTTCAAAATAAAATTAGATAAACGTATGAACGAGATGGGTTGGGTGTGAGAGGGATCTGCCTTGTTTTGGCCAATCAACTTTCTGCAGACTCCCATATGTTCTTATAAGATGGATATGTAAGACGAAGAATATACACGCATATATAACGGCTATATATAAGCCTAGTTAGATGTATAAATAGGTATGTGTGAGTGTGTGTGGCGTAGGGAGTTGAGTGTGGAATAGGTCTGTATATACAACATGTAGGATTATAATTTAATAAAGTCCAACGTTTTTAATGATAATATAAATAATAATCCAAAGAATTTCGATTCAACAGTCTAATTGGCTGAATTATATGGCGATAAATACGAAAACACTTGTGGTGGTGTCCCGTAGCCTAACCAGTGTGGCTGGGCTGCAAGACACCACTGGTGGTGTCACGCAGCCCAGCCAGTGAGGTTGGGCTACGGGACACCACCAGTGGTGTCCCGTAGCCCAGCCTCACTGGCTGGGCTGCGGGACACCACTGGTGGTGTCCCGTAGCTACTTCGTATATGTATTGCACTAGCTTTAGGGATTATTAGAGTCATAGTCACAGGGTATCATAGTGTTGGGTGCTTCTAATTATTGAGTTGTTCTTTCCTACTATTTAATGATAGACAGTGGAGGGTACCTTTGATCGTTGTCTGAGTTATGTATGTGGCAAGTCAGAGCCTGTACGACTTCGACGGAACTAGGTAGCCTGTAACCCGTGTGCATATTTTCCTTTGCGAGCGTAGCAGTATACGAGCAAAGGGCTTTAGCCTACTCTTGCTCGTATGCTTGCTACCTCATTTTGTTGACCTTTGAGGAGCGCCAGGGTAAAGACCAGATACTTGAGATCTGGACTTACCAAGAGAGCCTCCTAGTCACTTAACGTAACATAAGGGAAATCTGTTCAGGGGAGACAGTAGGCTACGAGCATGCTTGCGCTCTGCCTAGGTTCCTTGTACCTTTTATACCGCTGCTAGACTTTATTAGTAGAAAAGACAGCATTGTGTTTATTAACTTTAACTGTGTATGCTTTAGGAATTATTCACGTATTATTTTAGCCTAGGTTGATGCATAGGGCACAACCCAGTTTGGCTGTTACGTTGGCTAAAGAAGGACTGTTTTGAGTGGCTGTTATTAGTGTTGTCACAGAGTTGTTGCACTCCCTTGTTTTATATATATGTATCCTACTTGTTGGTGTATTTAAGATCCACGCTTTGGTGTCCTGCCCCTGCATTATTTCTGTTCTATATTTGACGAGCATCTTAGAGCATCAGACGTTTCCAGAAGATTCCTTATCTGATAGCTGTAGGACTAGCCTTCAAGTGCTTTCATAGAGCATTGAAGAGTGTAGTGTTGAGTTCAGACTCACACTAAAGTTAACGTATGCATATACTCATTTATTAACCCTTTTACGCATTTATGACGCAGAGGTTGTGAGATTAGCAATAAGAAATAGAGTTCTCTCACTCTTATAATTACCTCTCCAAAATTCGTTTTCTGCCCACAGCTAACTCAAAGACAACTGCAGAGGTTGAAGTAACTAAAATAAAGGTTTCTAAATACCCCTGATGGTAACAAAGGCTTTAAAGTATCCCCAATAGGCTCAAAATCGCGTCATATGTCGGAGAGGGTTAAATCTTGTTATAGTTATTCAAGCATTGTTATTACTTAAGAGCATTTGATTAACGTAAAGTACTCCTGTTGTGAGTAGGCTTTGCCGTCACCGGAAAGCCTTTGTAGAAGTGCACTAAAACCCAGTTAATTTTTTTTTTTTTACAAATAAAAAAAAAAAAAAAAAATAGAAGGTCCCACCCCTTTCCCATTCTTAAGTAAGCCATTTTAGATTTCCAGAAGAGTGACCATTACTTGCATTACTGCATCTCCACAAACATTTCAGTAATGTAAGCATGTTTCCTTCTATTTTTTTTTTTTTTTTTTTTTTTTTTATTAAGGTGACAGTTACAAAGTGGTGTACAATCTATCTTATTCTAGTTTATCTTATTGTACCAGTACCTCCCTACAATCAACCTAGTTGTTCCCCAATTCGTCCCTCCGCCACGACCATTTCAAAGTCCAAGTCTCTCACTCTTGTCCTCTGTAGCGGGGAGGACCTTGTACCCCTGAGACATAGGAGTGCAGACCTGAGAAGAGAGAAAGAGAGCCGGCATCTCATCCAAGTTATTTCTTGGCTTCTATGCTAGCGCTTTTTCTCCAATATTTGTTCAGCTAATCTGGCATAGAAGACACTTGCAGAAGGTCCCATACCTCCCAACGATGACAAGACCAGAGGAGTAAAGCTTCCTTGATCCCTGTTCAAAATTCTTTCTTCATAAGCACGTTTTTTCTCACTTTCGTTTCTCAAGTATGCCGCCCTGTATCCTCGCTCACGATATGTTTGTGCTCTTGGGTTGAAGATTCTGATGTCGAAAAAAACCCGTTATCCCCTCGTCCAAAAACCTTGAGCACATACGTCCACTCTTGCTTCATTTGAAGTATTTGCAGTATTGTGGGCCAAGCGCTGTCCGTCCATAGGCAGAAGTTCCGGTTCGATTCTGACATCATGGCACGCCTCGTCCAGCATTTGTGCAGTGATGTCTCGTACTTCATCATGCCGGATACAGATGAATCCTCCTTTCTTACAGGTCATACAGTGGTCTGGGTTGTTTATTTCACCGCATGCACATTTCAGCGGCAGGTTCGAAACTGGCCACCCATACATCAAGGCTACGGCATCATTGAATTCTTGTTTATTTAAGCTGAAGCCTTTCTCCTTTTTTGGTAATGATGTGAGCCTCCCGACGATGAGAAGACCGGAGGAGTAAAGCTTCCTTGATCCCTGTTCAAAATTCTTTCTTCATAAGCGCGTTTTTTCTCACTTTCGTTTCTCAAGTATGCCGCCTTGTGTCCTCGCTCATGATATGTTTGTGCTCTTGGGTTGAAGATTCTGATGTCGAAAAAAGCCCGTTGTCCCCTCGTCCAAAAACCTCGAGCACTTACGTCCACTCTTGCTTCATTTGAAGTATTTGCAGTATTGTGGGCCAAGCGCTGTCCGTCCATAGGCAGAAGTTCCGGTTCGATTCTGACATCATGGCACACCTCGTCCAGCATTTGTGCAGTGATGTCTCGTACTTCATCAGGCCGGATACAGATGAATCCTCCTTTCTTACAGGTCATACAGTGGTCTGGGTTGTTTATTTCACCGCATGCACATTTCAGCGGCAGGTTCGAAACTGGCCACCCATACCTCAAGGCTACGGCATCATTGAATTCTTGTTTATTTAAGCTGAAGCCTTTCTCCTTTATTGGTAATGATGTGAGCCAATTTGAAGCCCCCGTGTCTTGTGCCATCTCAACTCTCATTTTCAGTTCTTCCCTACATCTGGTCTTAATTTGTTCTAGGCTATGTTTCTGTCTCTCTTCTCTGCTCTTTGTAATTTCCTGTCTTGCATTTCGTTGTTCCTCTTCGTCCACCTCATCATTTTCATTTTGATGTTGTGAATAGCTGCCTCCCTATTAATGGTGTTAAAGGCATTTGTTGCATCCACTAGCAGTACTGCTTCACAATCCTCCTCATGATACACCTTCCCCATTGCATGTATTGCTGCTTCTCCTCCGGCTTGCTGTCCTGCACATATTGTAAGTTGCCCACTGCTCTTTGTACATCTTTTTCAAATACGGACATGACTGCTTTTCCTATAATCCTTCTAAGAACTTCCCCAACGCCTACTGGTCTAACTCCTGGATTCTTATTTAAAGGTATCAGGCGACATGCTGTCAGAGCTTCTATGTTCACGCATGGTGATGATGCAAGTTTCTTTGCCAGCATTGCTATTGCTTCACAAAGGTCACCCGCGGCTGAACCAAACTTGTTTTGACTTAGGAAGATCCTCCAAGTCTTAGCATCTACTCCTGATGGACCTGCTCCTCCCGGTGTTTTCAGCGTTTTTCTCCATATGAGGTCCCCAGTTATATTCTCATATATCACCGGGTCTGGAGGAACATATTCCCCGTCTAGTTTGGCCTCATCACTTGCTGGTTTTGCTTCTGGGTGTTTCTCCTTTAGCTGGTCCAAGATGCGTCGATTCACTTCGTGCACCCCACTTGAGGCTTCCCCAGTGACCATTCTGACTGCCTGTGCCACTTTACCAATCCTCATGCTATTTCCCACTGATCGTGCCATATCATCTGGCTTCCTCTTTCTTCGTTGTTTTGTTTTCAGTCTTTGCTGGATTGCTCGTACTTGGCTAAGAATTTTGTCTAACTCCCCATTTTTCCACCACTCCATTCTCTGTTTCAGCGCTTTAATGTTCTCATTCAGTTTTCCCTTTGGTCTTTTTCTTTGAAGGAACAACTGAGGAATGAAAGAAGCTATCTTGATTGCCACGTGCGCCAAAGACAACTTTGAACATACTTTAGGAACATACGTCTGAGTTCCCCCAGCATGTCTTTTGCGGCTTCACAAATCGGTAGTTCAAACTTATTATGTTGCCATTGTATCACTTCTGTATAGATTTCATTCACTAATGTTGTGAGTCCGTCACCAGAATGTCCCATCCATTCTCCACCATTCATGTTTACGTTACGAGGTCGTTCGTTCTGTTCACGATTTTCGATTATTTCTCTCTCATTATCTTCGTTTAGGCCTACACTATTGTCATTATTTTGTTCCACACCTCTATATTGTCTTGCGAATTATTGATTCCTGCGTTTTCTTCTGCGGGCTGCAGTTGTTGATTGTTATTTTCTGCATTTTCTCTAACAGGGTTTGCTTGTACATCTCCATTAACTACATTGTCTGTTTCACGGTTCATTTGTACTGCATCTCTCACTGCGTTTTGTCTGTCATCAGGATTAGTCCTCGACTGGGACCGAGTTAATATCATCTTGTCTTATTATCATAATTTCCTACCTATTCACTAATACTGAGTCTATCTATCATTTCTTCCTAAGGGACGAGCCTCTGCCCGATAAAGGTGAAAATGTAAACATCCTATGAGTAGCGTTAGAGATAGAAAGAGTAAGATAAGTTACTTAACTCACCTAGTATGATGCAAGGCTACAGAAGATCAGGCTATATTACAAGACAGTGAGTGCAAAAGAAAATAGAAAAATAAAGTAAAATAAAAGTAGTGTTTAAAAATACGCACAAAGAATAAACACGGGAAACAAAAAATATATATATATAATACAAAACGATTATTGTAGTGAGAAAGGAAATACACTAATTAAGAGAGTAAAATTATTAAAAAGACAAGTGTCAAAATAGTGCTAAGGATTAAAGAAGGATGTTAGAAATCTACTATTAGTTTGAGAAAAAGGTCCTGGTTATCAGTATGCACATAATATATCAGCGAATTATACCTTATTTTAAATAGTATACTTAGTTACTAGTTCGTTAGAGATAACTCTCACATGAAATATACCACTTCAAGTCTGATTTCCTGACTCGGCCATAAATCATATAAAACCCTACCTAATATAATCGGCCTGTTTCCTCAAAGCTAAATGACTCTATACAAAGCTAAAGAAACCTTGGCACTTTGAGCCGCTTTACATTCTAAATATGCCTAACTTTAAATGGAAACCAGCCAATTATGTCCAAAGATTTAATTATTTTCAAGACAAAAATATGTACAAAATAATACATCATGTTACTCATGTAATAGTAGCATGAGGGACATTGAGGAAAGTGGAAGGAAGAGGGAAGGAGGGAAGAGGGAAGGAGAGGGGAGGGAAGTGAATGTGAGGGTAAGGATGGGGAGGGGGGGGGGGAGGGGGAGGGTTGAATACTTGTTGTCACTGTGTTTCTCTCTCTCTATTATACAGTAGCTACTACTACTCTTACACAAACACACATTTATTTTTAAGCTGCATTGCATACAAAACTACCACTGACATTTTGTTTTCAATACAAATCTCCCCCATGGATTTAGATAAGAACCATACTTAAATACACTTTTGTTTTGCCTTTATACTGTCAGGTATCATATTACTTTAAGCGAGGGAAGGAGAGGTAGAGAGGGGGGGGGGGGAGTGTTGTGGTCAGCGAGGTTTATGGCTCCTTCCTCTATTCCCTTACTCCGCCTTTTCGCGTCTGCTGTACTTCGCTGTCTCTCTCCTGCATACTTCCCCCTGCTGCAGTCGTCCTCTCAGCATTAGCGCCATGCAGAATATTTCGGTCCACTTTCACACGACCAGCTTCTCCATGCACTGGCGGGATGACAGATGGGATGTGGGTGGGGAAGGGGGGGCACACCCTAGGGTGAGTGGTGTTGGCTGGAGACAGTCAAGGAGGGAGGGTATTTTGCCTGGCATCGGCTTGCCCCTCGTCCGTAGGCCTCCCTCGCTGCCTGGCACAGCACTCTTCAATTGTCCGTCTCTTCTTTCTCATGTTGTTTGATTTTGGTTAGATAGAACTCCAGAGTTTCACCTAATATCAAATCACCGTAATTTCCCACTCACCCTGTTGTATATTTCACAATTCCATCACCACCCCTTCCCTCACTAACTTGCTGTTCACCACGGAGAGAAAAATCCATAAGTCCTCTCCCTTCAAAGGCAATAAACCCAGTTAATTGATACCCCGTTATCCAGTATATTAACTCTGGAGGGTTTAAGCGTTTTGTTCACCGGCTTAATAGTTCGAGAGTTTGGAATTAGCGTACCGTTGTTGCAGATATAGCCTATCTTCTAGTCCATTATTAAGTGCCCTTGTTTATTTCGTTGTGCTGGTCGTAACAGACTATATAACCAGTCTTGCTAAAGCAGCCTCCCAGAAGCTGGGTGTGCTAAACTGCCTCAAGGGGTTCTTTACCCCTGCACAGCATTTTGCTCTGTACAGGGGCACAGTGCATCCTTGTATTGAATATTGTTCACATGTGTGGGGAGGATCCTCTCACACCGCACTCCTAGACAAAGTAGAAAGGAAGGTCTTTCGTATCATTATTTCCCGCCCACTCACTAACTCTCTGCAAACTCTCTCTCTTCGCCGCAATGTTGCATCTCACTTGCTATTCTACCGGTACTACAATAATCAGTGCTCCTCAGAGCTCTCCCAGTGTATACCACCTCCTCTACGTAGGGTACGTGGTTCCTGTCTTGCAAGACAATCCCACCCCTACCCTGTGCAACTCTCCAACCCAAGAGTGAAACGTTACTCTCAAACTTTTTTCTATCGACATTTTTCTATCGAAAAATGTACAAATTTAGCTTGCTGTCAAAACAAGAATATATATATGCTGGCTCGCTACCGCTCGCCAGGAAAATATTGACACCTGGATGGGGTAAATGTCTTAAAACAGTAGGCTGAATGGGGCCGAATGGATACAAGCCAAAGAGAGAGGGAGAGAAAGAGATAAAAAGCGAGGTGGGCTCCCTTAATATTTCTGTAATTAAAATCCTCTGTACATCATTCAGAAGAAAATTGCTAGATTAGTAACATATAGTACACTACTACACGACTTTAGTAGTGAACAGATATGAAACTGAAAATTACGAAATTAACTGATATAATCAATTTATATGCATCAATGCTAATATGTAAATCATTAAATGGATTGTATACTGTCCAATTAACTTCCATATATATGTGCCTATTCATTACAACTTTAGACGACGCAGTCGAGTACAAATTTCCTTTGTCCCCTCTACTCAATCCCAACGAAAAATTCACTTCAGATTACTTCAGATTTGGACTTCTCTACCGAGGTAAATTGTAGAGGCTAACTCCTTTGAAACTTTTAAAGCGAAAATGTACAAAACAATATTTCATATCTCAATACTCTAATTCATGATTGATGTTATTGAAATACTGCATCAAATATGTAAAATATGTGCTTGCATTTTTGTAATTTGAATACAAAAACATAGATGTAACTTTAGATAGGTACATTGTTTTCATTTACTTTTCTCATGTATACAATATACATAAGTACACTGTTTCGTAGCACCACATCCTTGTTTCTGATGTCAAAAAAATAATTTTAGAAATATAAAGGATTTACAGTAAATATAAATGTAACTAAGGTCATTATCTGTGGAGTAGGGCGAGTATATTTCTTCTATTCAACAGCTGAGGTCTGGTACTCTCTCCCAGTATCAGTCTTTCCCTCTTCCTATGACTTAAATTGCTTCAAACTCCGTGTGCCCAGGCATTTTGGCTCGAACGTACTTTGATGTTGGTCCTGTCACTCTTTCAACTCTGGGGAAGCACTCGCCACAGGTAGTTCTGCCTTTTGTCTCCCTCACTTACTGTCTTCGTGGCGCAATGCATAAGTGTGTTGATTTTCGGTGTGAGCTTGCTGGGTTCGAATCCCCGGACTGCCACATGTGTTTGTTGATTTCATTAATCGTGTTTAGGAGTAAAGTTGGTTGGTGGAGAGAACATAATAATTACATAGAAAACATTATAACATAATATATGACCGAATTCAAAGGCATACATTTGCTCATTGACTGCATCCACGATCAACAGGTAGACTCACAAAGTATTTATAATTCCTCTAAGGTCCATTATCTTACCATCAATCAAGCGAACCGGGGAAACAGAATTGCGGACATGTGCTGCAAGTGAGCTCACCCATTGTAGCACCAAAATGTCGTCCAGAGGAAAAAAAACAAAAAAGTCGATCTCTCTTACTGTAGGTGATTTAGTGTGCAGGAAATCCATTTTTGTTTAAATTATTGTTTATAAAATTGCTTGTGAAACATCAGTGTTAAAGTTGTATAATCTTTATTTTATTAATTTCACCACAACACCAAACACCCCCAAATGAAATTAATTAAAGTATATATGATCCACCGGGATTCGAACCTGGGTTATCACACACAGATTTTTGCCAAATGAGTTGCCAGTAGTTGCGAGGGATTGGTTGAAATAATGATCTGGTTAATTTGTCCAGTCATCGATGCGCTCAACAACAGCAATAGGAAGAATTTATTACATACGAATATATTTTTTCAAATATCCTTGAAAAAGTTTCCTACTAACACTCCTAACAAACCACCAACCACGTGTCAACCAGTAAAGTGGCAGATGCATTTTAACAGTGACAAATGCAAGGTATTAAAGATAGGGAAGACGAATACTAATGCAAAATATAAACAAGCTAATGCTGAATTAGAAAACTCAGACTGCGAGAAAGATTTGGGTGTGTTTGTTAGCAACGATTTGAAACCTAGAACACAGTGTATAAGCGTACGTAACAAGGCAAACAGGATTCTGGGGTTCATCTCAAGGAGTGTGAGTAACAGAACTGCCGATGTTTTCTTGAAACTTTACTTGTCATTAGTGAGACCTCATATGGATTATGCTGTTCAATTTTGGTGTCCTTATTACAGAATGGATATAGATTCCTTGGAGAGAGTACAGCGAAGAATGACAAAAATGATTCATATTATTAGAAATCTACCATATGAAGAAAGGTTGAACAAATTAGGCTTACATTCGTTAGAAAGACGCAGAGTTAGAGGGGATATGATAGAAGTGTTCAAGTGGTTCAGTGGGGTAAATAAAGGAGACATAAAAAATGTACTGAAGCTCAGTGATAGCAAAAGAACTCGAACAAATGATTATAAATTAGATAAATTTCGTTTCAGAAAAGATATAGGCAAATATTGGTTTGGTAACAGAGTTGTAGATGGGTGGAATAGGCTACCAAGTGATATAGTGGGATCAAGAACGATAGGGAGCTTTAAGATAAAATTAGATAGGCATATGGACGAGATGGGTTGGGTGTGAGGGGGATCTACCAGGTGTGGGCCAATCGGCGCTCAGCAGATCCCCGTTATCTTGTGTTAATCTCTGACCGTTTTGGTGGGGGCAGTACTCAAGGTATTAGTGAGTTGGGCCTATAAGTGGGCCTTGTAATTGGGGTTGGGTGTGACAGGGATCTGCCTTGTATGGGCCGATCGGCTTTTTTCAGACTCCCATTTTCTTATGCTCTTATGTGTCCTGTCCCCTGCGGAGGCCGGCTAGGTCACGAGCATAAACACTGCGACGCCAACCAGATAATGTTCGCCCCTTCGTCTCTAAAGGTTTTATTAAACTTTTAATTCAAACTCACAATGATATCTTTATTTCATCCTAGCTACCGTCAGACGATTTTATTCAGCTTAGTATAAACCTCTCGTGATGAAGGAGTTGACGTTATCTGGTTGATGTCGCAGCATTTATGCTCGTGACTGTACACTCGAATACCATATTCTCTAGCCCACTCCTCTCTGGCAAGAGGTGAGGCCAGGACCCTTACTGGACGGCGGCCCACAGTGATAGCTAGGGGTGGGGTAGAGGGGAGAGGGCAACGCACACACGAACACACTGGGAAGCATTTGAGGTCTTTAAATTCTGCCTTAGCCTCACAAATAAGTATGACATTTATCTAAGATTATTATTATTGCAATTATTATTATTATTATAATTATTACTTAGATACAAGTGCCATAGCCAAGATTTAACTGATATACTCACTGTTCCATGCATCTCTCTCACTTTCTCTCTGAGTTCATAATTAACGTCTAACTATTTATATTCATATACATGTATATTAATATAATTATATTGTCTTGGTATTTATTACTTTACTTTTTTATCTCACAATTATGTTAACATTATTATGTATAGAGGACACATATGCTTCTATCAAGAAAACAATCCATGCGCGTACTGTAGGTTTAAAGTGAACCCTACGAATCACACAACATGTTTCAGACTGAAGTTGTATTCATGGGTATTGCTTTACCTGCGTAGGAATGAAACTTCTCTAACTGTAAGGATAATGAAAATCTTTAAATTGTTATACTAATTACCCTATATGAAAGACATAATTCAGAAAGTTACCAATGACATATATGACTATGATTATTTATTCACACACACACACACCCACAAATGTTTCTAATGAAGTTCTATTGTATTCCTATTCCATATTTCCTTCCAACATCTCCCTTTCACTCTATTTCATTCCCTCTTTGCCTCTCACCACCACAACCATTATCACCCTCTCCCTGTTTCTCTGCCTCCCAGTCTGTTATCCCCCCCCCCCCCACACACACACTCACGCACACTATCCTTATCTCTCTAACTCTCTCTCTCTGTGGATGTGTGTGTTCCAGTGTGCCATATCTATACTGATCTATTTTGAAACCTTTCCTGAACTTCAATTTTGATAATAATAGGAACTGCACTACCTAATAACTCATGGTTCACACCGGTAGTTATACTTACTCATGCTAAAGAAAATATTGCATATGTTTGTTCTCAATAGTATGGAATAAAGGATTTTAAATAATGCGAATTGATGCGAACAAATATCAGATATCAAATAACTACAAGAAAGTAACCAACAAAGATGCTTCCTGGATTGCTTCACACAAAATTTGCTACCCAGTGTGTTCGTGTGTGCGTTGCCCTCTCCCCCCCAACTCCACCCCTAACCATCACTGTGGGCCGCCGTCCAGTAAGAGTCCTGGCCTCACCTCTTGCCAGAGAGGAGTGGGCTAGAGACTATGGTATCCGAGTGTACCCAGGCCTGTAAGATTGGAGTTGGGAAGGAACTAACGTCACTAAAGAGAGGTGCTAAGGCAGAGAGATAATACGAAAAATAAATAAAAACGTTTCAAAGTATAATATTTAACTGCTATAACTCTTCTGTCATTCATATTATTGTTCTCAATCTCCGTATTACTATAGTCCGTTCATTCCAGGTTGGGCAGAAATTGTAACCCCTAATCTCTCATAACTCAAAAACGACTAGTTTAATGAAGTTAATATTTCTACCAAGACGGTGATGATCATGGCAATGCTGATAACGGTAGTGGTGATGGTCGTTGTAATGATATAGATGGTGGTGATGATGATAATGGTGATGATGATGGTATTGGTGTTCATGGAAATAATGATGAATGTGGTAATGGTGGTGATATGATGATGGTACTGCTGATGATGATGATAGTAATGATGTTGATGAAGATAATGGAAATAGTGATGAATGCGGTATTGGTGGTGATGATGATATTGGTGATGATTGTAATGCTGACGAGGGTAATAGTGATGATGATGGTGGTGATGATAATGATGCTGTTATTATTAATTGTGATGATATGATAATAGGTGATATTTGTGGTGATAGTTTTATGATAATAGAATATGATATTAGTGATTATGATGGTTGTGACTGATGATTTTATGATACTAGGTGCTGTGGGGGTGATTGTAATGGTGACATGAAGGATGACACATTTATTATTACTACTACTACTACTAATACTACTAATAATAATACCAATATTAATACAAATAATAAATCATAATAATACAATAATAAGGGCGATAGTTAATACGATATATATATACTAATGCACAAACGAACACTAATATATGCAGCCAACGACAATAACAACTTCAACGAAAATAGCAACAACAATAAAAACAAAAACAATAACAATAAATAGAAGAAAAATAATAACAAAACGACAATAAAATAATTATATAGCAACAATAACAACAACAAACATGCCAACAAAAAAACATAAACAGCAACAACAACAACAACAACGCCATCGGACATAACGAAAAGTAAAGATCAGGCCAGGTATCTACTCGGAAATTCCCGGGGAAATCTTTATATTATTCACACTGTCCTTTATGAGTCCATGGTATCTTCCCATTACCCCTCTTCTCCCCCCCACCCCCACCCTTCCTCTTAACCTTCCCTCCTCAACCCTCCCCCTCTTACTCTTAACCGCCCTTCCTTCCTCTTAACCTGCCCCCAACCTTCCTCCCCTTACTCTTAGCCTCCCCTCCTTTCCTCTTCCTCTTAACCTGCCCCCAACCTTCCCCTTCTTACTCTTAGCCTCCCCTCCTTTCCTCTTCCTCTTAATCTCCCCTCCATAACCCTCACCCTCTTACTCTTAGCTTCCCCTCTCTTCCTCCTTATCTCCCCTCCTCAACCCTCCCCCTCTTACTCTTATACTCCCCTGCTCAACCCTCCTGCTCTTACTTTTAACCTCCCCTCCCTTTCTCTTCACCTCCCCCTCTTACTCTTATCCCCCACCCCCGTTCCTCTGTACCTCTCTTTCCTATTACTGCCTTCATCCTTCCCCCTTCAACCTGCCCCTATCCTCTCAACCTCATCCCTCCTCTTAAACCCCCTTCAACCCACCCTTTCTTCCACTTTCCTCCTCCTCCCCCATTTTCCTCTTAACTTCCTCCCCTCCTCTAACTCGTCTCCTTCACCCAATTACTCCCTCCCCCCCTATCCACTTAATTACCCCTTTCCCCTCAACGTCCCCCTTTATTTAATTTACCCCCTCCTCGACCCTCCCCCTTTGCATTTTCCCCTTGCCCTCCCCTCCCTCCCCTTTTTCACTTACCTCTCCCCCTTTTCTCCCTTTTTACTTACCCCCTTCTCTCCCCCCACCTGCTTCCACTTACCCACTCCCCAACCCTTCCCCCCTTTCCACTTAACCTCCCCTCCCCCCTCAACTTCTCCGCCTTCTTCTTATCCTCCCCTCCTCAACTTCCCCCCTTCCTCCACCCCTTTAGTTTGATCTCCCTTCCTCCAGTTAACCCCCCCCCCCCCACCCCCCGTCTTTCCACTACCCCGCCACTTACGCTGTCCTTCCCTCTCTATATAAGCTGGATGGAGGGCGGTAAGCAAACAGAAGCGCCGTTTCGTTCCTTCTGCAGTCACCGCGGGAACTGAGTACCTCGCCATGAAGCTGGTAAGACATATTGAGATCATAGGAATATACAGTATATTTGTATAGCTATCTTCTACCTTACACAATCTAGCCACTAACACAATCCTTAGCCCCTTCAGTTTAATTATTAGGACTAATTTATTCGTTTTATTCTCGCTGTTAATAGACGATCTTATTTTGTTTAGCAAGGAGTTTTGGAAGTCAGTGTGTTAATCGAGATATACTTTAAATTTCTGATTCTTGGAGGACCTTCCAAAGCTGAATGTATTCATCTAATGATAGCCTGAATAATGTAGAAACAGGAATCTTAATACTGAAATGGTTAACTGGAACACAACCCAAGCCCTGGGACCTGGCTACGAAAATAATAACATTAAACATTTTGGGAAAATTTCTATTCCTTTCTAAGATATCTAACAAAATTATTCTCTACAGCAAACCCCAAAGACTATTTGCAAACACTCACATAGGCCCTTATAAGACTGTCGTTAATTTGATGCTGGTAAAATCATTCTATAAAAATCTGTTTACACGTTTCTAAGATTTATAACATAACAAATCCAGTTACTATTACTTATCCCCACCTACGTTGTTGTTTTCGTTATTGTTTCTGTTATTGTCTAACATAAGACATTAGGTTGTCATAATTAAACATCAAAAGTAAAACATATATTTTTAGTTCCATTTTTGGGTATCAATCACTAGCATCAATTCGAGCCCAAACATATTTTCTAAGACTCGCATGAGAAGCTGATTTGTTATTAATCATTTGAACCGTTTCTAACATCGAATGTATAACCAGTAACTCAGACAAAATGTTTGACCATTTTGTGAAACGTGAATGAACCACAATAAAATCCTCGACTAAAATTGGTAGGTTAATTGGTATATATATTTTGTATAATCTCTAGCATAGCAATACACTCAAGCATTTCATTACTTATCATACAAGTTTGAGACGTTTATGATTTAGAGTATTTTTTAGTATATCACATTTATTAACCCTCGAGCCCAAGCCTCTGATACGTTTATGATAATCAAATAAACATCAAGGTTTTCATAATGAAGCTAGCAAGACTAATTTTAAAATGTATTTCTATTCTCTTAACAAAATTAAATAAACATACTTAAAACATTAAAATCCCTTCCCTTGTCTACATTATGAAATTCCAACCAATGTATGTGATTTAATATTACCAAATACTTCAGAGATAATTTCCAAATATATATCATTTAAGGTACGCATTTCACTTCATTTCTGCTGACTTTCTGAAACACACACACACAATATATATATATATATATATATATATATATATATATATATATATATATATATATATATATATATATATATATATATATAGTTATGAGTACTTCAGCAGTAGATTTTGGGCACTTAAACCTCCACATCAAAAGGAAAAGAATTGACAGGGCGCCAGGCAACATCTTTATTTTTCAAATTTTCGGCTAACCTTAAGCCATCATCAGGAACAACATTCCCTAAAAATAAGTAATATACTATTAGAACAACGCAATTTGTAAAAAAATAGGGTAATGATTATCGAATCTATAAAAGGTTAAACTTACTAAATACAAACAATCCTATATTAATGTCTCACTACCGGTATATATAAAATTAAAATTCATACACTAACCATGTAAAACCAGTGAAGATACCGAAAAGCAAAATAAAGACCATCACAATTGAACTATAACAAATATTTTAACCTTTGAATACAAAAATTGTTTCCATAAATTCAAAACAAAGTCACAACACAGGCTAATACCATAGAAACTGAATAGAAACTATTCTGAGTGACCGAAACAGATTTAAACTAATAAAAGGTGAATTGTTTGATGTAATTATCAGAGGTGAGGATAAATTAAATAGGATTCTACGATCTATTAAGGACAGGATAGGTATTGACAGCTTCAACTTCTTATATGCGTCTGGCTCAGCTCCGGGAGTAGTATATGGGTTACCAAAGGTGCATAAACCAGGAATTCCACTCAGGCCAATTGTTTCATCTATAAAGACAGCGGGGTATAATTTAGCAAAATTTCTTCAACCCATAGTTGCTCCTCTTACAACTAATGAATATACAGTACTCAATTCTAGTAGTTTTGTGAGGGAAATTTCGAATCTTGTGTTGCCTAAACATTTTGTTCTTGCCAGTTATGATGTAGAGTCACTTTTCACGAACGTTCCTCTGAGTGAGACTTTAGAGATTATTTTGGATGAATATGATTCTAACAACTTTTTCAATATTAGTAAGGATATAGTTAAGAAATTGTTCTTGTTTGTAACTGCAGAATCTTGTTTTTTGTTTAACAAAGTATTGTATAGTCAAATTGATGGAGTTTCAATGGGGTCAAGTCTAGGTCCATTGTTTGCGGGTTCATTTTTATGCAATAAAGAGGTTCAGTGGCTTGATGAGTGTCCCCTATCATTCAAACCTATTTTTTATAGGAGATATGTGGATGATACATTTTTAATATTTCGAGATGTAGAAGATAATATAAGTTTTTTTGAATATATGAACAAGCAACATCAAAATATTAAATTTACATGTGATAATGAAGAGAATGGTCACTAGCATTTTTGGATGTTAAAGTGATAAAGACAGATCAGGGATTAGCTACTGAGGTTTATAGAAAGCCCACTCATACAGGATTAGGTTTAAACTGGCTTAGCTACTGCCCTAAGATTTTTAAGATTAATTCAATAAAGACACTATTAGAAAGAGCTTATGCTGTTTGCTCCAGCTATGTTTCGCTACATGTTGAAATTGAAAAATTAAGGAAATATTTTATGCTTAATAACTATAAGGAAGATATATTCAATGGTATACTTAGACATTTTTTGTATGTAAAACAAGCTCAGGGTGTTCAATCAAATTTTGATGTAAAAAAGAAGATAATTTATGTTAAAATGCCTTACTATGGATCTATCAGTAATGAATTTCGTAAAATTGCACTAAATGTTCTGAAAAATAGTTTTCCTGCTGTGAGCTTTAGATTTGTTTTCACCAATAAGTTTAGAATTGGGTCATTTTTTAGCTTCAAAGATCGCGTGCCTGACTTTCTGTGTTCAAATATTGTATACAAATTTACTTGTCCTAGCTGTGAGGCTAGGTATTTGGGATGCACTAGTCGTTCCTTCAAAATTAGGATATTTGAACACCTGGGTAGGAGCTACCGATCGGGAAAGTTTTTACAGGCTATGGCGTTTTCGGCTATTCGAAATCATTCGCGTGAAGAGGATCATCTCTTTAGTGTGGGTGATTTTGAGATAGTCTCTAGGTTGGGTAGCCAGTCTGATGCATTGATTGGTGAGAAGTTGTTAATTAGTAAACTGAATCCTGAAATCAATCTTGCAAATAGTGGTTCATAGATATATGTTTGGTCAAATTTCAAGGGTTTGTTCAACATGGTTAGTGGTTCATTTGTTTGGGAAATTGTTTCATGGGAGTTTATTTTAGCCGCATCTCGGTTCAGGTTCCTCAGTTCTCTCTTGTTCCTGGTGCTGATGAGAACTCTTTTCTGGGTAAGTCAAGTATAATGATGGGTTTAAACTAAATATTTTTGCTTTAGTCATTGGGAGTGATGTGTTTTTTGTGTTAAATCTCTAGATTGGGTTGAATTTCAGTCTCGTATTGCTATGCTATATAAGATTGATTTAGGCTTAGTTTATTAATGTTTTCATGTTTTTGGCTAAGAGTATCATTTGTGTTTGGATTTTTGGTCAGGGGTTATGTAAGTTAATGCTAGTTATCGAAATATTATTATATAGTTTCCTTACTGATAAATCAATGGTGTTAGATAAATTGGGAGATCGTTTCTTGATCCGTTGTATGGTATTAGCCTGTGTTGTGACTTTGTTTTGAATTTATGGAAACAATTTTTGTATTCAAAGGTTAAAATATTTGTTATAGTTCAATTGTGATGGTCTTTATTTTGCTTTTCGGTATCTTCACTGGTTTTACATGGTTAGTGTATGAATTTTAATTTTATATATAGTGAGACATTAATATAGGATTGTTTGTATTTAGTAAGTTTAACCTTTTATAGATTCGATAATCATTACCCTATTTTTTACAAATTGCGTTGTTCTAATAGTATATTACTTATTGTTAGGGAATGTTGTTCCTGATGATGGCTTAAGGTTAGCCGAAAATTTGAAAAATAAAGATGTTGCCTGGCGCCCTGTCAATTCTTTTCCTTTTATATATATATATATATATATATATATATATATTATACAGTATATGTTTACACATTCAGGGAGAGAGAGAGAACAACATTTGTGGCAGACATACATGTTCTAAGCACATTTGTTTTTCTATACTTCGGAAATTATTTACTCTCTCTCCTTTCAGTTATGGAATGTCATTACATTGTAACAATGACGTGATATGGTTCATTGAAATATGTTTCGTGAATCTTTTGTTTCACGACAATGTTGAAATTGTGTTTACATATGAGCTTAAATAGTTGACAATTGTATGTTTAATACTATAGTTATATGCTACTGCATACAATGTTGCATATTAACAATATGACTTTAACTTTATTTTTTATTTTATTTTTTATGTGAGTGAGGGAGGCAAAAGGCAGAACCGCCTGTAGCGAGTGCCTCCCCCAGATTTGAAAGAGTGATAGAGTGAAAATCAAGGGACATTCGAGCCAAAATGCCCTGGACACACGGAGTTTGAAACAATTTAAGGCATATGAAGAGGGAAAGATTGATTCTGGGAGAGAGTTCCAGAGCTCAGCTGTTGAATAGAAGAAAGTCTGAGAGTAACGTTTCACTCTTGGGTTGGAGAGTTGCACAGAGTAGGGGTGGGATTGTTTTGCAAGACTGATACCACGTGTCCTACGTAGAGGAGGTGGTATACACTGGGAGAGATCTGAGGAACACTGATTATTAAGGTAGTGATAGAATAGCGTGAGAGATGCTACATGCCCGCAGAGAGAGAGAGATTGCAGAGAGTTGGTGAGTGGACGCGAGTTAATAATACGAAAGGCCTTCCTTTCAACTTTGTCTATGAGTGCGGTGTGAGAGGATCCTCCCCACACATGTGAACAATACTCAATACAAAAACGCACCGTGCCCCTGTACAGAGCAAGAACCTGTGCACGGGTAAAGAACCCCTTGAGGCGGTTGAGCACACTCAGCTTCTGGGAGGCTGCCTTAGCAAGACTGGTAATATGGTACAAAGGAGTACAAAGGAAATCAAGCAACAACAGATCTAGTGACCCTTCTAGGTTGCTTGTCCTCCAAAACACTGAGGATCAAGTGTCCAAACAGTGGTTTAGATTGGGTAAGGGAACATTGGAAAGGGAATTACTGCCCTGGATCTAATGTCCATGGCAGGATTAGGAAGTTAGTAGGGGACATATGGGTTAGTAACTGAGGGGGGGGGGGGATAAAATAAAGTTATTCATTTACAAACGCAGTCAGTCGCGGGTTTGATGCGAGATATTTGTCTAGGCGGAGTTTAAATTAATCAACGGTGCTGCAGTCTATAACGTTTCTATCTGCAGTCTATGGTCCCTACAAGTGAGAGCAGAAGAAAAATAGACACCAAGTATATTGAGAGAAGATGAAGGATTGATATTTTTATTGTTGAAGGGGGTAGTGCTGTTTTGGGGGGCTATATATGTATTTATGATATATATTTTTTAGTTTCCTCGTTAGACATCCATCATGCTGAAAACAACACCCCGATACCCCTTTCAAGATAAATTTGTTAATTTTTCGGTAGGCCGGTTCCTTCTAAAACTACAGGCTTGCTATTGCTCACCAGGAAAACATCGACAACTAAATGGCACAAAAGGTCTTAATATTTACAAAGAAATGAGGCGAAAGTTCTCAAAATCGGAACGAATGTCTTAAAATCTCGAAACTAATATGCTAAACACGAGAGAGAAGGGAGTCCAGAAAAAGCGACTACCTCCCCCTTAAAGAAAGCGTATATTATGGGTTTCCTTATGATTATTTTGTCTATCTCCCATCCAAGTGGATAGAACACGTAAGCAGTGATCGGCAATCCTTCCAGGGGAGCAAACCTTATGCAAATCCTTAAGGGGGGTCACCGGATTTTTTGTTTTATCTTTCTCTCCTTTTCTCGCTTTCCCTGGCTAGTATCTATTCGGCCCCATTCAGCCAACTGTTTTTAAGACTTTTATCCCCATCCAGGTGTCGTTTTCTTCCTGGTGAGCGATAGCGAGCCAGCATTGTATGGAGAAATCCGGCTTCGCCGGAGAAATTTTTCTATCGAAAAATGTACCAATTTAGCTTGCTGTCAAAACAAAAAAATATATAATTATGCTGGCTTGCTACCGCTCGCCAGGAAAATATTGACACCTGGATGGGGGTAAACGTCTTAAAACAGTAGGCTGAATAGGGCCGAATGGATAAAAGCCAAAGAGAGAGGGAGAGATAGATAAAACAAGCGAGGTGGGCCCCCTTAATGCCCACCTAGGGGTGAAGCACGTTTGGTGGATGGACTAGCCACCCTACACCGTTGAAATAATAGTGTTAAGGGGAGGCAGACCTTTTTTCTGGACCCCCTTCGCCGTAATGCTTAGCCCCACTATTTTTGAGATTATAATACGTTCGGCCCATCAGTTTGGCGATATTAACACCTTTCGCCCTATTTCGTTGTTAATTTTATGGCCTTTCGTGCCATTTAGGTGTCGATTATTTCCTGGCGAGCGATAGCGAGCCTGCAATTTTAAGAGGAACCGGCCTTCGGCCGGGAAATTTTGTTACCGAAAAATTTACAAATATATCTTGAAGGGGGGTCTAGGGGGTGTTTTTCTAAGCTTGATGGAGGTCTAGGGAGGAAACAACAAAAAATATCTGAATAAATGAATTAATAGGCCAAACAAACGGTCTGCCTCCCCTTAATTAATTAATGTTTATATTATTTCCACAGACCAACTTGTTCCTGGCACTGTTTGTGTCTGTCTCGGCACTACTGGGATTGGCCCGAGCACTGCCCGAGCCCTTGGCCCTGGCTGACCCTGTGGGTGGAAGACATCACTACCACCATCGCCCTCACTACCACGGACACCATCACCATGGACATCATCACCATGGGCACCACTACGGATAGACTGAAAAATGGTATAAAGTAGGGGAAGGTTACTCCAAAAGTCGACCCCTACCATTCGATGAGCCTAACCCCCAAATCACAGGAATCGGTACCATCCAAGGAGATCAAACTGTCTGCATAATTTCTAATAAACGGCTATTCAAATATATGAGAACTCAGTATCCAAGGCTATCATGTCGAAATAACATCTGCACAACTACAGTATATGCATAATGTGGTGTAGCTCATAATTGTAGCCCTTTCTGATGGGGCCGATTATCACCATGCATGACAAAAAAAAAAAAAAAAAAAAAAATATATATATAACAAAAGTGGGGATTGAACCTGAGTATATAGATAGATAGTATATAGATAGATAGAATGAACTACTGTATACTGCAACCACAACCACGGAACAAGTTAGGAAGTTGCAACATTTACTACCCCTGCTATCATCACCACTGCTACAATTATCACCATCACAACTGGTAGACAAGTTCTATTGAAAGACAGTTTATAATTACGGTAATTCTTGGTCTACTGTACTTCTACCACATAATTCTCACATTTGAGCATAATAATAGGCTAGTTAACCCTTTGAGTACCAGCGACGTGTGTTCTAATATATTCCAGCTATATTTAGACGATATTATGTAGCTTAAGAAGGATCTGTGGTAGTTAACCCTTTGTGGGGCGGAGTGTTTTTGGAGATCATAGGTCCAAATTTGCTTGATCCCTCGCATGATCAAATTTGGTCACTTGCCCTATAAAGGGTTAGAAGGGTGGGTTGAGATAGTTTGAAGCCTTATTATTGCTAGAGGTCCTTCCTTAGCTTAATAAAATCGTCTAATAGTTGCCAGAAAATAATGAAAAGAACGTCTCTGGTACTGAACAGGTTAAAATCAATAGTTCGATGAACATATTGCAGGTAAACTGTGTAATTGTTTTGGGTGGGCAGTCATTAGACGACTTTCTTCAGTTAAGGGAGCCCACCTCGCTTTTTTTTCTCTTTCTCACTCTCTCTCTGGGTTGTATCCAGTGTCAATATTTTCCTGGCGAGTGGTAGCGAGCCAGCATATATATATATTTGTTTTGACAGCAAGCTAAATTTGTGCATTTTTCAATAGAATAATGTCTCCGGCTTCGAAGCCGGATTTCTCCATACAATGCTGGCTCGCTATCGCTCGCCAGGAAGAAATCGACACCTGGATGAGGATAAACGTCTTAAAACAGTTGGCTGAATGGGGCCGAATGGATACAAGCCAGGGAAAGAGAGAAAAGGAGAGAAAGATTTAAAAAAAAAAAACGGTGACCCCCTTAACCCGTCCAGCCCCGGCTAGTTTTGTAATGTTTGTTCACCAGAACCCGGCCGGTTCTCAAAAAATGGTTTTATTCCAGAAACAATAGCGAATGGGTTAGGAATGAAGGAAAAACCACGAAAAACCGCTCAAAAAGCTTAAAAAATGGTCCTACAGAGCCCCCGAAAACGCATTTTACAGGAGTAAAAAATTGAAGGCAATTACCCCAAAAAACAAGGTTATTGCGCGCTCACGCGCACGCACGTGGACTTTGAGAGTTTTCAACCATCGGCACGGTTGCGTGGGATACGTACACAGTTCCCATACATATCTGAGCCCTCTTGAGTGGCTACACCTGAGGTTACGGTCGGCGCAATTAGGGTGACGCGCCAGGCGCGTCTCTGGGGCTGTGCGTTACATACATCGCCGACGCGCCAGGCGCATCGCTGGGGCTGTACGGGTTAAAGAAGGAATTATGGGAGTCTGAGAGTTACTTAAGAATTTTTAATCCCTTTTGATACCTAAAGATCCTTCCTAAACTGCAAAAAACAAGGTTAACTGTGTCATCGGGTCTAGTTACTCAAAGGGTAATTAAGCGGTCCCCAATGAAGAAACGGAGAGAGTCAAGACATGCGGGAACTCTTAATTCCCTACAGATAGTGTCAAATAAAAAAAGTGCGTTGTTGTTGGAATAATAGTAATACAATTAATAAAATGCATAATACTAGATGATATTTAGTTGTATATACATTATCCTTGCCTCATAGACAGTAGCAATTGTAATCCTTCATATCTGAGGACGCAATTATTCCTGTTATTCTGGCTATTTGTATACGATTTTATATATTTTGTGTTCTATGTGTATGAATGAGACAAAAGGCAGGCTGCCAGTGACGAGTGTCTCCCAAAAAAACAAAAGAGTGACAGAGAACCAGATAAAACAAAAAGTGGGGTCAAAGTGCCTGGACACACGAAGATTTAAGCAGTCAAAATCATAGGATGGAAGAAAGATAGATTGAGGGAGAGAGTTCCAGAGTTCACTTGTTGAGTAGAAGAAAGACTCAGAAAATTTGCTAATTCTTGGGTTGGGTTGAAGAGCTGGACAGAATAGGAGTGAAACTGAGCTGTAAGGCGGTTGCCTCGCACTCGCGGCAAGGGCACTGAGAGAGCCCTAAAGAACACTGATTGTTTTAATAGTGATAGAAGAGTGAAAGAGATGCAACATAGCGACGTATAGAAAGATATTATGGAAAACTAGTGAGGAAGTGAGTTGATTGCGAGAAGTGCGGTATGGGCGGAACCAGTGGAACCACCCAACACATGCGAACAATACTCGATACATGGGCCCACTGTGCAGAGCAAGAAGCTGTGCGGCGATATAGAACCCACAGACGGTTGAGCGCACTTATCTTCTGAGAAGCTGTTTTAGCAAGAGTGGTAATATTATCTTGCCAAGAAAGGTTGAATGACAAAAATACACCACGAATATTGAGAGAAGATAAAGGGTTGATTGGTGTTTTTTTTGAAGAGTTGATAGTCTTGTGGAGGATTGCAAAGGCTAGATAGAGGGAGAAATTGGGTCTTGGAGGCATTGAGAGTAACAAGATATTTTCTGCCCCAATCAGAAATAATTGACAGATCAGAAGATAGCTGTTCCATGGCCTCGTCACATCACGTGACCTTTGGAGTAATTGCATGCTTAGTTTTTGTGAAAGACTAGTTAAATGGTGTAAAGTAGAGTCTTCAGCATATGAGTGGATGGGACTAGAGGTACAGTTGAGATCATTAATGAATATTAGAAAGAGAACTGGAGACAGGACAGAACCTTGAGGAACACCGGAGTTCATAAGTTGAGGAAGTGAGCGCTGGCCGTCCTCAACTGCAAGTATGGAACAGTTAGAAAGGATATTAGAGACAAAGGCACATATAAAGCGATAGAAACCAAAGGAGAGTAGTTTGGAAATTAGAGATATGTGCCAGACTGTATCGAAAGCTTTCAATGTGTCTTGTACAATAATAGAAAGAGTCTCACCACCAAAGTCCCGAAACGAGGATGACCAAGAGTAAGTGAGATAAGCAAGGAGATCACCAGTAGAGCGGCTCTTAAGGAAACCATACTGGCAATCTGAAAGTAGATTATTGGAAGATAAATGCTTAAGAAATTTTCGACGATTTATTATGCAGTTTCGAATCCTGCATGTGAATCTGAGCATGTACATACATTCCAACTGTGCTATGGTAGCCTAATGTATAGACGAATGGCAAGAGTAATTAATGGGGCACTTAACCCTCGGGAAGGCCTTGCTATAAATTGCTCCTGAACCATAATTATTATTTTTTTCACCAACCAACTTTGTCTTCTAAACTCAATTAATGAAATCAACGAATACATGTGCCACTCCAAGGACTTGAACCTAGGATACTCACACCGAAATTCTGCGCATTTAT
Organism: Paralithodes platypus; assembly: GCA_032716605.1. NCBI lineage: Eukaryota > Metazoa > Arthropoda > Malacostraca > Decapoda > Lithodidae > Paralithodes > Paralithodes platypus. The sequence goes on from CM064487.1 coordinate 31,352,737, forward strand.
GCATTACGCTATCAAGACAGTTAAAGAATTATGACAGAGACGAAAGAGTTTGCCTAGGCAAGGAGTCAGAACAGAAGATTTTTTTTTTAGTACAACAGGAGGAACACCATCCGGTCAGTGGGTCTTCTTAGTATTAAGCCCAGAGAAGGCAGAAAGTACATCCTTGAAAGAGATTACGATATTAGGCAAATGTAAGTGAGAGGGAGGTGGAGAGGGAGGAATAGCACCGGAATCATCCAAGGTGGAGTTTTTAGCGAAAGTTTGAGCAAAGAGTTCAGCTTTGTCAGAGGAAGAGGAAAAGATGAGGAAGTAATATTATTGGAGAGGTTTTTGGCTAGATGACAGAAAGCTTGGGAAGAGGTAGAGTTAGAAAGTTCAGAACATTTGTTATTGATGAAAGAGTTTTTGGCTAGTAGAAGAACAGATTTGGCTTGATTCCGAGAAAAAAACAAAAGAAGCACAAGATTCTTTCGTTTGAAGGCAACGGTACCCTTTGAATGCTTCCTTCTTATTGCGGACAACAGTAGAACAAGCGTGAGGAATACTAGCTCAATTAACCCTTCTAAATACCACAGATCCCTCCTTAGCTGCACACAATTGTCTAAATATAGCTAAAATATAAATAAACACATCTTCGGTACGGAAGGGGTTTTTCTCGGAGGGATCACCACTCGCTGAGGCAGTTAAAAGACGCCAAATCTCCTCAAGAAAATTACATGCAGGTATGTGTAATGTGAGTCACGTTTAATGTGTGTGGCCGTGTTTTTGAGTCGACTAGTTACGAAACGTGATTAGGTAATGTGACGCATGTCCACGTGTGAGCATGCTGTACAGAACGCCTAGTCATGCCCCACTCTCGCTAGGATCGTCAGGGCAGGAACTTTGGCTGTAGTCTATGTAGAGTTTCCTAACTTAGTTCATGTGAGCCGTTGTACTATAAGTATTATGAATATGTATTTTGTTTTCATCTGAGCCAACGAGTTCTATTTTATATCATTAGTTATAAGTATTGTGTGTAAAACTTATTTGTAATGATGGGAAGAGAAACAGCCACAGTTGGGGGTCAGTGGGTGCGCCAGGCGAGAGATGGGCCTAACTCACTCGCATTCCTCCCTCCGTCAGTGCTAGGGGAGCCTTTGTGTATCCCAGAGGAGAGAGAGAAATTACGTAATGGTTGTCAGTGGGCAGTCCTTAGTAGTTCACGTTGGGCTCACTAGAGGGCCGGGTATAAAAGGGAAGTCTAGCCATTTTTTCATCAGAACTCATTAGGCAGAGCGACTTCTCATTTCCCTTGCTAACTATATATATTCTTCTGACTGATGGGAACTTTCTCTACTACCTTACATTCTTATCTCCTCTTTTCCCTGCCCTGTATAACTTCCATGGTCCCGTTGGTGCAGAGCTAGTCAGCCAACGTATTATCGCTTGAGTTCTCACGATACTTGCCTATTAGATAGCCTATTTTGGAAGGGTTGACTTAGAATAGGATTGATTTATGTTTGTTGCACTTGTATATGCATTTCCCTGTGTGTTATTATTATTATTCCTGTTTTCTGCTGGTCTAGGTAATGCTAGACTGGGGTAAGGCTTTTCTGTGTTACGAGTTGTTGTTTGATGCAGTGGTTAAGCGATAAACCTGCATACTCGTTTCGGTTCAGTGAAGCCTAGGTTGTCTTCGCGGCTGACTGTGTTGAGTTAATAATTTACAGTGCGTGAGGGCAAGAGCCTAACCACCCTGTATTTTATTAACAGTTTGTTTTTACTTTGTCAAGGAGCCGGGAGAAAACCAGATACAAGGGATCTGGATTTCTCAAAGTGCACTTGTTAGTTTTAACGTAATACTTTAAACAGTCGTGAGGACTTCGCTAGGCTACAAGCCGTTTTTGCTCAGTCACTGCTACCTTTTGCCCACAGTACCCCAGCTAGACTTTACTCGATTAGTAGATACAGAATAGTATTGAAGCTTTCCTTATGTATGATATTGTTTATGCACTATTGATTTCATGTGTTGCAAGCTTGGCTACTTTAGTGATTAGTGGCCCACGAGCACAATCCGAGTAGGCTATTGCCGTTGCATTTGCGGAGTACTTCTTTTTAATGTTTGCCATTTACTATTGCATATTCTTTTAATTATTCTTATGCCAATTTAAACCTTTAATAGTATTTAATTGCCAGTGTTTTTGCTTATTGAATTACTGTTCAAAATCCGATACGTACTTCTTACGAGCATCCGAGAAGCATCTAACTTTTTTCAGAAGATTCCTTGCTCGATGCTTAAGGACTATTAATTAACGTAACGTAATAGTGCCGATCCGAAGTAGAGGGTGGAGGACTTCTTAAGTTCATAGTCAAGGGTGGATTACTTCGGCTTCGGCCAACACTATTCTTTTGTGTTGTTGTTTTTTACTTCATTGTTTGATTGTTGACCAGACTAGATAATTCCTGTCTCTTTATTAGTCTGTTGTTGAACACTAGTACCGAGTTCTTGTATACCCCGTTATAGCAGATTGAACTCTGGAGGGTATTGGTGTTTTTTGTTCGGCTGGCAGTACTCAGGGGTTGGGATCGTGTGTTTCCGTTGTGGCAGCGAGCCGTATTCGAGTCCTGATTGAGAGCCCTTGTGTACCCGAGTGCCAGTTCGTAACAAATGGCGACCTTGCTTAGGATTTTGTGAACAGTATACATTTTTGCAGAGTTGTACAACATTTGTTTGTTTGTATTTTAGTGTGCATATTGAAGAATGTTTTTTTTTGTATGGCAATTAGTAAAGCATTTAAGAGACTCCAGTTAATTTAGTAATTAGTGCTTGCATAGGAAGTTTAACACTTTTGTCTCGAGAATTTTTTTGTGGACTTCAGTATGTCGTGCATTAGCACTGACGATGAGCGAGAGATGTCATTTGAAGGTGTGCCGTTAGTAACCAGTGAGGAGGATGCTAGAGTTTTTGTGAGTAAGCGGTACCACGTGACGGAGGAGAGGCTGACTGGGGTGGATGTTTGTGGCTTGCACCTGATAGCCAAGGTTTTGGGCATTTCCAATGTAGCAGGGATGTCCAAGGGGGAGCTGATTTCCTGGGTATTGCGTGGGCGACATGGGGTTTCGGGGGAGAGGGCGTTTGGGGGGGTTCCTCCCCAGATCCCCTCTCACTCGACTCCCACAGTGCCGTCCACTCAGTTACCGGAGGTTAGCACTCTCCCACAGAGGGATGAGAATTGGCAGATTGGAGTGCCCTCGGGTGGTGCACGTGGTGGTTCCCCAGTTTTTGCCCCCCCCTCCTTCAGTAGTGGCAGCTCCCTCTTCCTGCCTGTCTCCAGAGATGGTATTTAGACTTGAGCTTGCTAAGATTGAGGCTAGGAAGCAGGAGAATGAGACTAGGAAGCAGGAGGCAGGAGGATGAGACGAGGAGGCATGAGATTGAGGTTAGGAGGCATGAGGCTGAGCTTAGGTACGACTCTGAGAAATATTGTGCTAAATTGGATTTAGATAAGACTCGTGCAGAGTCGACAGGGACTCGGATGGGCCGTGAGGGCCAAGTAAGAGAACAGTCCTTGGCCCAATTAGTCAAATTGGTGCCGGTATTTAGTGAAACTGAAGTCACAGAATTTTGTAATCGTTTTGAGAAGAAGTGTAGGGAGCATAATTGGCCTGAAGAGAAGTGGGCAGCTCTAGTCTCCTCAAGACTTACGGGTAAGGGTCTGAAGGCTTATGATGCACTGCCTTTAGAGTCTTGCATTGACTACCCAGAATTGAAGAGAGCTGTCCTACGGGCATACGAGTTGCAACCGGAAACATATCGATTGAAGTTTCGGGGTGTTACAAAGACTAGGGAGGCGACCTTTCTTGAACATGCCCGGGACTTAAAAGATGCACTTAAAAACTGGACACGTTCTGAGAAAGCTGAGACGGCAGAACAGTTGACTGAGCTGTTTCTGCTCGAGCAGTTTTATAAGTGTACTGGTGCAGAAATGACTTTAACTATAAAAGAAAAGAACCCAAGAACTCTTCAAGAGGCAGCTGAGATGGCTGACCTCAGGTTGTCGCTAATCAGGGGATGTGAATCTGTAAAGCGTGTTGATGCAGTTCCCAAGGGGCGCGATACTCCAAACCCTCGAGCTCAGGACAATCACTATAGATATAAACCTCAGTTTAAAAGCCAAGATACCAGGACTGAACCAAAGACTACAGCCGTCCCATTACAGAAGGGTCAGAACTCCGCCCCTTATCGGAATAGACCGATAGGGGAAGTGGAATGTTTTCATTGTAGAAAGAAGGGGCATTATGCAAAATCTTGTCCTAGTAAGCCGCCAGCTGCAGCCGTGTCTTTGGTGCGCAGCATAGGTGTGGCTGAAATGTCGTCTGGATTTACCCAGGGTAGTTTGCCAGCGGCAGGGTCACAGGCTATGTATAAGACTCAGGAAGGCTCATCCCCTGTCCGTGATGTCTTTTGCACCCATAGAGGGACCGGTAGGGTAAGTTGGGCGGGTTGCCAGCATAAGGTGGAAGTTTTGCGTGATACTGGAGCTTCACAGACACTTTTGAAGAATTTCACGGGGCGACCAATTAATGCGGCACGGGTGGTTGTTGTTCAGGGTATTAATGCGACCAGGTCATACCCGTTGGTTCGTGTGGAGCTGGAAGTTGATGGTGTGATTAAGGACTTAGATGTTGGGATCGTTGAGAAATTGCCAGTGGAGGGCGTCGACCTTCTTCTCGGCAACGACTTTGCGGTGCCTACTTTAGACGTTCCACCCTTAGTCGTTGCCGAGAGGCCGGCCGATGTGAGTAGGGAGGAACAAGAGTGGGTAGTGAGTTGTCAACACCAACAGATGGCATGTGTGGTAACTCGTTCCCAAGCATTTAAGGTATCACAGCCTATTTCCCAGGCCACAGAACAGCGGAGGAAGGGAATTAAGGAGAAGCGGAAGGCTGGGAAAAGTTTGAAGAGTTTAGAACCAGTGGCTCTCCCAAAAGACCCAATAGCAGGACCTTTGACCGAGTCTGTTGTAACTCCAGTGCCTAAGACAGTTGATAAGGTAGTGGAGGAGGCAGAGACTCAGAGACAGCACCGTTACCTGCAGCGAGAAAACCGGATGTCTAAGTTGGATGTTGGGGGAGGGCATGAGTTGTTGACCAAGCAGTTAGACATGTTGGCTCCCACAGACATTCGAAAGTTGCAATTAGAGGATCCAGAGGTTTTGCAGTGTACCAATGGGGCTGTGGAGTTAGAAGAAGATAGGGATGCAAAGGCAGGGGGATTTTTTTTTCTTTAATGGAATTTTATACCACCGATATCAAGATCCTAAAAGGAACTGGGAGGGCGGATCAGGTACAGTTGACCAGCTGGTCGTGCCAGAGGGTTGCAGGGAAAGTTTGCTTAGGTTGGCTCATGATTCTCCATTATCAGGACATTTGGGTGCCAAGAAAACGGTGGCGGCTTTGGGGAAATTGTTTTGGTGGCCGGGGATGAAGTCTCATGTGCAGTCATGGATAAACTCATGTGATATTTGTCAACGTGTCGGAAAACCGAACCAAGTTATTCCTTTAGGCTCCGTTACACCCTATTCCTGTGATTGGGCCACCCTTTAGTAAAATTATTGTTGACATGGTTGGTCCACTCCCTCCCACTAAGGCTGGAAATAAATTTTTGTTAACCATAATGGATGTTGCCACTAGATACCCCGATGCATACCCTATGAAAAATGGAATGGCTAAGACGGTAGTCAGTAACTTGTTGTGGTACTTCTCAAGGTACGGGTACCCGGAGGAGATTCAGTCTGATCAGGGATCTAATTTCACCTCCAACATGTTCAAGCAAACAATGCAACAGCATGGGATACGAGCAGTAGTATCGTCAGCGTATCACCCTGAGAGTCAAGGGGTGCTTGAGCGGTGGCATGCTACACTTAAAAGCATGCTCAGGTGTTATTGTGCTGACAACGGTATGGATTGGGATCTTGGATTGCCTTATGTGCTGTTTGTTGCTCGGGAGGTACCTGGTGAGAGCCTGGGATTTAGTCCAAACGAGCTGATTTTTGGACACCGTGTCAGGGGCCCCCTTAACATGCTGAAAGAAATTTTGGAGGGGACTGTGCAGCCTTGTCCATTATTAAAGTATGTGCTTGAAAGCCGTGAGCGCATGCTTAAGAGTCTGGAGATGGCAGGTAGAAATTTGACAGAATCACAAGCTTTGATGAAGGACAGGTATGATCGCAAAGTGAGGCTCCGGAAGTTCACTGTAGGACAAGAGGTATTAATTTTGTTGCCTTTGGTTGGTAACCCCCTCTCTGCGAAGTACACTGGACCTTATAAAATTGTAGAACAAATTTCAGACTTAGATTACATTGTTGCCACTCCAGACAGGAGGAAAAAGAACCAGTTATGTCACGTGAACCTTATTAAAGAGTATGTGAGGCGCCCCTCTGAGCCTCTCACTGTCCCTGTGTTGGCTTGTTGCGGCCGTGGTGGAGAAGGAGAGGGGGACAGTCAAGCTTCAGAGGAGGATAGCTGGGATCAACATGTTTCAGCGGATCAGTGGGCGGGGAACTCGAGCCTTCGGGCTGACGAGGCTATAGCTCATTTGCCTGAGCCGCAGTTTGATGCTATCCGTCAGTTGTTCGGTTCATACCCCACTGTATTTGCTGAACACCCAGGCCTCACTACTCAGGCTATACATGATGTTGACGTGGGGGACCATCTACCCTTTAAGTCAATCCCGTACCGTGTGCCCCCCATAAAACTACCAGCTCTGAGGGATGAGTTGGAGTATATGCTCGGTAGAGGGTTGATAGAGAAAGGCACAGTTAAGTGGACTTCCCCCGTAACACTGCAGCCTAAGCCAGATGGCAAGGTACGCTTTTGTATTGATTTCCGTAGGTTAAACGGTTTGACTCCAACTAACCCATATCCTCTTCCTCGGGTTGATGATAGTGTTGACAAAATTGGTAATGCTCGTTTTTTGTCTAAAGTAGATTTAGTAAAAGGTTACTGGCAAGTACCTTTGTCCGAGCGTGCTAAAGAGGTATGTGGTTTTGTTGTGGACGGGAGTACCTACCGGTGCAATGTTATGCCTTACGGACTTAAGAATGCACCAGCAACGTTTCAGAACCTGATGAATGAAATTGTAAAGGACATTCCAAATTGCACCGTATATTTGGACGATGTAATCATTTATGATGACGACTTTGAGAGCCATTGTGAGCTCCTCGAGACCTTGTTCCGGAAACTTAGTGAAGCAGGTCTGGTAGTAAATTTGGCAAAGTGTGACTTCGAAAAGCCACTGTGCAGTACCTTGGGTTTGTAGTGGGAAGGGGACAGGTGTACCCTCCTCAGAACAAGGTACAGGCTATCAATAAATTTCCGCACCCAACCACCAAGAAGCAGATTATGAGATTCTTGGGTATGATAGGCTGCTACAGACGCTTCATAAAAGGTTACTCAACGGTATTGGCACCTCTCACAGATTTGTTATCTAAAGACAAAAAGTTTTTGTGGGCACCTGAGTGTGAAAAGGCTTTCACTTTGGTGAAACATTTGCTATGTACTCACCCGATACTCAGGGCCCCAGACTTTAACAGGCCTTTTCAGCTGGCAACAGATGCTAGTGGTGTAGGGGCTGGTGCCGTCTTGCTACAGACAGACGATGAAGGTGTGGAACACCCAGTAAGTTTCTTTTCTAAGAAGTTCAATGCTGCCCAAAGAACTATTCTACAATAGAAAAGGAATTACTGGCGATTGTGCTGTCGCTCAGGCACTTCGAGGTGTATGTTCCAGCCTATGGCCCAGTCGTGGTTATCTACACTGATCATCACCCTTTGAGATTCCTGAATCAATTTCACAATCGCAATATGAGGCTGACCAGGTGGTCTTTGATGTTGCAGGAGTATAACCTGGACATCCGTCATATTGCTGGATGTGACAATGTGATCGCGGATTGTTTATCAAGGGTGGATGATCAGTCGTAGGCTATCACAGGTGTGTGGGTTTGAGTGGAGGAAAATAGGCTGCCCTTATAGTGCAGCCGGGAAAAACATATTAAAATATAAAAATCATATAAAAACTCTTTCTTTTGATATAGGTAATCTTATAAGTTTGTCATAGCCTATAGAGTTTGAGTAGTCCACGAACTATCAAACGGCTGAGCTGCTGTAAGCTCGCTCTGGGAGCATGATATTGTGTCTTTTTGCTATTGTTGGGAGGAGTTATAAAATGTGAATTTTGTTTTTAATAATAAGATGTGTTTTGGTGATAAACTCAGCTTTGTTTTAGTGCCATGCGGTCGCTGGGTGTGAGGGGCTTGATGGGGTTCTGTGTTGGTCAGATTTTAGCTCAGGGTTGAGCGAGTAAAATCTTGGGGGAGGTGTGACGCATGTCCACGTGTGAGCATGCTGTACAGAACGCCTAGTCATGCCCCACTCTCGCTAGGATCGTCAGGGCAGGAATTTTGGCTGTAGTCTATGTAGAGTTTCCTAACTTAGTTCATGTGAGCCGTTGTACTATAAGTATTATGAATATGTATTTTGTTTTCATCTGAGTCAACGAGTTCTATTTTATATCATTAGTTATAAGTATTGTGTGTAAAACTTATTTGTAATGATGGGAAGAGAAACAGCCACAGTTGGGGGTCAGTGGGTGCGCCAGGCGGGAGGCGGGCCTAACTCACTCGCATTCCTCCCTCCGTCAGTGCTAGGGGAGCCTTTGTGTATCCCAGAGGAGAGAGAGAAATTATGTAATGGTTGTCAGTGGGCGGTCCTTAGTAGTTCACGTTGGGCTCACTAGAGGGCCGGGTATAAAAGGGAAGTCTAGACATTTTTTCATCAGAACTCATTAGGCAGAGCGACTTCTCATTTCCCTTGCTAACTATATATATATTCTTCTGACTGATGGGAACTTTCTCTACTACCTTACATTCTTATCTCCTCTTTTCCCTGCCCTGTATAACTTCCATGGTCCCGTTGGTGCAGAGCTAGTCAGCCAACGTATTATCGCTTGAGTTCTCACGAGATACTTGCCTATTAGATAGCCTATTTTGGAAGGGTTGACTTAGAATAGGATTGATTTATGTTTGTTGCACTTGTATATGCATTTCCCTGTGTGTTATTATTATTATTCCTGTTTTCTGCTGGTCTAGGTAATGCTAGACTGGGGTAAGGCTTTTCTGTGTTACGAGTTGTTGTTTGATGCAGTGGTTAAGCGATAAACCATCATACTCGTTTCGGTTCAGTGAAGCCTAGGTTGTCTTCGCGGCTGACTGTGTTGAGTTAATCATTTACAGTGCGTGAGGGCAAGAGCCTAACCACCCTGTATTTTATTAACAGTTTGTTTTTACTTTGTCAAGGAGCCGGGAGAAAACCAGATACAAGGGATCTGGATTTCTCAAAGTGCACTTGTTAGTTTTAACGTAATACTTTAAACAGTCGTGAGGACTTCGCTAGGCTACAAGCCGTTTTTGCTCAGTCACTGCTACCTTTTGCCCACAGTACCCCAGCTAGACTTTACTCGATTAGTAGATACAGAATAGTATTGAAGCTTTCCTTATGTATGATATTGTTTATGCACTATTGATTTCATGTGTTGCAAGCTTGGCTACTTTAGTGATTAGTGGCCCACGAGCACCATCCGAGTAGGCTATTGCCGTTGCATATGCGGAGTACTTCTTTTTAATGTTTGCCATTTACTATTGCATATTCTTTTAATTATTCTTATGCCAATTTAAACCTTTAATAGTATTTAATTGCCAGTGTTTTTGCTTATTGAATTACTGTTCAAAATCCGATACGTACTTCTTACGAGCATCCGAGAAGCATCTAACTTTTTTCAGAAGATTCCTTGCTCGATGCTTAACACCTTACGAGCGGCCTATGCGGTTTATTTATGTGTACCGCACAGCGGGGTGTTTTTAGCCAAAATAGGGCTGTTTACGTGATCATTTTCATGCCTAAATAAGACCCAGAACGTAAAACAAGTACCTATCCCTGAAAGGGCATAAACAGAGCTTTCGAATGACACCATAACGATCCTTGTATGATGGATAGTTTTCTTGCAATAACCGTGCAACGCGAGTGCAAAAAGCAGGTAATTCGGTACTTTCAGTACATAATTGAGTATGTAGCGAGTGAGAGAGTGAGGAGGGAGCTGAGATTTTGTGCCCGCGTCTGGAGCAGTCATAACTAGTCTCCTGCCACCACTTGTCTCTCTCTCTCAGCCACATTACGTGCTGAAATTGCCACTCGAGTTATGTCGAGCGCCGCCACATAGTCCAGCTTTATTTAACTCGACTTATGTTGCTCGCCGCTAAAGGACTATTAATTAACGTAACGTAATAGTGCCGATCCGAAGTAGAGGGTGGAGGACTTCTTAAGTTCATAGTCAAGGGTGGATTACTTCGGCTTCGGCCAACACTATTCTTTTGTGTTGTTGTTTTTTACTTCATTGTTTGATTGTTGACCAGACTAGATAATTCCTGTCTCTTTATTAGTCTGTTGTTGAACACTAGTACCGAGTTCTTGTATACCCCGTTATAGCAGATTGAACTCTGGAGGGTATTGGTGTTTTTTGTTCGGCTGGCAGTACTCAGGGGTTGGGATCGTGTGTTTCCGTTGTGGCAGCGAGCCGTATTCGAGTCCTGATTGAGAGCCCTTGTGTACCCGAGTGCCAGTTCGTAACAGTAAGTGTGAGCGTACCTTAGTTAAGGGGGAGGTAGGTTATCAGGCTTATATTGAGAATACACATGTAACCATATAGTTATTATTTTAATATGCAATTAAGTCAATCAAGGATCCTACTTTATGTGTGTGTTAATGATATTTTTTAATTATATATAAACTTGAAGAGTGAAATCCATGTTTACTCCAGATATTGGTATACTGTATAATTATGGGCTTATATCATTACAACTGAAGTGAGATATGAGAATGCAAAGTAAATTAAAGTCTCAATTGTATTTGACTTAGATTACATACAGTATATGGTAAATAAACTTCCATCTTCGAATGGATCATAAAGTTGTATATTGTGCTAGGTGTATATAATATGATAAATGTGAACATGAACTATGTAGCGTAAGGTTAATATTTCGATATAATATTTAATATTAGGAAGATTTGGAAAACATGCCTAAAAAATAACGATTCAATGAGAGAGGGAAATAATCCTGGGGGAAGAGTTTATAGACGTGAAACAAGAAAGAAATAAGTAGAAATGGAAGGAGGGATTTGGCTGAGAGAGGGTGGGAGTGTGGAGATGGAGTGGGAGGGCAGCAATGTTACCAACACAATTCGCGATTCTCTCTCAGGCAGGTGTAGCAGGACTTATGTCCATAACAGTACATGATATGTTCAACCGTCTCCGTGGGTTCTACACCCCCACACAGCTTCTAACTCTGTATAAGGACACTATGCTCCAATGTATTGAGTTTTGTTTGCATGTGTGGGGAGGCTCAACTCATCTGGCTAGCTATCGCCAGCCTAGACAATAACACTTTTGGAAGGGTAGAGTCCAAAGCATTTAGACTAATCAATTCACCTCCTCTTACTAATTTTCTACAATCTCTCTCTACACGCCGCAATGTTGCACCTCTCTCACTCTTCTACCGCTATTACAATAATACATGTTCTTCAGAACTTTCTAAATGTTTACCTCCTCCATTACTGAGAGTGGGGGTCAATCGAATATAAACACATTCCCACCTCTATTCTATCCAACTCTTTATCCCAAGAGTGAACCAATTTCCACAGCTTTTCTTCTACTCAACAAGTAAGTTATGGAACTCTCTCCCTTTACCTGCCTTTCCCTGATCTTATGGCTTATTATACTGCTTCAAGCTCCACGTGTCCAACCATTTTGACTCTAACATACCGGGTACCTTGAATTTGGATCTACTGTATATAATTTGTTCAACTTTGGGGGGGGGGGATACTTGATATAGGCGGCTTTGCCTTTTGTTTCCTTCATACACATTGAACAAAGTGTATATACTGTATAGCAGTGTGTGTATATATATATATATATATATATATATATATATATATATATATATATATATATATATATATAGAGAGAGAGAGAGTAGAGAGTTCTACGTGAATGAAAGAGACAAAAGGCAAAGCTGCCTGTAATTAGTGTCTCCAACAAAGTTGGCAGAGTGACAGAGAAACAAATTCAAGGTACGTTATAGTAAAACAACCTGGACACACACAGATTAAATCAGCCTAATTCATAGGATAAAGGAAAACATTATTGAGGGATAGATTTTCAAAGTTCACTTGATGAGTAGAAGACCGAGAAGGTCTGTTAACTCTTGGGTTGGAAAGCTGGACAGAATAGGAGTAGGATTAATGTGCCTCCTACTCGTCGTAAGGGAGTGGTTATGCACAGAGAGCTCTGAAGAACACTGATTATTGTAATAGCGGTAGAAGAGTGAAACAAATGCAACAGTGTGGCGTATAGAAAGAGATTGTAAGGAACTAGTAAGAGGAAGTGAGTTGCTTTTGATCCTGCCCTTTCGAGGAGTGTGGTATGGAGAGAACGTCCCCACACATGCGAACAATACTCGATACATGGGCGAATTGTGCCCCTATACAGAGCTAGAAGCTATGCGTGAGCAAAGAACCCATGGAGACGGTTTAGCACGCCTAACTTCTGGGAAGTTTTTAGCAAGAGAGGTAATAGGATCTTTCCAAAAAAGGTCAGGAGAAAAGAAACACAAGAATACTAAGAGAAGATAAAAGGTTGATTTTTGAATCATTGGAAATTAAGGGAAAGTCGTGTGAGAGAGGGTGATGGGTAGATAGAAGAAGAAATTGGGCTTTGGAAGCACTGAATGTATATTCAAGCTGGCGAGAAATTGGCTCGTCCCGCTCTTAATTACTCAGCTATTACAATGATTGTATAGCCTAAGCCACCGTTAGTATTGTGAAAACCTGGCAATAATATAATTCTGAGACTTAGTAGGTTTTTGTTGTTCCTTTCGTTATTGAAAAATATGGCTATTAAGATCTTCAGCACGATGACGTAATTTTCATATAATTCTGGATACCATTAGACGATTATATTTAACATATAATCTGCCTCAAAGGGGTAAATAAGATTTCGATAAACCATTTGAGTAACATAGGTTCTTCTTAATCTGCATAACAAAACATATCTATTTTTAACCAGAATCGATGGCATAAAGTCGTTAAAGGCTGAAGGGGAAAAGGGACTACGATTGCTGACAAATGAAGAGGAAATCGAGTATAGTATAGTATTGGTAACCAGGTTAGAGATGAATCAATGCATGGTGTACAATTACTATAAACAATAATCAGAATTGCAGATAATTGTTGAGGGAAAACTTCTTGTGGGTTCCTGGACAACTTAACCAGTGGACCATTTCAACCAGAACATTTCAACAAGTGCCAAATAAACCAGGACCAACCAAATAGTGCCAATATATAGTACTAACCTAGCTTGACCTATCCTAACCCAACAATATTGGGTGAATTGACACTGGTTGAGAGTTACTGGTTGAAATGGTCTACTGGTCTGCTTAACCCTGTCAGTGTTCAAGGACACAAGTATAACATTTTGGCTATCATTAGAAGATGTTATTAAGATTAGGAAGGATTTATATGAATTATAAAGTTTCGATTAGAATTTTTGTGCCCATATGATTGCTCGAGAGCATTCCTTAATTTCATAATATCGTGTATTACTATCCGAAATAAACTGCTAAAACGCGTCAGAATCCTCTAGTAGTTAACCCATACAGTACAGGCGACGAATTTATTTTATTTCAGCTAAAAAAAAAGGCGTCACAGTACTGAAAGGGTTAAAACACTGCTATAGCCTACATACCTCATGACGGCCAGGCAGCTTGGGGAACAACAACAACATACCTCATGGCTCACTTTGCCTTTCTAAGCTACAATATGTGTATTGTTTAGAACGAACATAAACCCTTTACTTAATTACCACTTTTTAGATTCAATTCATGCATAATGTACTGTAGTATTTGTATAAGGTCAGAAGTAAATATTATGAAATAGCCACATTTTACATAAAGTCTAGACAATATACTGTGTATAATTAAAATTTATTATTGCATTTTGAAAGTACATACAAATGTTACAGACACATCTCATTTCTGCATACATTTAATAAAACAAAATCATATTATGATGAGCGATATTGAGAAAGGACAAATATATACTTTTATAAAATTACATAACACTAATTTTAACAAATACTATGTAAAATTAACTATTAAAAGCTCCATGACCGTTAATTACCAGGCTGAAATGCTCAATTATAATTTTCATGTAAGCATCAAGGTATTACATTTAACATCTAGAAGTCTTAATTGTTATATTCCTTCTTTATGTTAATGAACACATTTTATTTATTTATTTATTATTATTATTATCATAATTATTACTAGTATAGGTATTAGTATTAGTATTATTATTATTATTATTATTATTATTATTAGTATTATTAATACTATTTTTATTATTATTATTACTATGATTATTATAGTTTATTTTTTTTTTCATTTTCCACGGATGTAGGCTACTGGTGGTATGGGTTGGGGCTATATATATCCCTTCACGATTGGCTTGGCGCGACTGGGTATTATATACCTGTAGATAGATAAATATTGTATTAACCAGATCAGTAGTAAGCACACCAAGTTAATTTAATTAATATGAAAAAAAACACAAAAAAACATTAACAATAATTATAAATATATATAGTGTTACATTCTTGATTTATCATAAGACTACATTTTGCACACTGATAATCAAAAGATAGTTTCATAAATCAATACACAAAACAAAATGTATTAGAGAAAAATCAAATTGATGGTATTGCATCCAAAGCTAGGGTCCCGACAGAGGCAGCTACGCCGACTCTCGGGTGAAAGATGTAGCGGCCGACATGCCTGCCGAGATTGGCAACTGCGCCGACGACGTTCGGGAGGTAAGAGCCGACCGCCCTGGCAGTATGAATAAACAACCCTATCCACGGGTCAGGTTGAGCTTTAGGGTCAGGTAGGGCTTCAGGATCAGCTAAGGCCAAGGGCAATGCTTGGCCCATATCCAGCAGTGCCGAGGTGGCCACAGACAGGACCAAAATCAAGTTGATCTATGGATATAATATATACATTAAGATGGCCACAGACAGTGCTAGGAACGAATTGATCTGAGGAAACAACATACAGTTATAAGTAAACTATACATAAGTAGACATTAGGTAATTGAGTAGTTAGACAAGCTAAAACCACAGAAGTCACTTGGGCCGGACTCTATGTATCCTTTAGAATTAAAAGAATGTAACAAATAAATTAGTTACTTTTTAATATCACTATTTAATAATTATCTTAATTCGGGCCTAGTCCCTGATGATTGGAGACTTACAAATGTGGTATCAATAGTATAAATAAAAGAAGTAACAAATCTCTTGCTTCAAATTATCGTCCAATTAGTTTGACATCAGTTATAGGCAAACTATTAGAATAATTTATTGCACACAAAATCATAGAGCATCTAGAATGTCACCAACTAATTAAAGACACTTAGCATGGATTCACGAAGGGTCGGTCCTGCCTCACTAATGTATTGACCTTCTTTTCCTAATTATACAAAGAGGTAGCCGATAACAAAGGATATGATATGACATAGTTTATTTAGATTACAGTAAGGCATTCGATATAGTTCCCCACGAAAGGCTGCTAAGGAAAATAGAAGCTTACGGAATAGGGTGAACTCTATTAAGAGGGATTACGTCATGGATAATTGGTAGGAAGCATAGAGTTGCCATTAATGGTATACAATTGGACTGGGGTGTAGTTATATGATTGGAGTCCAACAAGGATCTGTTTTATGCTCTCTGTTGTTTGTCATTTATGTGAACGACCTTGTAGTAAGAATACCTAGCAAGATCAGAAACTTTGCGGATGACACTAAAATAGGAAAATTAATCATTCTGATTATTAAATTCAGGCTCTCCAAAGATATCTAGATACACTACACGAATGGGCAGTAAATTGGCCGATGAAGTTCAACGTAGATAAATGCAGTGTAGTGTAGAGCCAAAATGAGGCCCATGATAGTCACTTATACGAAATATTGCAACAATCCTAACAAAAGCATAATACTGCATTCGGATACTACAATCTTCCCCACGTTGACTGGTGCCTTATGACCGGAAATAATTTAAATTCGCTCAAAATGATTAATTTAATACAAAACAATAATTGTTTGCATCAAAGTGTAAAAGAACCAACAAGCGAAAGCAACATACTAGATCTCGTTATCAGTATAAACGGAAACCTAATATCTAAATTGGACATCGGCGAACATTTATCCATCTCTGATCACAAGTTCCTTAGAATCGACATAAATTACAAATACACTATTGAATATAAGGAAATGAAGATACCAGGTTCGAAAAATGAAAATGTCAACAAACTTAGTAAAGCTTTCAGTGACATGCATATATTGCTTTTCAATAATGACAAAACAAGTGAACTGTGGGGCAAATTTAAGGATATATTCATGCCTGCACAGAAAGAATATATACCCACCAAATGTAATATATATATATATACTGGAAAATAAACAAGCCTCCTTGGTTCAATAAGAATATAAATATGGCGTTACGAAATTGGAATATATTGCATAATATTAGTAAAACCATGGTATAAGGACTTTAGACCTATGAGTAAAACTGCCATAAATAATGAAAACTAATACCATTTATACAAACTAAGTACAAACACAGTGAAACAAAAATATTTAGGACAGAAAAGCGTAATCATGAAAGTTAAATAACAAAGGATACTGTTAAAACTCCAAAGCAATTTTGCGATTACATTAAGAGTAATAGAAAGATGAAAACTGAAATAGGACCGCTAATTAATTATGACCAGACAGTACCAGGCGACAAAAACATTGCACTTTATCTTAATAGATATTTTAGTTTCGGCTTTACTAAGGAAGAATTATATATAGTGTGCACAACGTTTTCGGATGTATATGTTGTATAAGAACAAACCTTTAACAAGAAGGAAAGACGTTAGATGAAAGACAGAGATGAACAAGTTTGCCTAGGGCAGGAGTCAGCACAGAAGCACAATTTTTTAGTACAACAAGAGGAACACCATCCGGTCTATATACGCCTTCTTAGTATTAAGCCCAGAAAGAACAGAAAGTACATCCTTAGCAGAAATTAGGAAAATAGGCATAAGAAGGAGAGAAGGGGTTGAGATGGAAGGGATAGCACCAGCATCATCCAAGGTAGAGTTTTAGCGAAAGCTTGAGCGAAGAGTTCAGCTTTGACAGAGGAAGAAATTATGTTGGTGCCGTCAGAGTGCCGTTGAAAAGTTTATGAAAAGACGAGGAAGAAATGTATATCTAGATGAGATGCCAGAAAGCATGGGAAGAACTAGAGTTGAAAATTTCAGAACATTTATTATTAGTGAAAGACTTTTTGGCGAGTTGAAGAACAGATTTAGCTTGATTCCGGGTAGAAACATAGAGTACAAGATTCTTGAGTTTGAAGGCGACGGTAACATTTGAATATTTCCTCCTTATTGCGGATAACAGTAGAAAAAGCGTGAGTAAACCAAGATATGTGGGAGTTAGTTTTAGAGCAAGAAAATGGAATGTATGCTTCCATGCCCGAGAGGATTACCCTAGTAATGCGCTCGTCAGTCTCCAAGGGTCTCCAGCTATGGAAGCAATAATTGGTCAAGGGAAAATCAAAGAAGTAATGCCGAAGTAATGCCAAGGGGGGGGGGGGGGGGGGGGTCAGAAAACTATACTGGACAGATAGGACAGATAATAATGATATGGTTATGATCGGAGGAGCCCAACGGAGGGAGAAGGTTTACAGTGTAAAGAGAAGGATTAGAAGTTAGACATAAGTCAAGGATGTTGGGCTGATCTCCAAGACCGTCTGAGATACGGGTAGGGTGCTGAACTAACTGCTCTAGGTCATTTAGGATAGAATAGGTGTAGATTTGTTCACCAGGATGGTCAGTGAAACGAGAGGAGAGTCATTGACGGTAGTGAACATTGAGATCACTCACGATGGAGATTGCAGAGAAGGGAAAGGGAGATAGAATATGTTCCACTTTAGAAGTAAGATAGTCAAAGAATTATGGATAATCAGCAGAATTAGGGGAGGGAGTCAAAAGGTTAAAACATATAGATTTTTACCACACGTACATTGCTAGAGATCCTTTCAAAGCATAATAAAATCATATACTGAAGGTAGGCATCATGATACTGAACGCTTTAAAGTTTTAGAAAATGATGGCAAGCGTCTTTAAGTGTACCTCGCCTGTTTCATTATGAGAATCTAGTACCTTCTGTGAGTCTCAGAAAATAGTCAGTGTATACTCTTTACTTATTGATTATGTCAAATATAAGATGTATCAACAGATAATATATAGAGGTTATAGTCTTATCAGATTTATAGAGAAAGCCAAAGTTCTTATGACAGTCTTAGAACACAAAAGTTAGTTGTTGTGCCCACATAAATAGCTGAATTAGAGATGTTAAGGGGGGTCACCTGCCTTTTTTCTCTTTCTCTCCTTTTCTCTCTTTCTCTGACTTGTATCCATTCGGCCCCATTCAGCCAACTGTTTTAAGACGTTTATCCCCATCCAGGTGTTGATATCTTCCTGGCGAGCGATAGCGAGCCAGCATTGTATGGAGAAATCCGGCTTTGCAGGAGAAATTTTTCTATCGAAAAAAGTACAAATTTAGCTTGCTCTCAAAAACAAAAACAAAATATATATGCTGGCTCGCTACCGCTCACCAGGACACTATTGACACTTGGATGGGGGTAAACGTCGTAAAACAGTAGGCTGAATGGGGCCGAATGGATACAAACAAAAGAGAGAGGGAGAGAAAGAGAAAACAAAAGTGAGGTGGGCTCCCATAAGAAAACTATATCAATATCTTCTGACGTAACTGATCTTACTAGCTTCATGACGAGATCCTCAGTGCTTGTGTTGGTCTCAGAGAGTTTGCGAAGGTTGTGTGCTTGGTTGTTGTCGGTGTCCAGTATTTATAGGGGAGGAACTTAATATGACGCAGGGGTAGAACAGGAAGGGGGATACCCTGTCTTGGGGTGTAATGGGAAACGATCTGGTTCATTTTGAATATTGGGAAACTGTTGTCAGTTTTTACGCAGCCAATGTCACCTTTACAATTTTTGTTTTCTTTTTTTCTATGTGATTGAGGGAGGCAAAAGGCAGAACAGCCTATAGCGAGTGCCTCCCCCATAGTTGAAAGAGTGACAGGGCCAAAATCAAGGGACGTTCGAGCCAAAATGCCTGGACACACGGAGTTTGAAGCAATTTAAGTCATAGAAAGAGGGAAAGAGTTTCAGAGCTCAGCTGTTGAGTAGAAGAAAATTTGAGAGTAACGTTTCACTCTCGGGTTGGAGAGTTGCATAGAGTAGGGGTGGGATTGGGTTGCAAGATGGGTACCACGTGCCCTACGTAAAGGAGTTGGTATACACTGGGAAAGCTCTGAGGAACACTGATTATTATAGTAGTGATAGAATAGGGAGAGAGATGCAACATTGCGGTGGAGAGAGAGAGATTGCAGAGAGTTGGTGAGTGGACGGGAGTTAATGATACGAAAGGCCTTCCTTTCAATTTTGTCTAGGAGAGCGGTGTGAGAGGAACCTCCCCACACATGTGAACAATACTCAATACAAGGACGCACTATACTCCTGTACAGAGCAAGAAGCTGTGCAGGGGAAAAGAACCCCCTAAGGCGGTTGAGCACACCCAGCTTCTGGGAGGCTGCCTTAGCAAGACTGGTAATATGGTCCTTCCAACTGAGAGCAGAAGAAAAAGAGACACCAAGAATATTGAGAGAAGATGAAAGATTGATTTTTGTATTGTTGAAGAATAAGGGATAGTCCGCTGGGAGTTCCTTACGGGTAGATAGGTGGAGAAATTGGGTTTTGGACGCATTAAAGGTAACAAGGTTTTCTCTGCCCCAATTGGAGATAGTATTTAGATCAGAATTTAAGAGTTCTATGGCTTCATTACGTTTGTCGTTGAGGGATTGCTGGCTGGGGCGTTCTGGAAAACTAATGGAGTAGTGTAAGGTTGAGTCTTCTGGTATTAATGGATGGGAATTGAGGTACAATTGAGGAGATCATTTATAAAAATTAGAAAGAGAATAGGAGATAGGACAGAGCCCTGAGGAACACCGGAACGTATAGGGTGAGGAAGTGAATGATGGCCGTCCACAACCGCGGCTATGGAACGGCCGGAAAGGAAATTAGAGACAACGGCACAGATGGAGGGATAGAAACCGAAGGATGGTAGTTTAGAAATTAAAGATTTGTGCCAGACTCTATCGAAGGCTTTCGATATGTCTAGTGCAATAGAAAAACTCTCACCGAAGTGCCGAAAGGAGGATGACCAAGAGTTAGTAAGATATGAAAGAAGATCACCAGTAGAGCGACTCTTAAAGGCCTCGTCATACAGAGGTCGACCGCGACCCGACAGTAACCCGAAGGCAATGACTTGCACTTTTCACCCGAAGTACCCGAATGAGACTCGTACCCCGACTATGACTAGAAAGCAATTCGAATGCTACCCGAGGGACTCTAATGCGTCTCGAAAACGAGTCGATGTTATCCCGTATATTACTCGATACTAACCAGAAGTTGAACGGAATTGAATCGACCATGAGTCGAAAGCTAATCGACGGTGACCCGAGTAGCCGATACCAACCCGAGTTAAAACCGAATCACACCCGAAGTAACCCGACTTAAAACCGAATGAAAACCGAACCCTACCCGAAGTCAGGAACCCAACCGGAATGAAACCAGAATGTAAGTCACAGGCCTGCTTCACGTGGTTCCGCCCATCGGCTCGCGTTCGGGTTTAATTCGACTTGGCTTCGACAAGCCTTCGACTTACATTCTAGTCATTCGGATCACGATCGAGTAATCATCGAGTCTAATTAGGAATGTCAGACATGCATCGAGTCATTTTCTAGTAGTATTCGGGTATCCATCCAGTCATCATCCTGAAATTCGGGTCAGCATCGAGTAACAGTTGACTTTCGAACAAGTTTATGTAGGAATTTTCCACTGAGCATCGAGTCTAATTCGGGTTACGGTCTACATCATCGGGTCTAAGTCCACTTAGGTTCGATCAATTCTGGTATGAATCGGGTTAAATTTTTTGACTCGAAAGTGACCCGAATAGGTCGAATGCGATCAGAATATGGTAGAATGTAAGCCGAATACGACTCTAATGTAAATCGAAGGTGACTCGAGGATTTTGTAACGGTTTTTTGACCCGAACGCACGCGAGGATTTCCCAAAAGTTAACGCATACACTAACTTTTGTCCGACTCACCCGAACATTCGGGTGATGACCAGAGCATGACTAGAACGACTCTAACATACCAGAATCATACCCGATGTCGCCCGATTATCGGGCCGAATACACTCGAACCGCAAAAATTTGAATTTTGTTTGCAAGTCATTGCCTTCGGGTTACTGTCGGGTCGCGATCGACCTCTGTATGACGCGGCCTTAAGGAAGCCATACTGGCGATCTGAGAGCAGATTATGAGAAGAGAAATGCTTAAGAAATTTGGAAGAAAGTATA
Organism: Paralithodes platypus; assembly: GCA_032716605.1. NCBI lineage: Eukaryota > Metazoa > Arthropoda > Malacostraca > Decapoda > Lithodidae > Paralithodes > Paralithodes platypus. The sequence goes on from CM064487.1 coordinate 31,374,370, forward strand.
GTTTCAAAAACTTTAGAAAGACAAGAGATAAGAGTAATTGGACGATAGTTGGAGGGTTGAGAGCGGTCACCCTTCTTTGGGACAGGTTGAATGTGAGCAAACTTCCAGCATGAAGGGAAGACGTTAGAGGATAGACAGAGACGAAAGAGTTTGCCTAGGCAGGGAGTCAGCACGGAAGCACAGTTTTTGAGAACAACAGGAGGAACACCGTCCGGACCGTATGCCTTATTAGTATTAAGCCCAGAGAGGGTAGAAAGTACATCTTTAGAAGTGATTCGGATATTAGGCATAAGTAAGAGAGAGGAGGGTGGAGAGGGAGGAATATCACCGGAATCGTCCAAGATGGAGTTTCTAGCAAAAGTTTGAGCGAAGAGTTTAGCTTTGTCAGAGGAAGAAGTGATGGTTGGGCCATCAGAGTGGGAAAGGGGAGGGAAAGACGAGGAAGAGAAATTGTTGGAGAGGTTTTGGCTAGATGCCAGAAAGCTTGGGAAGAGCTAGAGTTGGATAGATCAGTGCATTTTTATTATTGATGAAAGAGTGTTTGGCAAGTCGAAGAACAGATTTGGCTTGATTTCGGGCAGGAACATTTGAAGAATGAGAGTCTTGAGTTTTAAGGCGTCGGTACCGTTTGAAAGCTTCCTCCTTATTGCGGACAGCAGTAGAACAGGTGTGAGTAAACCAAGATTTTTTAGCATTAGTCTGAGAGAAAGAGAATGGGATGTATGCTTCCATGCCCGATAGGATTACCTCGGTAATGCGTTCAGCACTCTCCGAGGGTCCCCAGCCACGGAAGCAGAAATAATTCCATGGGAAATCAATGAAGTACTGCTGGAGAGCCTCCCAGTCGGCAGCGCCAAAGTGCCACAAGCGGCGCCGGCTAGGAGGATCGGGTGGCCGTACTGGAGAGATAGGACAGTTGACAGAGATAAGTTTATGGTTGGAGGAGCCCAAAGGAAAGAAAAGATCGACAGTATAAGAAGAAGGGTTAGAAATTAGAAACGAGTCAAGAATGTTGGGCCGATCTCCGATGCGATCCGGAATACGGGTGGGTTGCTGAACTAACTGCTCTAGGTCATTTATGATGGAAAAAACATAGGCTTGTTCACCAGGTGGGTCAGTAGTGTGAGAGGAGAGCCATTGGCGGTGGTGAACGTTAAAATCTCCTAAGATGGAGATTTCTGAGAAAGGAGAAATAGATAGAATGTGTTCCACTGTAGAATTTAGATAGTCAAAGAATTTTGCTCCTGCTGCCATGCATAATAAGAGTAAACTACTATATCAGAGATCGGGTACAGAGGAGGAAATATGCTTTACTGAACAAAAGATATGCTTTGGTCTTTGGGTATACATTTTACATGATCAAAAAGAACAACAAATTTGAGGTGACTCATTTTGGCACGAGGGAGCATATGCTGTAAATATGCTGGCGTGCATGGAGGGAGAAAGAGTGTGGAAGAAGATATTTAGATAGTGTATTCATACTGGAGTTTTGTGTTGCACTAAACATGTAGGAGTCAGATAGAACTTCGTAGTGAATAACAAAGACTGGGAGTGTGTTAGGGATGTCAGGGTACGTAGCTGTCTTGATGCCACTGACAATTAAGTATATGGCAAAACCAAGACCAGCCCCTCTCCCCCAGATATATGACTTCTTTGTAATGGTTTTTCCTGGCGAGCGATAGCGAGCCAGCATTGTATGGAGAAATCCGGCTTCGCTGGAGACATTTTTCTATCGAAAAACAGAGAGGAATATCTGGCGGCTCAACGAATTGCCAAAACTGGGGGAGCGCTTTTTCACTCTACATTCATCCTCAACACTGGTCTGGCAGCTTATGAGGTCAACATTTATACTATTTCGGTCGCCTAAATGCATCTACCATCAGTCTAGTTTCTGATACCAATGTAAAATATTCCAGAAATGTTGCCAGACAAATGTTGATCATCGAATGTTGACTATAAAATCTCTCGTGTGATACCAGCTTAACACCTTACGAGCGGCCTATGCGGTTTATTTATGTGTACCGCACAGCAGGGTGTTTTTAGCCAAAATAGGGCTGTTTACGTGATCATTTTCATGCCTAAATAAGACCCAGAACGTAAAACAAGTACCTATCCCTGAAAGGGCATAAACAGAGCTTTCGAATGACACCATAACGATCCTTGTATGATGGATAGTTTTCTTGCAATAACCGTGCAACGCGAGTGCAAAAAGCAGGTAATTCGGTACTTTCAGTACATAATTGAGTATGTAGCGAGTGAGAGAGGGAGGAGGGAGCTGAGATTTGTGTCAGTAGGTTCGCGCGGTGGTCTGGAGCTGCCACTCGAGTTATGTCGAGCGCCGCCACATAGTCCAGCTTTATTTAACTCGACTTATGTTGCTCGCCGCTAAATAAGGGTTAAATCTGATCATTCCAATGGAGTCTTCAACCTAGTTAGGCGAGTTAGGATGACAGTAAGAATGTCGTTGGTGAACAGTGTATTAATAAGAATGCCAATGGTGGAATGGTAAATGTAGACTTGTAGAGGAAAAGATCAAAGATAGCCTACATATGCACTATATGAACGACTACTAAACGTGGAATTAACACCTTACGAGCGGCCTATGCGGTTTATTTATGTGTACCGCCCAGCGGGGTGTTTTTAGCCAAAATAGGGCTGTTTACGTGATCATTTTCATGCCTAAATAAGACCCAGAACGTAAAACAAGTATCTATCCCTGAAAGGGCATAAACAGAGCTTTCGAATGACACCATAACGATCCTTGTATGATGGATAGTTTTCTTGCAATAACCGTGCAACGCGAGTGCAAAAAGCAGGTAATTCGGTACTTTCGGTACATAATTGAGTATGTAGCGAGTGAGAGAGGGAGGAGGGAGCTGAGATTTGTGTCAGTAGGTTCGCCGCGGTGGTCTGGAGCAGTCATACGCTCGCTAGTCTCCTGCCACCACTTGTCTCTCTCTCTCAGCCTCATTACGTGCTGAAATTGCCACTCGAGTTATGTCGAGCGCCGCCACATAGTCCAGCTTTATTAAATACGACTTAAGTGGTGAGCCGCTAATAAAGGGTTAAGGGGACAGTGGCGGTTTGTTTTGTTAATTAATTCATTTATTTACATAGTTTTGTAGTTTCCTCCCTAGACCTCCATCAAGCTTAGAAAAACACCCCCTAGACCCCCCTTCAAGATAAATCTGTACATTTTTCGGTAGAAAAATTTCCCGGCCAAAGGCCAATTCCGCTTAAAATTACAGGCTCGCTATCGCTCGCAAGGAAAAAATCGACACCTAAATGGCACGAAGGGTCCTAATATTGACAAAGAAATGGGGTGAAAGGTCATAAAATCCCCAACTAATGGAACAAACGTCTTAAAATCTCAAAAATATTAGAGCTAAACATTAGGGAGAAGGGGGTTAAGAAAAACGGTCTGTCTCCCAATAGAGTGAAATAAAGAGCAGATGAGTACTAGACCCCCGCCCCCCCCCCCCACACCCACCCACACAATACCAGTGCTAGCTGTTATGAGTACCGCAAACCAATATTGAGAGATGGGCACTAAATTTCGTGGAAATCCGTGTATAACTTTATGAAACAACTTATTTACAGACAAACAGACAGACACAACAAGCATAATAATAATAATAATAATAATAATAATAATAATAATAATAAAATATATACAAACTTAAAAAAAAAAAAACTTCGTCCAATTTCGTTGGCTGAGGTAATGAAGGACGGAAAAGCTGCAGGGTGCTCTAGCGTTCTTAATGATATGCTAAAATCATCAGGAGATATATAAATGAGACTGGACACTGAACTAATTAACTCAATTGTGAAGCAGGAAAGCATCCTCTGGGCTTAATACTAAGAAGGCGTACGGTCCGGCCAGTGTTCCTCCTGTTGTACTAAAAAACTGTGCTTCCGTGCGGACTCCCTGCCTAGGCAAACTCTTTCGTCTCTGTCTCTCCTCTAACGTCTTCCCTTCATGCTGGAAGTTTGCTCTCATTCAACCTGTCCCAAAGAAGGGTGACCGCTGTCAACCCTCCAACTACCGTCCAATTGCTCTCATATCTTGTATCTCTAAAGTTTTTGAAACTATTCTTGCTTCCAAATTTCTTAAGCATTTCTCTTCTCATAATCTACTCTTAGATCGCCAGTATGGCTTCCTCAAGGATCGCTCTACTGGTGATCTTCTTTCATATCTTACTAACTCTTGGTCATCCTCCTTTCGGGACTTCGGTGAGACCTTTTTTATTGCGCTAGACATATCGAAGGCCTTCGATAGAGTCTGGCACAAATCTTTAATTTCAAAACAGCCCTCTTTCGGTTTCTATCCCTCCGTCTGTGCCTTTGTCTCTAATTTCCTTTCCGGCCGTTCCATAGCTGTGATTGTGGATGGCCATTGCTCACTTCTTCGTCCTATCAACTCCGGTGTTCCTCAGGGCTCTGTCCTATCTCCTATTCCCTTTCTAATTTTCATAATTGATCTTCTCAACTGTACCTCCAGTCCCATCCATTCATACTCAGACAACTCTACCCTACACTACTCAATTCGTTTTCCAGAACACCCCTGCCAGCAATCCTTCAAAGACAAACTAATGAAGCCATACAAAACTTATCTTCTGATCTAGCTGCTATTTCCAATTGGGGCAGAGAAAACCTTGTTGCCTTTAATACTTCCAAAACCCAATTTCTCCATCTATCTACCCATCCGGAACTCCCAGCGGACTATCCCTTATTCTTCAACAATACAAAATTCAGTCCTTCATCTTCTCTCATTATTCTTGGTGTTTCTTTTTCTTCTGCTTTCACTTGGAAGGACTATATTACCAGTCTTGCTAAACCAGCCTCCCAGAAGCTGGGTGTGCTAAACCGCCTCAAGGGGTTCTTTACCACTGCACAGCATTTTGCTCTGTACAGGGGCACAGTACATCCTTGTATTGAATATTGTTCACATGTGTGGGGAGGATCCTCTCACACCGCACTCCTAGACAAAGTAGAAAGGAAGGCCTTTCGTATCATTATTTCCCGCCCCCTCACTAACTCTCTGCAAACTCTTTCTCTTCGCCGCATTGTTGCATCTCACTCGCTATTCTACCGCTACTACAATAATCAGTGCTCCTCAGAGCTCTCCCAGTGTATACCACCTCCTCTACGTAGGGTACGTGGTTCCTGTCTTGCAACACAATCCCACCTGTTACGTCCTGGGATATATAAACACTGGGCTCTTTCTATTGGACTAGGTATGCGGCAACAAGCAACAACGGAAAACGCTAGATCCAACCCTTATCTATAAACCCAGGCAACAAACCACCCTAAACCGTCAAGAGTCCTGCCTGGACAACGAGGTATCCTATGACTCGGTTACAGGGTGCACGCACTATAGACTGCTGATAGTCAAGCAGGCTATATAAAAGATCACACAATTAAGATGACTTAAAGCTTCAAGGAAAAGATAGATAACGGAATTAAATTGCAGAAAAAATTTAATAACAAACTAGAAGAAAGTACATTTAACGTTACGTTAATTAATACAACTAATCACCCCTGCGTGAAAGAAGGTGAAAGCAAACAGTCCTCAAAACATCGTACAGGTAGACAAGATGCGGGTTTCTAAACTGCATGCGGCTACTGTAGGATCTGATGCTTAGCAAAGAAAGTACGTTACGGATTTAGAGAACTCTTAACTCATAAGCAGGAATAAATACTAGTGATAGGCCATACAGTGTATAATGGCATAGGTATAATTAAATAAAGGCAGCAACTCGCAACAGAACCACATACAGGTGTGCTTCTCACTCTTAGTCAGGCAAGCCTGCTCGGACAGAGTCTCTAAGCCACACCCTGACTCACAATGCTCACAAAAACGGTAAACTGTGGCACAATAACAAGCATACAGAAATAATAAACCCCTAGCTGTTAATCTGCCAGGTGGCAGAGGTCTAGCCGGAAGGATATAGGCTTCGGATACCCGGGCTGAGCCACCTGCTCTAGCCTAGGGACGTTCCCAAGTCTGTGCGCCAAATTACTCTAATTGAAAGGGTGCTCTCTTGAGAGACTCAGATCGCAAGTATCTGACTCTCTCCTGGCGACCCTAAAACAAAAGCAAGACGTGCTAGCACAGTGCTGAGTGGACTAGGCAAGGGCCCTCACACAACACAACACTAGACACACAGGGACACAGACAAGAAAATGCCCCCCAGACTCCCACGGGTATCCTAGTAAAGTCGTGCGGGTCCACAGGACTCGCACCAGCAGACTTTACTTAAAGGATCACAAAAAACCTCCCCTCCGGTCTAGCCCCTGCTAACCTGACACAAGAACACACTAGCAAGCATGAAACCACCAAATATGAGACAACAAAAAAAGCTTCCTAGGTCTCATTAACAATTACATCTCCGCATAAGGCCCAAAATCCTATCTAGTTATCTGAGAGCTCGTCGTTAATACAATAATAGATATAAGGTCTATCAAGGGGATGGGATAATTAAATAGATTGGTGAAGTAGTGGAAAGAAGGTATACAAAGTAAGAGAGAACGTTTCTAAGTGGGGTTGAGAGGGATAGATATCAAGGGGGTCCGAAGGGTACGACAGTGAGGTGAGCTCTAAGTCTTGAATCTGTCTGGACCCCGCCCTAGGCATGCAGAATACATCCCATGCTTGGCAGCACTCAACACAGTTGCCGGGTCAAAATCCTCTACCCCGTGCGTGAGTCGAAACTAAGCCTAACGTTGCAATCAAATGCATATGGCAACGCTTCAGGCTCGTCCCAAGCTGGCAAGCGAAGCAACGTCCCAAGCCTGTCTCTCTCTCCCGCTCGTCTCCTCCCGCCCTCACTAAACTTACATCTTATATATTATAATGAAACAATCAACTATCGAGAATAAAATATACTAAGATGCGTTGGTTAAGAATAAGGGCAGCTACAAGCTGTGAAACAACATAAGAATATCCCAGACATTAGTTACATTGTCGTAGGATATATACTAAGGAAAAGCCTACTGGCCGGCTGCCACCAGCCGGTTTCTAAACGGCTGGGCAGCCGACGCGCGCGCATGCCCGCACGTGGCTACTATGCAGAAGCGTCACACCTCCCCCAAGATATAAGACCCTTGACTAAGTTCTTCATATCTAACAGAAAGCTTCTCATAGTACCACACACTGTTGCGACACAAGGCACTATATATACAAAAAATAAAGACTGTTGCGCTCCACCGAGCAAGTTCAACTAACTTAGCGACAATAAGCGAAAACATTCAACTTAGATACTGCTACAACATCTTATACAAAATTCTACACGTTATAAAAAATAAAGAGTTTTTATAAGGTTTTTGCTTTTTTAATTTTTTTTTTCGGCTGAACTACAGTGACAGCCTATTTTCCTCCACACTCAACCCTCAATCCTGTGGCAGTCTAACCAACATCATCCACCCTTGATAGACAATCCGCTATCACGTTATCAGAACCGGCAATATGGCGTATGTCCAGATTATACTCCTGAAGCATGAGTGACCACCTGGTCAGCCTCATATTCCGGTTATGAAACTGATTCAAGAATTTCAGAGGGTGATGATCGGTATAAACCACTACGACTGGTCCGAAAGCAGGAACATATACATCGAAGTGCCTGAGCGCCAGCACTATCGTCAGGAGTTCTTTTTCAATTACAGAGTAATTCCTTTGTGCACTATTGAATTTTTTACTGTAAAAACTCACTGGATGTTCGATACCTTCATCATCTGTCTGTAACAAGACAGCCCCAGCCTCTACGCCACTGGCATCAGTCGCCAGCTGAAAAGGTCTGCTGAAGTCCGGGGCCCTGAGTATGGGGTGGGTACATAACAGGTGTTTCACCAAGGAAAACGCCTCTGCACACTCAGGAGACCACCGGAACATCTTGTCCTTAGATAATAAGTCAGTTAAAGGTGCAAGTACAGTCGAATAGCCTTTGATGAAGCGACGATAATAGCCTATCATACCTAGAAACTGCATGATTTGTTTCTTAGTCGTAGGCTGGGGAAACTGATCGATGGCTTTGATCTTTGTCTGTGGAGGGCACACCTGACCCATCCCCACCTCGAACCCCAGGTACAAAACTGTGGCTTTGACAAAATCGCACTTACCCAGGTTTACCACCAAACCTGCTTCATTCAGTTTATTAAAAAGCTGTCCGATGTGAGCACAGTGACTGTTAAAATCATCGTCGTATATTATGACATCATCTAGGTACACCGTACCTATATCGGCTACAATGTCGTTCATTAATTTCTGAAACGTTGCAGGGGCATTTTTCAGCCCGTATGGCATAACATGGCAACGATATGTGGCACCGTCCACCACAAACCCACACACCTCTCTTGCTCGCTCAGACAAGGGCACTTGCCAATAACCCTTAACAAGGTCTATCTTAGTGAGGAACTTGGCTTTTCCTATCTTATCCACACTGTCGTCCACACGAGGGAGAGGGTAGGCATTTGTGGGGGTTAAACCATTCAACCTGCGGAAATCTATACAAAACCGCACCTTGCCATCTGGTTTGGGCTGCAGTGTGACTGGGGAAGTCCACCTTACTGCACCCTCAGAAATCAGCCCACGTTTCAGCATATAATCCAGCTCTTCCCTAAGTGCTGGTAATTTAATAGGGGGAACACGGTATGGCACTAATTTAAAGGGCGGGTGGTCCCCAACATCGACATCGTGCACCGCTTGAGTAGTGAGGCCAGGATGCTCCGCGAAAACAGCTGTGTTTGAATCAAACAAGTGCTGCACAGCTACACGCTGTTGCTCAGGCAGGTGCAATATCAACTCGTGAGCCACTTGTCTAGAATTCCCCGCCCACTGATCCGCGGAAACATGACAATCCCTATTATCCTCCCCCGCAGCTTGACTGTCCCTTCCTCCTTCTCCACCACAATCGCTGCATATCAACACCGGGACAGTGAGAGGCTCGGAGGGGCGCCTCACATACTCTTTCATCAGATTTACATGGCAAAGTTGGTTCTTTTTCTTACGATCAGGAGTAGCTACTAAATAGTCGAGATCAGAAACCTTCCTTACAACCCGATATGGACCAGAATACTTGGCAGACAAGGGGTGTCCCACCAGAGGCAGTAGTATCAGTACCTCCTGATCTACTTCAAACTCCCTCAGCTTCACCTTCTGGTCGTATCTGTCCTTCATCTGAGCTTGTGAACTCTTAACGTTCCGACCTGCTACCTCCAAGATCTTTAGCATTCTCTCACGGCTTTCAACTACATACTTTAGAAGCGAGCATGGCTTTGTGACTCCCTCCCAGATCTCCTTGACTATGTGGAGGGGCCCCATGACCCTGTGTCCAAAAACCAACTCGTTCGGGCTAAATCCCAAGCTCTCCCCAGGTACTTCTCTCGCAGCAAATAAAACGTATGGGAGACCTAGATCCCAGTCCTTCCCATTTTCCATGCAATAACACCGCAACATACTCTTGAGAGTCGAGTGCCACCTTTCCAAAACTCCCTGACTCTCGGGATGGTAGGCAGATGACACCACAGACACTATCCCATGTTGCTGCATGATCTGCTTAAACAGAGCAGAAGTAAAATTGGATCCCTGATCAGACTGGATCTCCTGAGGGTAGCCATAACGAGAGAAATAGACAAGTAGGTTTTTGACAACAGTCTTAGCCATCCCGTTGCGCATGGGGTAAGCATCTGGATACCGCGTTGCTACATCCATTTCAGTTAGTAAAAATGTATTGCCGGCACTAGTGGGGGGCAATGGGCCAACCATATCGATAACTACTTTGCTGAAGGGCGGCCCAATGACAGGGATGGATTGTAACGGGGCTCTCGGGATGACCTGATTGGGTTTCCCAACCACTTGACAAGTGTGACACTGTGACACCCATGACACGACACTCGCCTTTAACCCAGGCCACCAGAAAAGCTTGCTCAGAGCTGCCTCCGTCTTACGTGCCCCCAGGTGCCCTGCCAAAGGCACATCGTGAGCTAATCTCAATAAGCTCTCACGGCACACCCTCGGTACTACTAACTGGTCCACTAATCCTGACCTGCCATCCCACTTTTTCTTGGGATCCTGATGTCTCCGATACAAGATCCCCTCGGACAAGAAAACATCACCAGTCTGTGCATCCCCATCGCTCTCCAGTTCGACAGCACCATTACCACACACCCTGACTTCAGGATCTTCCAGCTGCAAGGAACATATATCAGCAGGTGCGAGATTATCCAAGTTCATCTTAAATAATTTATTTCCACCTCCAATGTCCCGCTGAGCCATCCTTTCATCACGCTGCGCATAACGATGCTGTCGCAGAGTCTCTTCCTGCCCTGCACCTGCACTAGCGGTGACAGGCCCCGGGGCCTCTCCAGACTCTAACATAGGTGCCAATAATGAGTCACCAAGAAACACTGCCGGCTCAAAACTCTCCAATTGACCAACACTTCCCGTTTTCTTGTGACCTTTCCTCCGCGGTATGATAGACTGAGGTGGTGGCTGCAAGGCTCCGGATGTCTGAGAACGCGTCACAACACACGCCATGGTTTGTACGCTACACTTCTCAACCCACTCCAGTTCCTCCCTACTAACGTCGGCCGCCTTCTCGGCAGCGACCAAGGGTGAAACCTTAGAAGCAGGCACCGCAAAGTCGTTGCCGAGGAGGAGGTCGACGCCCCCAACAGGCAAGTTCTCTACAATTCCTACATCCAGCTCCTTCGCCACACCACCCACCTCCAGCTCCATCCGCACCAGCGGGTAGGACTTCGTAGCGTTGATCTCCTGAACTACCACCACCCGAGCAGTGTTAATCGGTCTACCAGTAAAGTTCTTTAACAAGGTCTGAGAAGCCCCCGTATCACGCAATAGCTTAACTCCTCGCCTTTCGCCAGCCCACCTCACAAAACCATGCCCTCTATGACCCCCAAAGACGTCGCGGACAGGGTTCGAGCCTTCCGGACTCTTGAACACAGGCTGTGTCCCACCCTCTGACGAACTACCCTTGGCAAACTCAGAAGATATAGGCGACACCCCTATGCTGCGGACCAATGACACAACCTTGTTTGGTGGCTTGTTCGGACAAGCATTTGCAAAGTGACCCACCTTGTGACATGCAAAGCACTCTTTACTCTTTGGTTTCCCTTGGGAGTGGGAGGTACCTTTAGACTTCTTATACGGGACGGTATTTGGTTTATGTTCAGTTTTATTGTCAGTGCTAGATGGTTTTGTGTATTTATGTGTATCAAAATTCTTGGGAGGGGGAGGGGTACGATCCTTTGCACCCGACTCACTCCTAGCTGCTGCTCCGCACCCTCGAATTAATGACAGTCGGAGGTCAGCCATTTCTGCTGCCTCTTGGAGAGTTCTAGGGTTTTTTTCCTTTATATTTAATGTTAAGTCCCCGCCTGTGCACTTAAAGAACTGCTCCAAGAGAACCAGCTCACTCAACTCCTCAAAAGTAGCTGCCCTCTCAGAACGCAGCCAATGTCGTAGTGCATCAGACAAGTCCCGGGCGTGTTCTAGGAAGGTACTATCCTTGCCCTTAGTAACACCCCGAAACTTCAAGCGGTAAGTTTCCGGTTGTAACTCATAGGCCCGTAGCACAGCCTTCTTTAGCTCATCATAAACTACACAGGACTCTAAAGGTAGTGCATCATACGCTTTTAGCCCCTTCCCTAGGAGTCTTGATGAAACTAATGCTGCCCACTTTTCCTGAGGCCAGTGGTGTTCCTGACACTTCTTCTCAAATCGCATAAAAAACTCAGCCACACCTAATTCATCGAACACAGGAACTAGTTTAAGCAGGTGCGACAATGATTGGTCCCGATGTCTGTTACCTCCCCCAATATTTCGCCCTGTTACCTCCACTCGAGATCTCTCCAGCTCCCTGTCAGCCCGATACCTAGTAGACTCTGCCTGCAGTTCAGCCTTTCGTATAGCAACCTCAGCCTGAGCTCTAGCAACCTCAGCCTGCACACTAACCTGTCTTTCGGCGGCCTCATCCTGAGCTCTAGCCTGTCTTTCGGCGGCCTCAACCCTGGCCATCTCAAGCCGAAACAACAAATCTGGAGTCAACCCTTGAGGAGGGGAAGGTGCATTTAATGGAGAGGGTCCCTGTGATTGAATTCCACGCTGCCATTGACCATCAACTTGGGGGTATGTACTAAATTCAGGCACCCTGACGTTTGATACGGGGGTAGAGTGGAGGGGGGGCTGGGGACCGGGGCCCCCAGTCGCCTCTCCACCCAGGTCTCTCCCTTCTAAACCCAATATCAAAGTCCTCAGCTGATCTTTCCTCATGCCACTTAAACCCTGGTGACCCTGAAGACCTGCCACACACTTTAAGCCATACTTATTCAGCTTCAACACCCTGGCAGCGGTAAGGGGCACCTCTAAAAATCTTCTAGCACCCTCCTCGCTATCGACTAGCCACTCCACAGGTTTTTCTCCCTCCGAGCCCGTATCGTGACCTGACCCATCACTGTGTTCCGATGTATTAGACATGTTTGTGTACTGCAGTAATTATCATATAGAATGTGCCTTATCTCCTATGCAAGTATGTATATACTAATGTTATTTAAAGTCTTTAATGTGTTATATTGGTTGCTCCAAAAAAAACTCTATGTCCACTGTATTCCTCTAATCATAAGGAATCTCAAAACAAATGACCACTATATTCCTCTGTTCAGTAAATCCTATGCAAGGTCGCCATTTGTTACGTCCTGGGATATATAAACACTGGGCTCTTTCTATTGGACTAGGTATGCGGCAACAAGCAACAACGGAAAACGCTAGATCCAACCCTTATCTATAAACCCAGGCAACAAACCACCCTAAACCATCAAGAGTCCTGCCTGGACAACGAGGTATCCTATGACTCGGTTACAGGGTGCACGCACTATAGACTGCTGATAGTCAAGCAGGCTATATAAAAGATCACACAATTAAGATGACTTAAAGCTTCAAGGAAAAGATAGATAACGGAATTAAATTGCAGAAACAATTTAATAACAAACTAGAAGAAAGTACATTTAACGTTACGTTAATTAATACAACTAATCACCCCTGCGTGAAAGAAGGTGAAAGCAAACAGTCCTCAAAACATCGTACAGGTAGACAAGATGCGGGTTTCTAAACTGCATGCGGCTACTGTAGGATCTGATGCTTAGCAAAGAAAGTATGTTACGGATTTAGAGAACTCTTAACTCATAAGCAGGAATAAATACTAGTGATAGGCCATACAGTGTATAATGGCATAGGTATAATTAAATAAAGGCAGCAACTCGCAACATAACCACATACAGGTGTGCTTCTCACTCTTAGTCAGGCAAGCCTGCTCGGACAGAGTCTCTAAGCCACACCCTGACTCACAATGCTCACAAAAACGGTAAACTGTGGCACAATAACAAGCATACAGAAATAATAAACCCCTAGCTGTTAATCTGCCAGGTGGCAGAGGTCTACCCGGAAGGATATTGGCTTCGGATACCCGGGCTGAGCCACCTGCTCTAGCCTAGGGACGTTCCCAAGTCTGTGCGCCAAATTACTCTAATTGAAAGGGTGCTCTCTTGAGAGACTCAGATCGCAAGTATCTGACTCTCTCCTGGCGACCCTAAAACAAAAGCAAGACGTGCTAGCGCAGTGTTGAGTGGACTAAGCAAGGGCCCTCACACAACACAACACTAGACACACAGGGACACAGACAAGAAAATGCCCCCCAGACTCCCACGGGTATCCTAGTAAAGTCATGCGGGTCCACAGGACTCGCACCAGCAGACTTTACTTAAAGGATCGCAAAAAACCTCCCCTCCGGTCTAGCCCCTGCTAAGCTGACACAAGAACATACTAGCAAGCATGAAACCACCAAATATGAGACAACAAAAAAAGCTTCCTAGGTCTCATTAACAATTACATCTCCGCATAAGGCCCAAAATCCTATCTAGTTATCTGAGAGCTCGTCGTTAATACAATAATAGATATAAGGTCTATCAAGGGGATGGGATAATTAAATAGATTGGTGAAGTAGTGGAAAGAAAGTATACAAAGTAAGAGAGAACGTTTCTAAGTGGGGTTGAGAGGGATAGATATCAAGGGGGTCCGAAGGGTACGACAGTGAGGTGAGCTCTAAGTCTTGAATCTGTCTGGACCCCGCCCTAGGCATGCAGAATACATCCCATGCTTGGCAACACTCAACACAGTTGCCGGGTCAAAATCCTCTACCCCGTGCGTGAGTCGAAACTAAGCCTAACGTTGCAATCAAATGCATATGGCAACGCTTCAGGCTCGTCCCAAGCTGGCAAGCGAAGCAACGTCCCAAGCCGGTCTCTCTCTCCCGCTCGTCTCCTCCCGCCCTCACTAAACTTACATCTTATATATTATAATGAAACAATCAAGTATCGAGAATAAAATATACTAAGATGCGTTGGTTAAGAATAAGGGCAGCTACAAGCTGTGAAACAACATAAGAATATCCCAGACATTAGTTACGTTGTCGTAGGATATATACTAAGGAAAAGCCTACCGGCCGGCTGCCACCAGCCGGTTTCTAAACGGCTGGGCAGCCGACGCGCGCGCATGCCCGCACGTGGCTACTATGCAGAAGCGTCACACACCCTACCCTGTGCAACTCTCCAACCCAAGAGTGAAACGTTACTCTCAAACTTTTTTCTATCAACAATTTTCTATCGAAAAATGTACAAATTTAGCTTGCTGTCAAAACAAGAATATATATATATTTATGCTGGATCGCTACCGCTCGCCAGGAATATATTGACACCTTGATGGGGGTAAGTGTCTTAAAACAGTAGGCTGAATTGGGCCGAATGGATACAAGCCAAAGAGAGAGGGAGAACAAAATATAAAAAGCGAGGTGGGCTCCCTTAGTATTTCTGTAATTTAAATCCTCTATACATCATTCAGAAGAAAATTGCTAGATTAGTAACATATAGTACACGACTACACGACTTTAGTAGTGAAAAGATATGAAACTGAAAATTACAAAATTAACTGATATAATCAATTTATATGCATCAATGCTAATTTGTAAATCATTAAATGGACTGTATACTGTCCAATTGACTTCCATATATATGTGTATTCAATACAATTTTAGACGACGCAATCGAGTACAAATTTCCTTTGTCCCCTCTACTCAATCCCAACGATAAATTCACTTCAGATTACTTCATATTTGAACTTCTCTACCGAGGTAAATTGTAGAGGCTAACTTCCTTGAAACTTTTAAGCGAAAATGTACAAAACAATATTTCATATCTCAATACTCTAATTCATGATTGATGTTATTGAAATGCTTGCATTTTTGTAATTTGAATACAAAAACATAGATGTAACTTTAGATAGGTACATTGTTTTCATTTACTTTTCTCATGTATACAATATACATAAGTACACTGTTTCGTAGCACCACATCCTTGTTTCTGATGTCAAAAAAATAATTTTAGAAATATAAAGGATTAACAGTAAATATAAATGTAACTAAGGTCATTATATGTGGAGTAGGGCGAGTATATTTCTTCTATTCAACAGCTGAGGTCTGGTACTCTCTCCCAGTATCAGTCTTTCCCTCTTCCTATGACTTAAATTGCTTCAAACTCCGTGTGTCCAGGCATTTTGGCTCGAAAGTACCTTGATTTTGGTCCTGTCACTCTTTCAACTCTGGGGGAAGCACTCGCCACAGGCAGTTCTGCCTTTTGTCTCCCTTACTTTCTGTCTTCGTGGCGCAATGCATAAGTGTGTTGATTTTCGGTGTGAGCTTCCTGGGTTCGAATCCCCGGACTGCCACATGTGTTTGTTGATTTCATTAATCGAGTTTAGGAGTAAAGTTGGTTGGTGGAGAGAACATAATAATTACATAGAAAACAATATATCATAATATATGACCGAATTCAAAGGCATAGATTTGCTCATTGACTGCATCCAAGATCAACAGGTAGACTCACAAAGGATTTATAATTCCTCTAAGGTCCATTATCTTACCATCAATCAAGCGAACCGGGGAAACAGAATTGCGGAAATGTGCTGCATGTGAGCTCACCCATTGTAGCACCAAAATTTCGTCCAGAGGAAAAAAACAAAAAAACAAAAATCGATCTCTCTTATTGTAGGTGATTTAGTATGCAGGATTTTTTTTTTTTTTTATTATTATTATTGTTTATAAAATTGCTTGTGAAACATCAGTGTTAAAGTTATAAAAAATAGTTTCCAGTAGTTGAGAGGGATTGGTTGAAATGATCTGGTTAATTTGTCTAGTCATCAATGCGCCCAGCAACAGCAATAAGAAGAATTTATTACATACGAATATATTTGTTCAAATATCCTTGAAAAAGTTTCCTACTAACACTCCTAACAAACCACCAACCACTTGCTTACTATCAGAATCTATCAAGAGAGGTTAAAAAATGTATAAGGACAGACAAAAGAAATTATGAAATCAGGATAGCCAATGACTCAAAAAATAACCCTAAGGCTTTTTACCAGCTATATAAATCTAAAGTTAGAGATAAAATAGGCCCCCTTAAAACTTCGATAGGAGAAATGACAGAAAATGATTTAGAAATGTGCAGTACATTAAATAGTCAGTTTCTATCCGTTTTCACTAATGAAAATTTGGCACAGATTCCAGAAGTCCGTAAGGTATTTAGTGATGGTATAGAAAATAGGTTAAATACGGTTACTATAAGTAGAAATTATGTGCTTAAGGAAATTGACAGACTGAAACCTCAGAAATCGCCTGGTCCCGATGAGGTATATGCCAGAGTATTAAAAGAATGCAGAGATGAGTTAAGTTACCCATTAACATTTCTTTTTAACAATTCATTAGAAACAGGTATAGTTCCAGAAGCTTGGAAGCTTGCAAATGTAGTTCCGATTTTCAAAAAAGGTGATAAATCAATAGCATCCAATTACCGTCCCATTAGTCTCACTTCAATCATAGGAAAGCTACTAGAGTCAATTATAGCTAGGAAAATGAGAAACCACTTAGTAACATTTAACTTAATCAATTCTTCTCAGCATGGATTCACTCAGGGACGTTCTTGCCTTACTAATTTGCTTAGTTTTTTTCTCAGAGGTATATGAAGCAGTAGATAATGACAAGGCATACGATATTATATATTTAGATTTCAGTAAAGCTTTCGACAGAGTCCCTCATGAGAGATTGATGAGAAAGGTTGAGGCACATGGAATAGGTGGGGCGTTGTTGGGATGGATTAGGTCATGGCTAATTGGTAGGAAACAGAGAGTCAGCATAAATGGTACCAAGTCAGAGTGGGGAGCAGTCAAAAGTGGTGTCCCCCAGGGATCGGTATTAGGTCCCCTGTTGTTTCTTATATACATAAATGACCTAGATTTAGGTATAACTAGTAGGATAAGTAAATTCGCAGACGATACTAAAATAGGGAGATCAATTGATTCAGATAGCGATATAGAGTGCCTCCAAAGGGATCTAGATACCTTACATGAATGGTCAGTAAATTGGCAGATGAAGTTTAACATTGACAAATGCAAGGTATTAAAGATAGGGAAGATGCAAACAAATGTTAAATATAAACTAGCTAATTTAGAATTAGAAAATTCAGACTACGAGAAAGATCTAGGTGTGTTTGTTAGCAATGATTTGAAGCCTAGAAAACAGTGTATAGGCGTTCGTAATAAGGCAAACAGGATTCTCGGGTTCATCTCTAGGAGTGTGAGTAACAGAACTGCTGATGTTATCTTAAAACTTTACTTGTCATTAGTGAGACCCCATATGGATTATGCTGTCCAATTTTGGTGTCCTTATTACAGAATGGACATAGATTCATTGGAGAGAGTACAGCGTAGAATGACAAAAATGATCCATAATATTAGTAATCTTCCGTAAGAAAGGTTGAAGAAATTAGGTTTACATTCGTTAGAGAGACGCAGAGTTAGAGGGGATATGATAGAGGTGTTCAAGTGGGTTAGTGGGATTAACAAAGGGGACATGACAAATGTACTAAAGCTCAGTGATAGCGAAAGAACTCGTACCAATGGTTTCAAATTAGATAAATTTCGTTTCAGAAAAGATATAGGCAAATATTGGTTTGGTAACAGAGTTGTAGATGGGTGGAATGGACTACCAAGTGCTATAGTGGGATCTAAAACTGTAGGGAGCTTTAAGATAAAATTGGATAAGCATATGGACGAAAAGGGTTGGGTGTGAAGGGGGATCAGCCGGGTTGGGCCAATCAGCGCTCTACAGACCCCCATAATCCTGCGTTAATCTCTAACCGTTTTGGTAAGATGTAATAATAATAATAATAATAATATTTATTCAGTTAGCAATTTACAGAGTTGGTACCACATAGTTTGTTACAAATATGACATGTACCAGCCTTGCATAATTCCAACTAAGGATAGCCCAATAAGGCCGTTAGGCGCATTTCCATTGGGGTCCTTGTGGGATTAGGTCCTCAGGGTATTAGAGTGTTGAGCCTATAATTGGGCTTTGTAATTGATTTGGGGTTGTGTGGGACAGGGATCTGCCTTGCTTAGGCCAATCGGCTTTCTGCAGACTCCCCTTTTCTTATGTTCTTATGTGTGAAGGCCGGCTAGATTAGAAGGTACAGTCACGACCATAAACACTGTGACGCCAACCAGATAATGTTCGCTCCTTCGTCTCTAAAGGTTTTTATTAAACTTTTTATTCAAACTCACAATTATTTCTTTATTTCATCCTAGCTAGCGTCAGACGATTTTATTCAGCTTAGTATAAACGTCTCGTGATGAAGGAGTTGACGTTATCTGGTTGATGTCGCAGCATTTATGTTCGTGACTGTAAAATAAAAAAGTTTCAAAGAATAATATTTAACTGCTATAACTCTTCTGTCATTCATATTATTGTTCTCAATCTCCGTATTACTATAGTCCGTTCATTCCAGGTTGGGCAGAAATTGTAACGCCTAATCTCTCATAACTCAAAAAGGACTAATTTAATTGAGTTAATATTTCTACCAACTGGGAAGACTTAGCCAGGGAATAGGTGTGGAAATTAACAGCTCATTTGCTCTAGCCGTTTTTGAGTTACAGAGGTTAGAGGTTACGATTTCTGCCCAACCTAGAATGAACGGACTATATTATTTATTAGAAACTCGATGAAGCATAATTATGCATTAAAACATGAAGAGGCCGACATAGAGAGACGGATGTTGTACAGTCAGAAACCGCAGTTTCTGAGACACCTGGATAGAGCCCAGACAGTGGGAGCGTATTGTTTCTGGACGACAGCCCAATTTAACTACCGTATCACAAGGCCGCACACATACGAAAACACGTTTTGAACCAATAGATGCTTCACTCAGTCTGCCATGTTAATAAAATCATTGTGCTGTTGTTATGCTGCGATATGATTCATACTACCTTTCTATCCATATATACAATAATTTAATCATAACCAATATACCTTTTAATGAATAGATTATTATGGACACTTTCTTTATCATTTTCATAATCATAACTTGTTATAGTTCTTGTTTTTTTCTCAGCTGACGGGAATTGCTTTGCTAGTATGTTATTAAATAGAAAACTATGTTACTTATTATGAAAAGCCTACATTTCATATGCATGTACTCAATAACGTTGAAATAATTGAGTATGTTGTCATATATACAAAGAAATACAAAGGAAGGCAAGCAAACAACAGACCTAATGGTCCTTACTAGGCTGCTTGTAAAAAAAATAAAAAAATAAAATAACAACGAAGATGATAAAAAAAGTCTAAGATTATTAAAATACCCCGAAAACGAAATACCCCTACCCCCGAGACACCAACACCCAGAGAAAAACTAACTACCACAGACGAAGGAAAAGTACCAGCGGCGAAAGGACCACAAGACAAGAATAAGAGAAAGAGGGAAGAGACAAACAACACCAGCAACAGTAAGCCGGCCACACCCGTCACCGAGTCAAGGCCATGGCCTCATACCACAAAAAGTCCCACCAACCAGGCAGGAAACAAAAAGCAGAAGACCCATCGTCCAAAAATCCTATTCTCTCAACCCTTTTAAATAAACATGTACCTATAACCTACAACAAATAACTACACCCCATGTAAACAAAAACCTTGCAATTATAACCTGTCTCAAAATGTAGGATACCTAATATAAATCCATTATCTCAACCTTTTAAATAAACATGTATCAACAACCTACAACAAATAACCACATTCCCCGGAGATGAAGAATAGCTTCAGCACCATACACGTTAATCCCCACACACCCACGTACACACCTTCCTTTTTTGATCACCCTGTATCGCTCTTTCCCATCAAAATCAGACAAGCCACACATCTGCCTGTTTCACAAATAGGGAAACCTCACCCCTATGCCTCTGTTTTTAAGGTTAAGCTCTATATGTATGTGAGCAGGAAGAACCCTGCGTCACAATGTTCATTATTCCTTTCATTATCATTATGTTTGTATAACTTTTCCCTATGCCATGATATAATTATATGCTAAGTATATAGGTATGCAGCCTGACGCGAGTAATGAAAATCCCCAAGACTTATATATGTATCTTAGGACTCTCGCTACAACTATCTTTACACCTACAACACCACCCCTATACATGCCTTCCTTTTGATCACCCTGTATCGCCCTTTCCCATAAAAATCAGACAAACCACATACCTATCCCTGTTTCGCAAATAGAAAAATCACACCCCTATGCCTCTGTTAAAAAGTTCAGTCCTATAGGTATGTAAGAAGTAAGAACTCCATTTTATAATGTTCATTACTCCCTTCTACAGTATAATCATTATGTATGTATAACTATTTCCCTATGTCATGATTTACTTATAGTCTAGATGTAAAGGTAGGTAGCCAGAATACGAGAATAAGAACCCCAGTACCTAGATACATATATCTGATATCTTAGGACTCTCGCTACCACCATCTCTACACCTACAACAACAACCCTGTGCAGGTCCTTCTTTTTGATCACCCAGTATTGCCCTTTCCCAAAAAAATCAGACCAGACACGTACCTGTGGCCGGCTCACAGTAGCCTCGCTCGAGGTCCCCCTCAGTTCAACCCCCGACACCCATATTCCCTTGAACATCTATCTATCTATCTATCTATTGCCTGACGCCGTGATCCCCGAAGGGGTGGCCACGAACGAACCGCCCCCATGCACCTCTGTCCCCAGTCAGTCGACGCCCCTCCCCCCAACCAGCACCACCTTCGTTCATGTACTTCCTCACTCCCTTGAACATGCTTATTATAAATTATTTATTCAGACCCCCACCGTCCAGTATATTTTCTGACCATTTATGTTATTCCTCACATACTACCCATTAAGAATAACAACCCCTCTATCCTCTAACCCCGACCCACGAATGGTGGGCCGTGCGAGGCTAGAACAACAACTTCTTAAACCCTAAACCACCCTACTACCCCCTTGACCTTGACATCCCCCCCCCCCCCCACGATCAACCCCAATCAACTTCAGCAGAACTGAGTATAAAAACCTATCAACATAAGCCAAGGGTACCCAGAGATCAAAAGTAGAACCCTTGAACAGACTAAACTAACCTAGAAAACTAGATGCCCCATATCATACAGGTGCGGCCCCCACCATGCCACAAGGGACCCATAAAGCCCCAAACACGCCAGCCACGCGTAGTAATGACCTTGGCCCACAGGCGACCCACCACCATTCTTGCCAAACATCAGGTGAGCTGTAATCTGATTATGAACCAACCCCCATTCTTATCCAAGTCTGCTATACTTCCTGACTATTAGCAATGCCCAAAAACCATATATAAACTCCCTTCTATACTCAAAATAGCTTGTCAGTTAAAAGAGAGAAATAAGACTTGTGTTTAATGCTGATAACATCACCCAGCTTTGGCCTGTATCGCGCCACACAAAGTAGTTCCCTTGCACCATATATCACTCTCCAAGACGATACTACTAACTCTTGTATAGAAAATTTCAGTCACAGGATTTTAATTGTACTGCTAGTAGAAATATTGAATGTGTAACAGAAGATGGGAATTCAGTTAGAAATAAAGGTAAATCCGATACCAGTAAAATAAATTCATTGCGATTATATTATACAAACTGTAGGAGTTTATGTAACAAAATGGATGAACTTAGAGCACTAGTTAGCAACGAAAATATAGACATTATAGCACTGACTGAAACATGGATTAATACAGAATCAAGATTTTTTTTAGCAGAATTCCATATACCAGGATATAGTTTGTTTAAACTCGACCGAACAAGTAGGAGGGGCGGCGGAATAGCAGTGTTTGTCAGTTCTTTAAAAAGTTGTATTAAATCAGGTATTAAACTAAATACTGATAACGAAAGTGTTTTGGGTAGAGGTTAGCGAAGGTAGTGATACCATAATTATTGGAGTTATTTATAGACCACCAAATATGAGTAGAAACGAAGGTACAGCTTTATGGCAGGAAGTGAAAATAGCATCAAGGTTTAGCAATGTGTGTATTATGGGGGATTTTAATTTTCCGAATATTGATTGGCAGCATCAAATCGGCGACTCAGATTCAAAAGAGTTTATTGAGGCGGTATAGGATAGTTTTTTATTTCAATTCATAGACTCGCCTACTAGAGGTAATAATATCCTGGATTTAGTTCTCAGTAATAATTAATAAATTATAAATAATGTAGAGATAGGAGACCAACTAGGAAATAGTGATCATAAATCAATATATTTTAACATACAATGGACAGGAAAGGCTAAAGAGAATACGACACTTATCCCAGATTTCAGAAAAGCCAATTATGGTGGATTAACCTGACAAGCGCGAAATAGACCTAGGGGCTAGGGTAGTTATTTGTGCATTTCTAGCCTTGGATTCTGACAGAATTCGTTATATTTACAATATAGAGCATTATTTGTTTTCGGTATGCTTTTATTTTACATATATGATGTATATATGAACCTTCAAGAGTGCTAAAATAAGTGGGAAAAGCATTTGGGTGGTGAAAAACGAAGATATTGGCCACCCGGTCATAATCTCAGGCGAGAGAGAGCTACAGGCAACCCTCCTCTCTCGCTGTCTGTGAGGTAACTGAGACGAGCGGGGCGGTGTGGGCCGGTGTCTGGGTGTTACATAACGATCTTTTCTGCAACCCACT
The DNA here is from genome assembly GCA_032716605.1 of Paralithodes platypus. Lineage (NCBI taxonomy): Eukaryota > Metazoa > Arthropoda > Malacostraca > Decapoda > Lithodidae > Paralithodes > Paralithodes platypus. Next base: position 31,397,502 of record CM064487.1, read on the forward strand.
TGTGCTACATTATCGCGTGAGAGAAAAATAACCGATAAATGATGATAATAAGAGGAAAAATAGGTGATAATTGAGGAGGGGAGGGAGGGGGGAATAAGGTGGGGAAGGATGGGAGGGGGGTGGGTGAGATTTACATGGATGAGTACTGGAGGGGAATTATCTCACCTAGAGACAAATTCCTTTGTTTTGATAGGCCCTTTTTTTTTTTGGAAGGTTTTTTTTATGGTCTTGCTTCCGTGAGGCCCATCGCGTTCCCTATAGGAAGCCTTCCGTGAGGCCTATCGCGCTTGCCGGGTTAAGAAGAGCCTTAACCCTTAACTGGCGGCGCGCATCATATGTCGAGTGAAAGAAATTTGAACTATGTGACGGCTCACAACATAGGTCGTGTGGCATTTTCAGCACGTAATGTTGCTGAGAGAGAGAGACAAGTGGTGGCAGGAGAGTAGCGAGCGTATGACTGCTCCAGACCACCGCGGTGGACCAACTGACATGAATCCCACCCTCCTCCACCCTCTCACACTCGCTACACAGTGAATTGTTTAGGGAAAGTACCGAATTACATGGTTTTTGCACTCGTGTTGTGCGATTGTTGCAAGAAAACTAGCAGTCATACAAGGATTGTTGGGGTGTCATTGGAAAGCTCTGTTTATGCCCTTTCAGGGATAGATACTTGTTTTATGCTCTGGGTCTTATTTAGGCATGAAAATGATCACGTAAACAGCCCTATTTTGGGTAAAAACAGCCCGCTGGTGGCTACATATTATTTACCGCCTAGGCCGCTCGTTAGGAGTTAAGAGTCGATCCTATGGTTAAACTATTAAGTGGACCCAGGTGCGCTAATGAACATACTCTCTCTCAGATACCCATCTTAACTCAGGATAATTTGACGGCTACATATAATAATTTTATTTCTTCACTCCACAATGCGAAAATAAATATATCCCCAAAAGAAAATTTAGATCAACACAGAACCAACCAAAATGGATGAATAATAGACTATTAGACCTAGGAAAAAAGAGAGGAATATATAGAAAAATTAAGAAAGGCGAAATTCACCTACATGCTTACTATCAGAATCTATCAAGAGAGGTTAAAAAAGGTATTAGGACAGACAAAAGAAATTATGAAATCAGGATAGCCAATGACTCAAAAAATAACCCTAAGTCTTTTTACCAGCTATATAAATCTAAAGTTAGAGACAAATTAGGCCCCCTTAAAACTTCGATAGGAGAAATGACAGAAAATTATTTAGAAATGTGCAGTACATTAAATAGTCAGTTTCTATCCATTTTCACTAATGAAAATTTGGCACAGATTCCAGAAGTCCGTAAAGTATATAGCAATAGTATAAAAAATAGGTTAAGTACGGTTACTATAAGTAGAAATGATGTGCTTAAGGAAATTGACAGACTGAAACCTCAGAAATCGCCTGGTCCCGATGAGGTATTTGCTAGAGTATTAAAAGAATGCAGAGATGAGTTAAGTTACCCATTAACATTTCTTTTTAACAATTCATTAGAAACAGGTATAGTTCCAGAGGTATATGAAGCAGTAGATAATGACAAGTCATATGATATTATATATTTAGATTTCAGTAATGCTTTCGACAGAGTCCCTCATGAGAGATTGATGAGAAAGGTTGAGGCACATGGAATAGGTGGGGCGTTGTTAGGATGGATTAGGTCAGAATGGGGATCAGTCAAGAGTGGTGTCCCCCAGGGATCTGTATTAGGTCCTCTGTTGTTTATTATATACATAAATGACCTTGATTTAGGTATAACTAGTAGGATAAGTAAATTTGCAGACGATACCAAAATGGGGAGAAAAATTGATTCAGCTAGAGATATAGAGTGTCTGCAAAGGGATCTAGATACCTTACACGAATGTTCAGTAAAATGGCAGATGAAGTTTAACATTGACAAATGCAAGGTATTAAAGATAGGGAAGATGCATACAAATTTTAAATATAAACTAGCTAATATGGAATTAGAAACTCATACTGTGAGAAAGATCTAGGTGTGTTTGTTAGCAATGATTTGAAGCCTAGAAAACAATGTATAAGCGTTCGTAACAAGGCAAACAGGATTCTCGGGTTCATATCTACTGTAGGAGTGTGAGTAACAGAACTGCTGATGTTATCTCAAAACTTTACTTGTCATTAATGAGACCCCATATGGATTATGCTGTTCAACTTTGGTATCCTTATTACAGAATGGACATAGATTCATTGGAGAGAGTACAACGTAGAATAACAAAAATGATCCATAATATTAGAAATCTTCCGTATGAAGAAAGGTTGAAGAAATTAGGCTTACATTCGTTAGAGAGACGCAGAGTTAGAGGTGACATGATAGAGGTATTCAAGTGGGTTAGTGGGATTAATAAAGGAGACATGAAAAATGTACTAAAGCTCAGTGATAGCGAAATAACTCGTACAAATTGTTTCAAATTAGATAAATTTCGTTTCAGAAAAGATATAGGCAAATATTGGTTTGGTAACAGAGTTGTAGATGGGGGGAATAGGCTACCAAGTGATATAGTGGGCCAAGAACGATAGGGAGCTTTAAGATAAAATTAGATAGGCATGTGGACGAGATGGGTTGGGTGTGAGGGGGATCTACCAGGTGTGGGCCAATCGGCGCTCAGCAGAACCCCGTAATCTTGTGTTAATCTCTGACCATTTTGGTGGGGTCAGTACTCAAGGTATTAGTGAGGTGGGTCTATAATTGGGCCTTGTAATTGGGGTTGGGTGTGACAGGGCCTTGTATGGGCCGATCGGCTTTTTGCAGACTCCCATTTTCTTATGTTCTTATGTATAAACTAAATGTCTATAGTGTTACGACTGGGGTTCAAATATATCAGGGCTCTTATTCATTGGACTAGTAATGGCATAAATGTTACAACGGAAAGCGCTAGCTCCAACCTCTGATGTATATTCCCAGTGAACAAAGAACACAAATACTCTACAGAGTTCTATATGCAATAATAGGCTATCAAACTCTCAATAAATGTGCGTCTACTCTAGGCTTAATGTTATGTGAAAACAGCCTATTACTACCTATAACCGAAGGTGCTTGGTTATGGTATGCAAAGTAAGGTGGTAAGAGAAGTTACAGCTTACGTTACTTTAATCAATAAATGTCAGGCACTCCTGCATGAAAGAAAGTGCACTAAAGTCCTTCAACACTAACAAGGAATCTTCTTTAAATGTTAGATGCTATAAAGATGCTCGTATCGGAAATGGAACCCAAAAAGGCAGGCAGCGGAACAATGCTCGTGCAGGCTATGCACACAAAAAGGCAGAATATATAATGCCGTCGGAGCCAAGAATATCCTAAACACAACAACAATAATAATAATCGCCACGACAATGCAGTATTCCTATCAACAAAAAGAGCCTAAGTCGTTTGTGTCTCAATACATCAAACTAGGCTGCGAAATGCTTGTGTAATCATAAATGGGTATGCATAAAAAGAGTAATTAGGTTAATATACTTAATGTCTACTATGATTGATAAAGTCTAGCTAGAGTCAATGATACGAGATACTGGTGCGCATGGCATGCCGCATAGCCTAGTGCAAATCTCAAGTCTGAGCGTCAAATATTACGTTATAGGGAAGGGTAGCTCTCTTGAGAAACCTTAATACCGAAGTATTAAGCGTTCTCCTGGCGTACCTCAAAGACAAACAATCGAGACTAGAACAGTGCAGAATGGTATAGGCAAAAAGCCCTCATTCGTGCATGCTCTACTCTCAATGGCACACAGACTAGAATTTACTCAATCAACTCCAGTGCTCAGGTATGTCGTGCAGCTTTATCCTAAAGCCGGCACTCATAGGAAACAATACCTTATAATATCCGACCCCTAGTCTAGCATTATCTAATCCAGCAGAACACTAATAATTAAAGGATGCAGTACTTAAACAATATAAATGCCAACCAATGCTTCGTGATCCACTTATCTTAACAACTAACATACATAGGCTATATCAGACCTTAACACACAATACAACTGGCCAGCATGAAGCTGATTTTGCAGAGTTAACCAGAGGGGGTATAATATTAATAAAAGGTGGTGAAAGATATGGAAAATGAGAGAGATAGGCAGAGGAAAAGATTCTCAGGTACGGAGCGGGGACAGATAGCAAGGGAAAAAAGATGGGTGTGTTCTAGAAACCAGATCTGAGGGAGAGAGTGGCGAGGAACTGTATATATACTCGCACTAGCTCGAGCCGCGTGGGAAAAGAGCGGTTACAAGTCATCTAACCACTAACAAAGCTTGCAGCATGGTAAGGGCCTCTCTCCACCAACCCCCGCGAGGCAGCCAGCCGTGACGTCATCGAGCGGGACAAAAAACACTGCGCGCCCCCTCTCACTCTGTTCTACTCTCTCTCTCTCTCCCAGATCCCATCATTACTAGTTAATGATAAAACATATACTTTACAATTAAATATATAAAGCCTTGACATGGGCGAAAACAAAGAGCCTTTCTGGACTGCCCATGACACTAGCTTTCATATGAAATAAAGCACACTCTAATACATAAACTGTAGCCCCATCCACTGCCCTGGCGATCCTAGTGAGTCACTGTAGGACAAGCCATGCGGTTCTAACGGAGTGGTCAACGTCACACCCCCCCCAAGATTTTTCTCAGAGGCCCCAAGGCTCACAAAAATCTGATGGTTAGAACCCATGCTATATCTCCACTTCCTATCACCCAGCGGCAGTAAAATATCTGGCACAGTTCTTCAACAAAACATTTTTCAAAATTATAACCCTCCCCAACACCATAGGTTAACACCTTACGAGCGGCATATGCGGTTTATTTATGTGTACCGCACAGCGGGGTGTTTTTAGCCAAAATAGGGCTGTTTACGTGATCATTTTCATGCCTAAATAAGACCCAGAACGTAAAACAAGTACCTATCCCTGAAAGGGCATAAACAGAGCTTTCGAATGACACCATAACGATCCTTGTATGATGGATAGTTTTCTTGCAATAACCGTGCAAAGCGAGTGCAAAAAGCAGGTAATTCGGTACTTTCAGTACATAATTGAGTATGTAGCGAGTGAGAGAGGGAGGAGGGAGCTGAGATTTGTGTCAGTAGGTTCGCCGCGGTGGTCTGGAGCAGTCATACGCTCGCTAGTCTCCTGCCACCACTTGTCTCTCTCTCTCAGCCACATTACGTGCTGAAATTGCCACTCGAGTTATGTCGAGCGCCGCCACATAGTCCAGCTTTATTTAACTCGACTTATGTTGCTCGCCGCTAAATAAGGGTTAAATTATATGTAGTTATACTCCTCAAGAGCGAGCTTCTCTAGCCCAGCAGTCTGAGAGGAGTGCAACTCAGAATTACTGCTATAACATACTAAACAAATTCAACTATCAAAGAAAGAGTTTTTATTTGATTTTTATGTTTATAATTTGTTTATTTCGGCTGCACTATAGGAGCAAGCCTAGTTTTTTCTTCTATACCAAACGCTCAACTCCTGCTTTACGACCCAATACGCTGGGCTACAACCGCGAGCCAACAAGCACCAAGCGCAAAATACTATTCAAACTAAAGCAGGAGGCTACCCGTGTGTCAATCTACCCAGGATCATATACCCTTGAATGACCATCTGCAACCACGTTGTCACAACCGGCAATATGGCGTATGTCCAGGTTATATACCAATAACCTTAGTGACCACCTGGTCAGCCTCATATTCCGATTGTGAAACTGGTCCAAGAACTTGAGAGGGTGATGATCTGGGTAAACTACAACGACCGGACCATAGGCTGGAACACAGACCTCGAAATGCCTCAGAACAAGTACAACCGCCAGCAGCTCCTCCTTGACAACAGAGCAGCTCCCCTGGGCCGAATTGTACTTCTCCGAGCAGAAACTAACAGGATGCTCCAGCCCATCATCGTCCTTTTCCACAAGGACGGCACCAGCCCCCACACCACTAGCCTCCGTTGCTAGTTGGAAAGGTAGGCTAAAGTCAGGGGCCCTGAGGATCGGGTGAGTGCACAACAGGTGTTTCACTTCCCTAAACACCTTCTCACACTCAGGCGCCCATTTGAACTTCTTATCCTTCCAGTTATCCTCCACCTGAGCTTGACTGTCCCGTTCTCCTTCTCCACCTTGACTGCTAAACGTCATCACAGGCACAGTGAGAGGCTCAGGGGGGTGCCTCCCATACTCCTTCACGGGATTATCATAACATAACTGATTGCGCTTCCGTCTGTCTGGAGTGGCTACCAAGTAAACCAGGTCCGATAGCTCCTCCACCACCCTATAAGGACCAGCGTACTTCGCGGATAAGGGGTGACCTACAAGGGGCAGTAGAATCAACACCTCCTGACCCACGTGAAACTCCCCGAGTTCAACCTTGAGGTCGTACCTGTCCTTCCTGAGGGCCTGAGAGCTAGTCAAATTACGGCCAGCCAACTCCAGACTGCGCAACATCCGTTCTCGACTGTTGAGGACACACTTGAGCATAGAACAAGGTTTTTCTGCGCCCTCCCATACTTCTTCAACCATATGGAGAGGCCCTCTGACACGGTGGCCAAAGACGAGCTCATTAGGGCTGAATCCCAAACTCTCCCCAGGTACCTCCCACACAGCAAACAAAACACATGGCAGGCCAAGATCCCAATCCCTCCCACTCTCAAAGCAACAACAACGAAGCACAGATTTCAAGGCTGAGTGCCATCGCTCTAACACACCCTGGCTCTCCGGATGATATGCAGATGACACAACCCCAACAATCCCATGCTGCGGCATTGCTTGTACAAAGAGGCTAGAAGTGAAGTTGGGTCCCCGGACTGACTGAAGCCCCTGCGGGTAACCATACCGGGAAAAATACACTAGCAAGCTTCGGACCACCATCTTCGCCGACCCCTTTCTCATAGGGTACGCGTCAGGGTACCTTGTTGCTACATCTCCCGACTGTGCATCACTGTCCTCCTTCAACTCTTTCGTCTTTTTAAGCCCATCCCCTGCCCCTTCAGGAACAGTTACTGGGTCGTCTCCAGACTCGAAATGTGGTCCTAATAATGAGTCCCCGAGAAGGTCCGTTGACACTAAACTCTCAACCGCATCAACTTCCAACCCCTTCACGGTACCCTTCCTCCGCTGATCTAAAGATTGTTGACCAGAATGCGACTCCCTGGATGCAGAATCTCCGGTGACAACACACGCCATAGGCTGCACCGGACACTTCTCAACCCACTCCTGCTCCTCCCTACTCACGTCGGCCGGCTTCTCGACAACGACTAAGGGTGGAGCCTCAGAAGTAGGCCCCGCAAAGTCGTTGCCAAGAAGGAGGTCGACGCCCCCAACAGGTAACTTCTCCACAATTCCTACATCCAGGTCACGAGTCACACCATCAACTTCCACCTTCATTCTTACAAGCGGGTATGACCTTGTCGCATTAACTCCCTGAACCACAACCACCCGCGCCGTATTGACAGGTTTACCAGTGAAATTGCTCAACAGTGTTTGCGATGCCCCAGTGTCACGCAAAATTCTCACCTCATGTCTTCTACCCCTCCACTCCACACAACCAAGTCCCCTGTGGTCACTAAAGGCATCACGGACAGGGAATAAGCCTTCCGGATCCTTCTGCACTGGCAGTGTATTTACCTCGGAAGAAATGCCTCTAACAAACTCCGATGTCCTCTTGAACACTCCAATGCCGTGAGCAAAAGACACGGCTGCCGGAGGAGGTCGACTAGGGCACTCATTTGCCTTATGACCCTCCTGGTGGCACCTAAAACACATAAATTTCGGTTTCGGCTTATACTGTGATGTAAAAGGCCCCTGACTTTTCACATACGGTGTGGTGGTAGGTTTGGCTTCAGTTTTAGTTTCATTGCTCTTTGGTTTAAATGTGTCATTGCTACGGGGAGGGGGAGGATAACGGTCCCTAGCACTTGCATCGTGCTTCTGTGAGGACCCGCAACCCCGAATCAACGACAGCCGTAGATCAGCCATTTCTGCTGCTTCTACTAGAGTTCTTGGGTTTTTCTCCTTTAAGTTCAAAGTTAGATCACCGCCCGTGCTCTTAAAGAACTGCTCCAACATCATTAACTGCTTAACTCCATCAAACGTTGTTACCTTCTCAGATCGGAGCCAGTTCCCCATAGCATCGGACAAGTCCCGGGCGTGTTCCAAAAAGGTGCTATCTCTTCCCTTAGTTACACCCCGGAACTTCAAACGGTACGTTTCTGGTTGCAATTCGTAAGCCCTCAGGACAGCCTCCTTGAGATCCTCATACATAATACATGACTCCAAAGGTAACGCATCGTAGGCTTTATGACCCTTGCCTATTAATCTAGAGGATACAAGTGCTGCCCATTTATTCTCTGGCCACTGGTGTTCCTGGCACTTCTTCTCAAAGCGTGTGAAAAATTCTGTTACACCACTCTCATCAAACACCGGAACCAGTTTCAATAAGTGCGAGAGAGACTGCTCATGAACACGGTTACCAGCCCCAAGTCGCTGTCCCGTTGTCTCTACTCGCGACTTCTTTACATCCATGTCGGCACAGTACCTAGTTGACTCTAAATCCGCTTGGATTTTTGCTAGCTCTGTTTGCTACTGAAGCTCACATACCCTGATAGCCTTTCTCTCTTCGATCTTAGCTAATTCGAGCTGAAGCAATAATTCTGGAGTTAACCCTTGAGGAGGTGAAGGTGCTACACTGTTTGAAATTACCGGTGGTCCCCCCAGGGGCAACCCACCCTGCCAGTCACCACCCAACTGCGGAAGCGTACCCGGGGTCGGCAAACTACTGGGATGGCTGGGAGTCGAGTGTAGGGGAAGCATGGCCGAAGGGCTCTGAGCACTCAACCCATCTCGTTCACCAGTCACCCTGCCCAGTACACACGTTATCAAGTTATCCTTGGTCATGCTGCTAGTAACCGCATGACCGATAGCTGTGGCCAGGCATTGAAGACCGTACCGATCCATACCCTCCAACCGCTCGGCAGTAACAGGCCATTGCAAAAATATCCTAGCATCCTCCTCACAGTTCACCCGATTAACCCTTTCATCATGCTGCTGTTCCTCAGTTTCGACATTACGTACTGTGTCTCCATTCTCCTCTGATCCGGTATAAGACATGATGCTCTCAAAAATTTCTCACCACAATATTCAGAAAAGAAGCACCCCAAACTCTTATACCTCAATATACACACACAAATTCTCGGAAATACTCAAGAGCTATACTATGTTGCAAAAAAAAAAATATATTCTTGCTGATCCCCGCAAAATATTCCCCAAAACAACAAATGTTCCCTGCTAATAAATGTAGGTTCACCAAATCCTAGGTAAGGTCGCCATTTGTTACGACTGGGGTTCAAATATATCAGGGCTCTTATTCATTGGACTAGTAATGGCATAAATGTTACAACGGAAAGCGCTAGCTCCAACCTCTGATGTATATTCCCAGTGAACAAAGAACACAAATACTCTACAGAGTTCTATATGCAATAATAGGCTATCAAACTCTCAATAAATGTGCGTCTACTCTAGGCTTAATGTTATGTGAAAACAGCCTATTACTACCTATAACCGAAGGTGCTTGGTTATGGTATGCAAAATAAGGTGGTAAGAGAAGTTACAGCTTACGTTACTTTAATCAATAAATGTCAGGCACTCCTGCATGAAAGAAAGTGCACTAAAGTCCTTCAACACTAACAAGGAATCTTCTTTAAATGTTAGATGCTATAAAGATGCTCGTATCGGAAATGGAACCCAAAAAGGCAGGCAGCGGAACAATGCTCGTGCAGGCTATGCACACAAAAAGGCAGAATATATAATGCCGTCGGAGCCAAGAATATCCTAAACACAACAACAATAATAATAATCGCCACGACAATGCAGTATTCCTATCAACAAAAAGAGCCTAAGTCGTTTGTGTCTCAATACATCAAACTAGGCTGCGAAATGCTTGTGTAATAATAAATGGGTATGCATAAAAAGAGTAATTAGGTTAATATACTTAATGTCTACTATGATTGATAAAGTCTAGCTAGTGTCAATGATACGAGATACTGGTGCGCATGGCATGCCGCATTTGCCTAGTGCAAATCTCAAGTCTGAGCGTCAAATATTACGTTATAGGGAAGGGTAGCTCTCTTGAGAAACCTTAATACCGAAGTATTAAGCGTTCTCCTGGCGTACCTCAAAGACAAACAATCGAGACTAGAACAGTGCAGAATGGTATAGGCAAAAAGCCCTCATTCGTGCATGCTCTACTCTCAATGGCACACAGACTAGAATTTACTCAATCAACTCCAGTTCTCAGGTATGTCGTGCAGCTTTATCCTAAAGCCAGCACTCATAGGAAACAATACCTTATAATATCCGACCCCTAGTCTAGCATTATCTAATCCAGCAGAACACTAATAATTAAAGGATGCAGTACTTAAACAATATAAATGCCAACCAATGCTTCGTGATCCACTTATCTTAACAACTAACATACATAGGCTATATCAGACCTTAACACACAATACAACTGGCCAGCATGAAGCTGATTTTGCAGAGTTAACCAGAGTGGGTATAATATTAATAAAAGGTGGTGAAAGATATGGAAAATGAGAGAGATAGGCAGAGGAAAAGATTCTCAGGTACGGAGCGGGGACAGATAGCAAGGGAAAAAAGATGGGTGTGTTCTAGAAACCAGATCTGAGGGAGAGAGTGGCGAGGAACTGTATATATACTCGCACTAGCTCGAGCCGCGTGGGAAAAGAGCGGTTACAAGTCATCTAACCACTAACAAAGCTTGCAGCATGGTAAGGGCACCAACCCCCGCGAGGCAGCCAGCCGTGACGTCATCGAGCGGGACAAAAAACACTGCGCGCCCCCTCTCACTCTGTTCTACTCTCTCTCTCTCTCCCAGATCCCATCATTACTAGTTAATGATAAAACATATACTTTACAATTAAATATATAAAGCCTTGACATGGGCGAAAACAAAGAGCCTTTCTGGACTGCCCATGACACGAGCTTTCATATGAAATAAAGCACACTCTAATACATAAACTGTAGCCCCATCCACTGCCCTGGCGATCCTAGTGAGTCACTGTAGGACAAGCCATGCGGTTCTAACGGAGTGGTCAACGTCACAATAGAAGAACCCCTATAATCAAGACCCCCTTGTTGAAAGTACTAAGACCCCCTTAAAGTTCCCCCTAAGCTCAACAGAGAAAATAAACCCCTTCATAACTCTGATATCCAGCCATACCCCCATTCACTCCCCCCTTGACCAGCCCTATAAAAGCTTCCGCCAGGACCAAAAGCCGGCAGTTAATAATTAGCTTTCAATCACCAGTCTCCCGCTCTGCAGAAAGTCTAGTTATACTCCCCACCTCAAGAATAGTTACTGATAAACGGCATCCTATAGTCTATAATCTATCTGTGAGCTATAGCTAAATCTTTTGTGAATTCAGTATTACTTACGGCATCCTGTTGGGTAATATTGGAAACATAGATAACCTAGTTATATACAAACATTAACTGTATTACAAACTGATAGTGGTATGTCCTCTGCTACTTTAGTTTATAACCAGTTATAGAGTGTGCAGTAACTCCTTGAGTAACCCATTAATTCTGGCATCCCAGAATCCAATAGTTACCCATACGAGTACGTTTTCTATTATAGTTAAATTCTTGGTCGTAGCAGGCTTTCCTTCCGACCGACAACTTAACTAAATAGATTATACCAACCACTTGACTCACGTAGATCTAGGACAGAAAGATCTTTCGTGTTAGAAGGGATTATGCGAGAAACTCGCCGACACTCGCGGATACTCCTGTGAACTCGTGTAAACTTGTGTAAACTTGTGTAAACTCGTGTTATTTTCGTGTTATATGCGTGTTTACTCGCATCAGATGCTACTCGCGTTGGGTTCGGGCTCCATCATGGTGAGTATGCGGCGAGTGTGACTCACGTTGGCCTCGTGCTCTGACTCGCCAATGTGTGAACCTTGCATTAGTTGAGCACTCTGCATATATGATTCCTAGGTACCAGTTATCTGCGGCATCCCGTACAGAATTGGTAACTGAAAGGTTTGAATACCGCCAGAGTTCCTTGAACCTCTTTAAAAGGTTAGCGACTGTCAAGAAAGTTACTTCACTAGACTATCTTGTGTTTGTCCGATGTCTTGTTAATCCGGCCTCTGCCTGAAACATTGCATTCAAAACCCCCATCCAAAAGTAACATATCAGAACTTCACCGGTTAACTATTAGCCCATCTGTAACCTTCTTCACACTACCGGACACATTGGACGGCCCCAGGAGCAGCAGCTGTTAACCCCTAACGTCGTGCCTCAAGATAACCAGAAGATACCTCAACAGTGCTTAAATTCTTAAATTAGTATCAGTGCCCCGATACTATATATATTCGATGATAAGTGTTTTCCCTGTGATTTATAAACCCATGCTATTCTACGACCAAAGTGATTGCTATGCTAATGTGTTGTTAAACTTGTTCATATAATAATTCTTGCCTTCAAGTGTAATATTGCAGAAGCGAGACAGTCTTAACAATTGGGACTACGGCTCGAGTGAAAACAATTCTAATTTAGTCTTTGTAATCATTGACAAACCTTATATCGCCATAACTGATATCTGTCTTAAGTGTTATTGAGACAGGTAATTATACCACATGAGTTGAAGCTAGCTACTACACCTCCTTTACGTAATATTCTTGGAGAGATATATATCACAAAATTTAGTATCATCAGCAGTAAACACACAGAACCTTATCACGATAACACAGAATTAACAGCCTAATCTATGAGTGAATCCTATGTAATATTCTAGGCCTTATATCAGAAGAGAATACCTGATAGTTATGCCCCTTTCCCACTTATGCGACTTCATACAATTTTCATCGCCAACACCCATAAATTGGCACATTCGTGACATGTCGCAAAGATATCGTATACCCTCGCATAATAATCGTATGACTCGCAAGGCCTCGCAAAGGCCCTCGCGGGTCATCGCAAATGTTCGGACTGTTCAAAATTTTGGACGAGGACTCACGAGGGTTCGTAGCCCTCGCAAGCATCGTCGAACATCGCAGAGGGATCTGCGAGGCCCTCGGAGAACATCGGCGACATCGGCGAGACATCGCGGAGGGTTTCGCACAAAGAAAAACTTTGCAACGCTGCACGGCGGCTCGCCGATGCTCTCAGATGTTCTGAGAACATCGACGATGCACAAGAGTCATCGGCGATTTCCTCGTCGATTAGTCGTCGACGTGCGCATGAGTACTCGCCGAGAGTATACCTGCCAGGGGTATGCTCCGCACGAGGCATGCGAAGGGCCTTGCGACGTCCCGGAATGCTCAAGACACATCTGCCGAGGCCAAAGAGCACCTTCGGCGAGGTGGGTAACAAAAAATTATTAGGCCTATAGTGAACCTGTCAACCTTTTTTCTATGCACCTCTCGTGGGGGGTTCACCTGTTTTTTGTTCTCTTTCTCTCCTTTTCTCTCTTTCTCTGGTTTGTATCCATTCAGCCCCATTCAGCCAACTGTGTTACGACGTTTATCCCCATCCAAGTATCGATATCTTCCTGGCAAGCGATAGCGAACCACCATTATATTGAGAAATCCGGCTTCGCCGGAGAAATGTTTCTATGGAAAAATGTACAAATTTAGCTTGCTCTCAAAACAAAAATATATATATATGTTGGCTCGCTACCGCTCACCATGAAAATATTGAAACCTGGATGGGGGTAGACGTCTTAAAACAGTAGGCTGAACGGGGCCGAACGGATACAAGGCAAAGAGAGAGGAAGAGAAATAAAAAACAAACACAAAACGAGGAGAGAGGGAGAGAAAGAGAAAACAAAAAAAAGGCGAGGTGGGCTCAATTTTTAAGCCGTAACGCAAACATTGAGCCCACCTCGCTGTTTTTTGTTTTCTCTTTCTCTCCCTCTCTCCTCGTTTTTTTTTTTTTTTTCTATTTCTCTCCCTCTCTCTTTGCCTTGTATTCGTTTGGCTCCGTTCAGCCTACTGTTTTAAGACGTTTACCCCCATCCAGGTTTCAATATTTTCCTGGTGAGCGGTAGCGAGCCAACATATATATTTTTTGCTTTGAGAGCAAGCTAAATTTGTACATTATTTGATAGAAAAATTTCTCCGGCGAAGCCGGACATTGCCAATCTCCGAATTAAGGGGAGAAGGGTCGTTATTCTGGTCCCCTTTCTTCCTCATGGTTAACCCCATTAGTTTTCATATTTTATGACGGTCGGCCCATTAGTTTGGCGATTTTAAGATAAATTTGTACATTTTCGACGAGTTGGGTTGGGTATGAGGGGGGGATCTGCTTGGTGTGGGCCACTCGGCGTTCTGCAGACTCCGTAATCTTGTGTCGATCTCTGACCGTTTTGGTGAGGTCAGTCCTCAAGGCATTAGTGAGTTGGGTCTATAATTAGGCCTTGTAATTGGGGTTGGGTGTGACAGGGATCATCCTTGTGTGGGCCGATCGGATTTCTGCAGACTCCCGTTTTCTATGTTCTTATGTTTGTGCCATGAAATATAATTATGCAAAAAGTTTTCGGATAATCTCGCCGAGGTATTCGCCGAACCATCACTTAATTCGCCGAAGACGTCGCAGAACATACGCCGAGGATTCGTTCATCCTTCGCATTATTTCGCAATATTTTATTCAAATGTGACAATTCTCGCCGAGTTCATCGGCGAACCATTGCTCAATTTGCCGATGACATCGCATAATGTCGCCGATTACGCCTTACCCATCGGCGACATCGTCGCCGAGTGTAAACTTGTCAACGGTTTTTAACGGTCAAAATCGTAGACATCGCCCAAATTCGTTGCGAAATGACAAGACTACGTCCTCGGCGACGAAAATCGTATGAAGTCGCATAAGTGGGAAAGGGGCATTAGAAGTGGGAAGTGCACTCCATCCAAACCCGCGATAAGTGCTGAAGATTATAAAAAGTCCAACACCATTGATGCCCACCATATGCCCATACTAATTGTGTGAATTATTTTATTTCTATTCTGCATAAGTGTTAATTAAGAATAAAGCTGTATTACCAACCATCTTCCGAAATTATATTATGTCCTCTATTGATTCCCATTGTGTATCTGTGTGAAATCCAATAACCCAGTCTTGTAGAACTCATCTGTACCGATAGTTAATCCTGAACAAAATCAGGGCATAACAATTATATACTAAATAACCTAGTTCTGATGAAATTATCTTAATATGTAAAGGATAACAATAAACATGTGTCACATTCTAATTAATATGGGTATGAAAAGGGATATTTAAGTGTCTAAAAAAATATACCCAATTAAGCTGTAATTACTTCCTAGGCATTTGTCACTAAGAGTTACTAACTGATTTCGATTAATGATAAAGAAGTTAAAAGAAGACCTGTCAGTTATTTTCCATGTTTGTTGTCATTCTAATATTTGTATTGTGTCCTCAGATAAATCTTGCTCCTAACCCTGTGTCTGGCCATCTTAAAGTTTATACTTTGTCCAAAGATCAAGTTCTTTTTGGCCCTGTCTGTGGCCATCTCGACAGTGCTGGGTTGGGCCTGAGCACTGCCCAGACCCTTGGTTTTGGCTGACCCTGACCCTGAATCCTGCGGGTCATGGTTCGAGGCAAAACCTGTGGTCACATGGATGGGAGGGTTTTCTGGTCTGCATCGCCTCTAATGTGAGTTCCCACTATATAATTGATGGCTGATCAAAAAACATTCAGTAGTTGATGATATGCCGAGAATGTATCAACTATGGTCGGTATCCGACGCAGTGCTGCTTTAAGACTGAATTTATTGTGTATGAGGTTGCATTGATTTGGCCATAATTTGCAGAGATATATTGTAGTTGGAAATATGGAGCATAACTTTTAACTTTGTATACTCAATAATTACAATGACTAAAAACATGGGTCTTAGTTTTCAGTCCTTCGATACCCAGAATGTTATCAACCTTAACCTGAGGAGCACGCCATTTACGTTTTTAAAAGTGCGGCGTATGCAAATTTATTACCTTCGATTCTGACAAAAATTACAGTAAAAAACCGTATATATGTGAATGGAGAGGGTTGGGGCATTTAACAGACTACATGACATAGACCCTCCCTCTCTAAGGTCTCGCAAGACAATAGTGTCTCCTCGTGCATGTTAGAGGATGGGAGGAGATGGAGGGCAGGTGACGGGAGGGAGGAAGTGTGATAACTCGACATATTACTGGCGGGAAAAATAACTAGGGGGTAATGAAGATGGAAACATTAGAATTGGGGGGGGGGGGGAGTGGGAGGTAAGACACATGTTAGGGAAAGGCAGGGGCTGGTTGTAAGCAGACATACCACCTAATCTCATATTGCTTACATTTCACCGGTACTGGAGCGCTTTTTTTTTTATTTCGTATTTTTGTATGGGCTGTCTTCCGGAAGCCCTATCGCGTTCGCCTAGCAGAAACTTCCAGAAGGCCTATCGCTTTTGCCGGGTTAAGTAGGCCATGACCTCACGATATTTACTACCATGCATTTGCATATATTACTTCATCTATGCATGATTTTAATATTAATCAAGTTGTAAAAATTAGGTAAATGATTAATAGAGATGCATTAAATTATCTTATTCCCAGAGGTTTTCCGTGCATCTAAAAAAAGCAACCTGAAAATAACCTAAGGAAAACCTGAACAACATTTTTAATAAAGGAAATAATAACTAATACAAAAGTAGGATAAATTGTCTATAATGAAATATGTTCAGCCAACTTAAATCTAATTTAACAATGAAGAATAATTGACAGGTAATTTTGATGTGATGTTTTACTTTAGTGTTTTATGAATGCCTTTTGATAGCATATTGTTTGTTATACTTGCATAAGCAAAACTTGAATGCAAACAGAATATTCATTCAACAATACACACACTGCAGATTAGAAAGGCCAAGTAAACCGGTGCTACACGAGCCATTTTTCCGTCAATTTTTACGGGCAATTGTGGTCTGGCAGCTTCAATATTTAACTTCTGTACGAATTAAAGTAGCCAACACAATCTACCTTTGATCTAGTTTCCTATTTCAATGCGAAAGAGTCTCAAAATAGTACGAAAAAAAACTTTGCTCATCGAAAATTGCCGGAAAATGCGCTCGTGTGACACCACCTATATTATTCTGGCTAACATTATACGATTTTACTGGAGCTGTATAGGAACAGTGGGAGGTAAAGGGTTAATTTAGATTGTTTGTACATTAATATTCGATCTTCCCTACTAAGTTGAATAACATTGTCTAATTTTGTCCAGAACACAATAGACATATATCTATCATAATTATACTTAAGGAATTAACCACGATTAAGGTGAGATTTGTACACATTTGTTCATTTATCTATTAAATTAATATATATTTAGTTTCCTCCCAAGCCTTCCATCAAGCTTAAAAGATACCCCCAAGACCCCCCATTGAGGTAGGGAGTAGTGGTGGGGGTGGGGGGTCCGCTATACCTACCCCCTACAGCACCTAGAGATCCTATAGTAACTAATACTATAGGACCTCTAACAGCACCTACCCCACCTAGCACCTAGAGTAGTAGGTGTAGTAGTGGTGGGGGTGGGGGTCCGCTATACCTACCCCCTACAGCACCTAGAGATCCTATAGTAACTAATACTATAGGACCTCTAACAGCACCTACCCATAGTAGTGGTGGGGGTGGGGGGTCCGCTATACCTACCCCCTACAGCACCTAGAGATCCTATAGTAACTAATACTATAGGACCTCTAACAGCACCTACCCATAGTAGTGGTGGGGGTGGGGGGTCCGCTATACCTACCCCCTACAGCACCTAGAGATCCTATAGTAACTAATACTATAGGACCTCTAACAGCACCTACCCATAGTAGTGGTGGGGGTGGGGGGTCCGCTATACCTACCCCCTACAGCACCTAGAGATCCTATAGTATCTAATACTATAGGATCTCTAACAGCACCTACCCATAGTAGTGGTGGGGGTGGGGGGTCCGCTATACCTACCTCCTACAGCACCTAGAGATCCTATAGTAACTAATACTATAGGATCTCTAACAGCACCTACCCATAGTCTCACACCTTTCCGGGACCTTACCTATCATATCTCACGTGTTTGCCCCCACACTCCCGCACCGCCTCATACCTGTGGCTCTTCAAGGATAGTTTGATTGGTATTTTTATTATGTTGTTAGATTAATGGTTATGTGTTTCATGATAATGCTACTGTAAACTAGATTCACTCCACCATTTTGTTTTTATAACTATTCTCTCTATTTTAGTTTCCTCCCTAGGCCACAATCAAGCTTAACTATTTATCCTCAAGATTTCCCATCAAGATAAATTTGTAAATTTTTTCGGTAGACAAATGTCCAGACCGAAGGCCTGGTCTTCTAAAATTACAGGCTTGCCAGGAAAAATCGACACCTAAATGACACGAACATCTTAATATTGACAAAGAAATCAGGCAAAAGGTTTTAAAATCGCCAAAGTAATGAGCCGAACGTCTTAAAATCTGAAAATTAATGGGGCTAAACATGAGGAATAAGGGGGACCAGAAAAACTACTCATCTCTCCTTAGCCTGGCTAAATGTTTACTACACTATACTGCGTAGCGTGGTGGACTGCGAACCATAAGGACGTCATTCCAGTCTACACCAAACGTCAAGGGGTTTTCCGAGGTGATTTGATAGTTTCCGCAGTTCTATAAATATTCTGGCTACCCCGTCAAGTAAATACCCCCCATGTCATCAATGGGGTTTGTTTAGGAATACGGAACATAGCGGCAGAATGCGACACGTAATGAATACAATAAATAAGAAATAGAAAAATAATATATGAGCATCATCCTTATGCATGGATTATTTATATATTTGTCACCGTAAAGACAAGATTACACTGTTGAAAGTTATGTTGATATTATGGTTGTTTGGCAGGCAGCCGTATTGCCAACAAAATACCGTAAATTAAAAGGCCATCAAGCATACCTAATCATCAATATTACTTGTTTTATTACCGCAATTTACAGGCATAATACAGTTATTGAGCCTCATATTGAATACGGTTTCGAACGTCATATTTTACTGTTAGTTTTAAGGATATTTGTAGTGTGTGTATAGGTATTGAATAGATTATGAGGTGAAAACACAATTTAATCATCAATATATTTTACGATTTCATCAAATAATCCCACAACTTTACTTGTGGAAGAATTTGGTCACCTATGCTAATCAACTACACTCCCGTTACCGATACCATTAACTTTTTCTGTACTGGCGACGTCTTTATAGTATTCTTATAACTATATTTCAAGGATTTTGTGCAGTTTACGAAGGATCTGTGGTAGTAAAAAGGGACAATTTAGATAGTCTGTAGCCTCTTAATTTCTACATGTCCGTCCGAAGTTGAATAGGATTGTCTAATAATTGCCAGACTATAGTGAAAAGGAAGGCACTGGTACTGAACGGGTCAATGCAATATAATCACAAAATGTTATCTGGAAAAGTCCTCCTGTAAATCCATCGTCAGGACCTTGGACAATCACAGCTGCGAGAAGGGAAGAAAGGGGTAATTAATTAAAGGTTCCATGATTATTTACCCCATATCGTGCAATATAATAATCAAAGGATTTTAAAAGATAAATAAAATCAGAATGGATATATTGATAGTGATTTACCTTCCTACCCTAATCTTAGATTATATATATATATATATATATATATATATATATGAAACAATCGGTCAAAAAATAAACCCTTTCCCCTTAAGTAAGAGACTGTACCCCTCGTGCCTGTTTTCATTACCCTATCTATCCCTACCGTGTGTTCTGATATACGCACCCAAATAGTACAGCGTAGAAGGGGAATAGTGCTTATGGGACCCAGCTAGGATAATGCAGGGTTTTAAGGGAGGATGTTTTTTTTTTTCTGGGGCTCCTTCTCTCTCATGTTTAACCCCTTTAGTTTTCATATTTTAAGACGTTTGGCCCATTAGTTTGACGATTTCAAGAGTTTTTCGCCCAATTTCTTTGTCAATATTTACAGCAAGACCTTTCATGCAATCTAGGTGTCGATTTTTTGTCCTGGCGAGCGATAGTGAGCCTGTAATTTAAGAGCAACTGGCGTTCGGCCGGGACATTTTTTTATCGAAAAATGTACAGGTATATCTTGAAGGGGGGTAATGGGGATGTATTTATAATGTTGATGGAGGTCTAGGGAAAAAACTAAAAACAAAAAAAAACATTGAGTAAATAAGCAAATAAATACGCCCATCCCCCTTAAGACTGGAATGAATGTGAGAAGGAATACAGATTTGTTTTTATTATTTTGCATTGCTTTGGCCATTTCATTATTGCCAAAGACATAATAGAAGACGGGATAGAGAAAGATTATTTTATTGCATTGATTTGGCAAATATATTATTTCCAAAGACATAATGGGAACTGAATCATAATTTAAACTTTGCTAACTTAACCCCTTCTGTACCGGCGACGTCTTTTATATTTGATTTCAGCTACATTTAGACGATTTTATGCAGTTTAGGAAAGATATGTGGTAGCTAAAAGGATGGATTGAGATAATATGTAGCCTTTTAATTGGTAGACGTCCTTCCTAAGCTGAATACAATCGTCTAATAGGTGTCTAAATATAATTAATAGGATGTCACCGTTACAGAGGGGGTTAATAATAATGACTCATAGGAAAGGCCTCGTTTTTAACCCTTTGAGTACCAGCGGCGTGTGTTATATTATATTCAAGCAATATTTAGACGATAATGTGCAGCTTAGCAAGGATCTGTGGTAGTTAAAGGGTTGGCTGAGATAGTTTGAATCCTTATTTATGGTCCTTCCTAAGCTGAATAAAATAGTCTATTAATTACCAGCATATTATTATAAGGACATCTCTGGTGCTGAATGGGTTAAGACTGTTCAAATTAGGTGATCAAATATAACACAGATTGTGAACATTATAGGTGTGTCAAGCGTTTACCCGTTCAAATTAGCACACGAAGCACACATCTAGAAGAGTAGATGAGGAATTTGGAAGGAATCTGAGTGTAAAATGGAGGGAATGTAAGAAACTGTTCTGGAAAAAAGTCAAGAAAGTTAGGGAAGGTAGTAATGGAAATAGTAAGGGTGTGAAAGATAAGAATGGGCGAGTGCTGGCCGAGAAGCAAGAGAGAGTCGAAAGATGGAGGGAGTACTTCAATGAATTGCTAAATGTAAGGAATGCAGCGCCAGCAAACATAGTTGGATGGGGTATGGGAGGGAAAAGAAGAGAAGTAGTGGATCAGGAGGTCAGAAGTGTGTGAAGCCATGACAAAAGTGAAGTTGGGGAAAGCAACAGGAACAGATGGAGTGTGTGGGGAAATGCTGAGGTATGGTAGTGAGAGAGTAATCGAATGGGTATGGAAAATGTGCAAACTAGCATGGGAGAAGGGGAGTGCACCTGATAACTGGAAGACTGGCATAATAGTCCCCCTATATAAGGGTAAAGGGGAAAGAGGAATGTGTGGTAACCACCAAGGAATATGTCTTCAAAGCATAGTAGGGAAGGTGTATAGTAGGGTAGTGATTGAAAGAGTGAGAGCGAGAACGGAAAAATGGATAGGTGACGAGAAGGGCAGTTTTAGGAAGGGAAGAGGATATGTAGATCAGATTTTTACCCTGAAATGTGTTGTGGAGAAATATCTGGAGAAGATACAAAAGCTGTTTGTTGCCTTTATGGACTTGGAGAAGGACTATGACAGAGTGGATATAGAAGGTATGTGGAAAGTACTTAGAATATACGGAGATGATGGCAAGTTGCTGAAAGCAGTGAAGAGCATGTATGAAGATGCAAAGGCGGCAGTACGTGAGGTGAATGAGCAGAGCGAGTTCTTTGATCTGAATGTTGGGTTGAAACAGGGGTGTGTGATGTCCCTGTGGTTGTTTACTGTATATATGGATGGAGTCATGAAAGAGCAGTGGATGTTGGTGGATAAGAGAGGGAAATGAGTGGAAGCTACCTGTACTGTTGTTTGCTGATGATACAGTTCTGATGAGCGATAATGAATGGGAGTTGCAAGGTCTGGTAAATATGTTTGGAACAGTGTGCGAAAAACGGAATCTGAAGGTAAATGCGGGGAAGAGCAAGGTTATGGTCTTCGAAAGGGGTGAAGCCACAGAGCGTGAGGTGAAGATAAACGGTCAGGCTATGGAGATTGTCAGCTCATTTAAGTATCTGGGCTGTGTGCTGAGTAAAGATGGGAGTATCCGCCAGGGAAGTCAACCCCCCAAAAAAACACCCGCATACATGCACACCACGCCGGGACATTTGGATAGCTCCTAAACATCTGCAAGAGTAGGAACCGGCGGACCCACTGACAAAGCCGCCGGAGAAACTAACCAAAAGATTTCCAGAGGTGTTGACTTAACCGGGAAATCAAAACACCCCCACAAACAACGGGACGTCTCCCAAAGCATAACATAGGCTATAAAAACACGGAGTAAATTTATAAACAATGAATATATCTCTAGCCTACACTGGAGACCCCTAACAAGGCTGGCCACGAGGGTCGACGAAACGAAACATGGTAGACACCAAATGCTCCGACGACTTCGCAGGAGGAGCAGCACACAGATGCTCCGAAGAACCAGCAGCAACAGCAGCCTCCACACGCTCCAAAGAACACACAGCGGCAGCACGAGGAAGAGGTGCCGGGAGCGGGGCCCAAGCGCAGAAACGGACTCCAGAAGGCACCGCACCACGTGCGGCCACCCTTGAATCAAAGCATCTGCTAAAAAACATAAATGCAACCGCCGCATAGTGCTAGCATGAAGCATAATCTTGCGGTAATTCAGCCTCCTAACTAATCTATAAGAGAGCTAAGGCGCAAATAAGAAAAACAAAACAAACCACATGGCGCGTTGAACCTGGTAGGCCTACACGTCGGCGCCTGTTACAATAGTACCCTATATCGAATTACACACACTCCCTGCGGGCGTACCAATGGGGCAGCCTGTGCTAGCTAATCTAAAACCCTGTCCACTACACTTCAGATGTATACAAATGAGCAAAGACTCACGAGAAGCGAGAGAACGTCGAATGAAGCTGGAGCACAAGGACCCCCATCCTCACGGTACGGCCGCGGGAGGGAGAAGGACGAAGATGGCCACTAGAGGGCCTGGTGTCGGGGTAGCAAAACACGAGAAATCCACATATGGAAAGTCATATGATAACATATTAAGTTAAACTTTTTATTTTTTATTTTTTTACAGTTTATTCTGTAGGGTACCCAATCAAAATGACGATCCCATAAGGGAATTAAACGTGCACTTATGATAAATACTCCCTGGAGGTGGATTCACTAACGGTCGTACGATCCGAAAACTCCCTTACCGTTCCCTTACGACTCAACGCTGGTATTCACGAAGCGTCGTAGCGGCCATCTTTAATCGTAGGCAGCCCCTTTCGCAAAGGGTGGTCCGGACCACCCTTACATGAATATGACCCGGATATAGGTACACAAATATCGATAACACAACCCGTGACCATAACAAATTCGTCTGCAGTATAGCTCTTTATGACACACATGTTATTATTGAGGCAATAATAGCGCAATATGATTGTTAACTTGTGTTTACAACACCATTAAGGCATTAAATACAAAGTATGATAATATTAGTATCCTTAATGTCCTATGACAGGCCGAATTAGGCTATGAATAGCCTACATATGCCAGCCTAGACCTAGTCAAGGTTAATTGATGCGCAAATTCATGTGCTGCAATAACACATAGCCTACCATTAGTAGATTTTAACCCTCATTTATTGTGGATTTTTTTTATTCCAACTCCTCACCACCTCTGGGTTAGATTAGGGTAGCCTATTCCTCAACAAATGTGAAAGTATCACAGGAACAAAATTATGAAAAGAATTACCCTAGGCCTAGCCTAAAAAAATAAATAATAAATGGTGTTGTGAATAATTTTGTTTGGCCTAGGCTATAACCTAGGTTTATTTTGAAAAAGTTAGGGCTATTTAGGCTATAAAAATTAGGCCTGCGTATGGTATTTTGGTTAGGCTAGCAATGCCTAGCTTGGTGTAGCCTAAGCATAGTAAAGTAGAAGCCTAGAAGGTAAAGATGGTGTTTGCAGCTGTACCGTCCTCCTTGTTAACTAGCTGTTATTAGTCCCATTCTGGTAATATATTTGATGATGGCAATAAGTCATGAGAGGTGAGGGGGACAAAGCCCCCCTCAACCTATCATTATATCCCATGGCCAACTGTTGGGCAATAGGTTGAGGGGGGCTTTACCCCCCTCATCCCCCATTACAATTATTGTCATCACCATATATATTTCCAGCAGGGGGGGCAAATAACAGCTGGCCGTGGGATAATTTTGTCATTAAATGCAGTCAAATTAGACGCGAACATAACCGAGCCTGCAACTTCATCTAAACAAGGACAGTACGCCCGCTAACACTACCCTTACCAAGGTAAGAGTTGTGCAGCGGGTGTACCGTCCACTTTGTTTACATAGTCGAACACTCTGTTATAGGCTATTCGCATCTAATTTGACTGCTCTTATTTGCCCCTGCTGGTAAAATATATGATGATGACAATGTCATGAGGGGTAGGGGGGGTCTAAGCCCCCCTCACCCCATTATTGTATCCCATGGCCAGATGTTGGGTAAATTGTTATGCTACTAACCGTGGGATACAATAATGGGTTGAAGAGGGCTTTGCCCCCTCAACAAAAATGGAGGTGTTATGAATACAAAAATATATTACCCTAGACTAGCCTAGGCTAGGCCTATAGCCAAAACAAAAAAATATATATATATACTGTATAGCCTAGGCCTATGCTAGGCCTATTTTGAAAAGGTAGATAGGCCTTGAGGTGTTGTGAATACAGCAATATTACCCTAGGCCTATTTTGAAAAATTAGGCCTAGGCTAAGTCTGGTATTTTGGCTTGGCTAGAACTGCCTGTGTAGGCATAGACATACTGTAGTAAAGTCTGGCATTTTGGTTTGGCTCGCCCTGTCTAGGTGTAGACATGGTAAAGTAGAACAATATACTGTGGTTAAGGTATAAATAATACAATAATTTCCCAACTAGCCTAACAGATGATTATCAATGATCAATCCGTCGGAAATTCTTTAACTTGGGCCACTAACAGGCTTCCCTGTAGCCTAGCTAGGCTAATTTCTTATCATCAATTCACAAGATACTCTATTCTTCTTCCTGTTGGCTGTGGTGGATCGAATTAGCCATGCTAAACAATGAAAAGCTCATAAATTAAATTATATTAGGTTCTTCTTGGCGCTTCGGTCATGTGGGTGACATAGTGTTTATTTACAAAGGCCAAGCGCCTGATTGGTCAAGAGAAGCCTTGGTGAAAATAACCGAAAGGGAGCCGTAAGGGAGCTCAACGATGCGTTCGTGAATACACCTTCCGCACTCCCTTAGGAACGATCGTAGGTTGCTGTACGACATCGCACGCTACGACCGTTAGTGAATCCGGGTCCTGGTCCTCCCTCAGCGGTTAATTCAAATGGCTAACGCGGGATGTTGACTGGAGCTATTATACTAATAGGGAATATCGTCAATGATGAAGGGGCCACTATTAAATTAACTATTATATCTATTCATATTCGTTGTTTTAGTAATTAACATTTGTTAAAAACAGAAATACAATGTTTGCGGAGCAAATAATACCGTAGTTTACCATAAAATTAGATTTTCTATGACAACGTTTTTTTAAGAAAACGATAGGTTTAAGGAGTACTGAAGTATATTTTCACTCGCTCAATTCTCCCCTTAGTTCGTTCGTTGAGACACCTGCAGAGGGCTGTCTCGGGCAACATGAATTACAGGAGATGTAATGAGTATATGAAAGGGAGCCTAGCGCCACATTTAGAAATTTGATACAACAAATTAAGTACGACAGTACCAAAAATGTCCGGCAATGGCCATTCTTGATCCTCGGAATCATAAGGAACATTTTGGCACAAGTTTCGAATGTTTCGTTCTGAGCTGACCTAGACCATTTTTCCAGACCCTTTCCAGAGGTCCTACGGCCACACCCACCTCCAGGTACCCGGCAGACTTCCATTTCAGTGACCCCATATATGCATAGGGGGTCGCTTGGTGTAGTGACTAGCGTCTCGGACTTCCACCCAGAAGGCCCGGGTTCGCGCCCACGCTCGGCGCATTAAAGATTTTTCACAAGCACTGAGTCGTTACCATCCCTCATGAGCAAAGGGATGGGGTAGTAGTACAGGACCCCAATGGAAATACGCCTAATCGGCCTTATTGAGCTATCCTTAGCTAGCTTAGCATGCGCTAGCTTTAAGAACTATTATTATTATTATTATTATTATAATGTAGCATAAGGGAAAACAATTTCGCTTTTCAGCTACCCTGACCCCTGCTGGCTCCTGAGCTATTTGTGCTTTATATATTTTACCATAGATAGTTGAGAAAATTGGGCTAATATAGGTTTTGTGCACCACAGCTATTGTTTTGTATTTTTAGTTTTACTTTGTTATTTTTCACGGTTTTATGATATTGCAGACCACCGGAAATTATTATCTACCCATTATCCATCAATCTGAAGATACGGCCCTCACCAGTGGGAGGGGCTAAAAATCAGAGGGAAATACAGCTATTTAAGAAAATGTATATATGGTTTTGTAGTTTTTGTTGTTTTTCATTTTTTTTAATACTACAGACCACTGAAAGTTAGTACTTACCTATTATCTATCAATCTAACAATGGCAGGTGAATCACGCTCGCGCCATTTCGAGTGTCTGCCACCCGAGCACCCTTCCTATCCCTCAAGAAGAAAAAGTAGAAGTCATGAATTGGGTGAACCGCACTTTTTCAGTAGGTGAGGGAAAATATTGTGGGGTAAATTGGATACAAGATGGGTTAAGGGGGGGGAGGGGGGGGGGGGGCGCTACCCTCCCTCCCTCACTTGACTTATTGTCATCCTGATATACTATATGCTCATCTGTAGGGGGCAAAACCAGGTTGCCGGTTTTTTGTTTTGGTGAATAACGTACGGCTATGGCGGGCGAGTCACGCTCGCGCCATGTATTGGGCGAGTCTCACTTTCATAATAGGTACCGTATACAGTATATAATATATCCTTTTCTGGAAGCTGGGACTTGTATGGAATTACTTAAAGGTCCTAAATATTGTATATCATCCATAAAATTTAAAGTCCTAGATGGGGTGTATAAAAACCTATATTGTCCGAAAATTGTTATTTTAATACCACGATTTTTCCCTGATAGTGGAACGGGAAATTGAGGAGTAAAAGGATTAAGAAGGCGATATTAAGGTATTGAAACGAAACTTGGCTTGGATTTCGATGTATTTGAATCCCATAAAAACCAAGATTTGGAAAACCTGAGACAAATTTTGGCAAAAGTTTGCTTGGGTTTTGTGATTTAAAAAAAAAAAAAAATCCAGTAACCTAACCTAACCCAACCTAGACCTAATATATCTATCTATCTATTGCCTGACGCCGTGATCCCCGAAGTGGTGGCCTCGAACGAACCGCCCCCATGTACCTCTGTCCTTAGTCAGTCGACGCCCCTCCTCCCAACCAGCACCGCCTTCATCCATATACTTCCTCACTCCATCCTTCCACCTCTCTTTCGGTTTATGTTGGATACAATACTATTCATTACCTACCACCTAGTATGTGTCCGTAGTACATTAGATAAAAGACGAATCCCATCGTTGGATAATGTGTAAACATTCACGTGTGACAATTCTTGATATAAAACAACACTATTAGGGATGTGCATAAAGCCCGCGGAGTCTATGAGAGAGTGTCGACAACCGTTTTACAGGTAAGTTAACATGCTGTTACCTCTTTTTTATTATTATACTTTGTCGAAAAACATTTTTATATGATGCTTAGAGCATCTACCTTCCATTATAACCTTTGTTACGACTGAGGTTTAAATATATCAGGGCTCTTATTCATTGAACTAGTAATGGCATAAATGCTACAACGGAAAGCGCTAGATCCAACCTCTGATGTATATTCCCAGTGAACAAAGAACACAAATACTCTCCAGAGTTCTATATGCAATAATAGGTTATTAAACTCTCAATAAATGTGCGTCTACTCTAGGCTTAATGTTATGTGAAAACAGCCTATTACTACCTATAACCGAAGGTGCTTGGTTATGGTATGCAAAGTAAGGTGGTAAGAGAAGTTACAGCTTACATTACTTTAATCAATAAATGTCAGGCACTCCTGCATGAAAGAAAGTGCACTAAAGTCCTTCAACACCAACAAGGAATCTTCTTTAAATGTTAGATGCTATCAAGATGCTCGAATCGGAAATGGAACCCAAAAAGGCAGGCAGCGGAACAATGCTCGTGCAGGCTATGCACACAAAAAGGCAGGAGATATAATACAGTCGGAGCCAAGAATATCCTAAACGCCACAACAATAATAATAATCGCCACGACAATGCAATATTCCTATCAACAAAAAGAGCCTAAGTCATTTGTGTCTCAATACATCAAACTAGGCTGCGAAATGCTTGTGTAATCATAAACGGATATGCATAAAAAGAGTAATTGGTTTAATATACTTAATGTCTACTGTGACTGATAAAGTCTAGCTAGAGTCGATGATACGAGATACTGGTGCGCATGGCATGCCACATAGCCTAGTGCAAATCTCAAGTCTGTGCGTCAAATATTACGTTATAATGAAGGGTAGCTCTCTTCAGAAACATTTTTACCGAAGTATTAAGCGTTCTCCTGGCGTACCTCAAAGACAAACAACGAGCTTAGAACAGTGCAGAATGGTATAGGCAAAAAGCCCTCATTCGTGCATGCTCTACTCTCAATGGCACACAGACTAGAATTTACCCAATCAACTCCAGTTCTCAGGTATGTCGTGCAGCTTTTAACTAAAGCCAGTACCCATCGGAAACAATACCTTATAGTATCAGACTCCTAGTCTAGCATTATCTAATCCAGCAGAACACTAATAATTACAGGAAGCAGTACTGAACAATATGAATGCCAACCAATGCTTAGTGATCAACTTATCTTAACAACTAACATAAATGGGTTATATCAGACCTTAACGCACAATACAACTGGCCAGCATGAAGCTGATTATGCAGAGTTAACCAGAGGGGGTATAATAGTAATAAAAGGTGGTGAAAGATATGGAAAATGAGAGAGATAGGCAGAGGAAAAGGTTCTCAGGTGCAGGGAGGAGGACAGATATCAAAGGGATAAGAGGGATGCATTCTAGAAACCAGATCTGAGAGAGAGAGTGGCCAGAGAGCAGTATATATAGTAGCACTAGTTCGAACCGCGTGGGAAAGCGGTAACAAGTCCTCTAGCCAATGCTAAAGAAGCTAGCTAAACACGACATCACCAAGCATGGTAAAAAACTCCTCCAACCAATCCCCGAGGCCAGCCAGCTATGACATCATCGAGTATAGCAAAACACTACGCGCCTCCCCACACTCTGTTCTACTCTCTCTCTCTCTCTCTCTCTCTCTCTCTCTCTTTCTCTCTCTCTCTCTCTCTCTTTTAAATCCTATCATTACTACTTAATGATAAAACATATACTTTGCAATTAAATATATAAAGCCTTGACATGGGTGAAAACAAAGAGCCTTTCTGGACTGCCCATGACACAAGCTTTCATATGAAATAAAGCACACAACAATACATCAACTGTAGCCACCTCCACTGCCCTGGCGATCCTAGCGAGTCACTGTAGGACAAGCCATGCGGTTCTAACGGAGTGGTTAACGTCACACCTTCAATTATTCTAGGTACTAGAATATACATTAAACTGGTTAGTCTTGTGCCCCATGTAGTAGGAACACATACTACCTGGTAGGTAAGAGTTAGACTTGTATCCCACGTACTAGGTACTAGGGAGCCATACTAGGTGTTAGATGAGGGTTTGTCTTGTATGCAATGTGCTCGGTCTAAGTTAGCTGGTTACTGGGTTTTTATAATTATTTAGACCACAACACCTGAGCCAAATTTTACCTAACTTATTACAACCACTGTAAGTAGCCTATATCCAAACTAACTAAAAACACAAATGTTATGTTTGATCCCCAAAGGGCTGAGAGAAAACCTAATATATATAAAGTGACTCTGAACCAACGACGTAATGCCAATATTCATATTTGGAGTTTTTTGTTTAGGGAGCCCTATATAAGTAGAATCCACCGCTCGACAATAACTACCAAATAAATATCTTAGGTGGCACATTAACTACCTAAGGAACGTCATGAATCGGATCCACTGAGAAAAATAGATTATAAAGAGAAGAAATGTACTCTAGATATTATGCTGAAATGCGCTTACCATTCCTGACTTGTCTACTGTTCCAAGACGCTACCTCTCTTTATCGTTACTCGTCCTTTTGATATCTCACGAAATCAAGATAGGAATGGGAAGGGGTGGAAGGAGGGTACTCGCGTCATTATTGGTTCGGAGTCGTATATAAATATTAGGTTTTCTCTCATCCCTTTGCGGATCACACCTATAATACTGGCCCAATATGAACCCTAAAACAACGTAAACAAATCTCCTAAAGGTAAATACCAGGTAAAGAATAAATAAGAAAACTTAAGAGGAGATTTTTACTTAGGGATATATCTACGAACCTCCTTTTCCCTCATGCTTAGCCCAATTAATTTTGTTATTTTAAGATATTTCGCCCAATTTCTGTCAATTTTAAGACCTTTCGTGCCATTTAGGTGTTGATTTTTTCCTGGCGAGCGATAGCGAGCCTGTAATTTAGGAGGAATCGGCCGGGACATTGTACAAATTTATATCGAAGGGGGTTCTTGGGGGTGAAGGGGATGGGGGGTGGGAGGGTTTAGGAAGCAAGCCAAAAATCTCCCCATAATTCAGTTCGGAATAGATTGGAGAACTTACAACCACGATTACTTATGTCCTAGAGTATGCAATATTGTGTACACTCAGTCTAAGACATACATCGTGGCTTTAAGGGGAGACTGGCCGTTTGTTTGGTCTATTAATTCATTTATTCATATATTTTCTTTAGTTTCCTCCCTAGACCTCCATCAAGCTTAGAAAAACACCCCCTAGACACCCCTTCACGATAAATTTGTACCTAAAAAAACAAAAATCGACACCTAAACAGCACGAAAGGTCTTAATATTGACAAAGAAATGAGGCGAAAGATCTCAAAATCCCCAAACTAACGGAACGAACGTCTACAAAAAAAAATCAAAACTAATATACTAAACATGAGGGAGAAGGGGGTCCAGAAAAAGCGACTACCTCCCCCTTAGAGGTTCAAAGACTGGAACTTGTGTAACCTTATACAGTATAGGCTGAGAACTATACAGTACACGAAACAGTGAGCATAGATCAGAGTATACCAGTATCCGGCTAATGTGGTTAAATAAAGTTATCCAAACATTTCGCTATTGTATCATAATTCATCCAAGTATTATACAGATTTTCCTGACCATGACTGTACTGAACATTACAGTGAATTAAATGTACCATACATACTGTATATACAGTATATATATTGTATATATATATTTTTTTGTTTTTGTATTTATTTATTTATTTACTTTTTTTTTTTTTTTTTAATTATTGCTGTTTTAGCAACTGATAGATGTTACTTGGACACAGTACCATCAGCCACGCACTTCAAAACAGAGTTATGAAGCCCAGCTAGAGCGACTAATGGGCAGTTATAACATTCATCAAATCATGGTGTAGTTGACCATATTAGTGTGTATGCACTCTTGTGATTTAAAGCATGAGTGGAAAGTTAGTATGCTTGAATTACGAGAGTAGTTTGGTATGCGATAGTTGACATATATGATCAATTAAGGGTGTTATAGCAAACTATGCATGTAAGTCGCCCACAGTATCTAAATTTCCATACAGAAATTCACGAGCGTATACAAATGTATGTGGTCAAATGTACAGCAAGAGTCAAAGGTTCGCTTAAAACCCTGATGATAATAGTTAAAGCCCGAGAGGGGGACAATATCTTGACATGTATACAGCATGTGACAACAAATACTAGTCACTCGCTCTTAGAAACTCACGAGGACTGTCGAGGAAAAGTGAGTTGGAAGTTTAATTTACAGTTTTGTAACATGATTTTGACTGAAGCTTAAAAGTGCACTTGATATACTCATGCCATAGTATAATACTCTAACACTAAACTTTGAATTATTCAATGATAGCAGTATTTAAAGTAAATATAAACTGTTGACATTGAGCTAATTTGTTGAAGGTTCAATTTGTTTTCAATGACAACCGAATGGAGCTCTATACTTCCGCTTATAAAAATACTACGGTCAAGGATTTAAGGTTAACAGCAGGTCATGGTGGGAAGGATTCTACGCTAGCTATAAGGTGATGAACGGTGCGAGTGGATTAGGTAAGTGTGGTGGGACGGATTCTATAGGTTATAAGCTATTGAATTACGTAGGTTAAGGGAGCTCACCTAGCTTTTTTTCTCTTTCTCTCCCTTTCGCTTTGGCTTGTATCCATTCGGCCCCATTCAGCCTACTGTTTTAAGACGCTTACCCCCATCCAGGTGTCAATATTTCCTGGCGAGTGGTAGCGAGCCAGCAAATATATTTTTTTGTTTTGAAAGCAAGCTAAATTTGTACATTATTCGATAGAAAATGTCTCCGGCGAAGCCGGATTTCTCTATACATTGCTGGCTCGCTATCGCTCGGCAGGAAGAAATCGACTCCTGGATGGGGATAAACGTCATAAAACAGTTGGCTGCATGGGGCCGAATGGATACAAACCAGGGAAAGAGAGAAAAGGAGAGAGAGATAAAAAAAAAAAAATCGGTGACCCCCTTAATATGGTTCTAGCTCATGGTGGGAGGGATTCTATAGGTTATAAGCTATTGAATTACGCAGGTTAAGATGGTTCTAGCTCATGGTGGAAGGGATTCTAGGTTACCAATGGAATAAGGTTAGGTGAGGTGGCTTTAGCTCATGGGAGAGGATTCTATAGGTTAACTATTAGATCAGGGAAGATATGGTGACTAGATAATGATTGGTTAATCAACTCTGTGTAAGCAGAGTGGTATTGCCCCCCGTATAGTGATACATGCTGGCCAAAATGTCTGTCTGTCTGTCTGTCTGTCTGTCCGATAACTCCTCCTAGACCGTTCGACGGATTTTCACCAAACTTCACACGAACATTCGGTGCGTGAATGCGACGGAAGGTGTGGTGACTTTAGCTCATGGTGGGAGAGATTCTAGGTTAGGTTTTAGATTAATGCAAATTTCGTGGTACTAGCTAGGATTAATCAACACTTTATGCAACAAGAGTATCCTGGTTTCACCCCAATTTGATTAGAAAACATTTTGCCACTATTATTGCGAATAATTGGAAAGGTTCGATTAAGTGATGTCTATTGTTAGTGGTATACTATCAGTGTGTATCACACGAGAGCATTTATCGTCAATTTTTGATGGCTGACATTTTTCTGGCAACATTTCAGGGATCACTTGCGCTAGTATCGGAGAATAGCCTGAAGATCGATGAACTTAGGTGATAGAAGGATTTGAAACATTGACCTCATCAGTTGCCAGACCAGTGTTGAAGGGAAAGGGGCTCGTGTGATACCAGTTGTAATGGGGTTATCGTCCTGGCCATTCAACCAAGAGCTAATAGAGGGGGGACTAGCCCATTCACCCGCAGTGGTCCGTAATGGGGAGGGCTATGAAGTTCAGGGATAATGTGGAGATTTTAGAATAATTCCCAGTCGAAAATCTTCGAAGCAATGAGACAAATTCAGGTCGCCATGGGATACACGATAGGTAGAGGGTAAGGGCGCTACCCCCCCCCCCCCCCCCCCACACACACACCCCTTGTTGACTTAATTGGCCCTATTGACTGTGGCCATGTGTATTGTGGCCTTCCTAACCATTTGAAGATTATGACACATTTTGGCAGTTTATTCTGACTATCATTAGACAATTTTATACAGCTTAAGAAGGATATTTGGGAATGACAAGGGTTAAGACTGTCTTAATTAACCCTCTGATTTCCATATACCCTTTATAATCTGAATGAAATCGTCTAATAACAGCCAGAAATCATAAAATAAGTGTGTAATCGAATCTTGAAAGGATTAACTGTGATCTTGTTGGTTTTGTCCTTGTAGATTGTGACCTTGTTGATTGTGGCCTTGTTGGTTGTGACCTTGTTGATTGTGACCTTGTTGATTGTGACCTTGTTGATTGTGACCTTGTTGATTGTGGCCTTGTTGATTGTGACCTTGTTGATTGTGACCTTGTTGATTGTGACCTTGTTGATTGTGACCTTGTTGATTGTGACCTTGTTGATTGTGGCCTTGTTGATTGTGGCCTTGTTGGTTGTGGCCATATTGATTGTGACCTATTAATTTTAACGAATCTAGAAACTACGACACCTATTGCTTCTTATAGCTCAGGGAGATCTGGAGTAAACGGACTGTATAATATCAATACGTCTGTACTTGTATATACTTCCCCAAACTTATTGATATATCAGCTAACTTGCTAAGTTCACTTTTGAGTTATGAAAGGTTGGGTGTCGGGCTTTTAGATTTTTCATAATGAACAGTCATTCGGGAGATATACAGGTCATTGTATAATTTCCAGCAAACGATAACTTTACAATTGTCATGAACCGGTATGTGAAACCAAAAGAATATTTATCAATTTATCAATTCATCCAGAATAATGATCATATGATGAAATGACAGGAAAGAAGTGAAGTCATATTGTTCCATGAAAGTAAAATTATCAAAGAAAACACCGATCATTATCTAAAATCCCTCTAGGAAAACAAGATGCAACAAATATAGGATAAAAAAAGATTGCCTGAAAGAAAAGAAAATTAAATCCTTATATGAAAGTATAAATAAAAGCAAACGCACAATATAATATCAAATCAACCGAGGAAATCATAAGATAAACATAAATTACAAAATACACAAATAAAGATGCTTTGAAAAGACCTGAGCGACACGACAGTGCCCTGTAGTTACACATCATGCACATTCGACTCATCCATCGAAACTTTCATTATATCTTGCTTTACCTGTTTTGCCCAGGGACACTGCACACCAGGGTTCACCAGTACAACCCTATCGCTAGAATCGTCGCATTCGATCGCCAGCACACCTTTGTCCAGTGCCATAGAAATATTATTAATTATTCGTGGTCCTTTTCTTCCAGCAGGCACAGTTCATCTACTTGTGGCTCAATATCATCAGTTGTTACCGTGACCCAGTCCCACAGTGACACCACTGTCTCGATAACTCCTACAGCGAGAGACATGTTGTCACGAATGAAGGAGGAGCTGTTTAATCACCCGACTTGAGAAACAAAATATCGAGATACTCATGGAAAACAAATAAAACGCATTTCAGGTATACATGCCAGTAGGACTTATTTTAAATAAAATAAAATAACTATTATATCTATTCATACTCGTTGTTTTAGTAATTAACATTTGTTAGAAACTGAAACATAATGTTTGCTGAGCGTAATACCATAGTTTACCATAAGAAATAGATTTTCTATGACAACGTTCTTTTAACCCGGGAACTGCTGGGAGACTCTTAAGAGTTCCCCCGGCGGACTGCGGGGAGACTCTTAAGAGTGAGTGAAAACAAAAATCAACTTTTGACATCGAAAAAAAAAAAATTATTATTTTTATTTTTATTTTTTTTTTTGGCCCCTGGGCCATGCAAAATCTCAGTCCTCTACCTCCCCCACTTTCCTCCTCTCCTTCAGTTATCACCTATTTTCCCTGTTATTCCCTTATTCTGAGGTATATTTTCGTGCTAACATTAGCGAGTTGCAAGCAGGGTGTTGTCATCACTGATGGCAAGCGAGTGCAAGAGAGAGAGAGAGAGTATCGATCGACTGTGTCTCAGTGGCCTTGGGGGAAATTGGCGGGAAAGCAGCTTGCCTCACCCATACATTATACAACTCGCGGGCTATATCTCCGATTTTGACCATCCAAACGCTGTTTTCACTCGTTTTATTGTTGTTTCAGGTTAATACCTTTATAATCAACCCATAATAGGCGCATATGGATAAGTATTAATGCTATTAATGGTACAATGAATATTTTAGTGACGGAAACACCTCAAATACGTCAGCACAGGGGGACGTTTCCAATTACCCCCATGCGCACTTGTTAGGTTAAGAAAACGATAGATTTAAGGAATACTAAAGTATATTTTCACTCGCTCAACTCTCCCCTTAGTTCGCTCGTTGAGACACCTGCAGAGGGCTGTCTCGGGCAACATGAATTACAGATGTAATTAGTATATGGAAGGGAGCCTAGAGCCACATTTAAAAATTGTATACAACAAAACTACGACGATTTGTGTTTGATATATTTTACCATAGATAGTTGAAACAATTGGGTTAATATAGGTTTTGTGCACCACAGCTATTGTTTTGTATTTTTAGTTTTACTTTGTTGTTTTTTCACGGTTTTATGATATTGCAGACTACCGGAAATTATTATCTACCCATTATCCATCAATCTGAAGATACGGCCTTCACCAGTGGGAGGGACTAGGAATCAGAGGGAAATACAGCTATTTTAAACATTTTTATATTTGGTTTTGTAGTTTTTGTTGCTTTTCATGTTTTTGTTTTTTTTATATTACAAACCATTGAAAGTCCGTACTTACCTTTTATCTAGCAATCTAACAATGGCAGGTGAATCACGCTTGCGCCATTTTGAGTGTCTGCCACCCAAGCAGGGCGAGCACCCTTCCTCTCCCACATGAAGAAGTAGAGGTCATGTATTGGGTGAATCACACTTTTACAGTAGGTACATGATACATGATAGGTTAAGGGGAGGGGGCGCTGCCCTCCCTCCCTCACCCCCCCCCCCCCCCCCATTACTTATTGTCATCCTGATATACTATATGCTCATCTGTAGGGGGCAAAACCAGGTTGCCGTTTTTTTGCTTTGGTGAATAACGTACGGCTATGGCGGGCGAGTCACGCTCGTGCCATGTATTGGGCGAGTCTCAATTTTGTAATAGGTACCGTATATATAATATATAATTTTCTGGAAGCTGGGACTTATATAGGAATTACAGTACTTAAAGGTCCTAAATATTGTATATCATCCATACAATTCAAAGTCCTAGCTGGGGTGCACAAAAACCTATATTGTCTGAAAATTGTTATTTTGATACCACGAATTTCCCCCGATAGTGGAAAGGGCTATGAAGATCAGGGAAATTGAGGGGTAAAAGGATTAAAAAGGAGATATTAAGTTATTGAAACGAAACTTGCTTGGATTTCGATGTATTTGTAACCCATAAAACATAAGATTTGGAAAACTTGAGCCAACTTTTGGCAAAAGTTTGCTTGGGTTTTGTAATTTTTAAAAGTACCATTAAAAAAAATCAGTAACCTAACCTAACCCAACCTAGACCTAATATATGTTTGATACAATACTAACCCTTACCTACCACCTAGTATGTGTCCGTAGTACGTTGGATAAAAGACGAATCCCATCGTTGGATAATGGGTAAACATTCACATGTGACAATCCTTGATATAAAACAACACTATTAGGGATGTGCACAAATCCCGCAGCGTCTATAAGAGAGTGTCAACAACCGTTTTACAGGTAAGTTAACATGTTGTTACCTAGTTTTTATTAGTATATTTTGTCGAGGGTTGAACAACATTTTCATATGATGCTTAGAGCATCTACCTTCCATAATAGCCTTCAAATATTTCAAGAATATTCTAGGTACTAGAATATACATTAAACTGGTTAGTCTTGTATCCCATGTACTAGGAACACATACTACCTGGTAGGTAAGGGTTAGACTTGTATCCCACGTACTAGGTACTAGGGAGTCATACTAGGTGTTAGATGAGGGTTAGTCTTGTATGCAATGTGCTAGGTCAAAGTTAGCTGGTTATTGGGTTTTTTATAATTATTTAGACCACAATACCTGAGCCAAATTTAACCTAACTTATTACAACCACTGTAAATATATGCAAACTAACTAAAAACACAAATTATACGTTTGATCCCCGAAGGGCTGAGAGAAAACCTAATATATATATAGTGACTCTGAACCAAGGACGTCATGCCAATATTCGTATTTGGCGCAGTTTCCTTAGGGAGCCCTATATAAGCAGAATCCACCGCTCGACAATAACTACCAAATAAACATCTTAGGTGGCACATGAATTCCCTAAGGAACGCCATGAATC
This sequence comes from Paralithodes platypus, assembly GCA_032716605.1. Classification (NCBI taxonomy): domain Eukaryota; kingdom Metazoa; phylum Arthropoda; class Malacostraca; order Decapoda; family Lithodidae; genus Paralithodes; species Paralithodes platypus. The sequence goes on from CM064487.1 coordinate 31,435,793, forward strand.
GGATACCACCTAGAAAAATGAAATATACCGGGTAAAGATCACACCTATAATTTAACATTTACTCCTCACCAATGACGTCATGCCGAACTCTAAGATTGGTGGTGGGACATTATGATGTCAGAACATCTTATAACCCGTGGAACTCCATCAGTTCGCTAGAGACTAGAGTAGTCGTCGTAACTTTTAACCCCATGGAAAAACAGACTGCTTAATATCAATCTTTATTAAGAAACAGATAGAGTGTGTGCCATTAAAAACAACTGTGGGAAGATACAAGGAGCCACTGAACATTAGTTTGAAGTTATGCTGCAATAAATTAAATACATTAATTTTGTACTGCAACAATGGTGTGTAATATAATACGAACAACCCTTCGTCACGTATCACAATTAACTGCATATCGCAGATGTATGTCATAGTCGAATAAGTACGTAGTTATAATGTAACCTTAATTCTTAAATAGCTACATAGTGATTATAACCTTAATCTGTATTAGGTACAAACCAAACAATAGAAACAAATAATTATATAGCCTGAACTGCATAAGGCTGGTATATGCCTCTTTGGCATAAAGAATGAGTTAATTAAAAAGAAGGTAACACAAACTTTATTCTATGTAGATAGGCCATCATAATATCTTTGTAGAAATAAATATGTATTGGAAGACATTACTCATTTTATCTTATCCTATAATTTATTTTTAGCATATAGTGTACTGACTTGTACGACTCGAATTAGTATCCATTTTACACATATTTGTGTACAATTAACTGGTGCTAGGATGCTTTGCCTTTACAAACTGCCCCCACCCACCCACACACACACACTTGTTTCTTTAAACTAATAAGAACAGAATATATCGATGTATACATAATTTACACTTTCTGTCGCAGGGCCAGGCACTTCATGTGTGGTTTCTCTAGACTTATCGATAGGTATCGTTTGAGAAATGTATGTAAAGAAGACCAGGTTAGTTAGAAACATTTTCTACAGTGCGGAGTGACACCGCCCATTTATGTATATTGTGCGTTTTACAAAGAACGCCTGGATTACATTTGCGAATGACATTAACAATGAGAGCAGCTACCTTGTTCTTCCTCAGCCTCAATCCAGTCTCTGGTGATACCCATAAGGAAAAAATAAGGGTGCTGTAATAGCCGTAAGATGATTGCATATTGTTAAAATAGAGATGCCTTTGCTCAAAGAGCTAGTCCAAATATATAAATATGAGAGCTATCGAAGGTATCTGCTAGTCCGATTCTATGATCCAAGTCTTGAAAGCTGACCAATAACACTTATACTGGCGTTTTATAGACTCTAAATAGCCTTGCATTAATATTTTGGTGACACTACCTCCGTAGAAGTCATACCACTTGGTATTTTGAATGTCCACAAGGTAAAAGTTAGCGATTTTTTGAGGATGCCAATCGAAACCGGGTGCAACATCGGGTTCTTGCACCACTTTTTCAGCTGTGGATACTATGCTCGAGCTGGTCATACTGGCACAATCAGGGCTATTATCCCGTGATAGTCTCATAGTTTCTTTACTACCCAGCACAACAGGGATGCGTTTGGAGATGGAAATAGATAGGTGGACGTCCACCTGTTCCAATTCTCCAATAACGCGTCGGGACCTCCTGCCGAGGTCCGTGTTCAACGAGTCAAGTATTGAGGTCATTTGTCTATTTTTGTGTTTGTTTTGTTTTTATGTGAGTGAGGGAGACAAAAGGCAGAACTGCCTGTAGCAATTGCTTCCCCCAAAGTTGAAAGAGTGACAGGGCCAAAATCAAGGGACGTTCGAGCCAAGATCCCTGAACACACGGAGTTTGAAGCAATCTAACTCATAGGAAGAGGGAGAGACTGATTCTGGGAAAGAGTTCCAGAGCTCAGCTGTTGAATAAAAGAAAGATTGAAAATACCGTTTCACTCTTGGGTTGGAGAGTTGCACAGAGTAGGGGTGGGATTGTGTTGCAAAACGGATGCTACGTGCTCTACAAAGAGGGGGTGGTACACACTGAGAGAGCTCTGAGGAACACTGATTATTGTAATAGCGATAGAATAGTGAGAGAGATGCAACATTGCGGCGAAGAGAGAGACTGCAGAGAAATGGTGAGTGGACGTTAGTTAATAAGACGGAAGGCTTTCTTTTCTACTCTGTCTATAAGTGCTGTGTGAGAGGATCCTCCCCACACGTGTGAACAATACTCAATACATGGGTTCACTGTGCCCCTCTACAGACCTAGAAGCTGCACAGTGGTAAAGAACCCCCGGGGGCAGTTGAGCACACCCAGCTTCTGGGAAGCTGTTTTAGCAAGAGTGGTAATTAATATGATCTTTCCAAGAGAGATCGGAAGAAAAAGAGACACCAAGAATATTAAGAGAAGAAGAATGGATAATTTGTATGTTGTTGAAGAGTAGGTCATAGTTTTCTGGAAGAGGGCGACGAGTAGACAGATGGTGAAATTGAGTTTTGGACGCATTGAAAAAAACAAGGTTTTCTCTTTTTTTCATATGATCTTTAGAGCATATTTGTCTTCAAACATTTCAAAAACAATTGTGACACTAAAATGAAGTTATACTGACCCACTTGCAACAAGAAGAAAAATGCACAGACAACATATGTTATATAAAATCACGGACAATATAAAGTTTATGTAATTAAATTCAGACATCGATGTTATCCTGGTCTACAGGTTTCTTTTAACATGTATTTTATTATTTTATATGTCTAAATGCGCTTTAAAATGTATTACTGTTCCTGTTGATATCATTAAAGACGTCTTGCGCCGCCCTATTAGAAACAATGTATTAGGGAAAATAGGGACCTATAGACTCGCCATATTGTTCTCACTATAGTCCGCATGGAGGAATTTAGTTATCGACAACTTGAAAACACCTGATTACACCGAAAAATAACACCAAAATAATCAGTCCCGACCGTAAACAAAGCATTCCGTCCAATGAATCCTTTCAGATCAGATCAGATGAAGGTAATGAGGGATAAGCCTTTACAACGGCACCTCGTACCTACTTTCTACTTTTCCTATTTTTTCTGAAGAGTGTAGAGAGGGGAGAAGGGGTGTTGGAGAGAGAGGAAATCTGTTGGAGTGGCTTTGTTATGTGTGATTAATCTGTATACGTCAGCCCGGGTGTCCTCTGACTGGGTGCGAGCATGTGAAACATGCTAGGACGTACTACTACACCCACTAAATGTCCGCCGTGGCAGGGATTCGATCCCGGGTCTTGCAGATTCACACGTGAGCGTGCTCACCAATCGACCGCCGCGGCTCTTGACTTGACCTCCTTCTTCTTCTTGTTTTGAACGATGCGGTGGGTGCGATTCACCTAATAAATGGGGCGAACGTTACTCACAAAAACGAAATAGCGGCAACCTGTTTTTGCCCCCTTACAGATCTACATATAGGAGGATGACAATAAGTCAAGGGGGGGCGAGGGGGGGCTACGTCCCCCTTCATGTTTCTGTCTATTTTGACTGCCTTTGGATACAAGAATATGTTGAGGGGGGGCCTCACCCCCCCATGACATATTGTCATCATCATATATATTGCCAGCAGGGGGCAAATAACCGAAACAAAATCGCTGTCAAAATAGACCCGCGGCGATCGACCTATGTAAACATGACGACCGTACGCCCGGACTCTACATCCTTCCCTGCAAATCTTCCACTCAAACCATGAAAAACAACAATAAAAGACTATATTCCCTGAACAGAATATAAAGAAAACTTGGTAAATAAGGCTGCTCCAGCTGTCTTGAATGCTACCGGTTTGTTTACATCCGCCGCGAGTGTAGCCTTGGTGACTCGCGTTGGGCAAAATGAGGTTTGTGCTCCCTACTGTTGAAATGAGGTTTGTGCCCCCTACTGTTGAAATGAGGTTTGTGACCCCTACTGTTGAAATGAGGTTTGTACCCCCTACTGTTGAAATGAGGTTTGTGCCCCCTACTGTTGAAATGAGGTTTGGGCTCCCTACTGTTGAAATGAGGTTTGTGCCCCCTACTATTGAAATGAGGTTTGTGCTCCCTACTGTTGAAATGAGGTTTGTGCTCCCTACTGTTGAAATGAGGTTTGTGCTCCCTACTGTTGAAATGAGGTTTGTGCCCCCTACTGTTGAAATGAGGTTTGTGCTCCCTACTGTTGAAATGAGGTTTGTGCTCCCTACTAGGTTTGTGCCCCCTACTGTTGAAATGAGGTTTGTGCTCCCTACTGTTGAAATATATGAGGATTACATTAAGCCCTGAGGGGGGGGGGGGGGTGAGCCCTCAACATATTTTGTATCCCAAGGCACACGCTTATTGCCAAAAACAGTTATTTTTCGCTAGTGGGGGGTATGTTTTTAGATTGTTGTGTAATGGGTAAATATACATTTCCTACTATTATCACACATCAAAACACCCTTACACAACTCTAAAATAGAAGTTAACAAAAACTAGCAATTTAATTACATAAAATTTAGGTAGCATTCAAGGAGACTACAGCAGGACTCTTCTTCTTCTTCTTACCTGTGACCAGGTATAGGCTATCCTAGTGTTTACTAGCCTATACCCCTTTGAAAGGACATTAGCCTAACCTAACAACCTTACCTAACCTATCCTAGTATTATGGTTGGGGGCTGCCGCCCCCACACCCCCGCTATTTGACATCTTTGACAGATTTTTGGTGTATTTTTCTGTGAAATCAGGTTTTTTCAAGTGTCGATAACGAAATTCCTCCATGCGGAATATAATGAGAAAAATATGGTGAGTCTATTGGTCCCTATTTTCCCTAATAAATCGTTTCGGGATGGATGTAGTGATCGGGCGTACGGTCGTCATGTTGTGCGCTCGCAGTTACGTTCCCGTCTATTTCGACGCTATATTTTCTGCTATTTGCCCCCTGTCATTACTATATGAATACTTAGGTTGTTTGGTTAGGCTAATGTATTTTTATATCCAAAGGCAGTCAAAAAAAGACGGGAACATGATGGGAAAGGTCCAACGCCACTACGCGTAGTGTAAACAAGGCTGGCGGTACGCCCGCGCTTAACATTCTTGCCATTGTTTCTAATAAGGCGGATGTAGTGTCCTTGAAGATTATCAAAATTTATATTGACCAAAATCACTAACAACTTACTAGACATAGACAAATATATATTTATACCGTACAAGTATACGATTTACTAGACGCAGCCACAACCTAAAATACCACACGTATCAGGCAAGCACGGACATATTTAGACAATGATTTTCCCCCGCAGTATCCAAGAGTGGAATCACCTCCCATTTCACATAGTTAACCCCTTCTGTACCGGAAACGTCTTTTCAATTTTATTCTAGCTATATTTAGACGATTTTGTGCAGTTTAAGAAGGAACTGTGGTAGTGAAGAGGGTTAAGTGAAATAGTTTGAAGCCTGTAAATTGTCGGAGGCCATTTCTAAACTGAATAAAATCGTCTAATGCTAGTAAAAATAAAGTTAAAAAGACGGCGCCGGGACAGAAGGGGTTAGTCCCACTCCTGATTCTTTTAGAACTAGGATCACCATTCATTACATCCCTAATCCTGATCCTGTCCCCAACCAACCACTAATCCCTATGCACAACCCCTGCATATCATGCCGCCCGAAAGTGGCCCTCTGCGGGTCCCACTACGTAAACGATAGGGGTAATTATAGGGAGAATTGTTTTTTTCTACAGTGTGTTTTATATAGTAACCATATACAGTAATGTAGCCTATTTGCGACAGTAATTATATATATATAGCAATAAATGATGTGCCCATAGCCTATAATGTATCTACGACAGTGATTAAATATATAGCACTGAATTATGTGCTATGTTAAACCTGTAACTATCATTAACTGTCATAACAATCTATGGGTCCTTTATCGGATTGGTCCTAGATTAATACCGGTTAGGTTTTAGGTTATTCTAAAGCTAGAAATTAAAATATATATTTTGAAAATGAGTAATATCGGTGCGTTAGTGTTCTCGAGACTTTATTATAACCGAAACATTTTCCCCTCGAACTTTCAGTCTTCTGCTGTACTTCTCACTTCTCCGCTTGTTCTTCCTCTGTCCAATTGCTCTTCTTTCCTACTTTACTCCAGCCATCTGGTCTGGTCTGGTCCCTCGCACCAGTTCCGTGGATAGTAATCTGCGGAACTGCCTCTTACTGCTTCCCGCAGTCCTTAACCTCCCCAAGACTCACTCTCTCTTTCTGTCAATCCCTCCTCTCTCTCTCCTACCTTCACCTCCCCTACCCCCCGCACCCCCGACTCCCTCGTTCTCTCTTTCAATCCCTCCTCTCTCTCTCTCTCTCTCTCCCCCCCCCCCTCCCCCTACCTCCTCCCACCAAAACAGGCCCGCACATATTTAACTTTAACGTCGTAGATATTACGGATAAAACTGGTGGTACTAGATGTTACCACGTCCAGTAAAGCGGTCACCTGCAGCATAGGAAGCTAGCGGCATTAAAACCCACTATAAAACTTCCTATTATATCCGTCCATTGTCCCTCTTCCTCAAGCCCCGAGAACGAAGTGATGTATGTAACTTACCGTAATATATTGTGATGTAATCCTCCTATAGGGTGTTCCAGGGTAGGTCAGTATATTCCACAGGCTCGCGGGAAGGTTGTGGTGATGGTATATTAGTCCGGCTGTAGTATTTACGGGCCAAAAACCGAGCTTTCTTGGCAGACTTGAACACACAGGACTACCCAGAAGGCAGCCATTAATAGCACTATTGCCATATTCGATGTTGAACCCTTTCCTTCCGATCTCGGCTGAAATAAAAGTGTTACCCAAATCATAATTACTTTGATTTGCATATGGATTAGGCTTTGGATAAATTAACTGTGTTCTACCTAATATATATTAATATATATAAACACGTCAAATTAACTTAAGAAAGGTTCAGATATGATCATAGTAGCTGGAAAGATCAAAGGACAATATTATTTCATTTAAGCTTTAATATCACGCTTAAATTCAATAAAGAGATACACAGGTATATATTATTGTTTCCTGTAAATACTATAAAACTGTCTTAAAACACGTATATAAGGTAAAATACATAAAAACACATTGCAATACAAATAGGCTTATATTTCCCATTATAGCCATTACCCATGCATAATTAGTATCGTATTCCATTATATTAAAGGTTCAGTGGTTTACGGTACGCCCATATATCAGTTTCTTAACCCATTAATTAAAATAAGAGGAGCTCAATAACTTTTAGAAGCACAAGAATTTAGCCCTTGAATTCTAGTAATTTAAGAAAAATTGCCATTGACTGCCATAAACGAATGATTTTGAGTCGCGGAGGTGTGTTGAATGCTGCATTCTCAAACTCGAATGAACCCTATCTCGCTTCGTTTCGTTTCAGTATGCATCGATTTTCCCTAAACTGTCGGACACGCGATTTCCCATTACACATCGCTCATAGATGAAAGGTACACAAAACGTGGATGATTTTCGATTATTTATATACAGTTCGAAAGAGAAAAACATTCTACACATTCTGGATACCAAGCGAATCCCGAAATATGCATTTAAAGGGGCGAAAATTGCGCAAACAACCCTGGAATTTACGGGAAAGTTTCGCCTCGGCTTTAAGCCCAAACCAGGGATGCGGCCACCGAGTAAAGATTCGAATCTTTTCCAGGTGTTCGTGTCAGTGCTCTTCGGTTCATTTCTAATAATTTCGTTCCTATAATAACGTTCAGCTTCCCAGGGTAAATCCAAGCAATCGAGGTATATAGTAGTAAAGGAACTTGTGAGTGAGAGTGTTGGTGGTGGCATCTGGGCTTTTATCAACCTTCATACAACAATATTCAACCCTCCACAGCCTAGATAATCCTTCACAACGGTATATAAGGTAAACAAGAGTATATAGATAACTCGTGGGTAGATATAATTGCTAGTTATATCATACGAAAGCAGATCATTGTCCGAGCCTGCCCCCTCATCTTATATCGGTCGTATTTTAGCTAGATGAATATTATGCCTCGATAACCTAATATAAGCATTTTTTGAGGCATAACAAAACGTTTAAATATCCCCCAGTGACTTAGTAGATATGTAATGACACAATGTATTCGATAAGCTGATGGTTACCAAATGAGATCATAGGATAAGGTTTGAGAGGCTGTTTATTCTGGTAACATTTCATTTCTGGGGATTGAGAAAGGAATGTGTGTGTTCGTGTGTGTGTGTGTGTGTGTGAAGAGTGGGGGGGGAGGGGGGAGAGGGAGGGGGGCCCAGGCAGTATGATCAAAACTATCGTAGCTATCAAGTAGAGTTTAGAGACCAACCCGTCTAGTCTTTATTTCCCACAATCTCGGCTTAATTTGTTCTCCAGAATAAGTAAGAGGGGGTATAATCTACCTTTTGGCTTTAGTTCAGAGTCTTCTGTATTGGTGTTCTTTATTTGGTAATTATCAGTATAGACTATTATATAATTGTTGAAATGTGGGAATTATAAATGTTGTTGTTGTTGTTCCCCAAGCTGCCTGGCCGAACAGCCCCAAGGCCCTGAGCAAGGCCAAGGCCATAACCGAGCGCCCCCACAGAACCCTCCCCGCCAACCACAATAAAGCCTGGGTGACCGAAGCCACTCCATGGCGGGGAGCTGAGGAGGGTGCGGAAATGATGTGATGTGTGTAAATGTGATACCCGGTAGCGTATAATTATGCGATAGTCACTATGTGGTAAGGACTAGGAATAATGTTGAATGTGTATTAGCGGTGATAGATAATAACTAGTGGACTATGTGAAGAAATGATGGTAATGATGTTTATGGTTCCCAAACATACTGTATTGTTGATGATTGTTAGGACTGCAAGGAATCGTAATTATACAGTATGCTAATATTGTATACCTAGGTAGTATAAACTACCTATAGAGATAATAACTCGAAATACAGTTTAAATATATTTACCTTTCTCCCTTACAACAAGGCGAGGAAAGTAGATTGACTCCGTAAGTAAGGATAGTTCAATAAATAGATAACAGTAGGCCGGATTATAGAATTGTAAATACCTACAAATACTGTAGATATTTAGATGAGAATAACCAAGTAGATGTGCTGGAAAGTGTGAAAAGGAACACCTTGATATGCTTTGGCCATATGGAGCGTATGGGAGGCGAGAGAATGACTAAGAGAGTGTACAAGAGCGAGGTGGAGGGACGGAAAGGGAGAGGTAAACCGAGAGAGAGGTGGAAGGATGGAGTTAAGAAGTATATGCATGAAAGCTTTGCTGGATGGGAGGAAGGGCGTTGACCGACTGGCGACAGAGGTGCATGGGGGCGTTTCATTCGTGGCCACCCCTTCGGGGATCACGGCATCCGGCAATAGATAGATAGATAGACATAAAATAACGCAATGGCTACAAATTCCTATGAGAAACTGTACTAAATGTTTGATAAATCTACAGTTATACTACCCCTATTTTGTCGCTATTCTGTTGGTACTAATGGGTTAATATTTTTAGTAGTAGACTTATTATGGTTTGATGATGCGCGGAAATGTATATTTGACTTGAAATAGATACATTGAAGTATTACAAACCTTCGCAAACCCATAAATAGGGAACGTGAGCAGGGTTTAGACCGTGGCGCACCCATAAACAGGGAACGTGAGGGGGAGTTTAGACCGTCGCAGAGACAAGTTACTTTTCGGTTAGGTTAGGTTAAGTTAGGTTAGGTTAGGCTAATGTTAAAAATACTGAAATGCGACGGTCCTCGGTATTAAACAACACTGTATATCAAAGACAAAATTAAAAACAACAAATTACCTGAAAAACTCTTATCTGGTTGGTGATATTTTGTTTATCAAAATACGTTTTTTTCCAGTTTCCGCGTCTGCTGAACCATCCAAATACACGCTAAAAGGCGTGTTTTGAAGGGGGGAGGTGGTGGGGGGTAGTGGGGGAGGGGTAGTATAACTGTAGATATAACGTGTGCGTGATTGTTTATGTTTATATTTCCCCATGATGTTCTGTCCACGGGCCCACTAGTTATGCCTGCCTGGTCAAGCAATTAAGGGGAGACTGACCGTTTGTTTGGTCTATTAATTCATTTATTCATATATTTTTTTAAGTTTCCTCCCTACTGTAGACCTCCATCAAGCTTAGAAAAGAAAAAAAAACCTAGACCCCCCTTCAAGATAAATTTGTACATTATTCGGTAGAACATTTTGGTTCCTCTTAAAATGGCAGGCTCGCTTACGCTCGCCAGGAAATAATCGACACCTGAATGGCACGAAAGGGCTTAAAATTGACAACGAAATTGGGAGAAAGGTGTTAAAATCGCCAAACTAATGAGCCGAACGTCTTATAAACTCAAAACTAGTGGGGTTAAACATTAGGGAGAAGGGGGTCCAGAAAAAACGGTCTTCCTCCCCTTAATGGGTTTGTGTATATGAGTGTGTGATAGGTTTCATGTTTGGGGGTTTGGCTTTGTTTTCGTGCTTCGTGTTTTGTGTTTACTTGTGCTTGAATTGTTTATGCTTCAAGTGCGTGTGTGCTCGTTTTGAAGTTTTTATGTACTGATGTATTTTTTCAGGTTGTAATTGCATGATCAAGCAAATGGTGTGTGTGTGTGTGTGTGTGTCATTATGTATTTGAACTGTGTGTGTGTGTCGGGGCGGGGGGGGGGGGGGGGGGGGGGGTTGACATTACTACACGTGCATGCTTAATTTGTCCTTGTTTGTGATTGTTTATTTTTATTTGTTTTAAGTTCCTTCGTGATATGTGTGGTTCAGATAGTATTACAAACAAGTCTGTGTGAATGTGATCTTATATATATATATATATATATATATATATATATATATATATATATATATATATATATATATATATGTGTGTGTGTGAGATGCGACAGGGGAATGAAATGCCAAGCATTCCCTTCCAGCACCAAACCACAACCAACACCATCTCAGCCCCTCCGTTACGCATTGCTTGCATAGCAGCCCAGAGCGATGTGGAGCGGCGCCCCCCACCAACTCAACATCATTGAGGCGGAGTATCACAGAAAACTAAGAGAAACACGTGCAAAGTGAAAATGGGTAACTCTAGTAAAACAATAATAGTCAAAGAAAATCCGAGTCCCCCAATGTTCATAGAAAACTAGGTTAATGGGAGAGACTATTCTAGCCTCCTTGATAAACACGTGGCCAACAGTGTAAATAGTCAAAATGCAAATCAAGGTTTTTAGTGTGATAAATGATCCAAACCGTGTTAGAGTGAAGAAGTCTATCCAGCATTCCTCCCAAGTAAATCATCTCCTTAACTATAGCATAAATACTCATGATTAGAACAATGTCATAGTAGACCATGCCCAGATAAATAATCTAAGTGTGTCACAAATACCTCTACCACCCCCAATTCATGATCAAAGACTTCCTCTCTCATCCACACACAAGGTAGAACAATTAAACAAAGTTAGTGCGACCGACTCTCGAGAAACAAACAATAATAGAGGCTCACTAATGCCCCTCTTGCCCCAGAGTCCGATCTCCTTGATACCGACCAAATGCGAGTCACTATCCGCGTCGGGAATAGAAAAAGCAAGCCTTCAGCCCTCGGGTTCAAATACCATTTAGGGTTTGGAAATCAAAGGTAAAAGCCAAGGTGAGGAACTTCACGCGGATTCTGACCAAGGTTGTGTTGAGCCGGGGAAAGAAAGAAAGAGAGACGAGCATGCCCTACAGCTGTTTGGGCCAGAACCTACCTGCGGCGTGTGAAGCCGAGGGCCCTATAGTGAAACGTGTCGGGACAACCACAATTACATCAGAGCACCATACTCGATCTACCAGTGCCTCTCTCTCTACATAAATCACTTAACTGTTTTCTTATGTTTGTATTATGTAACGATGATTATTGTGAGGGTCTAGACCAAGGTACGATAAGGTTCACTCATTAACGTAATGCTAGAAGATTTTCCATTCTTCCCTCCCTTAATTTATTACTAGTTGCTCCATTGCGGGAGAACAAGTACACTGCTGTCAGGCGGAAAACATTTATATACTTCTACTTCAACGTCGCTCGCTCTCTGGTTGTAAGGTGAGAGAGGAAGAGGCAGAGAGGGTGTGGTGGGGTGTGTCTCTGTATGCTACGTTATTAGCAGACAGTCAATAGGAATAGTGGGGTGGACAAGGACAAAACAGGAAGGAAAATTAGGGAATTGAGAGACACTGAGAGATATATTGATTTTTGTGTTTATTATGGAAGAGTGAGAGAGAGATTGTTTTGTTTAGTTAAGTTTACATAAGGGAGAAATACTGATAAAGAGGGTGTATGTAAGTGTGTGTTAGTGTGAGCGTGTGTCATAAACGGGAAATTAATGGAAAACGGGAAGCGATCAAGAGCTCTCAACCTGTCCTCATAGCTCATTCTTCTAAGCGATGGAATAAGTTTTGTAGCTGTAGCATCTACTCTTTCCAGTCGCTCTATATCTTTCCTGAGTGCTGGAGACCAGAATTGAACAGCATACTCCAGGAGAGGCCGTATTAGGGCGTTGCAAAGTGTGAGGACTATTTCCTTATTTCTATACTTAAATTGACTCTTAATATAGCCCAATCATTTCTGAGCTTTCTTCTCTACTTCAATGCACTGCTTGGAAAACTTTAGGTCACTGCTAATCAGAACACCTAAATCCTTTTCCAAGTCAGTCACTTCCAGAGCCATTTCCAATAGTGAATAGCCTGAATTGGGGTTTGCTTGGCCGATATGCATCACCTTGCACGTTTCCAAGCTTAGAGGCATCTGCCATGTCTCCGACAATTCACCCAGTCTGTTGAGGTCCATCCTGAGCTGTTCAACCCCTTTGGAGTCTTTCACATTCATTCCAAGCTTTATGTCATATGCAAACTTGGAGATCACACTCAACAGCCCAATATTGATGTCATTGACATATATGATAAACAGAAGTGGGCCAAGGACAGATCCGTGTGGAACTCCAGAAGTGACTGAAGTCCACTCAGAAGAAACACCATTGATTACCACTCGTTGTTGTCTACCTGTTAGATAACTTTCTATCCAATTTGTGACCTCTGTATTGATACCTAGCGCACTCACTTTCGACATTAGCCTTCAACGAGGCACTTTGTCAAAAGCTTTTTGAAAATCTAAGTAAAGTATGTCTATGGCTCTACTTTTGTCATTCTCACTCAGCATTTCATGGAAAAACTTCCAGCAAATTGGTAAGACATGATCGGTATCGCCTGAATCCATGTTGGGAATCTGTAATTAAATTGTGGGTTTCTAGGTAGTCAACCATCTTGTCTACTAGTACCCCTTCTAAGAGTTTTACTATGATAGAAGTCAAGCTAATTGGCCGATAATTCTTGGGACACTTGTGATCCCCTTACTTAAAGATTGGGGTCACATTGGCCAGTTTCCAGTCTTCAGGGACTTCTCCATTTTCTAATGATTTATTGAAGATATCTTCTAAGAAAGGTGCGATTTCATCTCGCACTTCACGTACAACTCGAGGAAGAGAGCCATGTGGGCCAGATGACTTGAACCTATTTATCTTATCTATTATTTTTGCTACATCCTCTGGGGTACATCTGATTTTGCTAAGAACTTCACCCTCATGCACTAATCCTGAACTTGGCATGGCACTGGTATTTTCCCTTGTGAATACTGAGGCAAAATAGTCGTTTAGGGATTTAGCTATATCAGTGTCAGAAGTTTGAAGTTGGATCCTTTAGAGGTCCATTGCTACTTTTTAATGGCTTTCTGCTGTTCACACAGCTGAGGAACTCTTTAGGACTCTCTGCAGAGGGCTGCAACCCTTAGTTCTTCATTCTGCTTTGCTTCCTTTATAAGAGATTTCGCTCTTCTACACATATTTTTGAAGGAATCTAAATCACTTTGGTCTTGATTTCTTTTGGCCTTTCTGTATGCAACCTTTCTATTTCTAATTGCTGAAGCTATGTCTCTTGTGAACCATTTTGGTTGGGTTGAGCCTGATTTGGTAAGTTTAGAAGGAACGAATACAGCTTGTTGATCCATAGACTGCTGTTTGAATGAGCACCAAATCGCATGTGACAGAGAGAGAGAGAGAGAGAGAGAGAGAGAGAGAGAGAGAGCGGAGAGAGAGAGTCAAAGGTAAGTGTGAGCGATAAAACACATCCTCACACACACACACACACACACACACACACACACACACACACACACACATGCATACCTGTCCTCACTCTTCCACCCTGGCTAAATATCTGAGGAGTTAAAAGACAGACCAAGAACTAAAAACCCAGAGACAAAGCCTTGATATTAAAGCCGTATTGCTGAGGGCTGTATCTAGTGCGATGTCTTGGGGCCTATTCTGGATTTTTTGTTAATTATTATTGAGGATTTTGATTTTGGGGACCATTTTCGATCAATGTATTTTTCTGTTTCCCCTACACTAAGAAACCCCTCTACCCAGACCCTCTCTTCAAACTAAAATACTCCAAATCTATTTAAAGCTAAATACAGTATATACATCTTTCGGTAGAAACATTTCCCGGCCAAAGACCGATTTGAAACACCATGTGAGGAGGGGCACTTTATTTCTCCTAAAATGCATTCCCACTATCGCTCGCCCCGAAACAATAGACATCTGAATGGGGTGAAGCGAGTTGTAATTTCCAAATGAATGAAGTTGAACGTCCTAAAATCCTATATTAATGCAATAAAGCAAGGACCCTCCCCCTCCCCCCTTACAAAAAAAAAAATCGCACCAGATACTGTATTGTTAAGAGAGTAAGATAAAGTTAAAGTAAATAAGAGAGCGTCATTTCAATTTAATTCAAGATAGTATTAGACGCATAAATTCAACTTAGGAAAGGTCTTTAATATTTAAGAACGAAGCCCACGAAGCCTCTGATGCCCAAACTATCATAAACAAAGTATGCATGACATTACATTGTTTTATTACCATTAATAGCCTATACCTTTAAGATGAGATGGTTCATTTTTCTGGTCGCCCTTCTTCCTCATGTGTAGCCTCATTAGTGTTCATATTTTAAGACATTTGGCCCATTAGTTTGGCGATTTTAAGACCTTTAGCCCCATTTCTTTGTCAATATTAAAACTTTTCGTGTCATTTAGGTGTCAATTTTTTTCCTGGCGAGCGATAACGAGCTTGTAATATAAGAGGAACCGGCCTTGGGCCGGGACATATTTCTATCGAAAAATGTACAAATTTATCTTGGAGGGTCTTGGGCAGGTGTTTTTTCAAAGCTTGTTGGAAGTCTAGGGAGGAAACTAACAAATAATAAACATATACAGTACATAAACTAACAAATAATAAACATATACAGTACATAAACTAACAAATAATAAACATATACAGTACATAAACTAACAAATAATAAACATATACAGTACATAAACTAACAAATAATAAACATATACAGTACATAAACTAACAAATAATAAACATATACAGTACATAAACTAACAAATAATAAACATATACAGTACATAAACTAACAAATAATAAACATATACAGTACTAACAAACTAACAAATAATAAACATATACAGTACATAAACTAACAAATAATAAACATATACAGTACATAAACTAACAAATAATAAACATATACAGTACATAAATGAGCAAATAAATACGCCCATCCCCATCCCCCTTTAAATGGGTATATTATTATGGACACTTGGTTTAACCTATCCATATCCATTTTTAAAATTGCTACATTAAACGATTTTATTCAGCTTAGGAAGGGCCTACTAGGAATTCCGAGAGTACGAACTACCTCTCATTTTACTCCCCGACCGCCGCAGATTTGTCCTCAACTCAGTAAAATCGTCGAGTGAGAGGCAGGCTACAAGGAGGAGGGAGCCCCGCCACGGTACTGAAGGGGGTAAGGGGAGGGTTTTAGTTTGTTCCCTAGACCTCCATCAAGCTTAAAATAACACCCCCTTGAACCCCTTTCAAGCTAATTTTGACATTTTTCGGTAGAAAAACGTCCCGGCCAAAGATCGGTTCCTCGTAAATTACAGGCTCGCTATCGCTCGCCAGGACAAAATCGACACCTAAATGACACCGAAAGGTCTTAAGAATGACAACGGAATGGGGCGAAAGGTGTTAATAGCGCAAAAACTAATGGGCCGAACGTCTTGGCATCTCAAAACTAGTATGCTAAACATGAGGGAGAAGGGGGTCCAAAAAAAGCGACTACCATCCTTTCAATAAGGATATGTAATAAGTAAAGTAGCATATATGCCCTGAGAAGAATAGACAGCCGTAATAACTGACCAACACAGATGGCTGGAGTAAAATGGGAAAGAGGCCGTAAATTATAACTAAATATATATAATCTGACTACAATGTGTACTGCTGGTGTTGACAATAGCCTTATGATTCCAATCTCCCGTATCTCCCCCCCCCCCCCTCCCCCACTTCACCCCCCTAGCATTCAATATTCAATGCCTCAATATTCTCAGGCGTTCGAGCGCTCCTAGGTCGACCAGGTGATTTTGTTTTTCAAAGCTGATCCTGTTGCCCTGAACTTCTCAACCCACTGCAAGGTGGTTTTCCGATCTGGAACGTTTAACGTTGGTTCCGTGGTATACCGAAAGGTCTTCGAAAGGCCCTCTGCGCGGCGATCATGGAACGGTTGATGGTGAAGAACGCTTCGACAGCGAACGCACGGTGATCTCCCGACCACGCCATGTTGGCGATTGAGGACAGTTGGGGTTGGGCTACCAACAGACCCTAGTCCCGCCCCTCTCGCTTCACACTGCCAGTGCTACAGCTTTCGAGAAATCGCCTCCAAGAGTGTATAGACAATGACGGCCACCATTTGGAGGATGTTATCTTTATAACATGATGAATAAGAACTGCATTGAATGAAGTTTCATGTGTGCAAATAATGATGAATACAAACTGTATTGAATGAAGTTTCATGTGTGCAAACAATTTGTTGATTATCTTTAACCATTTTTGCTTAATTTACCTTTGAAATGTGGGAGTTTTTTTTTGGGGGGGTCACCCTGTATTTTGAACATTTTGTAGTGAAATATGGTGCTAATTATATAAACTTGGTCTTAATATGATGAACAGACATAGTGGTCTCACAGTTTTCCATTAAGTATAGACAAATTATAAGGTCTCGGAATGTCTCACTGGATTTCCTGTTTATTCCTTGGCCAAATTTCGTCAGTAATAATCGTTTGACGTCCTGTTCATCATGTGTTGTGTTTGTGATGGATGTGAGGACTTCTCTGGCAGCTTGTGTCGTGTTTTTTGTTAGATATTTGGACCTCTGTATCAAAATTATTCATATATTGATAAGGATTTCCCCATCAAGATAATAGTTGCGTTGCGTGGCGATGTTGGGTGGCCGGCCCGTTCCCCTGACCTCGCCCCTTGTGATTTTTGTCTGTGGGGCTACCTTAAATCACAAGTGTATACTCATCGACCCCAAACTCTTGAAGCTCTTAAAGTTGCTATTCAGCAGGAGATAGCCGCTGTTCCACCCGACATGACCCGTCGAGCCATGGCAGCCTTCAGAAATCACCTCCAAGCGTGTATAGACAATGACGGCCACCATTTGGAGGATTTCATCTTTAAAATATGATGAATAAGTACTGTATTGAATGAAGTTTCATGTGTGCAAATAATATGTTGATTACCTTTAGCCATTTTTGCTTCAATTACCTTTGAAATGTGGAAGGTTTTTTGGGTCACCCTGTAACTGAGAAACTTTGATGGGGACTTTGCAATACACCGCTAGTTGGAAAGAAACAGGGTATAGAAGCGTCAAACCAGGGTAATCATGCATTAAGATTGGAATGAGTATGAGAAAAAAACAAAGCCGACTGAACATATGTAGGTTTTCTTGAACATTCCTTTTGTGGCGTCATTAGAAACAATTTATTAGGGACAATGAGAACGTATAGACCCGCCATAACGTTATCTATAATACACTTGGAAATAGTGTGTTAGCAACGTCTTAAATACAAAAACAAAAGGATATCTTTGAAGTTCTGATATCTGGTATCATCGAAAGAAAAGAAAATGCGTTCCGTCTCCCTTACCCTTGCCGAGGTTAAGGGGGTCACCGTTTTTTTTCTATCTTTCTCTCATTTTCTCTCTTTCCCTAGCTTGTATCCAGTCGGCCCTGTTCAACCAACTGTTTTAAGACGTTTTTCCCCATCCAGGGGTCGATTTCTTCCTGGAGAGCGATAGCTAGCCAGCATTAAGACCGCTCGCCAGGAAAATATTGACACGTGGATGGGAGTAAGCGTCTTAAAACAGTAGGCTGAATGGGGCCGAATGGATGCAAGCCAAAGAGAGAGGGAGAGAAAGAAAAAAGCGAGGCGGGCTCCCTTAAGTAAGGTTAGTGCAAAGACAAATCATGCCGGTTAGGTTAGTTAGTGGGGGGGGGGGGTCGTCAACCCTCACTTTGGTTAGCTTAGGGTGATGTTAATAAACAATAAACAACAATAAGGCATTATATTGCTTGAAAAAGAAACACAAAACAAAGGTAAATAAGGGGGCGAAAGTAATCTTCAAGGATAACCATGTGTCTATGGGATGTTGTGCAGAACCACATGAAAACGTTGACATTATAAGGTAGATCAACCACTTCATATTATGTGATGTGCAATATACACTGTATATATATATACCGGTATATTATATATATATATATATATATATATATATATATATATATATATATATATATATATATATATACCGTATATATATATATATATATATATATATATATATATATATATATATATATATATATATATATATATATATATATATATATAAAAAGTTTCAGGTCTGGAATATTTTTGAGGAGTATGTCATTTTCTGCAGTAAGGGAACATTCTCGTAATGAAGATCACCCTTTATCGGAGAGAGATTTTGAAATCATCGGCAGGTTTAGAAGCAAGTATGAGGCTTTAATAGGCGAAAAAATGCTGATAAATAAGCACAAACCAGAAATAAATCTTGTCAATAATAGTTGAAGGTTCATTATTAGGTACAATTGGTTGCTTTTTGGGTGTTCATGTAGTTTGGTTTTTCATTTTATTTCGTTTAATTTTCACCATATTTTGAGTTTACATATAGAGTTCAAATGTGTTCAGTTAATCAGTCCCTCATCGTCTTTCATTGGAGACTGGTGGTATCATGGTGAGTTCCGATTTGTTTGTGACAATTTTCCTTTGTGAATTTTCAACATTTATCTTTTGTTTCTTAGAGTCAAGTAATTCAAATGTACTTTTTTGCTTTATGTTGTGGTTCGATGTGATTAGGATTACTATGATTTGCTTCTAATTTTACTAGATAATTTGAAATGTTTTGTAGAGTCCTTCATTTTATTATTCTCGTTTATTATGATTGCTTTTGCTAAGTCTTGTCCTCACATGGTTGGATATTAGCATAATACTTTGGACGCTGTTTAGCGGTAGGTTAAATTTTGTTTAATAGATTTTAGCCTTTACAGTTCAGAATAATATTTGAATTGAAAAAGAAATGATAATATAAATTTGATATCTTATGCGTTTTGATTTCTTTTGTTGCATTGAGATTTAGCAAATTTGAATTTGATGGTGTCTAGCCGTAGATTTATTTTATATTCAAACCTTGCCTAGTTGGCCAAAATTATGTTGTTTAATTGTTTTTTAGATAGGCAAATTGCCACGTGTTCAACAATGCATTACATTTTAGTGATCCTGTTTTAGCAATATATACAGAGTTATACTCAATTTTTAGGATCTGTTGGTAACCCTTTCCTGAGGATGGCTGCGTGACGTCGCCGAAAATTAGAATAAATCATGATGTTCCACAACGTATTTCTTCTCATTGCCCTATTAATATATTATATATATATATATATATATATATATATATATATATATATATATATATATATATATATATATATATATATATATATATATATATATATATATATATATATAAATAAAATCTACTGTCCATACAATATTGTGTACTAATTGGATAAGCGCATACACATGGCTAGTCTATCCTATGTAATGTAAAAGCAATAATGTAATTCAAGACAACATGTTATAAAGTAAGATATACAGTACATACAGTATTTTATAAGGTACCCATAAAACGTGCATTTGACTGTAGCCCTTGTTTGAAGCTCTAGGCCAATCCCTCATACTTCTCCAACCACCATTCAAACCTACAATCGAAATACTTATAAAATTGAGGTGGCTCAGACAAGCTTTCTCCATCATCATCCACAGTAAACCTAGGCGAATCATCCACATATTCCTCATCACCAGCTGCTGAGAACTTCCAGGAGCTAACATTGATATCCGGTAGGGTACAGAGTTGGGACAAATAACAACTGCTATTAATTTTCCTCAGACCTGAGTATAGATATTTTTGTCCGAGGCCGAGGGCGCTGCCTACTCTTGCATCCGCCCGGATTCCCATTTTACCCAAAAGGCGTCCTATCGTATGTTTTGAACCAACCATTAAATCTTTTGAAAGGCAATCAGTTATGTAGCTAGCATAAAAATCTTCAACAAGTACTTTATCAAATGGTAAATAAGATATTTCGTAATTATTGAATAGAAAATGATCAAAGTTCTGTTTAATACCTTCAACAGTAGTCCTTCTGATAACTGCCGCAGATGGTCCTCTGGATCGGGACTTTCTTGGTCCAGCCTTTGAGGTCGTGGGAAAATCAATATTAGCAGTCCCATTCTTTTCAATATTTTGCTGAGACAAACAACAACTGTTATCTACTTTCCTTAGACCTGTATAGATGAATTTTTGCCCAAGTCTTTCATTTGCCCGGATTCTCATTTTACCCAAAAGGCGTCCTAAATGAACTCTTGATCCTACCAGATAATCCTTTGCGCAACAATAATTTTTGTAGCTAGCATAAAAATCGTTTACGAGAACTTTATCTAATGATTCATTTGTAATTACATAATTGTTGCATAAAAATTCATCAAGGTTTTTCTTAATAACCTCAACAGCATTCTTCCTGATCGCTTCTCGAGAAGGTCCTTTTGATGCTCGCTTCGTTGGGCGGTCCTTTGAGGTGGTGGGAGCCGTTGGAGACTTGGGTTTGCGACAAATGACGATGGAGGTCCGCGGGGATTTACTATTTTTGGCCGACTTAACTCTGAGGGAATCGTCAAGGGCCAATATTCCAGAGTAGGCATTCTTCTGGCCCTGCCCATAAGAGCCCCCCACTCTCACACTAGCATGGATACCCAATTTTGACATTATCCTCCCCACATTTACTCGCGATCCTTCAACACAGCCATTTTGAGCGCAGTAGTCTTTATATCCTGCATAAAATACGTCGCTGAGGACCAAATGATCCTTAACCCCAGATACATTATAATTAAGAGTCAAATAACTCTTAACGGTTTCGATGACACCAAAATTCTTGTTAGACATAATTAAGTTATTCTATACCTTAGTTTACTACCGAAAATAATGATGCACTACACACGCAAAGGTTAAATACCAACCTTGGTATTTAATCAAGAGTAAGTAAGAGTGATAAGCCGATGAAACACTCAAAGTCACAAACTTAAGTCACAAAATAGTTCAAAATTATGAAGCAGATAGGATTATTCGGAAAGACGTCCACAATAGCCAATCAAAGAATGACAACTAATGAAACCTTTTGGTGAATCCCCTTTCTCGAGCAATCACTTTCAATTGGCCAGCCTAAATTATCTACATAACTGCATGTTGTTTTCTAGTCCACATTCTTAATACCTAACGTTATTTATTGTATCTAAATTGATTCTCATTTAAAAATACAACAATAACTGGTCGTACATGCATTTAATCGTAATTTAAAATACATAATGTTAGGAACATTCATTGATTATAATTTAGTTACCCATTTACATATTAGTTTTCTTTGAGAAACGTTTGAGAAAATGAAATTTGACCGGTAACTAAAACATAAAATACGATGTTGCAAAACAGGTGCTACGTTCCCTACGTAGAGGAGATGGATCAGATGGTATACAGTGAGAGAGCTCTGAAGAACACTGATTATTGTAGTAGTGATAGAATAGCAAGAGAGATGTAACATTGCGGCGAAGAGAGAGATATTGCAGAGAGTCGGTGAGTGGATAGCTATATTTCGACGATTGTATGCAGTTAAATTAGGATCTATGGTAGTAAAATGGATTAAGTGAGATAGTTTGAAGCCTCTTGATTGCTGGGTGCCCTTTTTAAACTGAATAATGTTGTCAAATAGTAGCCAGAATAAAGTTAAAAATACATTGCGGTACAGAAGGGGTCAAGAACTGTGAAGCATAAATTTATCTCTGTATATTTATACCCTCTTTCTTTTCAACTGACGGTCAATTGCAAACTTCCCATCAAGATTTCTCAGTTATTTTGAAGATTTTGTAGTGAAATATGGTGCCAATTATACAAATTTGGTCTTAATATGATGCAGAGACACAGTGGTTTCATATTTTCCCATTAAGTATTGAGAAATTAGCTGCTAAGGGATTCAATTGCATATATTATATATATATGCTTCATGATCACAAACATAATAGCAGCCTGTTGTTTGATATTTACGACACCAAAATGGCCTCTACATACAAAGGTGTCCACTCCCTCTTAACCTATTTTTTGTTTTTAATCTGTAGTTGAGTGTACGCTGGTGTAGGAGATGACCTTTGCCTACAATGACAACTATGAGGGTTTATCAAGGCAGGAGAAGGGTATGTAAGGTGTCCATAATAATACACCCTTTTAAAAATATATTCGTAAACTCTCCTTAATAAACCCCTCTAATAATTAGGATAGTGAGTTATATCACTATCAATATAGCCAATGATTTGATATTGTCTTTTTCAAACCCTTTGATTTTTGTCAAAGTTAAGGGGAGGTTTTTAGTTTGGTCCCTAGACCTCTATCAAGCTTAAACACAAAAAAACGAAAACAAAAAAAACAAGACAGATAAATTTGCACATTTAATTGTAACAAAATGTCCCAGCCGAAGGCCGATTCCTCCAAAATATCAGCTTATAGAAAAAAAGGCACTCAGGTCACGATAGGTCAACAGGTAAGGAACATCCGGTACACGGCTCATCCGGTACACGGCTCTTCCGGTACGGGTCTCTTCCGGTACACGGCTCTTCCGGTACATAGCTCTTCCGGTACACGGCTCTTCCGGTACACGGCTCTGCCGGTACATGGCTCTTCTGGTACACGGCTCTTCCAGTACACGGCGCTTCGGGGGAAACACACATTTTAGGAGGAATAATGTAACAAGCGAAGTAGTAGAAAGCGTCATATTTTTTCCATTCTTCAAACGTTTCGACATCAGGGTGTCATCAACAGTGTTCTAAAAATATAAAATAATACACACAAATTTAATAAAATACTGTGGTATTTCATTTGATTTTAACAATGAAAATAAAATTTGGGCAATGTTTTCACTGTGGAAACCATAGAGGTACGTCCTAGCAATTTCCTGCAATTTAAAGACAATTAAAGCCTGTGAAGACAAGTGCAAGTGAGCAGGAAAGTGGCAGGCCCCTGTCATCACTCTGGCACGACTGCCCCGGCACTGAGACTCTCACCCCATGTCTCGCGAGACATATTCAGTGTTGCCAAATGGAAATGTAGCGCGACATTGATACTTATAAGCTAATATTGCCGATGTCTGCAGTATCACTGCGGGTGAACCCCGCGCGTGACACAGCTCATTCTGATGTAATTTGCAAACTCTTATCGTATAGTTTTTTGCTGCAAACATTTCATATCATTCAAGCATTTGTTTAAGTAATCAGGAGTGCCTTAATGAGCCCTATTATAGAAGAAATGCGACCGCACTGATAGGGTTCAAGGTACAGCAAACACAGTGTCAATGAGGGAGGGCTTGCGTTGCTTAACCCTTGTCTAGCGGGGGTGGACTTAAGTCGGTCTAGAGAACACCTGCCCAAAGAGCGGGGACTGACTTTAGTCCGTGTGCAATTTTTGAGCAATAATGGCTCTGAGAAAGAGACGAGCGGGTGGAGGAGCGTAGGTCGGCTCATGACCGCTCAGCACGGGTTCCGCGCGCCTACTGACGTCTACTCCACACACATCCACCCTCCCTCCCTCGCTACACAGGGAATTATGTAAGGATATTACCGTATTTTACGGTTTATGCACTCGCCTTGCACGATCGCTGCGAGATAACGCGTGGTCATAGGAGGATGGTTCTGGTGTCATTGGAAAACTCAATTAACTCACTTTCAGGGATACATAATTGTATTACGCTCTGGCTCTAGTTTATGCATAAAAAAGAGCACGGAAACAAGGTCGTTTAGGGTAAAAAAAAACCCGCTTGGCGGGTAGTAGAAGTTACTGACGGGCCCGCTCGTAAGGCGTTAATGTAAGGACCCGTCCAGCTCGACTGACCCTTGTGGTCGTCTAACTTGATTTTGAAAGCACGGATCGTTCTGCCAATATACCCGGCTTGGCAACCTGGACAAGTGAAACAGTAGATGACAAAAGAGGCAAGGCAGTCAGCATTAGCTCTTTAAAATTAAAACAAAAAATAAAACGATCCTACTCTGAATGCATTTTTTAGTACAATTCTGAATTCAATTTGAGGACTAAAAACTTGGAGGGCTCTGAAGCAAAACGTCTTTCACAGTTATGGGGAAACCACCTAAATAGGGTAAACTTAAGTAAATTACCTCTTTATTAACCATGGGTACACAATGTTTCGGCTTATATTTTTTTCGTTTGAAGGCAGTTTGAGACGACATTTTTGTTAGCCTAGGAGGCAAACTAAGATACATTGCTCGATAATGGCAAAAGCAAGCAAATCCTCAATAATAATGAAACATAATATATTAGCAACCCGCATGAGGTCGGATCAGATAATAACTTGGCCGTGCGTGTGTCTTTGTATGCATTAGTTGTTCATATATTAATGTGTTTGTTCACCTGTATTAATTATATGAAATCATTAGTTAAATCATCCGTATTCAATTTAATTATTATATGTCCTCTTCCAGAAAACAAACGCCTACAAAAGTAGGACGCAAAGAGAACAATGCTGCTACACAATATGTTAAGTTCAACACCTATCGTAGCCATGCAGTCATTTGGTAGTTACTAGTTCAATATATATATATATATATATATATATATATATATATACCGGTATATATTAAAAAAAAAAAAAAGTGATTCCGAACACACAGGTAATGCATGTTTGTATTTATGTATAAGGCATGACGTAATTATTAATATAGTTTTTATATAGAATAGTCCCTTAGAAAGCTTAGTTGATGTCGTTGTGTACGCTTTCATTATAACGAACCTTACTGTATTGCATTGTTCAGTGTGTAGTATTGTCCATTTTTAGTCATAATATACTACAGGTAACTCCAGTAACACTCAGATGGTTAATACAATTATATTTATTCTATATTATTACCTCCAGTTTGTTAACTATGGCAGATATTTTAATAGTTATGTACCGTGTTATTCTTTTGCCATCTTCTCATGTGTAATATTGCATGGATTAACTAAGACTAAGCAAAGCTGCTACTGTAATACATGTGGAAATCCAATTTTTCTTTGAGATCGAATTATCTTGCCAGACGAGTTCACCAAGTATTATTATGTTTTCACGACCAATTAATCTTTAAGGTGGAGTTTCGTTTTCGGCCAAATATCTATAACAGAGACTACATTACTAAAATCATCTGTTGTATAGTTCAGTTCCGTTAATTCAATTCTAGATATTTGATTCCAAATACTAAAGGAAAGTTCACTAATATCGTTGGTGGTATTGTAGGTACTTCCAGATCCTGATGTGGTGTAACATGGCCTTCTTTGTGTCGCTGTTTCCTATTGTGGTCAACCTCGCCAGCTGCTGCTTCACCGACTACTGGTCCACCTGGGTTTACGCTCACGTGGGTTGGTCACTGCCTAATGCCCTCCGCTGCTTCTGCGCCTACATCCTCGCTTGGCTGGCCCTGGACCGCCGCCTGGCTATGTGGTACCATGCAGGCTATACGTTCATCCAGAAACCTATGATACAGATGCTGCGGGTCTTTTTCACTGCGGTTCTGTGCGGCGTTATGAATGTACCGTTTATACTGACCGGGAGGTGGAGTGCACCAGCTGGAACGATACGGAGACTGGAAGAGAAGAGGACCCGGAGTGCAAGAATGGGTCATGGCTCATCAATGATGGATTCCAGAACAACTTTGACCAAACGTGGCATACGATCTTTCGTGGGTTAGTAGCAATGATGATATCAATATACAAAATGTTCAAGGAATTATAATGGAGCTTATTGTTGCCTCTATGCCCATGTTTCCTGAATAAAAACAAGCGTTGTTACCTATGCCGCTAATAAGGAAACTATTCATGGCTTAATACTTTTAAAGCAATACTTCAATCTAGTATAACTGGTGTTTTAAGATAGATCCTTATGCAGGATCTATGGTGTGTGGTGTGTGTTAGGTAATTGATGACATATGTTCTTTCTGCAGGATCTACAGATATGTGGTTTGGTGGGGTCCTGGAGTGATGCTCCTGGTCTACAACCTAAACTTGGTGGTCGCGGTTCTGCTGGGTCGGGTTCGGTCCTATGCCAGATCCCAGCCCGGGGAGAAGGGGACTCTGGCCAAGACCTGGGAGCGGAACCTGGTGGGCACGATGTTCGCCATGGCCACCTCCTTCCTGGCCCTCATGCTCCCGCTGGCCATTTTCCTGATGTTCTTCGCCCACAACAAGCCTGACCGTTGCTACATCAGTTACCCTGAAGATGTCTTGGTGCATTGGGCCGATTGTCTCTTCCTCCTGGAACATCTCCTACACTCCTTCTTCTTCTTATGCCTCATCTTTATTAGGCTGCACCTTTGGCATTAGAAGCATAACCGCAAGGACATGTCCCCACCTTACTTCGCTTGCCAAAACCGCACTCTTAAAACTATAGAAAGATACTTGCCATGGTAAAGGTAATTCTCATTGTTCGGGTTTTTTAAGACACCATCTAAATAACGGCACTCTACAGATAGAAGTCCATACTATATCTGTCCAACACCATGGTCAAGGACAAATGCAGGAAAAAGGTCTAAACACCGAACCTGAGTTCTTTGAACCTCTTATAACGGTCAGTGGCAGGTCGAGTGAAATTAGTAAGTTCATAATCTTACGATATCCTCGCGTTAGCCCGATACCTTGTCGCTATGTCATGACACTAGAGACGCTGTATTAAAGACCCTAAGTCAAGAGTACCGAAACGGAACTTCATCACCGATTAGTATAAAGGTCAGGATAGACGAGCAATAGTAACCAAGGATATGTCCTCGATCCCGCTCGTGTTAGTCCAATGCAAGTACCCTATGTCATGACATTAAGGAGCTATCATTTAAGACCCAAAACCAACTAATCCATCTGTATCCCAAAACTACATCATCACCACGGCAGGATCACCTAAGCGGCTCGACGTAAACTAGACGACCGGACTTCAGCACTCTCATCTCTACCCAGACTGTGCCTATCACTCCAGCCTTCAAAGTGCTAGAATAGGAGTGTTACTGAAAATCTCTTTAACTCATATACCAGTGCTACCCCGGTGTAATACTTAGGAACATAGAGTACTCATAGGACTCTGTTTTATTTTCACAACAGTGCGACTCAAGTGAAATACTTAGGAAAAATAGAGTCACTCATTGGACTCTGTTTTATTTTCACACCAGTGCCACCCAGGTGAAATACTTAGGAAAATAGAGCCACTCCTAGGTCTCTGTCTTATTTTACACAAGTGCGACTAAGCGTCTTGTATTTCCCATTATTCTATGATAAAAGTGATAAACCTGAAATACGCTGATGGACCTAAGTATATCTCTTAAAATAAAATAATAGATTAATACTAGAGATGAGATAAAGTATCAAAGAGTCTAAATGTAAAGTATATCTTACACCAGTGAATTAAGGTGTATATTGCATAGTAAAAGAGAGAGAGAGAGAGAGAGAGAGAGAGAGAGAGAGAGAGAGAGAGAGAGAGAGAGAGAGAGAGAGAGAGAGAGAGAGAGAGAGAGAGAGAGAGAGAGAGAGAGAGAGAGAGAGAGAGAGAGAGAGAGAGAGAGAGAGAGAGAGAGAAGTATATTCCTAGTTTCCTCGTGGATCTTCGTCCGTGCTAGAATGTGTGTGTGAGAGAGAGAGAGAGAGAGAGAGAGAGAGAGAGAGTGATAATGAGGGAGAGAGAGAGTGCATGTGTGTGTGAGAGAGTTATAATGAGGGAGAGAGAGAGTGCATGTGTGTGTGAGAGAGAGAGTTATAATGAGGGAGAGAGAGAGTGCATGTGTGTGTGAGAGAGAGAGTATGCATGTGTGTGTGAGAGAGAGTTATGATGAGGGAGAGAGAGTGCATGTGTGTGAGAGAGAGAGAGTCATAATGAGGGAGAGAGAGAGTGCATGTGTGTGTGAGAGTTATAATGAGTGAGAGAGAGAGAGAGAGAGAGAGAGAGAGAGAGAGAGAGAGAGAGAGAGATGAAACAAACATATCGACGGGTGGCATCAATGTAAATCCCCGGGAAAGCTCGTAGTACTATGAACCAACCCGACCTTAGAGTACAGAAGGATAGAGAGGATTACAAAGGAGTACAAAGGAAATCAAGCAACAACAGATCCAGTAACCCCTATAGATTTAATAGATTTAATTCTCTAAGACTGTCCTCGTATGTTTTTTTTGTTTAGGCTAGGTATAATTTTGGTAGCTCTACGTTGAACTCGTTCTAGTTTGTCTATATCTTTTTGGCAATAAGGGCACCAGGATTGAACGCAGTATTCCAGAAGAGGGCGGACTAAGGAATTGTAAAGAGTTAGGATAACTTCTTTAGATTTATGCTCAAATGACCTGCCTATAAAGCCAATTATTTTGTTTGCCTTCTTAATTACTTATGAACATTGCTGACTCGGTTTTATGTTACTCCCAGATCGGTTTCTCTGTCTACAATCTTAAGCTGAGTGCCATTCATCGAATAGTTTGCTTTCTCATTTTGGTATCCGATGTGATTTTTTTTTTTTTTTTTTTTTTTTTTAAGAGACAATGAACGGAGGAAGGAAAAACACAGATAAAACAAAAAGGTCCATGTGCCTAAAGGCATCCTCCATTCATAAAATGTTTGTAACATGTAGTACTTTACATTTATCCGCATTGAAACTCATTTGCCAAATTTGGGCCCAACATGATAACTTATCTAGATTGTGTTGCACATCGTCAACTTGTTCTTTTGAGAGTACGCTATTTGCAATTTTTGTATCGTCAGCAAACTTTGAGATTGTACAGGTGAGACTCTCATTTATGTCGTTGATGTAAATTAGAAAAATAATTGGTCCTAGTATTGATCCCTGGGGTACCCCACTACTTATGTTGGTCCATTTAGAATCATTTAATTTTAGATGCCTTACCGTTTATGACTACTCTTTGCTTTCTGTCGCTGAGCCAATTTTCTATCCATTTCAACACACCGTCTTGTATTCCATGCACTTTTAGTTTTAGCAGTACACGTTTGTGGGGAACTTTGTCAAAGGCCTTCTGAAAATCAAGGTATATAATGTCCACAGCTTTACTCTCATCATAGAGGTTGAGGATATCGTGGAAGAAGTTTAAGAGGTGTGTTAAGCAGGAACGTTT
The DNA here is from genome assembly GCA_032716605.1 of Paralithodes platypus. Classification (NCBI taxonomy): domain Eukaryota; kingdom Metazoa; phylum Arthropoda; class Malacostraca; order Decapoda; family Lithodidae; genus Paralithodes; species Paralithodes platypus. Next base: position 31,465,463 of record CM064487.1, read on the forward strand.
GTTACGAAAGCGGTGTTGAGTATCTTTAAGTATGTTATTTTCCTCTAAATGATTTACGAGTCTGTCTCTTATGAGTGTTTCTAGCATTTTACATACAGCTGAGGTTAAACTAATCGGACGAAAGTTACCTGGTAGAGATTTGCTTTTTTGTTTTTAATATTGGTGTTACATGGGCTAGCTTCCACTGATCAAGCATAGTTCCAGACTGCAAGGATTTATGGAATAGCAATGTCAGTGGTTTGGAGAGCTCATCCTTTATTTCCTTTAGAACTCTAGGTGAGATTGTATCAGGTCCAGGCGTTTTATTTACCTTGAGTTTATCTAAACATTTCAATACATCTCTCTCTGTAATGGTGATATTACTTAGAACATCAGAATTATCAATTTGAATCGGCGATGCTGTAGGGATATCACAGAGGTCTTCTCTTGTAAAAACTGACACAAAGAAGGTATTGAAGGCATTACTCATTTGTATTATTTTCATCTTTGGTGTATTCGCCATTTTCATCGACTAACGGTCCAACAGTTGAAGTAACTACTTTTTTCTTTTTGATATAACTATAGAATTCTTTCGTTTTTTGTTTTACTTCGATGATCAACATGCAACTCCAGGGTCTTTTTACTTTGCTTAATTAACTTTTTGGCTTTGCTTCGTAGTTCTACAAATTTAACTCGTTCTTCGTCATTTTGTGAGGATTTTAATCTATCATTAAGAACATAAGAACATAAGAAAATGGGAGTCTGCAGAAAGCGGATTGGCCTAAGCAAGGCAGGACCCTGTCCCACACATCCCCAATTACAAAGCCCAATTATAGGCTCAACACTGTAATACCCTGAGGATCATCTTACCAAAACGGTTAGAGATTAACGCAGAATTACGGGGGTCTGCAGAGCGCTGATTGGCCCAACCCGGCTGATCCCCACACACCCAACCCTTCTCGTCCATATGCTTATCCAATTTTATCTTAAAGCTCCCTACCGTGTTTAATCCCACTATAACACTTCGTAGTCCATTCCACCCATCTACAACTCTGTTACCAAACCAATATTTGCCTATATCTTTTCTGAAACGAAATTTATCTAATTTGAAACCATTGGTACGAGTTCTTTCGCTATCACGGAGCTTTAGTACATTTGTCATGTCCCCTTTGTTAAGCCCACTAACCCACTTGAACACCTCTATCATATCCCCTCTAACTCTGTGTCTCTCTAACGAATGTAAACCTAATTTCTTCAATCTTTCTTCATACGGAAGATTTCTAATATTATGGATCATTTTTGTCATTCTACGCTGTACTCTCTCCAATGAATCTATGTCCATTCTGTAATAAGGACACCAAAATTGGACAGCATAATCCATATGGGGTCTCACTAATGACAAGTAAAGTTTTAAGATAACATCAGCAGTTCTGTTACTCACACTCCTAGAGATGAACCCGAGAATCCTGTTTGCCTTATTACGAACGCTTATACACTGTTTTCTAGGCTTCAAATCATTGCTAACAAACACACCTAGATCTTTCTCGCAGTCTGAATTTTCTAATTCTAAATTAGCTAGTTTATAATTTAACATTTGTTTGCATCTTCCCTATCTTTAATACCTTGCATGTGTCAATGTTAAACTTCATCTGCAAATTTACTGACCATTCATGTAAGGTATCTAGATCCCTTTGGAGGCACTCTATATCGCTATCTGAATCAATTGATCTCCCCATTTTAGTATCGTCTGCGAATTTACTTATCCTACTAGTTATACCTAAATCTAGGTCATTTATGTATATAAGAAACAACAGGGGACCTAATACCGATCCCTGGGGGACACCACTTTTGACTGCTCCCCACTCTGACTTGGTACCATTTATGCTGACTCTCTGTTTCCTACCAATTAGCCATGACCTAATCCATCCCAACAACGACCCTCCTATTCCATGTGCCTCAACCTTTCTCATCAATCTCTCATGAGGGACTTAGTGGAAAGCTTTACTGAAATCTAAATATATAATATCATATGACTTGTCACTATCTACTGCTTCATATACCTCTGAGAAAAAGCTAAGAAAATTAGTAAGGCAAGAACGTCCCTGAGTGAATCCATGCTGAGAAGAATTTATTAAGTTAAAAAAATTCTAAGTGGCTTCTAATTTTCCTAGCAATAGACTCTAGCAACTTTCCTATGATTGATGCGAGACTAATGGGACGGTAATTGGATGCTATCGATGTATCACCTTTTTTGAAGATTGGAACTACATTTGCAAGCTTCCAAGCTTCTGGAACTAAACCTGTTTCTAATGACTTGTTAAATAACAATGCTAATGAGCTACTTAACTCATCTCTGCATTCTTTTAATACTCTAGCATATACCTCGTCAGGACCAGGCGATTTTTGAGGTTTCAGTCTGTCAATTTCCTTAAGCACATCATTTCTACTTATACTAACTGTACTTAACATATTTTCTATACTATCACTATATACCATATTGACTTCTGGAATCTGTGCCAAATTTTCATTAGTGAAAACGGAAAGAAACTGACTATTTAATGTACTGCACATTTCTAAATTATTTTCTGTTATTTCTCCTATTGGCAATTATTATTATTATTGTTGGCAGTAATAGCAATCTTTTTAACAAGCAAACAGTTTGAAACCTCTTTATTCCACTATTTGGGTTTATCATTATGGCCTGTACGCCGTATTTTCGATGGTATGCAGTCTTGCATTGCTTTTAGGTAAGTGGTTGTAAATCATTCCCAAGATGTATTTATGTCGTTATTGGTATTTAGAAAGCTCTAGTCAGTTTCTTTAAACATAGCTCTAAGTTTACGGAAGTTTGCTTTCTTTAAATTAGGGACTTGCTCGATGCTGTTATTTGGTTTGTTACTAGTAAACTTTAAACTGAAAATTATCGTACGATGGTCACTGTTACTGAATTCATCACCAACATTCAAATTATCTATTAATTCTTCTTTTGTTGCAAGTACAAGGTCAAGATTGTTATTACCGCGGGTCGGCGATCGAACAAATTGATAGAGCGAACTATCTTGCATGTTCGTTTACAAGATATGTCCAGAGTGTGAAGTAAGAGTATCGCCCCACTTGGTCGCAGGTAAATTAAAGTCGCCAACAAGTTCGGTATCTAGGGTTGGGTTAAGACTTTCTTTGATATCAAGTAAAACGCTACTTCCAATTTTATTTATTCGGCTTTTCTCAAACGTTACTTAACCGGGAAGTGAATGCTCTGCTAAAAAGTCTCTCTCTTCTGTATTGAACCAAGATTCTGTTATACCAATTGCGTCATAATTTTCTGTAAACACTAGTTCCTCTAAATCTAAAAATGTATTGCGTATGCTACTTATTCTACGAGTGTTAGCATAGAAAACCTTTACAGTTGTGGTATTAGAACTCCCGGAATGCTCTTTAATCACATTTTTAGTTCTGGTCGGATTTACATTTACGTTCATGGCTGTCCTCGGTCTTCATCCCTGGCGGTCGGATATGTATATTTAATGTTTCCCTCTTGCTTTTATATATCTAATTTATATTAAATAATTTACAAGTGTTTTTACCAACATTAATTCACTCTTAAAAACGTTCCCTCTTTAATCTATTGCCCTTTCATTTTGCGGACTTTCCCTTAAATTTGGTAACACTGCAAACAAACCAGGTGCACAGATATCAAGGAGTATTTAATAAGGAATAACCACTGGGGTCTTTTGCTTATAATATTATGCCCCACGATAGTGCTGACAATCCTAGTTCACGGGAGGAAATAACCGTGTGACGTCACGCTTTCGACTCTATCCTTCTGTACTCTATGAACCCGACCTTGGTGTGGCACTGTATGAACCGACCAGCCTATCGATGCTTGGAGGTGTTCCAGGCGCTCAGTAAGCCAAAGACCCTCGGGCAGGGTGGTCACGTCGCTCGCTCTCTGGTTGTAAGGTCAGAGAGGAAGAGGCAGAGAGGGTGTGGTGCGGTGTCTCTGTATGCTACGTTATTAGCAGACACTCAATAGGAATACTGGAGTGGACAAAACAGGAAGGAAATTAGGGAATTGCGAGACACTGAGAGAGATAGGCCTATTGATGTATGTGACTATTATGGAAGAGTGAGAGAGTGATTGATCTGTTGAGTTAAGTTTACAAAAGGGAGAGATACTGATAAAGAGGGTGTATGTAAGTGTGTGTTAGTGTGAGCGTGTTAGTGTGAGCGTGTTAGTGTGAGCGTCTGTGATAAACGGGAAATTAATGGAAAGATAGAAGTAACTAGAAGTGAAACATGTAGAGTGCTGCGAACTAAGACTGGCAACTAAACCCACATGTAGGGATAAGTTTTAATTGAAAAGATGCGACTGTTTGGGCTCATTTAAGGGGGAGTTAGTCGCTTTTTCGGGACCTCCTTCTCTCTCATTCTTAGCATATTTGAGATGAGATTTTAAGACGCCCATTCCGTTAGTTTGGAAATTTTGAGATCTTTCGCCCCATTATTTTGTCAATATTAAAACCTTTCGTGTCGTTTACGTGTCGATTATTTCCTGGCGAACGATAGCGAGCCTGTATTTTTTTAAGCAACCGGCTTTCTACCGAAAAATGTACAAATATATCTTGAAAGGGGTATAGGGGGTGTTTTTTTTAAGCTTGATGGAGGTCTAGCGAGGATATTTAAAAGTATATAAATATATACTGTATGCCAAAAACCAAGCACTACCACCTTAAGCTCCCTTCAGGTGTGAAAAGTTACACGTAGTGACAAAGATTAGTTAGTATCTCAAAGACTTTGCGGTCCATTCCGGGGAAATACTCTAAAGAGAGAGAGATTTCGAAGTGTACTACACTTGGGTGGAGAAATTCAGAGTGCCGTGAATGCTTAACACATTCCTTACCGGTGACGTATTCCTATTTAATGCTAGCTATATATAGACGATTTTGTACAGTTTAGGAAGGATCTGTGGTAGTAAAAAGGGTTGATTGGGATAGTTCGAAGCCTTGTAATTGCTAGAGATAATTACTAAACTGAATATAATTTGATTAATAGTAGCCAGAACAAAATTAATAAGACGTCACCGATAAAGAAGGGTTTAACTGGAGAAATATACCCGTATGAAAGGTAACGTTGGTACTGTATTCTAATTAAGCCACGAGAGAGACATAGAGAGAGGATGGCAAACCGGAGCAAAAAAACAAAAATTACAATTGTAGACTTGAATGAATATGAGGAAATTAAAGTGAAATAGCATTGTTTCAGCCATTGTCTTACCTCCAAAGACACAATGTGAACTATAAGCCATAATATTACCATTACATATACAAAAATATAGACTGAAACTAATGGATTCTGATTAAGGGGACATGGGCGTATTTATTTCATCATTTATGTATCTTTTTATTAATTTATTAGTTTGCTCCCTAGACCTCCATCAAGCCATTTGATCTCCCTTCTAGATTAATTTGTGCATTTGTCGGTATACAAATTGTCCGGTCAAAGGCTGGTTCTTCAAGAATTACAAGGTTCACTGTCGTTCGCCAGGAAAAAAATAAACACCCAAATAGCGCGAAAAGTCTTAATATTGACGAAGAAATGGGGCGAAAGGTCTTAACATCGGCACACTAATGAGCAAAACGTCATGAAACCTGAAAACTAATGGGGCTAAACTTGAGGATGAAGGGGCACCAGAAAAACGGCCCAGAGAGTGTAAGCTTATCGTGTCTCTATAACCATATAAACGTTTTCTTTCATGTGGGTATATTTCTCTGTACTACACTTATTGCAGAGTGGACCAAATAGTATTTACTATGTTCTTTGAATTGTTCTATTGAAGGACCACTTTCAACCTCTCAGGGCATGTGTATGTGAAGAAAGATGTGTCCAGCTATATTAGTGTTGAACCTTTTCAGATATAGTTGACATTTCCAGACATGGTTGCATTATACTTATAGTGAGGTTAAACATTATGATATAGTCCAATTTGTCATACCCATAATACACTTTAACTCCTGAACCGGTGACGTCTTTTTCATTTTATTCTGGCTATATTTAGCCGGTTTTGTGCAGTTTAAGTGGGATTTGACCTGAATGTTGGTTTGAAACAGGGGTGTGTGATGTCCCCGTGGTTGTTTACTGTATATATGGATGGAGTCATGAAAGAAATACTATCAAGAGCAGTGGATGTTGGTGTATCGCTGAAAAAGGAGGGAATTGAGTGGAAGCTACCTATAGTGCTGTTTGCGGATGATACAGTTCTGATGAGTGATAATGAATGGGAGTTGCAGGGTCTGGTAAATGAGTTTGGAACAGTGTGCGAAAAACGGAATTTGAAGGTAAATGCGGGGAAGAGCAAAGTTATGGTCTTCGAAAGGGGTGAAGTCACAGAGTGTGAGGTGAAGCTGAACGGTCAGCTATGGAGATCGTCAACTCTTTTAAGTATCTGGGCAGTGTGTTGAGTAAAGATGGGACTATGGATGAAGAAGTGCGGGAGAGGGTACAACAGGGGAAGACGGTTGTAGGAACGCTAAAAGCAGTAACAAGAAATAGGGTGGTCAGTATGGAAGTAAAGAAGTCCTTGCATGACAGTGTGGTAATCCCGACACTGACTTACGGAAGCGAAGCATGGACGTTGGTTGAGAGACTCAGACCAAGAGTGAGAGCAGTGGAAATTAATTACTTAAGGAGTGCGTGCGGAGTTACATGGAGGGATAGACAGACTAATAAGGAAGTAAGAAGGAGGTGTGGTGTGGAGGTAGATGTGCTGGAAGTGTGAAAAGGAACAACTTGAGATGGTTCGGCCATATGGAACGTATGGAAAGCGAGAGAATGACTAAGAGGGTGTACGAGAGCGAGGTGGAGGGACAGAGAGGGAGAGGTAGACCGAATGAGAGGTGGAAGGATGGAGTGAGGAAGTACATGAACAAAGGCGGTTCTGGATGGGGGGAGGGGCGTCGACTGACTGGGGACAGAGGTGCATGGGGGCTGTTCGTTCGTGGCCACCCCTTCGGGGATCACAGCGTCAGGCAATAGATAGATAGATAGAAGTGGGATTTGTGGTAGTAATTCTTGTTTAATTAAAATAGGTCGAAGCCTGTTAATTGCTGGAGGCTCTTAAGCTTAATAAAACCGTCTATTTAAAGTACATCTTTAGAAGAGATTAGGATATAAGGCATAAATAGGAGAGAGGGGGGTGGAGAGGGAGGACTAGCATCGGAATGCTCCAAGGTGGAGTTTCTAGCAAAATTTTGAGCGAAGAGTTCAGCTTTGTTAAAGGAAGAAGTGATGGTTGTGCCATCCGAGTGGAAAAGGTGAGGGAAAGACGAGGAAGAGAAATTGTTTGAGAGGGTTTTGGCTAGATGCCAGAAAGCTTGGGAAGAGCTAGAGTTGGATAGTTCAGTGCATTTATTATTGATGATAGAGTGCTTGGTAAGTCGAAGAACAGATTTGGCTTGATTCCGGGCAGAAACATAAGAAGAATAAGATTCTTGAGTTTAAAGCGTTGGTTCCGTTTGAATGCTTCCTCCTTGTTGCAGACAGCAGTAGAACAAGCGCGAGTAAACCAAGGTTTGTTTGTATTAGACTGATAGAAAGTAAATGGAATGTATGCTTCCATGCCCGAGAGGATTACCTCGGTAATGCGTTCAGCACTCTCCGAGGGTCCCCGGTCAGGGAAGCAAAAGTCATTCCAAAGGAAATCAAAGAAGTACTGCCGAAGAGCTTCCCGGTCGGCAGCGCCAAAGTGCCACAAGCGCTGCCGGTTGGGAGGATCGGGTGGCCGTACCGGAGAGATAGGATAGGTGACATATTTGTTTATGGTCGAAGGAGTCCAAAGGAGAGAAAAGATTTATAGAATAAGCGGAAGGGTTAGAGGTTAGAAATAAATCAAGAATGTTGGGCCGATCTCCGAAGCAATCCGGGATACGGGTGGTTGCTGGACTAACTGCTCTAGGTCATTTAGGATAGAAAAGATGAAAGCCTGTTTACCAGGTTGGTCAGTGGAAACAGAGGATAACCATTGGCGGTGATGAACGTTTAAATCTCCGAAGATGGAGATTTCCGCGAAAGGAGAGATGGATAGAATGTGTTCTACTTTAGAAGTTAGATAGTCGAAGAATTTTGGATAGTCAGTAGAATTAGGGGAGAGATAAACAGCGCCGAAATATTTAGTTTGAGAGTGACATGAAAGCTTTAGCCAAAGAGTTGAGAAGTCAGAAGAATCTAAGTTGGGAACACGAGAGATAGCAAGATTGTTGCGTACATAGACGCAACATCCACCTTTGGCTCGAAACTGAGGATAAAGATAGCAGAAGGATAATTGTGTCTCGGTGAGAAAGAGAAGATCAGGGTTGGCAGAGGAGAGGTAGTGTTCCACAGAGTGTAAGTTAGAGGAGAGGCCACGAATGTTGCAGAAGTTAATAGTAAGAGTAAAAGGTAGTGGTCCAGAGCATTTTGTGGAGTCATTGTCAGGGGACAGTCGAATGGGGGCATTTCTGCCCCCAGGGGTAAAGAACCCCTTGAAGCAGTTGAGCACACCAAGCTTCTGGGAGGCTGCCTTAGCAAGACTGGTAATATGGTCCTTCCAAGTGAGAGCAGAGGAAAAGGAGACCCCAATAATATTGAGAGAAGATGAAGGATATATTTTAGTATTGTTGAAGTGTAAGAGATAGTCCACTGAAAGTTCTGAACGGGTAGTAAGATGAAGAAATTGGGTTTTTGGAAGCATTAAAGGTAACAAGGTTTTCTCTGCCCGAATTGGAAATAGTAGTTAGATCAAAAGATAAGTGTTGCATGGTTTCATTACGGTTGTATTTGAGGGATTGCTGGCTGGGGCGTTCAGGAAAACTAATTGAGTAGTGTAAGGTAGAGTAATCTGCGTATGAATGGATGGGACTGGAGGTACAGTCGAGAAGATCATTTATGAAAATTAGAAAGAGAAAGGGAGACAGGACAGAGCCCTGAGGAACACCGGAGTTGATAGAATGAGGAAGTGAGTGATGGCCGTCCACAACCGCAGCTATGGAATGGCCGGAAAGGAAATTATAGACAAACGCACAGATGGAGGGATAGAAACCGAAGGAGGGTAGTTTAGACATTAAAGATTTGTGCCAGACTCTATCGAAGGCCTTCGATATGTCTAGTACAATAGAAAAGGTCTCGCCGAAGTCCCGAAAGGAGGATGACCATGAGTTAGTAATATATGAAAGAAGATCACCATTACAGCGACCCTTAAGGAAGCCATACTGGCGATCTGAGAGTAGATTATGAGAAGAGAAATGCTTAAGAAATTTGGATGCAAGAATAGTTTCAAAAACTTTAGAGATACAAGAGATGAGAGCATTTGAACGATAATTGGAGAGTTGAGACAAGGCCACCTAGAGTTGAGAGCGGTTACCCTTCTTTGGGACAGGTTGAATGAGAGCAAACTTCCAGCAATATATATATATATATACAGTATGTGTGTATGTGTGCGTTCATGTGTGTGTGTGTGTGTCTGTGTATGTGTGTGTGCGTGTTTATATGTATGTGAGTGTGTGTGTATGTAACAGCGCATTTTGAGCGACTGTACACTTCTAAGATAAACCATATAATCACATATATAACTCACACCATTATAACTACCTTTTAAAAAGAACTAAGTGTGTTGGTGTGGTCTCCCTATAGAAGCTCACACCATCACAATAGAAGCTGGTAACTTTCCACTCTGCTAAGGCAAGCACGGATCCCACGATCACCAAAAGATATCACACATCCGTTGCGAAGATATCGAGAAGTAATTGCTAGCAACTTGTCACATCCAGTTGTCACATGGTGTTGCTGAACCGCGCCCCTCCCTCAAGAGTCAAGAGGCAGAGGGCGAGTCAGTCAGCACACCACCACACCCTAAGGAGGGTATCTCTCTCCAGCCCTCTGGGTAAAACTAGTGACCTGTATAAGTGTAGAAGTACCTTATAAGTGACATACAAGTACGCAGTGACATACAAGTGTTCTAGTGATTCCCTTCTAATCATATGTTCTCTCTCTTTACAGGAAGATCATTATTACTTGGAAAACAGCTCATAGTTCTAGGTTGCTATTATTAAAGTGTTATCATTAAGTATTAAGTAGAGTACTTACTCGGTACACACTCAACATCGAGTATACACCACATTAAGAAGTACTTTATAATTACATTGCCCCAACGCAAGGGACGTCTAGTGTAATATATTCGAATATCTCAAAATTAGAATTAAGGGCTAAAAGACATATATTTTTCTTCTAAAATAAACAACACAAAAGCCTGTGCTTGTTTATTTAAGACCTCTTCAAATATTATCCAGTACATAAAACAATTTACAGAATTCTACAGAGTACTGCAACAGTGTTCAGGAAATATGAGATTAGAATATAATTTAACCCTAACCATTCCGCTCAGTGCCTCAACCATAAACCGTCCGCTACATGTATGTGTGTGTGTGCATGTATATGTGCGTGTTTATATGTGTATGTATATGTGCGTGTTAATGTGTGTGTGCCTGTGTATGTTACTCAGTTACTCAGTTACTTGTTCGTCAAGGGAAATCCACGCAATGCGAGCTAAGCTCATTATTATCGCGCCTCCTTAACTGGGAATGTATTGCGTGAAATGCATGTTAAGTGTTTTATGTACTGTTGGAATGGCTGTGGATGTGTGTGTAGTCTGTATTTTAGCCAATTGGCGACATTGGAAACGAAGGCTTAGGGTGGATCTGTATGGTACCATTCTCACTATAGACGGTACCGTCTCGCCCGAAGGCTTAGGTAGCCATCAGCTTAGGTGAACCATATGATACCCATCTCGCCTTGTACCATTTTTGCCATGTGTGTGTGTGTGTGTGTCTGTGTTTGCCTGGCAGTAGTACATCAACTTGACCGAGGGACAACCATGTCCTCAACTCATCACCAGGATCACCAGTGTGTGTGTGTATGTGTGAATGAATGCGTTTTTTCATGTGTGTGTGTGTGTGTGTGTGAATTAACGCGTGTTTTCATGTGTGTGTGTCAGTGTGTGGTGTTTGTGTGTGTGTGTGTGTACTGTATAAGAGAGTTATGTATGTGTGTAAATTAGTATATAATTATGTGTGTGTATGCGTAAGTGTAAACGTGAGTATGTATGTGTGTGAGAGAGAGAGAGAGAATGTGTGATTGTGTGTATGGTGTAAGCGAACGTCTCTGTGAACGTAACTTCCGCTCCTTGATAAAAACATCCTTGCATTATCTTTCTTTCTCTCACGGGTGGCCTCTCCAAGTTTGTGTTTCTTTTGTTGTCTCTCGGAAATGATCCAACCGCTTTTCTTCATATTAGAAAATACATCTTAGAGTCCAAGGGCTATAAAATAAATAATTGTTTAGTATACCATTTAATTTCCATTATGCATGTTCAATTGTTCATCTATTCGAGACAATTTCATATCGTTTAGGAATTAGACGTTGATAGCAGTACTATTTCATGAAACTATTACAATTTTGTTAACCCATTAGCACCTATATCTTGCTTGATGTTCAATATTATTAAAACAAGTAACAATATTGTCGAAGAATGATGTGTACATGCTTTACCAGATATGGCATTCAATAAAACAAGTGTGTCCAAATAAATATATGTGCATTGTCATTAAGTTTTTACATTTAAGGTATAAATTAAACACGTATTAGATGTTTTTGTTCAGTCTAACATGCAGTAAATTGTTGTTTATGTATTAGATAGTCCTAACATTCTTAAATATCCTAAATAAAAATGAAACTAAATAGTGTATACATGTTCATTGACTTAAGGGGGGATGGGCATATTATTAGCTAATTTGTTTATATATACATTTGTTTTTAAATAATTGTTTAGTTTCCTCCCTAGACCTCCATCAAGTTTAAAAAAAAAACACTCCCAAGACCCTTCTTCAAGATAAATTTGTAAATTTTTCGATAGCAAAATGTCCCGGCCAAAGGCCAATTCCTCTTGAATTACAGGCTCGCTATCGCTCGCCAGGAAAAATTCGATACCTAAATGACACGAAAAGTCTTAAGCCTGCCCTTAGCCCAGAGAGAATAGACAGTACATCTTTAGAAGAGATTAGGATATTAGGCATAAGTAGGATAGAGGGGGGTGGAGAAGGAGAAGGGGAGATTGTCGTTTTTTCTGGACACCCTTCGCTCTCATGTTTATCCCCCTTAGTTTTCAGATTATAAGACGTTAGGCCCATTAGTTTTGGCGATTTTAAGACCTTTAGCCCCATTTCTTTGTCAATAAGGGGTGGCTGACCTTTACACTCCCAACTCACCCTGTAGCCTATAAGAGATTTTGTTCCTGGCATTATACCATTTTAACACTTAATACCAATGGAAATGCTAAGACTTGCTGAAAATGTCATCACTCTACAGTATGTGTGCACGTGCGCACACTCAATTTCATCGCATTATATTTAAAAATTATAAAAACATCGAAGAATCATTCAAATTTCGCCATTTTTTTTAATGGCGTATCCTACAATCATCACCTACAACGTAGAGTGCTCGCTTTCCCATATTGAATAATACATGGTGATGAAAAATATAAATAAAATATATATATATATATATTATATAATACAGTATATATATTATATGTTTGTGGAACAATATTCGACATACAATATGTCGATTCAGGGAAAATATCAGAGGAGCGGCCAGTTTGAACACGATAAACAGGTGCCATATAGTCCCATATATAGTGTGTAGAAGGGGAAGGAAGCGGAGCAATTTACATTTCAGTAGTTAGGCTACACTTTGAAGTTACCAATATATGATTTCTGGAAATCGCAGACAAAAGAATATTATATAGAAACTTTAAAACATTTTGCGAAAAATGGCATAGACACTCCTAAAGACACGTTTTCTAACATGTAGTTATCAAAGAAAACGATATTAAGGTGAGGTTTTATGGTATACTATAATACAAATTATATATGTCGCATAGGTAATGGTAAGGTATATTATGGTTTTATTGTATTTGTACATAGTATATAGCAATGAGTGATGCTAGATAGCAGCTATATCCTCTTGAACTTGATGTACTATCTTGTAAGAAGGAATTTAGAAAACAAATTCAAGATGAAACATTATTAGCCTATGGTGATTTTTTGTTTATTTATTTATTATATTGTGGGGGATGTCATAAAGATGTTTATGCCCTCATGATATTTTCTATTGTTGAATGAAGCATTTTAGAAGAAAACAAATTGGATTGGGGATGTCAAATTTGCTTTGGGGGAAAGGGGGGGGGGGGGTAGGGATGTGGTATGGGTGTTTATGCCCTCATAAGCTATTCTCCTATGTTGAAAGAAGCATTTTAGAAAAAAATAAAAAGAAATCGTGAAATTTTGGCCTGGGGGTCAAATAAAGGGTCAGCCTCCCATGATTAAAATTTAATACTAAGAAGGTGTACGGTCTGGACGGTGTTCCTCCTATTGTACTAAAAAACTGTGCTTTCCGTGCTGACTCCCTGCTTAGGCAAACTCTGTTGTCTCTGTCTCTCCCCTTACGTCTTCCCTTCATGCTGGAAGTTTGCTCTCATTCAACCTTTCCCAAAGAATTGTGACTGCTCTCAACCCTCCAACTATCGTCCAATTGCTCTAATCTCTTGTAGGCCTATCTCTAAAAAGTTTTTGAAACTATTCTTGCTTCCGAATTTCTTAAGTATTTCTCTTCTCATAATCTATGGCTTCTCATAATCTATGGCTTCTCATAATCTATGGCTATCCCTGCGGCGACTGTCAGCACGTCCTGCCGTTCACTGAGGCAAACTGAGGTCCCATACCCGGGTCTCAGCAGTGTTGCCAAGGGCTACATTGCTAATAATTAGCGAGTTTTCCCCCAATGTCTATGGTAGCGCTGCGGGTGAACCCCGCGAGTTAGGAAGCTCATTCTAGTGTTAGTTTGAAGCTATTTTCGTCTTGTTTTCGGCAGAATACATTTAAATTCATGCAGATACTTGATTAATCATTCAAGAGTGCCTGAATATGCCCTAAATAGCCAAAATATCCCCGCAGAGAAAGGATTAAAGGTCGCTCTACTGGTGATCTTCTTTAATATCTTATCATCTTTTGGTCATCCTCCTTTTGGGACTTCTGTGAGACTTTCTATTGCACTAGACATATCGAAGGCTTTCGATAGAGTATGCCACAAATCTTTAATTTCTAAACTACCTCCTTCGGCTTCTATCCCTCCATATGTGCCTTTTTCTCTAATTTCCTTTCGGCCGTTCCATAGCTGCGCATTCTATCAACTCCGGTGTTCCTCAGGTCTCTTTCCTATCTCCTATTCTCTTTCTAATTTTCATAAATGATCTCAACTGTACCTCCAGTCCCATCCATTCATACACAGACGACTCTACCTTACATTACTCAATTAGTTTTCCTGAACGCCCCAGCCAGCAATCCCTCAAAGATAAAAATGCAATGCAGCCATAGAACACTTATCTTCTGATCTAACTACTATATCCAATTGGGGCAGAGAAAACCTTGTTACCTTTAATGCTTCCAAAACCCAATTCCTCCATCGATCTACCCGTCCGGAACTCCTGGAGGACTATCCCTTATTCTTCAACAATACAAAAAGCAATCCTTCATCTTCTCTCAATATTCTTGGTATCTCATTTTCTTCTGCTCTCACTTGGAAAGACCATACTACCAGTCTTGCTAAGGCAACCTCCCAGAAGCTAGGTGTGCTCATCCGCCATAGGGGGTTCTTTACCCCTGCACAGCTTCTTGCTCTGTACAGGGGCAAAGTGCGTCCTTGTATTGAGTATTGTTCACATGTGTGGAGAGGATCCTCTCACACCGCACTCCTAGACAAAGTAGAAAGGAAGGCCTTTGGTATCATTAACTACCACCCACTTACCAACTCTTTGCAATCTCTCTCTCTCCGCCGTAATGTTGCATCTCTCCCGCTATTCTATGACTACTATAATAATCAGTGTTCCTCAGAGCTCTCCCAGTGTATACCCCCTCCTCTACGTAGGGTACGTGGTACCCATCTTGTAACACAATCCCACCCCCACTCTGTGTGACTCTCCAACCCAAGAGTGAAACGTTACTCTCAAACTTTCTTCTATTGAACAGCTGAGCTCTGGAACTCTCTCCCAGAATCAATCTTTCCGTCTGCCTATGACTTAAATTGCTTCAAACTCCGTGTGTCCAGGCATTTTGGCTCGAACATCCCTTGATTTTGGCCCTGTCACTCTTTCAACTCTGGGGAGGCACCCGATGCAGGCAGTTCTGCCTTTTGCCTCCCTCACTCACATAGATAAAAAAAAAAAAAAAAAAAATCATGAGCTTTCCTATAATAGGGATCAGGTATTCCCTCACCAGCAACACAGGTTAAGCCGGTATCACACGAGAGCTTTTATAGTCAACATTCGATAATCAACATTTATCTGGCAACATTTATTGAATATTTTGCCCTGGTATCGGAAAGTAGATGGTAAATGAATTTAGGTAACCAAAATATGTTATATGTTGACCTCATAAGCTGCCAGACCAGTGTTAAGGATAAATGTTGAGGAAAAAATCGCTCGTGTGATACCGGTTTCATTTCTGATAGGGTAGTTGCCAAAACATTAGTACCCCAGGGAGTCAAGGGTGTCGTGATGGGCTCACAGGCTTAAGAGGAGATTTTAACTTGAGAGATTTCTTATTTCGAACCTCCTTCTCCCTCATGTTTAGCCCCATTGGTTTTGAGATTTTAAGACGTTCGCACCGTTAGTTTTGTGATGTTATGACATTTCGCCCAATTTCGGCCAATTTTAAGAACTTTCGTGCGATTTAGGTGTCGATTTTTTCATAGCGAACGATAGCCAGCCTTTCCGTTAGTTTGGCAATTTTGATTTCTTTCGCCTGTTTTGTTTGTCAATATCAAGTACTTTCGTTCCCTTTAGGTGTCGATTTTTCCTGGCGAGCGATAGCGAGCCTCTAATTTTAGAAAGAATCGGCCTTCGGCCAGGACATTTTTCTACCGAAAAATGTACATGAGTTGCTTTGTTTTGACCATATTATCACTGCCAAGGACATATTTAGAACTGTGAAGCATAAATGTATCTGTATATTTATACCCTCTTTCTTTTCAACCCTGTTTGCATATACTCCATGATCACAAACATAATAGCAGTCTGTTGTTTGATATTTACGAAACCAAAATGGCATCTAAATACAAAGGTGTCCACTCCCTCTTACCCTTTTTTTTGTTTTTTAATCTGTAGTTGAGTGCACGCTGGTGTAGGAGATAACCTTTGCCTACACTGACAACTATGAGGGTTTATCAAGGTATGAAATATCCATAATAATACACCCTTTTAAAAATATACTAGTAAGCCCTCATTGTTAAGCCTATCTAATACAAGGATGGTGAGCTAATATCACTATCAATAATTATAGCCAATGATTTTATATATCTTTTTCAAACCCTTTAATTTTTGCCAGTGTATTTTTAATGCTAAGGGGAGATTTTTAGTTTGGTCCCTAGACCTCCATCAAGCTTTAAAAAATATAACCCCAAGCCAGAAAAATTTGTACATTTATCGATGGCAAAATATCCCAGCCGAAAGCCAATATATCAGCTTATAGTAAAATAAGTTGATGGGAGGTATTGGATTTTTCTGGACGCCCTTGTTCCTCATGCTTAGCCCCATTTTGATATTTTATGAAAATCACCCCATTAGTTTGGCAATTTTAAGGCCTTTCGTCCCATTTCTTTGTCAATACTATGACCTTTCTTGTCATGTAGATATAGATTTTATTCCTGACGAGCGGTTGCGGGCCTATGATATAGCAGGAACCAGTTTTCGGCCAGAACATTTTCCCACCGAATAATGTACACATTTATCTCGAATGGGGGGGTCTTGGATTTTTTTGGAGGTCTATGGAGCAAACTAAAAACCTCCCCTTAATGGTATATTCCTCTTTTCAGATTACAGTATATGCCCAAACTAAGGGTAAACCACGACCATGTTTTCGGAGTATGAGAAAGGAGGGCGTATGTTGGAGAGGGGGCATATCTGGACGTTTCATGTGGTGTTCCCCATCCTTATCATCCTGGGGGTCCTCTCCAGTGCCGTCAGTATAGTGGTGCTCCGGCGGCCGGCACTCAGGTCACTACAGGTTAACAGGTAAGGAACATCCGGTACACGGTACTGTGGTATTTCATTTGATTTTGACAATGAAAATAAACATTTAGGCAATATTTAACCCTCTTAGTATGGAAACCATACAGGTATGTCCTGGCAATTTCCTGCAATTTAAAGCCAATTATAGCCTTTGAAGACAAGTGCGATTGAGCAGGAGCGTGGCAGGCCCCTGTCATCACTCCGGCACGACTGCCTCGGCACTGAGACTCTCACCCCATGTCTTGCGAGACATATTCCGTTTTGCCAAAGGGAAATGTAGCGCGACATTGATAATTATTAGCTAATATTGCTGATGTCTGCAGTAAAACTGGGGGTGAACCCCGCACGTGACACAGCTCATTCTGATGTAATTTGCAAACTCTTTTCTTATAGTTTTTTGCTGCAAACAATTAATTTCATTCAAGCACTTTTTTAAGCAATCAGGATTGCCTTAACGAACCCTATTATAGCGAAAATGTGCCCACACTGATAGGGTTCAAGGTACAGCAGACACAGTGTCATTGAGGGAGGGCTACCGTTGCTTAATGTAAAGAGACTCTAATATTCTTAAGTATGTACTAAATCAAATATTAAATAGTTCATCTTTAAGGGGGGTCACAAGCTTTTGTTTCTCTCCTTTTCTCTCTTTCTCTGGCTTGTATCTATTCGGCCCATTCAGCCTGCTGTTTTAAGACGTTTACCCCGATCCAGGTGTCAATATTTTCCTGGCGAGCGGTAGCGAGCCAGCATATATATATTTTTGTTTTGACAGCAAGCTAAATTTGTAAATTTTTCGATAGAAAAATGTCTCCGGCGAAGCCGGATTTCTCCATATAATGCTGGCTCGCTATCGCTCGCCAGGCAGAAATCGACACATCGATGGGGATAAACGTCTTAAAACAGTTGGCTGAATGGGGCCAAATGGATACAAGCCAGGGAAAGAGAGAAAAGGAGAGACAGATAAAAGAAGGCTGTGACCCCATTAAGGGGAATATCGCAGGACACAGAATGATCCCTTACTGCTGAGTGAGGGGGGGGGGGGGGGGCCTGAAGCCTACGACCCGTCCTCCTCGACTGACTCTTGTGCTCGTCTGTCTTGATTTTGAAAGCACGGATCATGCTGCCAATATACCCGGCCTGGCAACCTGGACAAGTGAAACAGTATATGACAAAAGAGGCAAGGCAGTCGGTATTACCATTTTAACCCATTCTCTGCGGGCTTATTTGAGCCATTTAGGGCATATTCAGGCACTTCTGAATGATTAATCAAGCATCTGCATTAAATTAACTGTATTCTGCCGAAAACTAGGCGAAAATCGCTTCAAAATGACACCAGAACCAGAACCAGAACCAGAACCCTACTTCGTAGGGTTCACCCGCAGCGTTGCCATAGACATTCGGGAAAACTCGCTAATTATTAGTTCTCGTTCGTTCGGCAACACTGTTGAGACAGCCCGCGTGAGACACAGTCTCCCTCAGTGAGCGGCTGGCTGCTCTGAGGGTCGGAGGGAGGTCCCTCACGCACCCACCCAATGACACTCAATTTCTTCAGCTTTTACAGACTTTTAGAGCCTGGAAATTGCTGTAAATTGCCTATGCGTTCCTGAACGTCACCCACAGGGAAAGGGTTAAAATGAAAACAAAACATTTAACGAACCTACTTTGAATGCATTTTATAGTACAATTCTGAATTCAATTTGAGGACAAAAAACTTGGTGGGCTCTGAAGCAAAACATCTTTCACAGTTATGGGGATATCACCTAGATAGGGTAAACTTAAGTAAATCACCTCCTTATTAACCGTGGGTACACAATGTTTTGGGCGTATATTTTTTAGTTTGAAGGAAGTTTGAAACAACGTTTTTGTTAGCCTAGGAGGCAAACTAAAATATATTGCTCGAGAATGGCAAAGGCAAGCAAATCCTCAATAATAATTAAACATAATATATTAGCAACCCGCATG
Organism: Paralithodes platypus; assembly: GCA_032716605.1. Classification (NCBI taxonomy): domain Eukaryota; kingdom Metazoa; phylum Arthropoda; class Malacostraca; order Decapoda; family Lithodidae; genus Paralithodes; species Paralithodes platypus. Next base: position 31,484,553 of record CM064487.1, read on the forward strand.
AGGTCGGGTCAGATAATAAAGCATGGTTCACACATACAAGAGTGGTGCCCGAGTCCAGCATGAGTGAGGACATTTTCAGATTCGGCCATGACTCGGGCATACTCTTCGTGACTCGTATTACACTCGTGCGAGTCGTGTTGGTATCGGGGTGTGCCCTGGGGACTCGTGACGTGGCCTAGCAATGTCATGCCTGCATGAAATTTCTTGTCCCCGTCACGAGTCCGAAGGACACACGTGTAGACACATGTTGACTCTTTGTGACTCGTGTTGACTCTTTGTGACTCGTGTTGACTCTTGTTACACTCTTGGGTGAATCGGGCACCTGCATAATGGGGGCCACTCTTTGTGACTCTTGTTACACTCTTCTTGACCCTTGTTACACTCTTGTTGACTCTTGTTACACTTTTGTTGACTTGTGTTGACTCGTACCGACTCTTTGTTTTCGTACCCTGGAATTTGATGATTATTTTTCAAATTTCCTCAACTCGTGTTGGGTTCGTGTTACACTCTATGTGACTCTTGTTGACTCTTGGTGAATCGGGAACAGTGACCTACTGGGGTTGGTTCTTGCCAGAGTCCACGAAGAGTGTCACTCATCGTTCACTCAAGCTGGACTCAGGCACCGACTCTTGTATGTGTGAACTATGCTTAACTTGGCTGTGCGTGTGTCTTTGCATGCATTAGTTGTTCATATAATAATGTGTTTGTTCACCTGTATTAATTATATGAAATCATTAGTTAAATCATCCGTATTCGATTTAATTATTATATGTCCTCTTCCAGAAAACAAACGCCTACAAAAGTGGGACGCAAAGAGAACAATGCTGCTACACAATATGTTAAGTTCAACACCTATCATAGCCATGTAGTCATTTGGTAGTTAGCAGTTCAATATATATATATATATATATTATATATATATATATATTTTTTTTATATATATTTATATATATATATATATATATATTTTTTTTTTCGGAACACACAGGTAATGCATGTTTGTATTTATGTATAAGGCATGACGTAATTATGAATATACAGTAGTTATATATAGAATAGTCCCTCAACCCCTCCTGCCCGGTTGTAATTTTTAAATGACACCGCGGCAGATGGACAGGAGCCCGGGTGTCATTTAAAAATCTGTAAGCTTGAAAGCCTATTAAGTGTGGTTTGTAAGCTGTGCGTCGATTCTTACGTAAACAAAGCCGGTCGGAGCGATGATGCGCACCTTAAAAAACAAGAAGAAGTTGGACTGTTGTTCTTATTGTTTTGGAGAACAAGAACAACTGTTGTTATTGTCCAATATTGCTAACATCGCATCGAAACTCTCTCCAAGGAAATCGTCATCACAAATTGAGGCAGTTGAGCTAGAGAACTCTACTCAACTCCATTCTACAGATACGAAACAGGGCTACGTTTTGAGATGTGTGTGTATTCTCGAGCAATTAAAATAACAAAGATAGGGCTAGCCTATTACGACGTTTTTCGGCCATATCCCCCGGACTCTCAATGCTGTTTAAAAAGCTTAGTTGATGTCATTGTGTACGCTTTCATTATAACGAACCTTACTGTATCGCATTGCTCAGTGTGTAGTATTGTCCATTATTAGTCATAATACAATACAGGTAACTCCAGTAACACTCAGGTGGTTATTACAATTATATTTCTTCTATATTATTACCTTTATCTTCTTTACTATGGCAGATATTTTAATAGTTATGTACCGTGTTATTCTTTTGCCATCTTCTCAGGTGTAATATTGCATGGGTAACTAATACTAAGTGAGGCTGCTACTGTAATGCATGTGGAAATCCACTTTTTCTTTGTGATCGATTTATCTTGCCAGATGAGTTCACCAAATATAATGTTTAAACGACCAATTTCTCTTTAAGGCCGAGTTGGTGTTCGGCCAAATTTCTATAGCAGAAGACTACGTTACCAAAATCATCTGTTATATAGTTCAGTTCCATTGTCTTCAATTGTAGATATTTATTTCCATATACTATAACAAAGTCAACTAATATCGTTGGTGGTATTGTAGGTACTTCCAGATCCTGATGTGGTGTGACATGGCCTTCTTTGTGTCTCTGCTTCCCATCGTAGTCAACCTCGCCGGCTGCTCCTTCACATACTACTGGTCCACCTGGGTTTACGCTCACGTGGGTTGGTCACTGCCTAATGCTCTCCACTGCTTCTGCGCCTACATCCTCTCTTGGCTGGCCCTGGACCGCTGCCTGGCTGTGTGGTACCATCCAGGCTATACATTCATCCAGAAGCCTATGGTACAGTTGTTGCGGGTCTTCTTCACTGCGCTTCTGTGCGGCGTTATGAATGTACCGTTTATATTGACCGGGGAGGTGGAGTGTACCAGCTGGAATGATGTGGAGGCTGGAAGAGAAGAGGACCCGGAGTGCAAGAATGGGTCATGGCTCAGCAATGATGGATTCCAGAACAACTTTGATCAAACGTGGCACAAGATCTTTCGCTGGTTAGTAGCCATGATGATATCAATATACAACATTTTCAAGGAATTATGCTGGAGCTTATTGTTGCCTCTATGCCCATATGCTTCCTGAATGTAAATAAGCGTTGTTACCTATGACGCTAATAAGGAAACTGTTCATGACTTAATACTTTTAAAGCAATACTTCAATCTAGTATTACTGGTGTCTTACTTTTTGTCTTATGCAGGATCTATGTTGTGTGGTGTGTGGTAAGTAACTGATGACATTTATATTTTTTGCAGGATCTACGGGTGTGTGGTTTGGTGGGGTCCTGGAGTGATGCTCCTGGTATTCAACCTAAGCTTAGTGGTGGCGGTTCTGCTGGGTCGGGTTCGGTCCTATGCCAGAACCCAGCCCGGGGAGAATGGGACTCTGGACAAGACCTGGGAGCGGAAACTGGTGGGCACGATGATCGCCATGGCCACCTCCTTCCTGGCCCTGATGCTCCCGCTTGCTGTTTTCCTGATGTTCTTCGCCCACAACAAGCCTGACCGTTGCTACATCAGTTACCCTGAAGATGTCTTGGTGCATTGGGCTGATTGTCTCTTCCTCCTGGAACACCTCCTACACTCCTTCTTCCTCATATGCCTGATCCCGAGCTACCGGAAGGAACTGCGCTTTATCCTGTGCATTTAGGAGAAATACTCTCAGACTTCAACTGTCGACGTGACCCATGATTCTGGCATATAGCATAAAAGGAAAGGTGTAAGGTGTAGCTCAGTGTATCTGATAGAATTACTGACTGCACATCAGAGGAGTGAAAGTTCGAGTCCACAGCCGGTATATTTATGAGGTGATCTCAGCTTTCCTGCCGTCATGTCAAGGAAATGTCCTACCTGATGCTATTAACTTACAGCAAAGGTAATTACCAAACATACTCCAGAATCTGCAATACATCATCAATTAACTTAACCCCTTCTGTACCGGCGATGTCTGTTGTATTTTATTCCAGCTATATTTAGAAGATTTTGTGCAATTTAAGAAGGATCTTTGGTAGCAAAAAGAGTTAAGTGAAATAGTTCGAAGCCTTTAAGTTACTGGAGACCTTTTTTAAACTAAATATAATCGTCTAGTAGTAGCCAGAATTAAATAAGAAAGATGTCGCCGGTACGGAAGGGGTTAATGATTTGTGGCATGTATAAAAACTAGCTGCCATCAAGTAGCAGCACAAAGCTACTGCCACATCCAAGTTTCTCACTCACAAACAAAGCTACTGCCACATCCAAGTTTCTCACTCACAAACAAAGCTACTGCCACATCCAAGTTTCTCACTCACAAACAAAGCTACTGCCACATCCAAGTTTCTCACTCACAAACAAAGCTACTGCCACATCCAAGTTTCTCACTCACAAGCAAAGCTACTGCCACATCCAAGTTTCTCACTCACAAACAAAGCTACTGCCACATCCAAGTTTCTCACTCACAAACAACAAAGCTACTGCCACATCCAAGTTTCTCACTCACAAACAAAGCTACTGCCACATCCAAGTTTCTCACTCACAAACAGAGCTACTGCCACATCCAAGTTTCTCACTCACAAACAAAGCTACTGCCACATCCAAGTTTCTCACTCACAAACAAAGCTACTGCCACATCCAAGTTTCTCACTCACAAACAACAAAGCTACTGCCACATCCAAGTTTCTCACTCACAAACAAAGCTACTGCCACATCCAAGTTTCTCACTCACAAACAAAGCTACTGCCACATCCAAGTTTCTCACTCACAAACAAAGCTACTGCCACATCCAAGTTTCTCACTCACAAACAACAAATCTACTGCCACATCCAAGTTTCTCACTCACAAACAAAGCTACTGCCACATCCAAGTTTCTCACTCACAAACAACGATGCAGACAAGATTGTAGTTGCCCACATAACAACACAAACACATGCGTATATTTGTGTAGAAAGGATTTATACAAGCATTGATTATCTACCCCAGGTACTTTGCGAAGGTGCACTTGTACCAGGTTCCTACTTTTCATGTTAGAAAAACAAAATAACGTGAAATTCGAATTAATAAAAAGAAACCATACTTGAAGACGAACATTTTAATGGTAATGTGGGTATTTAACTTCCTTGTTCTACTGTTAAGGGAGCCCACCTCGTCTTTTTTTCTTTCCCTCTCTCTTTCTTTGGCTTGTATCCATTCGGCCCCATTCAGCCTACTGTGTTAAGACGTTTACCCCCATCCAGGTGTCAATATTTTCATGGCGAACGGTAGCGAGCCAGCATATATATATTTTTGTTTTGACAGCAAGCTAAATTTGTTCATTTTTCGATAGAAAAATGTCTCCGGTGAAGCCAGGTTACTCCATACAATGCTGGCTCGCTATCGCTCGCCAGGAAAAGGTCGACAACTGGATGGGGATAAATGTCTTAAAACAGTTGGCTGAATGGGGCCTAATGGAAACACGCCAGAGAAACAGAGAAAAGGAGAGAAAGAGAAACAAAGCAGGTGACCCCCCCTTAATTTAGCAGAGGTAATAAGTGTGAGGAGACTACCCACCCGTTTCCAACTGACCTAGAGTCAATATATTTTTGTTGATGGAGCCAATGCTTGACTAATTTTACTAATAGCAACACTGTGTCTCATCTAACTGATGTTCTACATACACACACACGTAATCCGATAGTATATATTAGCATAGTTGTTACATTTACAATAAAATTGAATTTATTGGATTACATTAGAACCGGTTAAGTTAGAATAGGTTGACCAATATAGTGTATGTGCTGCCATATATATATATTATGATTATATAAACTAAGCTCACATCCGTAAACCTAGAATCTAGTCAAAATATAAGCCATTATATTGATATCGATAACTCAAACTGTAAATATTTGTATTCAGTTATAGCAAAAATAGTACAAATAAATGGATAATAATCAAATTTAATGTTGAAGCTAATGTCTATGAGCATGAGCAAATTCATATATTTAGCATATATATATATATATATATATATATATATATATATATATATATATATATATATATATTTATATATAATGTATATACTGTATATATATATACAGTATATAATTATGTTCATTAGTATTCGCCTATCGAACTCACTAATAATTGTTCTGTTATCATTCTCATTTATATTGCGTTGTCATATCTAGTTAGTTGACTTATCTTGTACATTGTTTCCAAAATGTTTAGGTATAGGTCGTATCAGAATTCATATGGATATAGACTATTCTATTTAATATTTAATCTTACTTTAACCCTATATTGCGTTCAATTTGCTGTTTTGTTTGAGTCTTTTAGTACCATAGAAGCATTAGGTGGTATATAAACTTATGTTTTCGTAGTCATGTCAGTAACTATTAATCTGTATTTCAATTAATTTAAATGTTGGAATTTATCTTATATCTTTTGTAGTATTAAATAACGAAACAACTCCCTTTTACAAATATAGTATAGTTAGTTTGGCATTCGGTACATATATTTTATTACACGACAATGTTTATCACAGGCGTTATTTTTTAGTTGTTAATTCTCGGAACAATTTGATTATGATCACTAGTTTTAACACTTTTCGCTCACTCGTATTATATTGCCGCTCAACATTATTGTCTTGTTAGAGCTCACTTTATGTCATATATCCTTACGTGTAACACTGGAATCTATTATTGGTAAGTAATAAGTGTCTTAGCATATTTTTAATAATATATGTTTGTGCTGATTCACTTTTTTTTAGTATCTTGTATTAAAATAGGATTGTATCATTCTTTTAGGGTGGACAATGATGATGAACCTGAAGATGGACTAAGAAAAGTCCGAAATATAGTTGCAACAATGGAGACGTGTTTGGCTCTTATCCTTCTATTTATCTTTTTATATATATATATATATATATATATATATATATATTCATGCACGTAATAATAATAATAAGAATGCATAAATTTTGATATCTGTGGTATAATTGCGTGTTGGGATATTTCTCTACCGAAACATATACAAATTTATCTCGAAGGGGAATCTTTGGGATTTAGTTTTTGTTTTTAAAGTTTAATAGAGGTCTAGGAAGCAAACTAAAACAAATATATATACCAATTAAATGAATAAAATAACGACCCCTTAAAGCTAGGACCGCCAAGTTTCTTTCTAAATTCAATCCTCTCGATTCTGTGGCCAACCCGGAGCTGTCATGGTCTAGCAGGCTAAGGCTCAACGTGCTATGTTGGTGCCGACTAGCCACGCGAATTCGAATCTTGGCTATGCTACGACAGTTTCCAGTGCTAATAGCCTTCGTCGCTTAGTGGTATATAATTCATTACAGTTGGGGATTTCCCCCAGATAAAATTAATTCATACTGTAAGGTTATTCAACTTTATTATGTGCCCAACCTTTAACCCTTTCAGTGCTACTATTAGGCAATTGTATTAATTTTAAAAAGGACCTTCAGCAGTTAACAGGCTTCGAAGTATCTGAGTAGTCGATCACAATTCTTTATAGGCTACTAACTCCCAGACCCTTCTTAAACTGCACACAATCGTCGAAATATAGCTAGAAAAAGACGTCGCAGGTACAGAAGGGGTTAATCCCCATTCAATTCCCGCACACTATGCTACCCGAGAGCAGCCTTCTGTGGATTCAACTCTTCAACGTAAGCAGAAATCCACAGCTTGTGAAATCAATTATTGCACAGTTACTGCTTGAATTATGAACAAAAGAAAATGTACCGTAATCAAAGAAAACTATACTTTTACTTTCATTATAGGGCAGACTTAGCTGTGTTTAAATGAGTCCAAATTACGTATCATAATTATATGCATAGCTACCCACGTGAATGTATGCAAATCCTGCGATCTCACGTATGGAAGTTAAATTAGTCTAGACAAATTAGAAGAGTACATTGTTATGCATTGGTTAATCTCCCTCTCAAGATTTCTCACAAACTATCATCAAGGTTATTTAAAGGAGCCCACCTCGATTTTTATTCTCCTTTTCTCCCTCTCTCTTTGGCTTGTATCCATTCGGCCCCATTCAGCCTGTTGTTTTAAGACGTTTAGCCCCATCCAGGTGTCAATATTTTCCTGGCGAGCGGTAGCGAGCCAGCATATAATATGTTTTTGCTTTGACAGCAAGCTAAATTTGTAAATTTTTCGACAGAAAAATGTCTCCGGCGAAGCTGGATTTCACCATACAATGCTGGCTCGCCAGGAATGAATCGACACCAGGATGGGGATAAACGTCTTAAAACAGTTGGCAAATGGATACAAGCCAGAGAAAGAGAGAAAAGGAGAGAAAGATAAAAACAAAAGCCGGTGACCCCCCTTAATGCCTTTAGCACAGTGATGTAATTGTTATCATATTCTGGTCACCATTAAGCGATTTCCAGTCCCTTATAACCTTCCTCTAGGACTTAAAGGGGTAAATACGATCTCAATAAACCCTCTGAGTTACAAAGACAATATTCATCATATTCCGGTTACCAATAGCCAATTTTGTTTAGCTTATAATCGACCTCTAGGACTCAAAGGAGTAAATACGCTCTCAATAAATCCTTTGAGAATCAGTTCCTTTTTAATCTGCATAAAATCGTCTAAGTGTTACCAGAATCCAAGGTGCATAAAGGTGTCATGGTACTGAAGGGGTATATTTACTGTATGATACTCTACACTTCTCAAACACAAATATATTAAGGGTGTTATTTCTGAACCCCCTTCCCTCTCTTGTTTAGCCCCACTAGTGTTTGGATTTTAATACGTTTGCTCCGTTAGTCCGGCGATTTTAAGGCCTTTTGCCCGATTTCTTTTTCAATTTTAAGACCTTATACGTGCCATTCAGGTGTCGAATTTTCCCTGGCGAGCCTGCAAGCCTGCAATTTAGGAGAAATCGGCCTTTGGCCGCGACATATTTTCTACCAAAAAATGCAAAAACATATTTCTTGGGGGTATTTTTTAAGCTTGATGAAAGTCTAAGGAAGAAACTCAAATATATAAATTGGTAAATATATAAATATAATTAAATACTTTTTCCCCATTAACACAATCATTACCGGTGACATCCTTTTCATAATATCCTGGCAACTATTAGACGCTTGTATTTAGCTTAAGAAGAATGTCTACCCATTATAAGATTACCGATTATCTCAATTAATACCTTTTAGCTACCATATATCCTTGATAAGCTTCATAAAATAGTCTAAATGCAGCTGAAATAAGAACAAGAACACGTCGTTGGTACTGTAAGGGTTAACTGTAGGATACGACACTTCTGAACCACAGATTTATTAACCCCTTTTGTACTGGTAACTTATATTTTATTGGATTACAGCTGCATTTAGACGATTAAATTAAGTTTAGGAAGGATATATGGTAGCTAAAAGGATGAATTGAGATAGTCTTTAGCCTTTTTATGGGTAAGCCTCCTTCCTAAGCTGAATACAATCCTCTAATAGTTTGCCAGAATCTAATGAAAAGGACGTCACCGGTACTGAATGGGTTAATAGTTTGAAGGAGAAATGTGATGAATTTAGCTTTATGTAATAATGTTCCTTGCAGGCACAGTACAAATATATGGATATGAGAATGTTAAGGGAGCCCACCTCGCTTTTTTTATCTTTCTTTCCCTCTCTTTTTGGTTTCTATCCATTCGGCCCAATTCAGCCTACTGTTTTAAGATATTTACCCCATCCAAGTGTCAATATTTTCCTGGCGAGCGGTAGCGAGCCAGCATATATATACTTTTGTTTTGACAGCAAGCTAAATTTGTACATTTTTCGATAGAAAAATTTCTCCGTCGAAGCCGGATTTCTCCATACAATGCTGGCTCGCTTTCGCTCACCAGGAAGATAACGATACCTGGATGGGGATAAACTTCTTAAAACCGTTGGTTGAATGGAGCTGAATGGATACAAGCCAGGGAAAGAGAGAAAAGGAGAGAAAGATAAAAAAGCCGGTGACCCCCCTTAAAGATAGTGTATGAAATAATATACCCTTTTAGCCCATGCAGTACCGGGGACGTCCTTTTCATTATATTCTGGCAATTATTATTAGGCGGTTTTGTTCAACTTAGGAAGGACGTCTAGCCGTTAACCCTTTCAGTACCGGTGACGTCCTTATAACTTTACTCTAGCTACCATTAGACGATTTTATTCAGTTTAAAAGAGGCTTCCAGCCATTACCAGGCTTCGAACTATCTCACTCAACCCATTTTACTACCACAGATCTGTATTAAGCTTCACATAATTAAAATTATTAAGACGTCGCCGGTACAGAAGGGGTTAAAAGATTACATATTATCTTAATTAATCCTTTCAGGTACCGTATATCTTTTCTAAGATTCATAAAATTGTCTACATGCAGCTGAATTAAAACCAAAAATACGTCGCCGGTACTGTAATGGTTAAAAATTATAATTGATTTATCTATGTATTTACTTATATAGTTATTTACATATGTAGGCTATTTATATATTTGTTGTCTTGCTCCTTAGACCTCAATTAAGCTTAAAGAAATATTCCCAAGACCCCCTTCGAAATACATTTGTTCATTCATTTTGTATTTTTGTATTTTTTCCCGGTACAAAAATGTCCCGGTTTCTTGTAAAATGCAGGAACGCTATTGCCCGGCTAGAACAAACCGACATCTAAATGGAACGAAAGACCTTAAAATGAACAACAAAATGGGGCGAAGGGTCTTAAAATAACCAAACTAATAAAGTGAACATCTTAATATTTCAAAACTAATGGGGCAAAGCTTGAGGGAGAAAAGAGTTCGTACCCCCTTCAAGCTGGAAAACGCTCCCAGACTTTCTTTCAAGCTGAGAAAACGCTACCCAGACCCCCTTCAAGAATAAAAACACCCAGACCCACTTCAAGCTAAAAAAAAAAAAAAAAAAAAAAAAACTTCTGTACCGGGGACGTTTTTTAAATTGTCTTCTAGCTGTATTTAGACGTTTGTTTGGAGTTTAAGAATGATCTGTGGTAGTAAAAAGGGTTAAGGGAGATGGTTGAAAGCCTGTTAATTGCTGGAGGCCCTTTTTAAGCTGAATCAAATCAAATAATAGTAGCCAGAATAAAGTTAAAAGAACGATACCGGTACTGAATGGGATAAGCTCACCCCAGACCCCCTTCAAGCTGAAAAATGTTCCCCCTTCCTCTTCAAGCCAAAACACGGCACCCCTTCAAGCTTAAAATGCCCCACAGACCTTTTTCAAGCTATACCACGGCCCCGAGACTTCCTTCAATTTTAAATACGCCCCACAGACCCCCTTTAAGTTAAAACACAGTCCCTAGACCCCCTTCAATTTTAAATACGCCCCACAGACCCACTTTAAGTTAAAACACGGTCCCTAGACACCCTTCAATCTTAAATACGCCCTACAGACCCCCTTTAAGTTAAAACACGGCTCCAAAATCCCCTTCAATCTTTAAAACACCCCACAGATCACCTTCAAGCTAAAATACGACTCCCAAACCTCCTTCAATCTTAAATATACCCCACAGACCCCCTTCAAGCAAAAACATGGTACCCCAGACCCCTTCAAGCTAAAACACGGCCCCAGACCTCCTTCAACCTAATAAACAAAACAAAACACATTAGTCCTGTGCACAAATTTATGTGGCAAACTGTACAAATAGTAATTATCATTTGACTCGCGCATTTTTTACTTCAACTGTTTTATGGTGAGATTGATATCGATGCCAGTGTTTCAGTTTAAAAATGATATATGTCTGCATCACAAGCCCTACAGTATATGCAGCTTACAACAACTACCAAATATTTATGATAAAACAGACTATGTTCTGTGAACATCCTAAGCCTGAAGATAATGCGGAAGTTGATTAAATAACTATCTTACAATTCGAACAGGACTCTTGGATTGTCCGGCAGGTGGCGTTTGAATATGACGTAATTTCTCATCGCAATCATTCTCCTGGAAGCAGACGGACGCATCGTCGTTGGCTCTTCGCATTTTACCGTATTTAAGGTGTGTATGGGAGTATTTTCGTGTATATATTCACAGTAAATGTGTATAGAAATTCCATTAATGTTATGGTAGTCATGCATGTAAAAAAATGAATACATACAAGACATTTATAGACTTATGACTGAGTCAGCCGGTTCGTGTCTGAGATGTCGTCAGCATATATTCTAACAACTAGTAAATACGGGAATATCATTGACTTCCAGAATATTTAGGTCATAACGTAAACAATTTGACGTGTATACATTATGTTGGTGAGGTGTGGTGAACATAGAGGGGTACGTTAACTCATAATTAAGGTACAAACTAGCGAATGGGGTGATATCGTTGTTGCCTCCTCCCCCTTCCCCGCACTCCTAGATATCCATCCCTGATTGTTACCCACCCCCTTCTATTCTATGCTTTCCTTCCCCTACTCTTCTCCTCTTCCTCCCCTCCTCTCCTCTCCTCTTCCTCCCCTCCTCTTCCTGTTATTCTCTTCGTCCCCTCCTTTTCCTCCTCTCCTCTTCCTCTCCTTCTCTTCCTCCCCTCCTCTTCCCCTCCTTCTCTTCCTCTCCTCTTCTTCCTCTCCTTCTCTTCCTCTCCTTCTCTTCTCCTCCTTCTCTTCTCCTCCTTCTCTTCTTCCTCTTCCTCTTCCTCTTCTTCTCTCCCTCTTCTTCTCTTCCTCCTCCCCTCCCCCTCTTCTTCTCTTCCTCTTCTCTTCCTTCTCTCCCTCTTCTCTTCCTCCCCTCCTCTCCTCTTCCTCCCCTCCTCTCCTCTCCTCTTCCTCCCATCCTCTTCCTCGTCTCCTCTCCTCTTCCTCCCTTCCTCTCCTCTTCCTCCTCTCCTCTTCTCCTCTTCCTCCCCTCCCCTCCTCTCCTCTTCCTCCTCTCCTTTTCCTCCCCTCCTCTCCTCTCCATTCCTCTGCTCCCCCCCCTCCCCCTTCTTCTCTCCTCCCCATTCTCTCTCTTTTGACCTCCCCCCTCTCTCCTAACCTCTTCCTGACAACGTGCCCCCTCCTCCCTCACCCAACCTTCCAACTCCCCACTCCACTTCCACCTCCCCAGCCCCCACTCCACCTCCCCTTCCCCCACTCCACCTCCCCTTCCCCACTCCAGTGTCACTTGCCTTCCCAACCCACCACTCGTTCTCAATTTAGGATTTTTGGTATGCATAATGAATATTTTTTGTAAAACTATTAATGTTTCTGTTGTTGCCTTTGGCCTATAGGATGATTGGTATTTTTTCCGTTTGACACATGCCCGAGCTATCTCAATCTTTGTATCATATATGTACAGTCTTTTTTACTCATCCATCATTTCTATATACTGTATGTCATTACCTGCGGAAATAGAATAATATTTGGTAATTCTGCATACCTACAACTCTTGTTATTTTAGGTTTTATTGATTTTAATTGTGTACTTTAATGCTTACTAAGTGTGTATTTTATTGTTAGAGAGGGCGGAAAGCACTTTTTATTAGCATTTGCATTGTTAATTAGTAACATTCAAGACAGCTAGAGCCGCCTTATCTACCAAGTATATTTATTTCAAGGACTATAGTGTTTTATTGTTATTTTTCATGGTTTGAGTGGAGGATTTGCATTAACCTACCCATTATTCATTAATCTGAAGATACGGCGTCAAATAGCGCCATATATTGGGTGAATCGCGCTTTTACAGTAGGTAAGGGAAATTGTGGGGAACATTGGATACACGATGGGTTGACAGGGGGCGTTGCCCTCCTCACCCCCCCTTGATTTATTGTCATCCTCATATATGTAGATCTGTAAGGGGGCAAAAACAGGTTGCCGGTACCTTATTCATTGGTATGGACTCCACATAATGTTAGTTATAATATTTTTTGCCAAATATATTCATTTTTTATGTCAATTTTCATATTGTTCACAATACATATAGTGATGAAAGTGATAGTGACGTTATATATTTCCTTTTCAGAGACCAGTGGGTTCCTTCTACAAACAAACCAGAAGCAGGACGCAGTGGGTGGCACCAAAGACCAGCGCCAACAGTGACATCGAGTTCGACCTTGAAGATGACACCATCGACCATGACTTCCTGGCCCACATCGGGGACGATGTAATACTATCCAGTAGTCCCAGTACATCTAAGAGGCAAGGTTAGTATCAAAGTGAATTAATTTTATACCAATAAACTATGGGGAAATCCACAAGTGTGGAGTCGGAGGGTGAGTGTGGCTTAGTGCTGTCACAGAGTTTACCCCCAATGACTGATTGATTAACTGACTGGTCATTATATATATATATATATATATATACATATACATATGTATATACAGTATATATACAGTATATATATATATATATAAATATATGTATCTATATATGTATCTATCTATCTATTGCCTGACGCCATGATCCCATAAGGGGTGGCCACGAACGAACCGCCCCCATGCACCTCTGTCCCCAGTCAGTTGACGCCCTTCCTCCCAACCAGCACCGCCTTCATTCATATACTTCCTCACTACATCCTTCCACTTCTCCTTCGGTCTACCTCTCCCTCTCTGCCCCTCCACCTTGTTCTCGTACACCTCTTAGTCATTCTCTCGCTTCCCATACGTTCGATATGGCCGAACCAGCTCAAGTTGTTCCTTTTCACACTTTCCAGCACATCTACCTCCACACCACACCTCCTTCTTACTTCCTCATTCATCTGTCTATCCCTCCATGTAACTCCGCACACACTTCTCAAGTAACTCATTTCCACCGCTCTCACTTTTGGTCTGAGTCTCTTCCCGAACATCCATGCTTCGCTTCCGTAAGTTAGTGTCGGGATTACCACACTGTGATGCAAGGACTTCTTCACATCCATACTGACCACTCTATTTCTTGTTACTGCTGTCAACGTTCCTACAACCCTCTTCCCCTGTTGCACCCTCTCCTGCACTTCTTCATCTATAGTCCCATCTTTACTCAACACACTACCCAGATACTTAAAAGAGCTGACGATCTCCATAGCCTGACCGTTCAACTTCACCTCACACTCTGTGACTTCACCCCTTTCGAAGACCATAACCTTGCTCTTCCCCGCATTTACCTTCAAATTCCGTTTTTCGCACACTGTTCCAAACTCATTTACCAGACCCTGCAACTCCCATTCGTTATCGCTCATCAGAACTGTATCATCCGCAAACAGCAGTATAGACAGCTTCCACTCATTTCCCTCCCTTTTCAGCAATACACCAACATCCACTGCTCTTCGTAGTATTTCTTTCATGACTCCATCCATATATACAGTAAACAACCACGGGGACATCACACACCCCTGTTTCAACCCAACACTCAGGTCAAAGAACTCGCTCTGCTCATTCTCCACACGTACTGCCGCCTTTGCACCCTCATCATGCTCTTCACTGCTTTCAGCAACTTGCCATCTACTCCGTATATTCTAAGTACTTTCCACATGTCTTCTCTATTCACTCTGTCATAGGCCTTTTCCAAGTCCATAAAGGCAACATACACCTTTTGTTGCTTCTCCAGATATTTCTCCACACCACAATTCAGGGTAAAAATCTGATCTACACATCGTCTTCCCTTCCTAAAACATCCCTGCTCGTCGCCTATCCATTTCTCCGTTCTCACTCTCACTCTCACTCTCTCAATCACTACCCTACTGTACACCTTCCCTACTACGCTTAAAAGACATATTCCTCGGTGGTTACCACACACTCCTCTTTCCCATTTGCCCTTATATAAGGGGACTATTATGCCAGTCTTCCAGTCATCAGGTGCATTCCAATTCTCCCATGCTAGTTTGCACATTTTCCATACCCATTCGATCACTATCTCACCACCATACCTCACATTTCCCCACACACTCCATCTGTTCCTGGTGCTTCCCCCAACTTCACTCTTTTCATGGCTTCCCACACTTCTAACCTCCTGATCCTCACCTCCTCCTCCACTACTTCTCCTCTTCTCCCTCCCATACCATATCCAACTATGTTTGCTGGCTCTTCATTCCTTACATTTAGCAACTCATTGAAGTACTCCCTCCATCTTTCGACTCTCTCTTGCTTCTCGGCTAGCATTCTCCCATTCTTATCTTTAACACCCTTACTGTTTCCCTTGCTACCTTCCCTAACTTTCTTGACTTCTTTCCAGAACAGTTTCTTACACTCCCTCCATTTTACACTCCGATTCCTTCCAAATTCCTCATCTACTCTTCTCTTACTTTCCTTCACTACTCTCTTCACCACTCTCTTTCTCTCCACGTACCTCTCTCGTTTCTGCCTCTCCAAATCTTCATTCCCTCTACTACCCAACCACTCTCTATATGCTTTCTTCTTGTCTTCCACAGCTATTTTTACCTCTTCTGTCCACCATGCTGTACCTTTCACTCCCTTCCCTCTTCTACTCACTCCACACACCTCCTCACATGCTGCACAGATCTCTTCCTTAAACACCTTGCTTATCTCAGTCACATCCTCCATATCTTCCAGGTCGAACCCACCTAGTCGTCTTTCTACTGCTCTCCTGTACTCTTCCATGATTTCCTCCTCCTGTAGCCTCTCCACCCTCCTCACCATTCCACCTTCCTCTCGCCTCTCTCCAGATCTCCTCACCCCCCACTTTTGTATCCTAACCTTAGCTACTACTACATGATGATCAGACAGACCCCCTCCAATAACCCTATACACCCTAGCATCCATCACAGATTTCTTCATTCTTTCATCCACACATATATAATCAATCAGTGACTTTCGTTCCACCACTTTCTTATCCTTCATCGTCCATACCATTTTCAATGTATACCTGTGTATCATTCTGTGTCGGAAGGTGTTGGCTATCCACAACTTCCTCCCCACACATACGTCCACAAGTGCACTACCATTCCCATTCACCTCTGACGGTACCCCCCACCACTCCATCAACTTTCCTATCGCCCACCTTACCATTCATATCCCCAATCAGAAATATTCTTTCGGTTTTGTCAAACTTATCCATACACGCCTCCATATTCACCCAGAACTCCTCTTTCTCTCTTACAAGTTTATCCTCTGTCGGAGCATACACACACACAATCACCCACGTTTGTATTCCTACTTTCATTCCCACCCACACAATCCTTGAACCCATATTCTCTTACACACTCCTTCCATTTGTTACTTACAAACAAACACGCACCTTCTTCCGCTGCTCCCTCACTCACTCCAGCACACACACCCATTTCACACTCCCACTCTCTCACATGTGTACCCTTCCATTTGGTCTCCGTCATTCCACATACATCCAGCCTGGCATTCACTAACACTTCCAGTACCTCTCTCTCTTTTGTGCCATCATTCATGCCACTCACGTTCCATGTACCTATTCTCAGAATGTCCGTAAGTTTGTCCATAGTCGGTCGGAGTTCGTCAACACAGGGTCCGTCCGCATCCGAGGCCGATTTTTTGTTTATCGTTGCTACGTATTTTTTTACGGGTGGGGGTCGCAAGCCTAGCGACCCAACCTCTTTCGTCGCCTCTTACGACACGCAGAAGGCACGTGGGGCATATTCTAATCCCTTACCCCCAGGGCAATATATATATATATATTTTTTTTTTTTTTTTTGTTTTTTTTTTTTTTTTTCTATATTCCAACTTACTTCCTCTCGGGCATAGGCTGAGAGCCTTAACATTCACCGCTTTACAATGAACAGTGAAGCCCGTGAGGTCTTGTTCCAGTCTAGGGAGTGAGACATGTGAAGCACGTAGAGTACAACGAGCACCTGCCATCTTGCCTTCACATGAGGCACGGTGCTCACTCATGGCCCGAAACGACCCCATCTCTGAAGCCATCTCGTTCCCGTGCTTCACTGTCTCATCCCCTACACTCGGACTCTTACACTTACACACACACAACGCCACCTGTTGAGCAGATAACTCACCAGGCATTGCACCCCTATAGCATATTTTGAATATGGGAATATTCATACAGTGCTATTTAATCAGGGAACAATGAGGGTATTTTATTGACGTTTCGGTGGGCTTGTGGTAATGCACTGATACTAGGTACAGCACAAATTCCATCCCAATAATATCTTCCCATTGATACATCGGGATTTGAACCCGGGACCTTTGGATTACCAGGCCAGTGGCAAGACCACTCCACCACACATCCCCACATATATACAGTATATACAGTATATATAAAGAAATTACATATAGTGAATATTGTTGTGTATTTCCCTATTGTGTTGACTGGGGACAGAGGTATATGGGGGCGGTTCGTTCGTGGCCACCCCTTCGGGGATCACGGCGTCAGGCAATAGATAGATAGATAGATAGTTCATTATTGTGTTGGTCATTGAAACGGTTTAAAGAACTTATAGTAAATATTGTTGGGCATTTATATATTGTGTTGGGCATTTAAACAATTTAAAGGACTTATAGTAAATATTGTTAGGCATTTAATATATGTAAAGAACTTTTAGTAAACAGTGTTGTGCATTTCATTCATGTGTTGGACATTTATTTGTTTAATGAACTTATAGTAAACAAATTACAATACTTACCTTACCATTACTAATTACCTTACCTTTACTTACCTTTACTAATTACTTGTATTATGTCACAGGTACGGCTGTGGTGGAGCCCCAGGATGTGTTCGACGAGGATGACGATGACTACGACGAGGATGACGAAGTGGATGATGCCGTTCTACCAGCCCGCAAGAGGATCCGAACTACCACTGCTCCAAGGACATGGAAGAAGGAGGATATCAACATCCCACCACTCCCGGATTTCGTTCACCTAGCTCCAACCCACATCCTCTCGCCTTTGAATATTTTGAACGGCTCTTCTCCTTGGAGCTGGTGAACCACATAGTCTACCAAACTAACCTCTATGCTCGGCAGAAGGATGTCAACACAACGTTCAGCACAGACAAACACGAGTTCATGGTGTTTGTCGGGATCCTGATCTACATGGGAATATGTAACCTGCCGAGCATAGAGGATTACTGGGCCATGGAGACCAGGGTGCCTCAAGTAGCTGAAGTCATGTCTTCCAAACGCTTCAGGCTACTGAGATCACTCCTACACTTCAACGACAATGAGTATGCCAGGACGTCCATAGACAGGTTTTATAAGATAAGGCCAGTCATCGCATCCACCACAAAGTGGTTCCTCCAGGTCAACGCTACTCCAGTCCAGTCCATTGATGAGGTGATGGTGGTCTATAAGGGGAAGAGAGCTGGTAACCTGAGGCAATACATCAAGACCAAACCAGACAAGTGGGGCATCAAGCTTTTCTGCAGAGGTAGTATTGATGGGTTTGTACATGACATTCTTATGTACCAGGGCGAGCCCACCTTCCCAGCTCATCATACCCTCCTTGCTGAATATGAGAAGCAGATGTTGGTCAGCAGCAAGACCATGGTAGTCCTCGTCAAGACCCTCAAGGAACCCAGTAAGAGTGCTGTGTATGCTGACAACTTCTTCACAAGCTTTGCATTGGTGGAATACTTGCAAGACAAATATGGCTGCAGGTATGTTGGCACAGCAAGAGTCAATCGCATCGAAAAGCCCACTCTAATGGCTGTCAAGGATATGGACAAGAAGTCGGTGCCCCGTGGAACTCTGGACTATTGTTCTTCCAATGGTATACTTGCTGCACGGTGGAGAGACAACAAGGTGGTCACAGTCCTGTCCTCCGATGCTGGCATTGAACCCATGTCCACAGTCTCCAGGTACGACAAGCAAGCCAAGGAGAAGAAGGAAGTGAAATGCCCCGACGTCATCAAAAAGTACAATGGAAGGATGGGGGGTATTGATAAAAGTGACATGCTCACCCACCTGTACATCACACCCATGAGAACGAGAAGGTGGTATATAAAGCTCTTTGGATATAGTGTGGACATTTGCATATGTAATGCCTGGCTGCTCTACAAGAGGGACTGTGTCGCTTTGGGGAAAAAAACAATGCCCCTGAAGCACTTTCGCCTGGACATCTCCAGGTTTATGAGATGTACCAAAGTATTGGCCGCGCGGGCCACGAGGAACTCCATCAACTCTCCAACGCCACCAATACAACAACCGAGGAGAGGCCAGAGGCGTTCAATCCCAAGTCCTGTTGAGCGACAGGACACTACCACCCATCATATGCCCCGTTTTGTGACCATGCGGCAGACGTGCAAGCATTGCAGCAAGAAGGGGGACATAAATCGGTCACAAATCGGTCACTTGTCAGGTCGCCCTATGCCTGTCTGACAACCGAAATTGCTTCGCTCTATTCCAGAATAAATAAATATGTATGTAAATAGTGTAAAAAAATAAATATGCAAGTTATTTTCTTAATTAAAGTTTATTTTTATATAAATCAAGGCAGTATTTCATTACACATTCATTCTAGTATGTAAGTAAAAGTTAACATTATTGATAATTATACTTATTTATGTTGCTGACAATTATTTACAATCATATTAAGGTAAAATAAGACAAATTTATTTAGTGAGAAACATTACACCTAAACGGGCCAAACATCCCTGGCGGGATGTTCATGGTTACCCGTAAGGCGGGCGAAAAGCCCGTACGGGTTATTTGTTTGACGGAACAATCAAGTGCACCAAACTGAATACTTCACAACAGTAAAAATTTCTTAGAAACACCTCAATTTTCATGTCCTACGAGGGTTTTTTGATATCTCAACTATTTCACCAAGTGCCCTCTATAGGGTTAAGCTAAGTGACCGATGTAGTGTGTATGTAATCACGTCTGATCCATCTTACCGCTTCATTGTGTATGGTTTTTAATTGACTGATGTTGTTGTGAGTGTGTGGATCCCTGATGGTGTCGCAGTATCCAATGTGTGGACGAACTAGTGTTTTAAAAGCTAACATTTTGATGTCTGCGTTGCACCTCCTTAGGGTTCTGCACAGGAACCCCAGGGCTTTGTTGGCTTTTGCCCTGACTACTCTCTGTGGTGCTGGAGCTAAGGGCTTGCACGTAACTTCTGTGTTGGAATTGGGGATTACCCTCTCGGTTTCCACAATAACCTTTGGGTGCCTATTGCTTCAAACATGCATGCATGTTTCTAAGCCTTATACATTATAGATCGTTGTTACTGATTTTGAACAAGTTCTTGTCTAATGTGTATTCTCTTGCCTTGGGGGTTGACCATGTGAGGATTGCATTTGTGGCTGGGATTGTATCTAGACTGGCAGATGGTTAATTATTAGTTTTGATAAACAATGTATATGTATGTAATATCTTGCTAACTGTATTGCCCTGTACCGAAAATCCCGCAATCCCAGTACCGTACTACCCGAGTTGACGTCTGGGATAACGTAAAATAGTCGTTGATGGCGAAGTCTAATGAACCCATCACGTGAATCACCACGAGACTATCACCTGGTTCTTTCAAGGAGTACTAAGGTTGTTATCCTATTGAACGTCCGCGGTAGTACAGTGGGTTAGCATGCGGACCTGGTTGACCTAATGAGGTCGCTAACCAGGGTTCGAACCCCGTGCCAGGCATCTCAAAACCTGGGGAGTTTTCGGGAGGGTTAAATTCTCTTCCTACACCCAGCATTTCACTAACTATTCTCAAATTGTCAAATTTAGTTCCGGCATGTTATCATATAATATGATCTCCACCTTAGAATATTTTTCAAAAGGGTTTACTGTGTATGATTGTATTTGATTAGCACATTTTCAATCAGGATACCAAAATAAATTGCATCTACATTTTTAGTATACTACATACAGATTTGACAAAAGATAAAAACAGTTATGCATGCCTTTGGAATCTTGAAGGTAGCAATAATTTGCATTCTTAGTCAAAGTATGCATGTCTGTTGATGTCAATTACTAAAAAAGAACTGCATATTATAATTATATGGTAGACCATCTTTCCCTTCCCCCTTCGGTCGTTGCTACTTTTTCGTCTCGCCCCCGTCTTGGTTCTCCGTTTTCTGTCCGCATGCTCTCGCTGCTCGCATCGTGCTCTTTCCCTGTTTCTAACGTCCTCCCTTTCCGCTTTTGCTCTTTTCCCCCCTGGCTTTTCCCTCGTCCTTCGGTTTGCCCTTCCATCCTCCCTTGTTCCAAGTCCTCTACTTCTCCCCTCGTTCTTCGGTCTCGTTTCTTAGATCACCTCTCTCTTCACGCTACAACCACTCCTGTGTTTACTGATGGCTCCAAGACGTCGGTAGGCGTGGGGTTTGCCGTCCTTTTTCCCACTTGCTCGTATCAATATTCTTTACCTCCCGTTGCCAGTATTTTAACTGCTGAACTCTATGCTATTTTTATTGCCCTCCGTTTTATGTGTTCCTTCCCCTCCTCGTCCTTTACTTTGTTCTCTGATTCTCTCAGTGCTCTACTTATCTTACAGTCCTCCCCTGCTCTACACCCTTTAGTTCTTTCCATTCAGGAATGGCTTTTCCGCCTTTCCGTCCGCAAGAAGCTTGTCCATTTTTGCTGGGTTCCCAGTCACGTTGGCGTTTGCGGTAATGAGCGGATTGATTGCCTTGCTCGTTCTGCTGCCGTGCGGGGTACCCGCTCCTCACTTGCTGTCCCGGCCTCTGATTTCTTCCCTGCCTTGTCCAGGTTTCTTTGGTCGAGGTGGCAGACTCAGTGGTCCACTATCCCCGTTAATAAACTTCGTTCTGTCAAACCGTCCGTTTCTGGGTGGTCTGATCCCTCCCACCGTAATCGCCGTTGGGAGACGGCTTTGGCCCGTCTCCGCATTGGCCACACCAGACTTACCCATTCGTTTTTAATGTCCCGTTCTCCTCCGACTCTTTGCTCGCACTGTACCGTTCAGCTTTCTGTTTCCCATCTTTTCCTCGATTGCCCCTTATTTTCCGTTGCCCGCACGCGTTTCTTCCCTTTTCTGGCTTTCCTCCGCCAGCCATGGCGTCTTGCAGATTTTCTTTCTGAATCTCCCTCGTTTTCTATCTCCCGTATTATGCCCTTCCTTCATCATGTTCGAGTTCTCGATGATATTTAGTTAACTTCCTTCCCGTCTTTACATATTTCGTGCCATATGGCCTTTGTCGCCTGGTGCGTTGACTTCATTAATGTAATGTATATGGTAGACCAAGGATCCACACACTAACTGTGTGTGGATCCTGGGTAGACCTACAGGTCTCTACGTCTGGCAATAGGAAGACTGATGTAGGGGACTGAATAAGATTAAGAGTTAGTGGGTGGAGTCTAGTGACAAAAGAGGAGTCAGCATCAGTGTCACCAGATTCCGCTCACTGCCTCATGAGTGGGCGGAAACTGGTGGCAGCAAAGGTGAGAAATTATGATTGTTAGTGTTACTACACTCCGCCCACTCCCACCTACCCAAGATCTATATCCTACCATAATGATAGACCTGAGTGAAGTCGGACGTCCAATAGACCAATATCAACTTCATATTTTAGGACGCCTGTTCACTTTAATCTGGCTTACAGTAAACGACCTTCCTCTAATTTGGAAGGCCCTCTTGAAATTAAAGGGGTAGGAAACCACCTACCTTCCAAAATTAATTCCAAGGTTGAACAAAATCGTCTAGTAATAGCCGAAGAAAGGCGTACTAGTATCTTGAAAGGGTATACTGTATATATTTTTTTTTCTTCAGACATACTTTTAACATTTATCCTTATTTTATTAATTCATGAAGGGAACTGTTGAAGTCAAATGTTACTAGTTAGATTGCAATAGGTCCTCCCTACGGTATGTTGTATAAAATCGTCTAGTATCATCAAGAACATATGCTGCTGTTTGTTTGATTAGATTGATATCCAGTATTCTATAAATGGATATAAAATCGTAGTTATGTACAGTACTTAACCTTTAACTGTCTTGATGGTGGAATGGTTAGTGTTTAAGATCTATATGTGGTAACCCAGGTTCGAATCCCGGCAAGATCACATTCTTTCATTAATTTCATTGGGAGGTGTTTGGTGTTGGAAGTTAAATGAATAAATTAGATTATTACAATATCTTGCAACTGACGTACACTCGGATACCATAGTCTCTTGCCCACACATAAGAAATCGTGGACCCCCTATGTTTGCTTTATGTAACTATAACTATTGATTTTTGGATATAATGTGTTTTTTAATAAATAGTATATATATATATAGTTTTGGTCCAATATGAACTCTCGAAAAGCAATAACAAATCTCCAAAATGTAAATAATAAGCGAATAATTAATGAGAAGATCCGATTAAGGGGGGTCACTTGCATTTGTTCTCTCCTTTTCTCGCTTTCTGTGGCTTGTATCCATTCAGCCCCATACAACCTAGTTTTAAGACGTTTACCCCCATCCATGTGTCAATATTTTCCTGGCGAGCGGTAGCGAGCCAGCATATATATATATATATATTTGACAAGCTAAATTTGTACATTTTTCGATAGAAAAATTTCTCCGGCGAATCCGGATTTCTCCATACAATGCTGGCTCGCTAGGAAGAAATCGACACCTGGATGGAGATAAACGTCTTAAAACAGTTGGCTGAATGGGGCCGAATGGATACAAGCCAGGGAAAGAGAGAAAAAAAGAGAAAGAAAAAAAAACGGTGACCCCCCTTAAGTTTGGGTGAGATCATGATTGATGTCCTCAAGTGTGCACATCATTTGAATCGCGCAGGTAAGTATACATAATGTTGCGCAGAAGTTAGTTAGTTAGTTACAATAGGACTTCAGAGGATATCAACCCTTCTGGATTAATAAGCCAACACACTAAGTCACGAAAAGCGTCATGACTAGAGCGCCTTTTCTAGCACTCCAATCCATTGCGCAGAAGCTTGACTTCATTTGTTTTATGGTGGGAGTGATATGGATGCCAGTGTTTCAATTAAAAGAACAATTAAACCTGCATCATATACGCTATGTCCAGCTCACAACGACCTACATATAACACAGACAAAACAGACTACGTGCTGAGACAATCCTGAGTCTGAAGGTAATGCAGAAGTTGATTAATTAACTATATTACTCTGATTAAAATCCCAACGAGTTTCGTGGATTTTTGGGGGGAGGGTGGGGTTGAGTGTGACGTCATTCATCAGTGCTAGCATTCCAGTAGAAGTGGGTGGACGTGTCGCTGTTGGCTCCTGGTATATTTGACGTATTTAAGGTGTGTACAGACAATATTTCGTATATATGTTAACAATATGGGTGCGGATTCGAATACTATTAATGGTAAGTTAGGCATACATGTAAAATATTGGATTAATACAAGCAAACTGTGGACTTGTGATTAAGTGAGCCGGTTCCCGTATGCCGTGTTGTCTGCATATATTCCAATAACTAGTAATTACGGGAATATTTTTGACCTATATGACTTTAAAGTAACCACAGATACTATTTGTCTAGTTTACCTTGTGTTGGTTAGGTGCAATTAACATTCAGTAGAGTTGTACATTAATTTATAATTACGGTTCAAACTAGCGAACGAGGTGGCTGCGTTGTTCCCCCTACCCACCCCTCCTTTTCTTTCTAAAACTCCCAGCCCCACTCGTGTCCTCTCTTCCCTTCTCTCTCTCTCCATTTCTCATCATTATCTCTTTCTCCTTCTCTTCTCCCTTTACACCTTCCGCCCCCCCCCGCCCCCCTCCACTCTCTGCTATTCTCGCCTTCCCACCTTCCTTCCTTACCTTACCTCCCCCACCCCCTTCCCCACTCACCCCCTCCAATTTCCCTCGCCTCCCCACATCCTAGTTTTCAATTCAGGTAATCTCTAATTATATTATGGATATTAAAAAACGGTGATTGACGTGTTCATTATAATATATTCTTATAACAATGCGTATTGCTATTAACCCCTGCCGTACCCGCGACGTCTCTTTACTTTTATTTTAACTGTAGTTAGACGATTTTGTTCAGTTTAAGAAGGGTCTGTGGTAGTAAAAAGGATAATTATAGGGAATAGGCTCGCAGCCTTATTATACATAATTTATTATGGACAATGTAGGTCTATGGAATCCTTATACTGTACTCATGTATAATCCACTGTGGGAGAATAATTTTGATCACATTTATAAAACCCGATATTAATAGAAAAAACGCCCATTCTAATCAATCTCGGAGCTCTTTCGGACATCCTCACTGTTTATAAACGCCTTCTGTATGCAGTATAATCGATAGTTATCCCCTGCTGGCAACATAGATGACGAATTCAATAATTCATGGGGGGAGGAGGGGGGGGGGGAGGGGGGCAAAGCGGCAAAGCCCCCATTAACTCATCGTGTATCCCACGTTGGAATTATAATTAAGACCATGAAAACATTAATTTCTCAAAATCTGGAGGAAAAAACATGAACAATAAGGGTGCGAGCGTATTCCCTACAATTACCCATATTGTATATTTACTCTGAAAATGACTTACATCTGAGTGTTTTAAGATTGTTGGATAATGGAAGAAATAACATTTTCCGGGGATTGTAACTAATATCAACTACTGTATAATAAAGAAGACTACCTAAAACCAAAAAGAAAAACCATGGGAAAGTTAGTGGTAGTTTCGGTTATATTTTCCAATTCTAGCAATGGCTCCAAATCGTTTTTATCTTTGATTTTTTTTAATTACCTAGTTTTCCTTTATATTTCACGTTTTGTGATATTAAGAATGTGTGCAATCTAATTATTTATTTGCCTAACCTAACGTAGTTCAATTCTAAAACTAAAATGCTCCAGTTTATAATACCAAAAACCAATAAGTAAGGATATAAATAGATGACGGAATAATTGTAATACCCAAATCGAGTTGGAGCCACCTCTAGAATTATACCAATATGGCTGACGCAGATTTCTCTCGAGTTTACCTACAATGTGGTTGAGGATGCTGGTGTTTGACGAGCTGGTCCCACAGTCTTAACAATCACCAACCTAATGGGGCGAACGTCTTAAAATGTATAATCTAATGGGGTAAACACGAGGGAGAAGGGGTCCCAGGGTAAAACAAATGCAATTTAAGGGGGGTGACCTGTTTTTGTTCTGTCCTTTTCTATCTTTCTCTGGCTTGTATCCATTTGGCCCCATTCAGCCTACTGTTTTAAGACGTTTATCCCCATCCAGGTGTCAATTTTTTACTGGTGAGCGGTAGCGAGCCAGCATATATTTTATTTTTCTTTGGCAGCAGGCTAAATTTGTACATTTTTTGATAGAATAATGTCTCCGGCGAAGCCGGATTTCTTCATATTATGCTGGTTCGCTATCGCTCGCCAGGAAGAAATCGACACCTAGATGGGGATAAACGTCTTAAAATAGTTGGCTGAATGGGGCCGAATGGATACAAGCCAGAGAAAGAGAGAAAAGGACAGAAATAATAAAAAGCAGGTCACCCCCCTTAAGGGTAGATTATTATGCACTGTATTTACTCTTATCATTCCCATTATTTTTAATGTGTAGTCTTGCACAGCGATACATGAAGATTCGCCATTTATCAACTGTCTATTTGATTATAAATTAGTTGATTACTTATTATTGTAATTCTTCCTTCCAGATTGTGTGTTGAAGGCTTTCGCTGCTACCACTGCTACTACCACCATCGCCGCTACCACCACCACAAACACCACCGTGACTACTACCACCGCCACAATCGCTACCACAACTCCCAACAACATCGGCACTATCGCTACCACCCCCACCATTGCTACCACTACCACCCCCACCTTTGCTACCACCACCACCACGACTACCACCACCACAACCAGCATCATCGGCACTACCACCATCACTGCTATAGTCAACCATCACTACTACCACCACCGCCATCGCTACTACCACCACCACCATCCCTTCCGCTTAGTCTATATATCTTGGCTTCCACAACCACCACCATCGCTACCACAGCCACCACCACCATCGGCTACTACCACCACCACTGCTATACTCGACCATCACCGCTACCACCGTGGAATTACAACCACCACCACCACCATCGCTACCACAGCCACCACCATCATCGGCTACTACCACCACCTCCACCACCATCGCTACCACAACCACCCACCGGGCCAACATCGGCTACTACCACCACCATTGCTACGCTCGACCATCGCCGCTACCACCGTGGAATTACTACCACCACAACCACATCTAACCCAAGGTGAGTAATTCATCAGTTGATAATCTATCTATCTATTCTATCTATCTATATGCTCAGGCCCAATCCCCACTTTTCTTATTTTTATTCTTATATATTTTTTGTTTTATCATTTTGTATTTTTTGTTTTGTTTTTCTTGGTGGTGGCCGACTCAAGACAGAGCAAGAACAGGGAAAACACAAAACACAATATAAATCAACGAACAAACACAGATAAACACAAGCTCATACACATCTAGGTCATCAGTTGATAATAGGCTAAAAAAACATTAAGTAGTTTTGTAAGTGTTTATCTGAAACGGAGTGTTTAGTATGTAGCAAAGTGTGAAAGTAAACATTACATTTCAGCCATATCTTTATAAATCATATTTTAATCCTTTCAGTGCAGGTGATGTCCTTTGATTTTATTCTGGCTACTATTAAACGATTTTGATCAGCTTACGAAGAACCTTTAGCGATTAAAAGGCTACAGATTATCTAAATGTACCCTTCTAGTTACCACATATCCTTCCTAAGCTGCACAAAATCGTCTAAGTGTGGCTAGAATGATAGAGAAAAGACGTCACCTGTATTGAAAGAGTTGAAGTGCGTGGATAATCGGTACTTTGATTATATAATGTGTATTTATAATGTTATTTGATAATGAAAATATAAAATATTAGTTAATAAGTAGTAAACACTTGATAATTTCACCAAGTACTCGGTTACAAATCGGTTTGTGGAACGTCGCGTTAATCTATTCATATCTTACGTATGTTTTAGTTTTAAATAAAACTGAGAAATAATTGTGTTTACATAATTAGAACTATCTATTGTCAAAGCTTCAGCCTTGTAACTCGAAAACTGCAGAAGTTGCAGAACTTCCACTTGTTTTGGCCTAAACATACGATTTATGGGTTAGCGAGTGAGGATAGGGATAATGCATGACTATAGTCCGTTCTTTCTAGGTTGGGCAGAAATCGTAATATCTAACTTCGGTAACTCAAAAAGGGCTAGAACAAAATAATGAGCTGTCAATTTATACATATATTCCCTAGCCAAGTCTTCCTATTTGATAGACATATTAGCTCGATTACTTAAGTCCTTTTTGAGTTATAAGAGATTAGGGGCTACGATCTCTGCCCAACCTAGAATAAACAGACTACAGTTTCAAGGTTCAATGATGCGGTAAATCGAATGTCATAGGTTAGAAAGGTGTAGGTTACTTTGGGCGTAGTGATTTCGGCGTTTTAAGCTGGACTTGGTACTAGGCAGCCAGACTGGGCCAGAGCGTGTGGATCACCAAATACTTCAATATCTACATTATTCTGTTATTATTAAAGTTTCTTCGTTGTATAAGTATTTGTATAAAATGGAATATATAATTGTGTGCATAATTATATGAGTGAGCAACTAATTTCAACCACATTTATTTATAATTCACGTTTTATGAATAGAGCGGCACTAATTTATTCATATCTCTCGAAATAAATAACATTTAGAAAATATGAAAAAGTTCATTTCTCTCAGGAACTACCCATTGTTCAACTTTGTTAACAATTGTTATTCAACTTTCAAATTTGTGACTCAGGGAAGGTGAATATGGAGAATCTGACACAAGTCCAACATTCTACCTGGCAGAGATAGGGTAAAATTATGCGGTAAATCGATTGGTGTAGGTTAGAATGTTGTAGTGTTAAATTTGGGCGGGTAATTTCGGGCGTTTTAGGGTATTAATAGTTTTCTATACAACACAGTTCAGTAGAGACGTTTAAATGCAACTCGGTTCTTTTGTACTGTCAACATATCCCACACTTGGTAAATACTTCAGTTTATTTAATTATTTTAAAGCTCCGACGTACGTTTGTAATGGTATTTCTCAGTCGAGTATTTTAGTGATTAAAAGTTCTTATTACTATTATTTAGAACCTGTACTATTTACTATTTTGTAGTCGAATATTCTATTCGATTATTAATTATTTTTGTTCTTCTCTTTTTCAGGATTTCAGTTGCTGCCTGTGGACTCTGCCAACTCTACGAGACTGCCAACACTACAAGATTATGGACTCTGCCAACAACACCTCCCAAGTTACCAACTGTCTGGGGTGAGTTACTACTGCATTATACTATATACCCTGTTCACGACGAGTAGGCCAATAATTAGTTTTCTTTTCACAATTTGAATGTTCAACAATTACTAGAAATATGAAACGTACAGTAATTACCACAGATAATGCCATGGTGTGTCTAGAAATTCTGACTTCTTGAAAAACAAAATGCGATTTGTGGACTTACGAATGGGAATAGAGAAAACCCGTGACAAGTTATTTACAGAAACGTTTTATTGAAGGGTTTAATTATGCGGTAAATCGAATGGCATAGGTTAGAAAAGTGTAGGTTAATTTGGGCGTTGTGAATTAGGGTGGGTTTGGTTGAACTTGGCACCAGGCAGCCAGACTGGGCCATAGTGCGTGGATCACTAAGTACTTCATTATCCACAGTATTCGGTTATTATTACAGTTTCTTTTATTTGCAAGTATTCATATAACACGGAATATATAATCGAGTGCATAATTATTGAATTAACAACTGCTTTGCACCACATTTAGTTATACTTCACGTTTTATTAATAAAGCTGCACATATTTATTCATATCTCTCGAAAGAAATAAAAAATAAAAAATCTGAGAAAATACATTTCTCTAAATAAATAGACCTATCCATTGTTAAAGTATTAGCCATGTAACTTAATAATTGCAAAAGTTATTCAACTTTGAAATTTGTGATTGAAAATTTCGATTCTTGGCTCAGGGGAGGCGAATATGGAGAATCTGGCACAAGTCCAACAAAGAAAAAAGTACATAAAGAAAGTCTAAAATGATGCGGTAAATCCATTGGTGTAGGTTAGAATGCTGTACCATTAATTTCGGGCGTGGTAATTTCGGGCGTTTTAGGGTTTTTTGGGCGACTCAGGCAGATTTCCTCGGCTAGCTGGCCCCAGGACCAACGTTTTCTATACAACACAGTTCAGGGGGGACGTTTAAATGTAACTTGGTTCTTTCTCACTGTCAACATATCCCGCACTTTGTAAATACTCCCTTTGCAATAGTTTTGATAATTATAGACATAACCAGAAAGTGTATAACTATTCCCTCTATTATTGTTGCTTGGTAATTAGCATCGTATATCAACAATATTGCAAAAGAGTATCCATTGGAAGTGGATCCTTCTTTTGCAATACTGATGATAATTAAAGACATGATCAGAGAGTATATAACTGTCCATCCTTCCATTGTCACTTGATAATTAATATTTTATTTCGTTGCTTATGTCTAGTAATTGTTGAACATTCAGATAAAAACTAATTACTGGCCTACTTGTCGTGAACAAAGTATTGTTTATTTTATTGTATCTGATATCATCCCTTGTCAATCTATTGCCCAAATTAATGCTTTGTTATCTTGTGTTTCAGGATTGGAGTTGGTGCCTGTGGACTGCCAACACTACGAGGATTGGAGTGGCTGTCTGTGGACTCTGCCGCCGCTGAGAGAGAGAGACTGCACACGCCACTACGATACAAGGGGAGTGATATTCATGTTTTGTTTGTAGTTTAGTGTAGTTAGTTTGTAGTTTAGTGTAGTTAGTTTGTAGTTTAGTGTAGTTAGTTGTAGTTAGTTGTAGTTTAGGGGGGTGGGAGGGGGGAAAGGGGGTTAGGTTAGGGTAGTTAGGAAGTAGTTAGTAAGTAGTTAGTTAGTAGTTAGTAAGTAGCTAGTTAGTAGTTAGTTGCATGGTAGTTAGTAAGTAGTTAGTTGCATGGTAGTTAGTAAGTAGTTAGTTGCATGGTAGTTAGTAAGTAGTTAGTTGCATGGTAGTTAGTTAGTAGTATAGTTGCATGGTATGAATGGTGTGTGTTAGGTTAGGCTAATCATTCTTCCCTTTCAGATTACTAATCATTTTTTCCCTTTCAGATCAGATAGGTCTTATTATCTTTACTAATGTTTGCTATTATCTTATTATTTCACAGTTTTGTTGTTTTGATGATGTCCCCCGGCTTGGTCACCCCTCCTTCAGCTTCAATATATTGCTTTGCTTTAAATAATGATTGTGTTTGCCTTTAACGTAGCTTATATTCCGTCATTGTACCGGGTCATATAATATCTTCGAATCACTTGAGTTCATAACTATTGTATTTGCCATTAACTTCACTTGTGATATACACGCCGTTTTTGTACCGGGTTTAATATTGTTATATATCGTCTTTGTCACGCGAACTTTACTTAATAAAAAAAAAAAAAAATCGAACTTAATTTTTTATTGATCACTTCATTATAAGCTATGACTTTTATAACTGATGAAAACTTAAAAATAGTTCTCAATGATAAGTTCCATTTTATGGATTTAGAAAAAAATAACAGAAAATATATACAGTAGCCTATAGTTCCATGATATGGACTTGGATTTTTTTTTTAGTTCCATTATATGGACTTGTAAAAAAAACTTTAAAAATATATATAGTTCAGTTATATGGACTTAAACAAAAACACTTAGTTCCGTTATATGGACTTAGAAAAAAACTTCAGATATACAGTATAGTTCCATTATATGGACTTAGAAACAAAACTTTAAAAAATATAATTCCGTTATATGGACTTATAAAAAAAATAAAAAAGATATATAGTTCCGTTATATGGACTTACAAAAAAAAATGAAGCTATATAAAGATAAGAGAATAAAATAGTAAACAGATTATAAAACCAAAGAACTTAGAAAATATAATTTAACTGACTTGGAAAAATTACTTTTACTTAAAAGAAAATGCTTCGACTTTACTGTAGATATAAATTACTTTACTTATAAAATAATTAATTCCATTTGGCTAAGTAAGATAACAGGAGAAACTAAAAAAAAGAGCATAAATCAACTTAGTATTTTATTAACCAGATTCAGGCATACACTTGTAAAATATATAAAGAACACAGTATACTGTACAAAACATAATACCGTACTGGTATAATAATACAGTAGATGGACTAAACTTGAAAATATATCTAATCAAATAACATATACTTGTCAATAGTTTTATGACTTCCCTAAACAAATCCATATAATAAATATGCAATTGTTATTATAATCTATTTTGCCATTTAGCTCTGTGACCATGGTATTACTTATGTCCAGTTCATATGTCCAATATTAATTTACGGTCATTTTCATTCCGTAGATTGTATTTATTTTTTTAATTACAATTGGGCTTGTGTTTAGATTTCAATTAAATTTTATTTTAATGACCATTGGCTTTTGGTAATAGTTTTCATAGCTTTATTTTGGAATGGAACCCTGGTTTTAGTAATGACTTAGCTGGTCTCAATCCATTCTTGCATTATATATATTAATCTTAGTTTGAAGATGTTCCATAGCAGATATATAAATTACTTTCATCTTTCAAGTATTATTCAAAACTATACTAAGTGGTCTTTCCAGATGTATTTCTTAGATTTAGTGTAATTCATCAGCTTCCAAGTAAATATCTAGTGTCCTACACCACAACTACATCCCTACCTCTCCCACCAGACAGTATTTAGGTAAGTGTGTTAACTATTTTAGTTTCGTTTATAACCTGCCTTTAACATACTAAAATTATTCCTTACTAATTACTTTACTATCACTTAAACTAGCTTTTGTGTTGTGTGTAGCCTTGTGGATAGTTTGATTGGTATTCAGAATGACTAAGTTTCTTTGTGTACTGTGGTATGGCTTGTAGACAGTGGCGAAGGTGTTGACTTATATTTGTAGGATAGGGGTGCTGGCATGGTAGTGAAGTGTGAATTAGTGATGGATGTGGGTGTCGGCAGAGTGTATTGACAAACTGGGGCAGAAGTACTGGTTAAGTGTATTCTATAAAGTTAGAACATTTAAGTGTGTGTGTGTGTGAGGGTTGGTAGAACAGTTAAGTGTATGTAAGGGTTGATATAACAGTTACGAGTGAGGATTGGTAGAACAATTTTGTAGTTTAGCTTAGGTGTGTGTCCGCTGGCAAAGTCAAGTGTGGCATTTATAATTATTGGCTGTGAAATGTGGTTACAAACATTGAATGCAAACGATATGTGTTGGCAGTGTGAATTAATAAAGTGACATGTAGCTGGGTTGGCAAAGTGGTATTTAGGTTTTGGCTAATATAAATACTGAAGGAATTATGTAACGAGCTATGGTGTAATTTAAGATTTAATCTGTAGTATATCTATTTCTACTTATCTATCCTTTCATGTAACCATAATTTGTCTATGAATGTAGCTTCCTATGTATAATATTATCTATTGGTGTAACTATCTACTATTCTATCCATGTAAAGGATTTATCTACCAATGTAACTACCTACTGTATCTATCCAATTATCTAAATATATTAGGAATTAAAAGTCACCCTCTTCTCCCTGGAATTTTATTCATCGCAAGATTTATTTATTTTCGTGAATATTTAGTAAGCCTTTCAGTTTATCCTCTGGCAATGTATTCCAATAGTTTTCATTTCAAAATGTTATTTAATTGTAATAGTTTGTAATAGACTTAGTTTAATTATAGGCTATACATTTATGTAATTTTCCAAATTTAATGCCATTTTCATTAAAATTAATTAGAAACATTACTGTTCATATAATAATCAGATCTACGATATTGATTACATGAAGTTCTTCAGTCTTACTCCAAGTTAAAATTAATTAGTGACTGGACAAGACAAACAAAATTTATTTACAATATTGGATTACATTAACAGGATATAATCAAAGAGGCAACTTGTATTCCATAGTTTTTATTAAAAAAAAAAAAACGCGAGTTTTCCAGGGGTCCATGTTGAAGTAACGCTCCGCCATTTAGTTCTTGAGCGACCATCTTGAAATGTTGGACACCATCTTGACATGAACGACACGATCCTCACCCTTTTCTTAAACATTGGTTTCCCTTCTCAGCGCCTGCTACTGAAAGACTATTGTGACAATTGAGTATTTAGAGATTACTGATTAACATTAATTTATCAAGGTAACTTCAATATACACGGATTAGCACTAATTTCTCAAGTTAACGTTATTATTTAAAGATATTCAACGTTATTTCTACCATTAACGGCATTGCGAAGGGAAAAAATGGTTTAAGAAGGCCACGGTCCTCAGGCTCCTCACAGCAACACGTCACACCTGCAAAAATAATGAAATATTGAGGCACCGGAAGTACAAGAGTTTCAAGGAGAGGAGGACAGGGGGTAGGGGGGGGGGGGTATTGAGGTCGTCTAGGGGGAGGGGGGGTATTGGGGGGGTCCAGGAAGGGGAGGGGTGATGAGATATTTGGAGGGGGGTCCTTGGAGAGAGGTTGGGGGGGGGGGGTGTTGAGGGGGTCCTTGGAGGGGGGGGGGAATTATATATATATATATTTTTGTTTCAGTCCCTCCCACATACGAAACCCTCCCACCACGAGTCTTCCCTCCCCTTCTGGCCTATTATGTATGGGTCCTATTCGGTGGTTGGCCTTATTCTATATTCCGTTCTGTTCTATATTCAGGTCTATTCTCTATTCTATTTTCTATTCTGTTATATTCTATTTTCTATTCTGTTCTATTCCATTTCCTATTCTATTCTATTATTTTCCCTCTCCTTCCTCCCTGGTACATCAACACCCTCCCTGCAGCCCTACATAAGAAAAGTCGAGGTAAGATTTGTATGGATTTATTTATTGTCAGATAAGTCAGTGTGGAAGTAGTCATTGGTGTCCAGCAGTGTAGAGGTGGATTGAATACAAGCAGAGCGGGTAGACAGTATATCAACAAAAGACCATTGAAGGAAAACTGGGATATTGGAAGCAAAATATTGTTCTAGATAGCCAAACAAACCAAGTAATGACAACAGGT
This sequence comes from Paralithodes platypus, assembly GCA_032716605.1. NCBI lineage: Eukaryota > Metazoa > Arthropoda > Malacostraca > Decapoda > Lithodidae > Paralithodes > Paralithodes platypus. The sequence goes on from CM064487.1 coordinate 31,519,926, forward strand.
GTCAACATTGGTACCATCACAGGAACTTTTGATACAATTATAATCTACAACATTTTTATTGTTGTGATGTTATTTCGGTATGATAACCTTTGTTCATGTGTTCCCATAACAACCCCTAGCCGTTTATTGCTGATAATGCAGAAAGCTATTAAGGTCAAGGTGATGGGTAAGAGTTGGCAGGTATTGACTATGGACTATTTTAAAGAGCTGGCGAGACAAGCAGGAGTGGACGAGAGCAAAACACCTGAAGCGACAACCACAGCAAGCATGATCGAGAGACAAGGACGACACAGACGCGGCGGTATGGTTGAAGGAGAGCGACACCAACGACGGAAGATCATAGGGCGGTGATGGTAGTAGCTTCAGAGTGGAACTACAGCACCAGACAACTCCAACTACCAGGTCAGCTAAACTATATTGTTGTTGTTGTTGTGTGGGGGGAAAATAGGTCAGTCAGTCATACCTAGCTTCAGTAATAAGTTAAGGGGTTAAGAGACCCCAGAGAAAGTGAAAAGGTTAGATTGGTAGAGAAAACAGTGTGCCCAACAAAGTAGGCCAGCCTTCATTCACTCGTTAGTATTCTCCAAACCACATATATTTACTTAAAAGCAATATTTAACCTTACATTTACTGTATATCCGTTTTTGCAAGATTACGAAAGCCATTTAATATATCAGTGACAAGTAAATTTGATATTACTTAAGCAATGACTTTTAAATAGGTATGAAGATTCGAAAATAAATTAAAAAAAAATCTTTCAAAATTGCTCTGATAGTAAACCATATTCGGCTAAATATTAATAGCATGTTATTACTCACTATAAGAATTAGTATATATTATTTAGGAATTATGCAATACACTGGAAATATTTGTCATCTTTAAATTTAAGATTGCAACCAAATATTAATCTTTTAGCATTAATTATTTTTGAAAATACCTTTACTACAATACATGTACAATACATGTTACTACAATACAATTAATGTAGTGACGTTAACCACTCCGTTAGAACCGCATGGCTTGTCCTACAGTGACTGCTAGGATCACCAGGGCAGTGGATGTGGCTACAGTTGATGTATTATTGTGTGCTTTATTTCATATGAAAGCTCGTGTCATGGGCAGTCCAGAAAGGCTTTGTTTTCGCCCATGTCAAGGCTTTATATATTTTATTGCAAAGTATATGTTTTATCATTAAGTAGTAATGATAGGATTTGAGAGAGAGAGAGAGAGAGTAGAACAGAGTGAGAGGAGGCCCGCAGTGTTTTTTGCCATGCTTGATGACGTCACGGCTGGCTGGTCTGGGATTGGTTGGAGGAGTTTTTTACCATGCATGGTGACGTCATTTTATGGCTGGCTTCTTTGTCATTGGCTGAGGGAATTGTTACCGCTTTTTCTACGCGGCTCGAGCTAGTGCTAGTATATATACAGCTCTCTCGCCACTCTCTCCCTCAGATCTGGTTTCTAGAACGCATCCCTCTTATCCCTTTGATACCTGTCCCCCTCTCTCCACCTGAGAACCTTTTCCTCTGCCTATCTCTCATTTTCCATATCTTTCACCACCTTTTTTTAATATTATACCCCCTCTGGTTAACTCTGCATAATCAGCTTCATGCTGGCCAGTTGTATTGTGCATTAAGGTCTTATCTTAACTAACATACATGGGTTATATAAGTTGATCACGAAGCATTGGTTGGCATTCATATTGTTCAGTACCGCTTCCTATAATTATTAGTGTTCTGCTGGATTAGATAATGCTAGACTAGGAGTCTGATACTATAAGGTATTGTTTCCGATGGGTGTTGGCTTTAGTTAAATGCTGCACGACACACCTGAGAACTGGAGTTGATTGGGTAAATTCTAGTCTGTGTGCCATTGAGAATAGAGCATGCACGAATGAGGGCTTTTTGCCTATACCATTCTGCACTGTTCTAAGCTCGTTGTTTGTCTGAGGTACGCCAGGAGAACGCTTAATACTTCGGTATAAAGGTTTCTCAAGAGAGCTACCCTTCATTATAACTTAATACTTGACGCACAGACTTGCACTAGGCTATGCTGCATGCCATGCGCACCAGTATCTCGTTTCATTGACTCTAGCTAGAATTTATCAGTCACAGTAGACATTAAGTATATTAAACCAATTACTCTTTTTATGCATACCCGTTTATGATTACACAAGCATTTCGCAGCCTAGTTTGATGTATTGAGACACAAACGACTTAGGCTCTTTTTGTTGATAGGAATACTGCATTGTCGTGGCGATTATTATTATTGTTGTGGCGTTTAGGATATTCTTGGCTCCGACTGCTTTATATCTCCTGCCTTTTTGTGTGCATAGCCTGCACGAGCATTGTTCCGCTGCCTGCCTTTTTGGGTTCCATTTCCGATTCGAGCATCTTGATAGCATCTAACATTTAAAGAAGATTCCTTGTTGGTGTTTAAGGACTTTAGTGCACTTTCTTTCATGCAGGAGTGCCTGACATGTATTGATTAAAGTAACTTAAGCTGTAACTTCTCTTACCACCTTACTTTGCATACCATAACCAAGCACCTTCGGTTATAGGTAGTAATAGGCTGTTTTCACATAACATTAAGCCTAGACTAGACGCACATTTATTGAGAGTTTAATATCCAATTATTGCATATAGAACTCTGGAGAGTATTTGTGTTCTTTGTTCACTGGGAATATACATCAGAGGTTGGATCTATCGCTTTCCGTTTTAGCATTTATGCCATTACTAGTCCAATGAATAAGAACCCTGATATATTTAAACCTCAGTCGTAACAATGTATTTAAATGTAACACTAATTACTAAGAAATAACCTGTCATATATAATTATTATTTGTATTATTTATATTATTATTAACTACAAACAAAACTATGCCAGCTGTAAAATCAATTAATTATGAGCTTTAAATTCGGTATTTATCTTAGGACTGAAATAATTAATGCAATATAACAGAATTATAAATTAATCAGTAGAGAATGCAATGTATCAATAAATGTCTGGGATTTGAATATCGAGGTCACTATTTATATATGTTTGAAGTTAACCCCTTGAGAAGGACTACGCATTTGTTAGTTTATTCTGGCTATTATTAGAAGATTTGTTTCAGTTTAGGAAGAACACAAGGGAGCTAGGGAGTTGATTGCGTTAGAATGTACCCCTTTTACTCCTAGATATCCTTAAAATACATAAAATCGTCTAATGACAACCAAAAGTTTAAAAATGTGTCTTCAAATATTGAGAGGGTTATAAGTTATTCAGCAAATTAAAAAAATATATACCGGGTATATAAAAAGTAATACTAATAATACTAATAAACGTTAATACATTAATTCAAAGTCCTCTACCATAAACTGGATTATCTTAAGCTACAGTGGCATTGAAAGTTTGTCTCAGCAGAGTATGCAAATGTATAGTTATATTGCATATAAAGTGAAGCTATGAAGTTATAGTACATCTCATGTTATTCAATATTATCCTTTTTATGTCTCCAGTGTTTTGCATATCTAAATATATAAACATACTGAATATACTTTAATACTGAAGTGGCTGTGAATGTTATTAGCAAAGGTACCTGGTAGATTTTGTTTTATTTCTAAGAAAGGGCAATTCGTACATATGGCAGCACTGATAATAGTCCATCTAACCTAGCCTAGTTTAATGTACAATCATGAACATTAAGTGACTCGCCCATTTGGCTGTATATTGTAATCCAGAACACTTAAGAATGCTACAACAAACAGTGATTGAGATGTCGAGTTAGTCTTACTAGATTCATATTTGTATCAAGGTTTTCTGCTATTTTGTTTTGTTTTTGTTTGAAATATTGATGTTGTTAACATGGCAATAGTTTCCTTCTGGGAAACCCCTAATAAAAGGTAGCCATGGCAGAATTACCTCTACTGTAGGCTACTTTGTTCAGACATTAAGTTTAAGTTGAGGGGGATGAAGAGGATGGGGAGGCAAGTCTATGAACCAGAGAATAGGAGAAAAAAACAATATAGACAAATATTAGGTGGAAGAGTGGCCTTGCCATTATTAAAAGGGTTACAATTTTGCTATGATCATTGACAAAGTATATATATATTAGCTTACAGAGCCAGAGCCCTCATAAGGCTAGTGTTTATAATCGGAATGGTTATGTAGTGTGAGCGTTAATTGACCCGCTGGTGTGTTAAACAGATCCTCATGACAATAGAAAACACCAACTTAAAATATTGTAGTAATCATTATTTTTGGTTTGCCTATTTCTTAACCCTTTCCAATAAATGACAAAATTAAGTTTAATTTTAACTTTTAGGATACAAATTTAAGTTTAATATTAACTTTCAGGCGATTTTATTCAACTAAGGAGCTGAACGAGTTAGAGCGTTTATGATGTTAAGTCGCAAGCCCTTTGACTCCCAGAGTTCAATATAATATGGCACTGGTAATTTATGTTCTCTTCAATTAACACTTACAGTACAATTATTTATTGACGAGTACTATTTTATCCAGATTAGTTAGGACCTGCTGGAGTCTTAAGGGTAGAGATAATGTGTACCCCATTGATTCCTTAAAGTCATTTAACTGATTGATGTCTTGTGTGCCAAAATGAAATAATTATATATTGAAGGTATTAATTATGTCAAACAGCAGAGGCCAATCATGTTTTGTTTTTTTCATTCCCAGTAGTTCGCCCAAAGCTGAGTAAAATCATCTTGCTGTAGTAATAATCGTGAATGAAAAGCAAAGTTTGATTACATTATTATATTCATATTTTACTTTACATGTTTTTTTAATTTCTATTACTACCATTTGTCCCAATTAATGATTTTATATATTATATCGTGTTTTCTATTGACCTGACTACCAGTTCTCTACATCAATGGGTTAAAAAGCGCTCACATTATGTAACTATTAAGAAGTCTAACTTTATAAACTTCATTCGCCATACAATCAATAGTGTCAATGGCTCTCCTATGATTAGTTAATATGAAATTTAAATTAATGTGATTTTATCTTTAAATGACCACAAACAATATTGTTCCTATTAAAGTTATTTTGCAGATGGTTAAAATTATTAATTATCCTTATACCTACAATAATTACGAAATATAACTTTTCTCAGTTAATCTAATCTAGTTAATTTATCCGGTTTTCACCATTCGCCCATTGTCACAAATCTTAGTTTGGAGATAATCTATTACATGCATTATCATTGCTGCCATATGTACGAATCGCCTTTAACTAGTTAGATCAAACTACTGCCTAGATCACTGCCCACCAATTATGAAAGTAGGGAATATTTTGAAGTTCCTTGGCTATTTCCAAACTGGTCTGTTTCAACCCAATAGTCTCAAATGTTCGAGTAGGTATTTAATGCAATTGTTTTTATAATATACATATTTTGTTGCCTTCCTTAACTGTGTATCTGTCATTATACAGGCTGATTATTATTATTTTTTTTTTAAATATTTTAAAGACGTTTAAGCCAGAACACAAGACCATGGGATGAGTTAATTTTGTCTAAGTACTGTGTTCGTATAAGTTTTGGTTTGTTTATTTTGAAAGTTTTACATTATAATTATACAAACACTTTTGGCAAGAAAATTAAGTCTATGGAGTTATAACTAAAGTGTCATACCTAATCATGAACTTAAGGATTATAGCTATGCTACAAACCTTAGTTAGACAAAGTTGGGCTCACGATCACTTAGTCACCAAAATTTAGTGGAATACAGGACAAAATATCTGTTCTATCCTCTTCCACAATTATTGTAAGTTTTTATGTCGATAATTTTTTAAAGTGTAATACATTTGAAATAATGAAGACTTTCCGAGGGTCAGAGTAATATTGTCTTAATTGTGTTTGACAAATCCATCCGTGAAAGCATGAAATATTTTTTTTTACCACCCTGTATACATACTATAAGACTTATCCATAAGTATGGTTTCAGTCTAGCGTTCTAATGGAGGCAGTACAATTAGCTTAATTAGATCGTCTTGAAAACTCTATTGAGCAGAATAACTTCAAAATATTACAGTACATAGACTTTCATAATAGGCAGGATTAATATTATTTATAAACATTTACTGACCCACCGTTCTGTAGTTGAGTTGTGATGGAGCTGGTGTTGATCCGTCTGTTGTTCCCCCTCCCCAGGCTGGACGTCTACCACACATCTGAAACAATAGGTCCGTATTACCAACTGGGATCTATACACAATAGTAGATATAAATAATCTGCAGTATATCCAGAAACCTATTTGGTCCTATGGTGTTATCTTGGATTCACCCAACCCCAGTTTCGCTTCTTTAATTTGGAGATATTAAGACTTCATCCCATTACTTTTGGCGATATGATTTTACCCCATTCAGATGGGGTTTTTTTCTTTTTTCTGGGCGAGCAATAGCGAGCCTGCCAAGACATTTCTCTGTCGAAACATTTACAAATTCAGCTTTAACCCCTCCAACCCGGATGGGCTCTTGAACGCCCATAACAACCTCGGCCCGCGCAACCCGGAAGGGCTCTTGAACGCCCATTGCTTGCATGCGTGCTTTCGAATGCCGCGCGTACATTTTCGGTATCGTGGGACGGTAGGTGGCGCCACCAGGCGTAAACTCCGCCACAGCAACAGTATCTACCCCGACGCCATCATGGACAGTACGCCAAATAGTGATTCCGCTGTGTCCGATACCGTGCTTCCTACGACGCCCTTGCTTGTTCGTCGCGCCTTACCCCGACGCCATCGCCTAAATGTGTTATCTCCCGGAGGTATTGAGACGACATTGAGACTTTATGAGCGAGCTGATGCCAAGCATAATGTTGATGATGAAGTCAGTGACGACTCCAGTAATTATAAGTCGAGTGATTATGGCCATGAGAGTGATAAAGAAGAGCAATTCCTGGGATTTGCGAGAGAACATGACAGTGATGAGAGTGATGAAGGTGATGTACCAGTTGTTGAGGAAGCTGGTTTACCTAAAGACAGTGAACTTGAGAGAGTGAGCGAGTGGGAGAGTTCAAGGTCACTCACCAAATTTCGCTTAAGTGACACGACGCCAAGCCCTTCCCCTGGTAAATCGCCTTTCAAGCTACATTTGTATAAGCAGAAAATACTTGAGAAGGCGGCCCGCGGCAGCTAGGGAACAAGCAAAACTACTTGGTGAGGATGAGGCTGTGAGTGAGGGTCAGCGTGGTGACCCTTCTCGTCCGCCATTGTCTCCCTTATCTACCCACGCCACCCAAGATGACCCGGATGCCCCGCATTCTTCCCCACCACCCCCACCATTGCCAAGGGTTAAGGACCCCACACTTTCGGCCTATTTGCCTCCTAGGTCCCCCGACAGGAGACATACTGCTGCCGAAAAGGGGAAAGGTAGGAAATATACCAAGAAAATTAAGAAAAGTAAGAGAGTTTTGTTCGAGGCTCCCGCGGCGTCCACCCCGGCCGGCCCCAGCCATACGTCCCCGCAACTTTCCCCACGGTCCTCCCCACCTCTCCCGCCTTCAACATGTCTTCCTGAAGAAGTCTTTGAGCTCGCATCACCAATACCTGGCCCTAGTGACAGTGAAACATTGCTTTCTGTCACTCGTCGCAGGCCAAGGAGCCCGGGACCTCGGGGGGACACAGCCTCACCTGCCACTCCTTCCCCACCTCGCCCACCCGCACGCCGCCCACGCATCACTGGTTCCCCGCCAGATTATGTGGGGGCCACTGATGATGAAGGGCACCTCTCTGAAGACTCTGGCCATGATTACATAGGTCCACCGTCAGGGCAAGATGACCACTCTGACGATGACTATATGGACATCGACGACCCTCGACCCATCCGCTTGGCCCGGCGTCGTGTTGCCCGTCGTGCTGCCCACCGCCCTGGCCGCCGCCCTCGCCGCCCTAGGGCGCGCGCCTCCCGAGTTGGCCGTGGGCGTGCTGGGCCACCAGCTGGAGCTCCTCGTCAGCGTAGACAAGACCCATTCTACGTTTTTCAGTGGCAAGACGTAGTTGATGAGGATGCATACAACCCTGATGTGCCAGCTTTTGATGAGGTACTGGAGGGTTCAGGCGTTACCCCCAATTTTCCTGCAGGCCCCAATGCTCCACCACACGAACTGTTTGAGGCCTTCTTTGATGAGGAGGTGGTAGGCTATGTTGTCAAAGAGACAAATAAGCAGCACCAATTCCAGGTCCACTTTTTGGGAAAGGTGACCAAGGGCCACATGAGGCAGTGGACCCCAGTGACTCATAATGAGTTCATGGTGTTCCTGGCACTCACCATGCTAATGCCTCATGTCAAGAAGCATAGGTTGCCTGACTATTGGATCACCAATGATCTGATATCCACCCCTGCCTTCGGGAAATATATGTCTCGCGACCGGTACCTTGATATCCTCGCAGCGCTCCATCTTGTCACCAACCTTGACGTCCACCTCCCAGACAAGCTGTGGAAGATTAGGACGTTGTATGAGATGATGCGAGAACGCTTCACCTCCTACTTCAAGCCCTTCCGCAAGGTCGTCATTGACGAGTCTCTTGTGCTGTTCCGGGGAAAACTCAGCTTCCGGCAGTACATCCCCTCAAAAAGACATCGCTTTGGCATAAAATTCTTTGTGCTGTGCGACTGCCAAACTGGCTATGTCCTGGACTTCCTGGTCTACAGCGGGAAGGAAGGGGACTTGCTTGTGGACCCCCTCATTGGCTTTGGCGGAGCAGTGGTGCAAGCCATGATGGACCGCTACTTTCATAAGAATCACGTCCTCTACACGGACAATTATTACACGTCCCCCACTCTCTCACAGTACCTGCATGAGCGCAAGACGGGGACTGTAGGCACAGTACGAGGGAAAAGGAAGGGCATGCCACCTTTCCCTCCAAAGACCAAAAAAGGTGATGTGTTCAAGAAGAAGTCGGGGCCCATTCTGGCTATCCACTGGCACGACCAGCGGAAGGTCAACCTCCTGACCACCATCCACAAGGGGGAAATGGTGGAGACTGGCAAGGTGGATCGCCGCACCCAGGCCAGGGTGACCAAGCCCGATGCTGTCCTGGACTACAACATCAACATGAGGCTGGTGGACAAGTCCGACATGCAGATAGGCTTCATTGACTGCCTGCGTACCTCGTGCAGATGGTACAAAAAGTTCTTTCTGCATATGGTGGACATGTCAGTTCTGAATGCCTACAACATATACAAGCTTCGGAATGTGAACACACCCATGAAGTTCAATAGCCTGCGGAGGTTCCAAAAGCAGGTGTTGACGGAGCTCCTGGAGAAGTATGCTATGCCACAGAGGGCAGTGGCACATCCTGGGCCCGCCGTTATTGACCGCTTGCAGTCTGCTCAATACTTGACTAGGCACAGGCTTGGTTCCCTGCCTCAGAATGAATCCGGAAGAACACAGCAGAAGCGGTGCCATGTCTGCTACAACAGCAGGGTGAAGCCGAGGTCAGGTAAAAAGTCAACCCTGGAGTGTGTGGAGTGCAAGGTGGCACTCTGTGCTGTAGATTGCTTCTTTGATTACCACTCCAAGCTGGAGTTCTAATAATCATACTGAAATTGCCAAATAAAATGACAATATGTACACTATAATTATATATAGGCAAAAAGTGGAAGAAAACCAATGTATTGTAATACAAAAGTCATGTATTATGAGAACATTGATACAAATACAATTACACCATAATAATATGTGAAAGTGACACATATGTATATACCAAGTGACATTCATATGATTAGAACCTATAGAAATATAGAAATCAGTGAAAAAGACACAATAAATTGTATATAAATCGTTTACAAATCATATAACTAAGTGAAAGTGACACAAGACCTAATATTTGATGGCCAAAGTATAATAAACACCTGTGATAACGAATAATCAGTGCCTAATACAACAATAACCTACCTCAATTACTAATAAAATGTACGGTATCGAGTGAAAATGAGCATTATCAGTGACAGTGACACTCTCTAAAGCATATTTGTCAAAGTGAAAGTGACACAAGACCTAATATTTGATGGCCAAACTATAATAAACACCTGTGATAACGAATAATCAGTGCCTAATACAACAATAACCTACCTCAATTACTAATAAAATGTACGGTATCGAGTGAAAATGAGCATTATCAGTGACAGTGACACTCTCTAAAGCATATTTGTCAAAGTGAAAGTGACACAAGACCTAATATTTGATGGCCAAAGTATAATAAACACCTGTGATAACGAATAATCAGTGCCTAATACAACAATAACCTACCTCAATTACTAATAAAATGTACGGTATCGAGTGAAAATGAGCATTATCAGTGACAGTGACACTCTAAAGCATATTTGTCAAAGTGAAAGTGACACAAGACCTAATATTTGATGGCCAAAGTATAATAAACACCTGTGATAACGAATAATCAGTGCCTAATACAACAATAACCTACCTCAATTACTAATAAAATGTACGGTATCGAGTGAAAATGAGCATTATCAGTGACAGTGACACTCTAAAGCATATTTGTCAAAGTGAAAGTGACACAAGACCTAATATTTGATGGCCAAAGTATAATAAACACCTGTGATAACGAATAATCAGTGCCTAATACAACAATAAGCTACCTCAATTACTAATAAAATGTACGGTATCGAGTGAAAATTAGCAATATCAGTGACAGTGATACCCTAATAAACATATTTTATATAATTGGCCTCAAAATAACTAGAAAATATCAAATAAACATCACATTCTCAATATCAAACACTAAAATCGTCTAAGGGAGATAAATACTTTGGCGCGGCGAGCGGCTAGGTGCGTCGTAGCCATGGCCGAGGCGACGCGTCCGAACGCGGGAAGAATTTGCCGCCGAAAAGCACTCGTCTTCCCGCGCTCACCATTATGCAACCAGAGGGGCTAGAGACCTCTACTCAACGCCATTCGACAGAGGAAGGTTTGTGGAACATTATTCTTTTTTATTTACAACATTACATGACATATTCATTGACTTACAGAGTAGTTAACATAGGCCAAAGATCGTCAAAACACCCGGTACCGGAGCACAGTCGCAAGCTATAGCCCCCGGGGCTGGAGGGTTAAGGGAGTTTGTTTGGCCGTTCCTTATTTTGAAGGAAGTCTGAGAAGACATTTTTATTAGAAAATGGCGGACAAACTAAAATACATTGCTCGAAAATGGCTAAAGCAAGCAAAATACAGTCATTAAATAATATACAGTATATAGAACCCGCAAGACGTCGGATCATATAGTGTTAAACCTTTTATATTGTTTTAATTTATTTATGTATTCATTTATGTATTTATTCATTAATAGATTTGATTTTAAATGTATGTATATTTTTACTTATTTTGTCCTTACCTCAGTGATGGTGTGTTGATGTGTTGGTGGTGTGGTCTTCAAAGTCTTCTGCCTCTCCTCTCCTGTGAACAAAGATCGAAGTTAGTATTGTTATTTTCCCTATTTAACCCCTCTAACACGAAGACTCATTTTCACCTTTGATTTTGGCTAAAGTTATAATTTTGTATGCAGATTAAAAAGGGCCTATGTTGTTCAAAGACGTTCTTGAGATATTTATCCCATTGAAGCAGTTTTACCTTCGATTTTTTGGGGTAAAGTTCGATTATACACAGTTTGAAAAGGACCCATATATGTCATTCAGAGGGCATATTGAGCTCATATTTAGGCCTACTACCCCTTTGAGCCCTAGAGTTATGCCATAAGCTGAAGAAAATCTTCTAATGGTAACCAGAATTAGGTGAAAATTAAGTCATCGTGCTGAAGGGGTTATAAATGTAATAGTTATACATTAATTAAATGAGAGGTAATTATATTCACATAACTCAAAATTTACTACTTAAGAGTTTTTGGCTATAAGGAAGTTGGAGCTATAAACAGATATTTAACAGAATTACCAGTTACAATAAAGTTTTAATTTATTTATAAACACCAAGCCTAAATCTTTCTTCTTTCTACCCATCACAAAATATTACATTTAGGTTTAAAATCTACGTTTGGGGCTCCAACTTCCTTATAGCCTGAAAGTGGTCTACCTTATAATACAGTATATTCCATTCCTATGCATATAGTTTATTTAATTCTAATCAGTTGTAGATTTCCTATGATTTTCTTCATGCAATTATATCTGGATTGAATTTGTATAGAAATTACTTTTCATCAAAATTAATACTATATATAGTTTCGAAGTTTATGCATGGACAATTATGTTAATGCATTAGTTTCCAGAGATATACTTCCATAATAAGAAATAGCCGAAGTCTACAAATATTCATGAGTTGGCTAGATACTACGGTATCAGAGTGTACAGCTACTGACAAATGTTCATTAAGTCTTCAATTTTTTTAATACCAACATATCCATTTACAATTTTGTTCAGATTGAATCACCTTTTTATAAATATATATTTATGTTTTTCACCAACCAACTTTACTTCTAAACTCAATTAATGAAATCAACAAATACATGTGGTATACCAAGGACTCTAACTTAGGATACTCACACCGAAATTCTGCGCATTTATGCATGGGTGGATATATTTAGGAACACACCGTTCTTTACAAATCCTCCATTACAAATCCCAATGCACTTTGAATAATTAATGAAAGTATATATGATCTTCCCGGGATTCGAACTCTGAACACCACACCCAGAACAAACGTATACACCATTAATAATAATAATAATAATAATAATAATCGGTTTATTTCAAGCCGGCAGCCAATGGGGCTGAAAATACACAGACTTAACCTAGATCTTATCCTAAGGGATCAATAGACTGATCCTGGCTGCTAACGAGAGCGCCTACATACTCCCGAAGGAGTAGGACGTGGGCAGGAGACTTTGTGGGCCCCCCGAGGCGGTCCGTCCAGACCTTGCTTTCACGGCCAGGGAAAGTTTTTGAGAGAACTTCCCCTGCCGGCGCGTGGGATTGAACCCCCGACACCAGAGCTAGCGCTCCCAATACAGAGTACTAAGCGCGCTCGGCCACCGTGACCGCCAACACAGTTACACACCACAATTAATACCCATTTTCGAATTCTGGATGGCCGATTTCTTCTGAACATCGATTTAATTGGATATATTTGCATAAAGAAAATACCAAGAGCTCACTTAGATTTGTTAATACCTGTACATCAATATTATTATAATAATTGATCCAGAATACTAACTTGCTGTACAGGGATCCGGTAGTCAGAACATGGAGTCTCGTAGTGTCCATCCCCCCTCCTCTCCCGCTCAGCTGTTGGTCAAGAAAACATTAAATGCATATATAGCTTAACAAATTGGGAATATTTCTGATATAATAGTTTTTCAATATCAATATAGTTCATATACTGTATGTACAGTAACAAAATCCGCGATACGTCTCCATAGCCAAGGTGGGTCGAGGCGTGAGGTTGGACGGGTCTCTTCAGCATCTCTTCTTCCTCCTTCCTTCCTCCCTCCAGAATCCCTCTTTCCATCAAACCTATGGGGTAGAATTAATAGTGTAAATAAGTCATGTACATATAATTCCACCGTTGTTCCTCCGTCAGGCCTTCCATCTCATTCCTGTAGACAAAGAGAAAGGTTTACTGGATCCTTGTCGTTCCACGTCGGTCCACAAGCCGCCGTACCTGAAACCTTCACGACCAACGACAAGACAACCAGAATTTACCGGCCGGATTTCAACCAACAAGAAACAACAAACCAGACCTAACCAAACTAAGCCTTTACCCTAAACCAACTAAATCTCTAACTAAACCTCTACCCAACAGCTAACTACCTCAGCCACAAACCGAATAGAGCAACACCTAACCAATATTAACCTATAACAGACTCTTACCTATCCCTACCCCTTCAACTAACTATAGCTACCTCCCCCCCACCTCCCACCATCCCTATCAGAAACCTTGTCTATAATGCTAACCCAACGACCATAGGAGAAAATTATTAGTGCAGGATTAAATACATAATACATTAAAAAGTATATTTCATTTAGACAAATATATTACGTTAAATGACCAAGTCCAGGAAATATTGAAGTTATTGCAAACATAAATTACTTAATTATATTGTATTTCAAATTAAGTATATATATAGTAGATCAGTTATTGCATATATATAATTCATTAAACGGATACATATTGAAGAATCTTACCTTTATATTGCAGCCTATTTAATTTAACAAGAGACATTTTAGGAAAATGTAGAGGTGGGTTAGTTGATTGAAAGGAAAATGGATGGAGGGTGGGGGGGGAGGAAAATGGATGGAGGGGGGGGGAGGAAAATGGATGGAGGGGGGGAGGAAAATGGATGGAGGGTGGGGGGGAGGAAAATGGATGGGGTAGAGAGGAAAATGGATGGGGTAGAGAGGAAAATGGGTGGAGGGTGGGGGAGAGGAAAATGGGTGGAGGGTGGGGGAGAGGAAAATGGATGGGGGGTGAGGGAGAGGAAAATGGATGGGGGGTGAGGAAAATGGATGGGGGGTGAGGAAAATGGAGGGGGGGTGAGGAAAATGGAGGGGAGGTGAGGAAAATGGATGGGGGTGAGGAAAATGGATGGGGGTGAGGAAAATGGATGGGGGTGAGGAAAATGGATGGGGTTGAGGAAAATGGATGGGGGTGAGGACAATGGATGGGGGGTGAGGACAATGGATGGGGGGTGAGGACAATGGATGGGGGGTGAGGAAAATGGATGGGGGATGAGGAAAATGGATGGGGGGTGAGGAAAATGGATGGGGGGGGGGGGAGAGGAAAATGATGCTGTAGACTGGTTGGTTGGTTGGTTGGTCGTCTGGTTGTTAGAGTCCATCCTTCAACCCTCCTGCAACAGAATAAGTAACTTTATTAACATAGTTTTAATAGAGTTTTAATAGTAATAACATAATTTTACTTGCCACTTAACCCCTTCTGTACCGGCGGTCTTTTCAATTTTATTCTACCTGTAATTAGATGATTTTGTGCAGCTTAAGAAGGATCTGTGTTAGCAAAAATGATTGAGATTTCGAAGGAGGTTCAATTTAAACTGAATAAAATCGTCTAATAGTAGCCTGACTAAAGTTAAAAAGACCGCACCGCTAATGAGACTTAAATATGCATATTTTGTTCTAATGTAAAAACTACCTCTTACGTATTATGAAAATCCGGTTATTATTTAGGCAAATATTAAGGTTGAATATTGTTAACGCTTTCAATGACATTAATTTTATTTGGCAGACTTCATTCAGACCACTTTTTCCGAAATTATCCCATGGCCAGCTATTTATTATTATTATTATTATTATTATCTACCTTAAGGGGGCTCCCCGGCATTTTTTTTATCTTTCTCTCCTTCTCTCTTTCCCTGGCTTGTATCCATTCGGCCCATTCAGCCAACTGTTAAGACTTTTATCCATATCCAGGTGTCTATTTATTCCCCAGCATTGTATGGAGAAAACCGGCTTCGCCGGACACATTTTTCTATTGAAAAATGTACAAATTTAGCTTGCTGTCAAACCTAAAATATACATATGTTGGCTCGCTACCGCTCGCCAGGAAAATATGGACACTTGGATGGGGGTAAACTTCTTAAAACAGTAGGCTGAATGGGGACTAATGGATAAAAGCCAAAGAGGGAGAAAAAAAAAGCGAGGTTGGCTCCCTTAACAGTTGTGACTTCGAAATTACCCAATACATGATCCCTTTCCGTACCGGCGTCGACTCTTTAATTGTATTCTAGCTATATATAAACAGATTGTGTGCAGTTTAAGAAGGACATGTGGTAGTAAAAAGGGTTAAGAGATAATTAGAAGCCTGTTAATTGCTGGAGGCCCTTTTGAAACTATATATAATCTTCAAACAGTGGCCACAATAATGTTAAAATGACTGCGCCGGTACAGAAGGGGTTAAATCCCACAGTAAATTTACTACATTGCTCTTATTCATTCCAGACTTAAAACCCAAATTTGCCGGTTTGACACTTGGGAGGTTGAATAAAAGCGAAAACAAAATAAGAACAAATTATAAATATAATAAGATTTATAGAATAAAATAAATAAAATCTAACAAAACCTATATATAAATAAATGAAACTTCCACAAGGCTTTCCAAAACTATAATATCGTTCAATGAAAATAAAATATGACAAACATTACATAAAATTAATCTGCGTGAAACTCCAAGGCTTTCTAAAACTAAAATCTTGCAATGATAGCCGAAATAGAACAGATCCTTATGCTAGAGTTAATAAGACAGCAGCCTATACAGTAAATGCCCACGAGGTATCTAGTTAACCGGTCTCGTGCCCTTAGGATTCCCACACATCTTTCGTATACTGTATAAACTCTTCTAACGATAACCAGGAGAAACTCAATAGGTCAATGTTCAAAGGGTTAAGGCTATTTTGTTAATCTATTAATTTATTATATTCATTAAAGTTTTATTTTCCTCGCTAGACCTCCAAGCTTAAAAGTACACCCCCTATACCTCCTTTCAAGATTTATTTGTAAATTTTTCGGTAGATGAAATTGTCCCGGCAGAAGACCGATTTCTCTTAAATTACAGGCTCGCTCTGGCTCGCCAGGACAAAAATTGACACCTAAATGGCACGAAAGGTCTTAATATTGAAAAAAAGCGAAAGTTAATAAAATTTCCAAACTAATGAGGCGAACGTATCTCAAAAGCAATGGGGCTAAACATGCGGGAGAAGGGGTTCCAGAAAAACTACCCTCTTCCCTTAATGGTCAATAACCACGAGGAGTCTAGTCAGCCGGCTTCGATTCGCTAGTTTGCCTAGTTTTCAAAATCCAATTAAAATATTCTAACTAAATCCTCCATGCCATTATCATTAAGGCATCTATTACACGTGGGTTAATAGGTAATTAATCAATATATAAATTCTATTCAGGTTAAAAAATACTTAGGCCTATTCAGATTAGAAAGGACACTTGGAAATACAAATTTATGCCATAAATTTATTATCTGGCTCTTAATTTCTTCCTAAATGAATAAAATCTACTAGTGATCGCCATACTATTGAGACATACGGTTTTATTGAAAGGGTTAAGGAGGTAGAACTGAGCGAACAATATAAGTGCCGGCTTCCAGAATGTTCGTCAAACCTGCCGGCTTTTTCCATCACATTTCTGGCCTTATTTAATGCAAACTTATGAAGTATTATGGGAAAAACAACAAGCTCTTGTCCACAAATTCGGGCCTGGTGGTAAATAGGTCACGTTATTTAGCTATTACACCTTAATTACTTCTATTTTTAGGGGAAACAATGGGGGGAAATGGGAACACACAAGACTTACCTCCTTAAAGCTGGACGACCGGGAACAAAATGATCGAGTCAGGCGAAAATTAAGAGCTTATATACCCTCGGTTGTATTGCTGGTGGTTGATGGCAACAATTGGGTGACAGATGATCGAGAATTTCACTCACAAAATCGTCAATATCTCCCTAACTATACATTTCGGAATAAAATGTACTTAATATAAATTATGCGTATTTGTATCCTCTATCTTTTGGTATAAGTTTGACAATTCTAACATACATATTTTGTGAATAATTATTGGTTGTCGTCATATTTCCTTCACATGGGGCTAGAGAGAGAAAAAAAAATGCCACCAGTAGAGCCCTCGATCCCCCCATGAACGCCTAGATCCACGAGGGGATGTCCACGAAGGAATCGCCCTATAATGTATGTTATTATAGAGACGTTATAATTCAATAGGATTGTGAATAGGAGTTTATTATGGGCTCTCTGTATACTATTATAGCTTAATGTGATGTATGCGATTATACAGGGCCTTTTCATAATATTCTGGCAACTATTAGACGATTCTATTCAGCTTAGGAAGGACGTCTACCCATTAAAAAGGCTTCGGAATATATCAGTTAATCCTTTTAGTTGACACATATCCCTCCTAAGCCTCATAAAATCGTCTAAATGAAGCTGATATCAAGTAAAAAAAAAAAAAATCACCGGTACTGAATTGATTTGTATATTATAATTATAGCGTACCGAGTGGGAGAGCAGCGATCTAGCCTGACTCCCTGGCCTCTAGAACCTGCCTCCGTGCAGCTCTTGTCTCGAGTTACAAGGAGAGACAGACCCCCTCCCCACCCCTCCGACCCCCGCCCCCTCCTTTGATGACGGGAGAAATCGGACAACTTCTCATCCGGTCGCCATTTTGGGGACACTTGCTTATTAATTTCTATGTATAGGTATACCATATATAATAAATCTGTTCTCTGTTCCAATGTACACTAACCATTAATTAAATAGAAGGAAAAAATTATGTTTATTGTTTACTTGTCTTTTTTGTTTTGTAGTGTGCTTCTATATCTTTATGAAACTTAAGAAAAACAACAACAATCGAGATAAATTTGTACGTTTTTCGGTAGAAAATTTATCTGCTTAAGCTCTCCTAAATTGCAGGCTTGCTATCGCTCGCCAAGAAAAAATTAAACCTAAATGGTACGAAAGGTCTTAATATTGCCAACAAATGGGGTGAAAGGTCTTAAAATCGCCAAACTAATGGAGCGAACGTCTTAAAATCTCAACCTTAATGGGACTTAACATAAGGAAGAAGGGATTTCAGAAGAAAAAAAAATCCCTTTATATTTCCAAACACTAGTTACGTGTGTCTACACCACTGAATGGAGTAAGGTTAGGGAAATAGGTTGTAATAAATTCATCTTTATTCATATGCATAAACTTCATACAATAAATACATCATACACGAATACAATAACATAAATTACAAACAAATATACTCAAGCTAAAATTAATAATAAATATATAAGCCTACAAAACTACATCAACTAAATTAACTAAATACATCAACTAAGCACCTAATTAGACGATTTTATTCAGTTTAGGAAGGACCTCAATTAAAACGCTACACATGATCTCAATTAACCATTTTGACTACCCCAGATCCTTCCTAAGCTTCGTAAAATCGTGTAACTGTAGCTGAAATCAAATACAAAAAAGACGTCATCGGTACTGCAAGGGTTAGCTATCACAGGTCCTTCCTAAGCTTCATAAAATCCTCTAAATGTAACTATTATAACAAAAGACAGCCAACAAACTAAACGCCATTATTTTAAATATATTTTGGCTTTCATTAGGCAATATTTTTCAGCTTAGGAAGAGCTTGTAGAAGTTAGGAGGATCTTTCCGAAGCCGAATAACATCATCTAGTATACTGTATGCCCGAATATATTTAGATTAATAACAACTCTAAATATAATATAAAATAGACAGAAATACACATATAATAAATAATGTGCAAATTTCAACTTTATTGTAATAATAATAATAATAATAATAATAATAAAATAATAATATTAATAATACTACTACTACTGCACTACTACTACTATTAGTAGTAGTAGTAGTACAAATAATAACTATTATTATAGTAATATTAAAATGTGAAACTAGGAGTACGTTTTCCGTAGACTATTACCAATTACTTGTTTGACCTCTGCAGACTACAGGCAGACTACCCTCGCCATGTTGTTCATAGTTGCCATGCCGATTAGTTGCCAATTATACATCAACAACGAGTAATTAGCAATCCCATTTAAAACTATTGAATAATTGACATATTGAACAAATACTATTGTATATTAAAAGCATATTAGTGATGTTGATAATTGCCTTATTAATCCCTGTACTTTGCACAATTCAATTACAGTTGCATAATTACCATTTCGTCTAGCCCCGCCCACCAAGAATAGGGTGGCATTTATTAACATAGTTCACAACTTGACATTTGGCCACCATCTTGACTCCAACTCACGATGTAGAATATACCTCGCCATTATTTATAAGCGTCATTAGTGAGCATATGATGTATATCCTATTTTAATATATACTTATTTCTCTATTCCTATCCATCAATGTACCCTAACTGAAAAGAGTACTTGACAGGAAGTGAGTATGGAATCAAAATGGCGGCCGGAACTTCTACGACGACGGATTCTGTTAATTTAGGGACTCGAACCATGAACACTGGCTCGGCTTCAAAACACACGAACCTGAGACACTAACTGTTCATTAGTTATATATTACTGAAATTAATAACACACACCTTTATTCCACACTCATATATTTACAGTACATATATATATTTTACATAGGCCTACAATATTATATTATACAGTAAACATAAGGATTATCAAGATCATTCAATTTAGGCCTACCTTCAAATAACCCTTTCAAGATCCGAATACGCATTTCAGATTAGGAAGGGTAGCATACATGTAAGTCAGAGGGTTAATTGATTAGTTAGTTAGTTACTTAAAATAAGACTTTAGAGGCTATTAACCCTTCAAGATTATTAAGCCAGCACACTGTAAGTCCAGAGTAACGTCAGAACTAGGTATATTCATGGGTTTAGAACAGCCTGTTAAGAGTCTCATTTTGTGACTTGATGGTCTGGTTAAACTACTTATTAAAGTATAAAAAGAAAGTCACGTGTTTAGAAGAAAAAAACTGTCAATGAAAAGTGATACATGTACTTGAAATTACAGCTTTTAGCAAAATGATCAGCAAACTATTGATTTTGACTCTTGATTCGTTAAATATGGGGATATGGCCCAAGGACTGAAGGTAGTGTTGGTTATGGCGACTTGTAGAACAGTTGGCGACATTAATGCAGTAGTGACTTTAGTAATGTTGACGATACTTACATTCTGTTCAGCCTGTCATGCCGAACAAGTCAGTTTGATTATATGTGTGTGTTGTTTGGCCAACTTTAGACCACTGTAGGACACAAATCCTGGCCTAATTATATTTCTTGAATAACTTAAATGAATCCCTGATATGAATATACTGTTATAAGCAAAGATACAGTGAGATGTTTGGATTCATTATGAGATGCTATCCCAAACTGAATCAAATTGTCTCTTTACTTATTTACTGTTCATTTCCGAGGTTCAATGCTGCTCCAAGTATCATATTAGGCCAGAATCTGTGTCTTAAGAGTGCACTCTTTCTAACACTGACCCATTACATTCAGCTGAGAAAGAACATCTAGAAATCAGATGGGTGAAGACTATCCAAATTAAAACGTTTTATTCCTATAGGTCCTTCCTATGCTTAATGAAATTGTCTAATAATGTTAACCAGATTCAAATGAAGATAGGGGTCATCCTACTGAATGGGTTAACCCTTTCAGCACGATGACACCTTCCGTATATTCTGGCTATCATTAGACAGTTTTATGGAGTTGTGGAAGAACCTGTGGGAATAAAAGGTTTAGCTGGGATAGTTTTTATTTCTCTGATTCCCCGTCCCCTATGTCCTTTCTAAGCTGAATTGTATGGTCTAGTGTTAGGCAGATTAACATGAAGAAGGCTTTAAAGGTTTGTGCTGGTCTTACAGGGTTGCACAAGCCATCAAACCACTCGCACACATTATCAAATTGGCACGACTCTGGGATCTAAGATTTGGAAGTTATCCCAAACAGAATAGGATCATTAGTGTTTTACTTTGTAAATGTATTTTGTGAGTTCAATTAAACAGTTTGAGGATTCATTAATTCTTTACTTTGTATATTCAATTTGTTTTCACCAACTCACCAATTAATTTACAAATAAACCCAACTAATGAAATCAGTGAGTGTACATTTTATGGGTTTAATTATAAAGTGTGAGGATACTGAAAGGGCCATGACATATAGTTCTTAGAGTGTATGCCATCTGATTGTGAAGCAGCCTAAATCTTTCCGGTACAATAACACCTTTTTATATCTTATTCTGGCTGTCATTTGAAGATTTACAAAGTTTAGGAAGGATCTGTAGGATATAGGCCTGTATTCCTAGACAAACCCCCATCATTGTTGTGGTAATTTATAGTTTGGCTGTATTCCTAAGCAGTCCGTCTGATATACTGGTTGTTATAATATTGCAACTTAGACTGCTTTAAACTTTGTGTGTCCAGGCATTTTGACTCCAACGTCCCTTGAATTTGGCTCAGTCAGGAATTTCGACTCCAACGTCCCTTGAATTTGGCTCAGTCACTCTCTTAACTTTGGGAGAGACACCGAAGACTTCGGTGTCTTCAGGCAACCTGCCTTTTGTCTCCTCCATACACATTAACAAAAAAAAAAAAAAATACAAAAATACAAAAATAACGGTAATGTTCCAGTACTTCTCATTGCAATTACAACAAGTAGCACTACATATTAACTGGCTAGGAATGCAGCAAAAGTATAATCATTACTATAGGCTTTTTGTTTTTAACCGGACAAGTTTACACTTGGTCTCTTTGAGGTAGAAACTCTACATACAGCTAATTGACTGGTGGTATTCAGTATGTCTAGTTTGTTTTTTAAACTTAAAGGTGTTACGTAGTTCTTGTGCCCCCATGAAGGCGGCAGGGGTTGGTTGTGGCGCCACACAATCACTTACACCAACAGCATAATCTACGCTCCTTGAGAGCCCTGTGGGAAATCCCGATCTCGGGGCTGTTCGGCTAGGCAGCCTAGGGAACAACAACAACTCAAACGTAGTACCATCAGCCAGTCAGTTTTAAGTAGAACTCTCTAGGCCCAAGTGACAAAGTGACAGCTTACCAGGTTACAAATAAATTGGCTTATATTGTACCGACAATGATGAGGTTTGTCTAGGAATACAAGCCTCAAAAAGGGTTACTTGAGTTATTGAGGTGTGCAGTATGAGAGGAACACAAGCACTAATGATTAACATTCTCTTTGTTGTAAACCACTAATAACTTTAAAATATTGGTTATTATCATTGATATTTCCAAGACCAAAGATTCGTACTGTATTATCTTTAGGAAGCTTTGGTTTCACAAGTATTGATCTAATAAAAGTACTTTATAGTTATTATCATCTACAACAAAGATTTTGTGTTTTATCATTATCCATTGTTCGCTCTCATGCTATGTACTTGTCTACATTAATTTGTATCCACATTGTGAGTTTATATATGGAAGAAAGAAGAATGGTTTGATAGAAATAAGCTTGTAGTTGCCTAAGCAATAATTAAATCAACTTAAGCCTTGTAATTAGCCACACTAATACTTCCATACATAAAATCACCGAGCTTTTACAAATTCATGTGGGCAATTGTATCTCATAGATAACCCTTTGATTCCTAGAGGTCCTTCCTAAGCTGAGCAAAAGAACTACCAAATGTTAGCCAGAATAACATTGTAAGCCATTATTATACTGAAGGTGTAAATGATCCTGCCAGTGTTGTGTGTCAAGTAATACACCTTTTTCCAATATACCCTTGGTCAGTCCGAAATTAAGTTCAACAATCCAGAGAATTGATACCTGGTCCTCATAGCGATTCTACTCGTTTGAATGAGCATGTCTTTAGTATATGCCACATTCAAATGAGTAGAATTGTATGATAAACGCCTATCAATTTTCTGGATTGACGAAATTGAGATAATTTGATTTTGGACTGATTAAAGGTATATTGGAAGGGTTTTTTGCTGACCAGCCTTTACTATGAGAGTACAGAAGTGTTGAGTTGTTGGACTTTGAAGAGATTGCAGTTGTGTGGTAGATAGAAATACTAATACGTCTATGGTATTACATAGTCTTTGCAGTAACTAATTATATATCTAGAGGATACTTCAGAGAGGCTCCATTAAAAATCTCATTAACCCCTTCTGCACCGGAGAAGTCTTATATTTATTCTGGCTACTATTAGATGATTTTTATTCAGTTTCAAAAGGGCCGTCCATCTTAATTGACCCCTTTTACTATCACAGATACTTCTTATGCTGCCGGAAGGGGTTAATTTCTTTAATATTTTGTTTTAAATAATGCAGTTTTCTTAAAATAAACCAGAAATATTGTATTGTATAAAAAAAAGGGAATACAAACTTTTAAATTCAGGCAATTTGTTTTATTTACAGTATACTTCCAAAGGTCTCCGTAGAACAACCACACATACATAACCCACAAAAAAAGTTAATTAATTAATTAAACAAAATAAAAATTTCAAAGGTTATGTAAACTTGCGTTTCTTTTATCCCATGGTAAGAGATAAAGTCATTAATTCATGTGGATCATACAGAGGGGCAGAGCACCAGGGCTCAACCCCTCGCCAGGGACGGATTCCGTAGAGGGTGAATGAAGTTTTGAAGGTCGTAGAGCCGGGCTGGGGGGACATCCTTCTCAACGGCTGGGCCAAGGGACATCTGGGTCGAGGTGTCTTCTACAGTATCTCATGGGGTTCGGGTCGCATCAGGTTGGGCCTGAGGACGGGCCTGAGGACGGGCCTGAGGGGGACTTCTCGTGGGTTTTGCTGGGAGACATCTTTATCATGGGCTTGGTAGGGAGACTTCTTTCTTCAAGAGCTTGGTTGTTGAGGGTGGTTATCTAGAGCTTGGTTGGGCCAGGGGTCACCACTCTCTTTCGAGGTCTGGGTTGAGGGAACATCTTTCTCATGGGCTTGGCTCAGAGGTCGTCTTTATCAAGGGCTTGGCGGGACGACTTCTTTCTTTTACAGCTTGGTTGATGGAGGTGGTCTTTGAGGAGAGCGCAGCTATACAGTCATTCACAGTATCTTTGAGATCTTGGTTGATAGAGGGGTGGTCATAAAGTACTTTCAGATAGGCATTCTGAGGGTCTGGTGGATTCTTTGTGGGTGTCAAGTCTCGGAATTTCACAGGGTGTCGTAGACTCCTGGTGCTATGTTAAGAGATCCAGCTGTATGCCTTCTATGGATGACCTTGCTAGTGACCTGTGAAAGTTTTCTTGTACTCTGTTAAATGTCAATATCTGGAGGATGTAGATGTAGGTCCCGAGATTATCGATTAAAGATTAAAGATATTGGGTGCTTCATATGTGTTGCACTAGATGATCGCAGTGGAGCTTCAAGGGGTTGTTTGCTTCCATTCTGCCACATTAGATGACACATGCAAGTCACTTGATTTGGAGAGCGCAGCTATACAGTCATTCACAGCATCTTTGAATATGGACGGGTATCTATGCTATGAATTGGTGACTATATAGGGGGCATATTGTAGATGTGTCTGTGTAGCAAGGATATTTGTAAAACAGCAGGGACAATCAGATCACCTCGCAAAAACTCTACGTTTGGCATGGACTCTATCCGAGGTCCATTTATTCTACAGTCCACCACCCTATCCACTGTGTTATTGCCTCCCACATGTTGACTTCAAGAACTAGATTTCTTAAAGGATGACCATTGATGGCTGAAGTGCAGCATATCCACAGGTGTACATCAAGTGCTTGAGTTCTGAGCGTTGAAGTTATGTGTAGGTCCGCATCCCACTAAGTAGACCCTGGTTACTATATGGGAGTGGATTCTGCAGATACTGTAGGAGGGTGTGGTGCAGAAGAAAATATTGACTGTGTTGTTAAGAGCATGACTATTTATGACAAACCTCCATTCACTTATCAAAGGGTTTTGCATAGTGATTCATCTGTAGTAGAGAGAGGGACCAAGTAGGATCGCTTCACGGTTTTTTGGTATCCGGATCATCTCCCTATCATTCGCAAAGTAATTTGGTTTTGGGTATCTTCTAGTGGTGGTTCAATCAAGAGCAGGACCTCATCAATCTTGTCTTCATCAGGGTTATGGTATTCGGATCATCTCCCTTTCAATCTCAAAGTAATTACTGTAGGTATTGGGTATCTTCTAGTGGTAGTTCAGTCGAGAGCAGGACTAAGCATAGTGCACCCCGTCACTCTGGTCTTCATGTAGGTAGTTTTCAAGAAGAAGGTCCAGATAGTCCCCAGGGTCTTGAAACTTGTAGGGCCAGCCGTTGATAGTAGAGCCAAGGTGAATCTCCAGGCAGTCTTCATGGAGGCTTGCTATCAAAGAGCTTCACACCAGACACATTGCCTGTAAAGAAAAGAAACGATTATTAGCTACTATTTATTGTAAGTATCCAGCAAATAGCACACGTCTATCCTGTATAGCCATGGTCAATAATTTTGATCCATTTTGAGCCCCTATGCCTTTCAACAGGACAATTATTGTCTTTTCTGGTAACCATTTTACTATTTTCTTTAGCTTATGACTCACAGGGGAAAATATGTTTCTTATATTAAATTATGTAACAATAATAATGGTTATGCATTACTGAATATTTATATATTAATCCAATCACAATCTCAAAGTATCTTTAAAGGTTAATAAACAGTGTTTTTTCTTCCTTTTAACTTAATTTTGGTGTGGTTTGAGATTGTTATTGTCAATCAAGGTTGAAGGTAGCTTTTAAGTGATTGAATATAAACTCATTCAATTATTGACCCTTGCCATAGCAGAATAGCTATTTGTATATAGAAAGGCATTCGGCTGTGAAATATGAACATTCCGAATAAATGCAAACTTTAGGCTTTACATTGCAGTGACTTTTGGCTAACTGTTTAAAGAGTTTACACAACAGGCTGGTAAACTATACTATTCAAAACCAGTCCTAAAATCCAGCCCCTTAGTCGATTCAATATATAAAGTAAATATTGTGTTTTACAGTGCGGTAGATATTTTTGTAAGCGATAAAACTTATATTTGTGTAAGTGATAAGACTTATATACATACATACATCAAATTTTAAGACTGAGTGTTCCACACATAAGTGCAGTTTCAGTCTCTTGTCATAATGGCGGCGTTCCAGGCAACCCTGTTAAGGGCTGCTTCACTTGTCAAGTTCTTGGATTTGAGATCGGCGCGTATAGTCCGATCCCAGGTCTTCCTCGGTCCACCCCTTGGTGCAGCTCCCTCCACAATCACAGACCTGCATTTTTTCACCCAATTTTGTTCATCCATTCTCTCCACATGTCCATACCATCTCAGTCTACTTGTACGCATCACCTCGCTAATACTCTTTATACCTAAACGTCTCCTCAGCTCAACATTTGTTATTCTATCCTGTAGCCTGGCCCCACACATCCATCTCACCATTCTCATCTCATTATGCTCCATTCTGTTGACATCATCTACTTTAACGGCCCATGTTTCTGGGGCATACGTCATTGCACTTCTAACACATGAGGCATACACCTTTCCCTTCAGGGGGAGAGGCATTCTTTTCATGGTCAGGATTGGCATCAATTCTCTGAACTTCCCCCAGCCACACCTAATTCTAGCAACAGTGGCAGCCTCGGCCCCACCACAGAGATGGTATCTCCTAGGTAACAAAACTTGTTCACCAGCTCCAAAGACTCATTTCCAAAATTCACAGCCACAGGATCATCACTTAACACAAGCTCGCCTTTGCACACTACGCACTCAAATTTCTCTATTTCTGACTTATCCTTCGGCAGGGGCCCCTTTATTCTACTACAGCGCTTACTCCCATGGTGTACCCAACATCGGATGCTACATTGAATTGAGTTAACGCTCACTCCCTTTCCACACACTGCACATGGGTATGCACCGCTCTTTTCCACATTGCCTCGTCTCAAACTACAATGCATAACCTTGGTTTTGTTAATATTGACTCTTAAACCCTTGCTCGCCATGCCCTCTCTCCACTCTCTGAAATTGGCCTCAGCATCCTGCATACTGTCAGCTATTAGGACTAAATCGTCTGCATAAAACAGTTCCAATGGGAGTCCGCCTCTAAAAACTCTAGACAGCGCCTCCAAGACCATAATAAAGAGGAGGGGTCTTAACACTGAACCCTGATGGACTCCAACACGGACTGCGAACTCCGTGTCTTTGGAAGCGATTGGATTAAAACAAGGCGCCTTCTGTAGTTTTGTGTGTATTCCTTCTCATATCAATTATGTACGATTAAGTACGACAGGTTGGGTAAGAGGTATCCTCACCAGGATTCGAACCCACTCACTCCAGGTATATTTGGGAGAGTCGGGCACCGTAACCACTCGGCCATGAGCGGATGGCCATCCGCTCATGGCCGAGTGGTTACGGTGCCCGACTCTCTCAAATATACCTGGAGTGAGTGGGTTCGAATCCTGGTGAGGATACCTCTTACCCATTCCTTCTCATATTCATTCTACTCTTAAAACCAAATTACTGTATCCTAGTTTGATACCCTATAGCACAGACCAAGTCATTCACATCAATGTTGATTGTTCCTCAGTGCAACGACAACCCTCGAAAGTTTCCATCGAGTATGAATAGCTCCAACTTTCTTATAGAACGGGACTCGGCAGAGGTCAATTTGATAAACTGAACGACACAATTAACCCGTTCAGTACTGGTGCCATAATTTTAACTTAATCCGGCTACTATTAGACTATTATATTCAGTTTAAAAAGTACCTCCAGCAATTAACAGGCTTCGAACTATCTCAATCAACCCTCTCAACTACCAGAAGGTCCTTCCTAAACTACACAAAATCGTCTAAATATGGCTAGAAAAAAATATATATATATCGTCGCTGGTACAGTAGTGATTCTCTAGTTAACCCTTTGAAGATTAGGACGCATTTTGACAGTTTATGCGAGCTATCCTTAGACATACAGCTTAGGAAGGATCTGTGGGAATGATAGGACACATTTTGACTTAATTCTGGCTATCATTAGACACATTTATACAGCTTAGGAAGGATGTGGGAATTATAAGGATAAAGGCTTTCAATTAATCCTCTGACTTCCATACACCCTTCCTAATCTGAATAAAATAGACTAATAATGGCCAGAATGCAGAACAGAAATGCTTAATCAGATCTCGAAGGGTTTTAATGTTCACGGTCTTGTTTTATTATTAGATGTTCGCGAATTTAAGACGGCAATTGTATATACAACATTGGCGAACTAATTTGATAAAACAGCCACACACAGATCCAATAAGTTATTCTCGAGTTAAGGGGGCATGGTTGGTTATGCTGGCCCCCTCCCCCCCTTCTCCCTCATGTTTAGCCCCATTAGTTGTCAGATTTTAAGACTTTTGGCCTATTAGTTTGGCGATTTTAATCCTTTTCGCTCCATTTATGTGTCAATTATAAGAAGTTTCATGCCATTTACTTATAGTTGTCCTGGCGAGCGATAGCGAGCCTGCAACTTAGGAGGAATCGGCCTTTGGTCAGGAAATTCTTACACCAATGATTTTTTTTTTTTTTTAATGGCAGTCTAGGGAGCAAAGCTAAATTATTACATCCAAATATTTTTAAAACTAGGCTTTAACACTTACGCCGCGGGCATATTTCCGCTATATTATGGCTCATTCAGGCACTCCTGAATGATTAAGCAAGTGTCTGAATGAAATTAAATTTATTCAGCCCAATACTAAAGAAAATGGCTTCAAATAGACACAAGAACTAGCTTCGTAGCATGCTGGGTTGACCTGCAGCGCTACCATAGACATCGGCAAATATTAGCTAATAATCTATAATTAGCAATGTCATGTTACGTTTGCCTTTGGTAGCGCTGCATAGGTCTCGCGAGATATGGCTGTCACCACTCAGTGCCCCAGCCGCCGTGCTGGAGAGCGGATGGGAGCCTGTCGCGCTCCCGCTCACTCGCACTCGTCTCCGTAGGCTTTAAGAGGCTTTTAGGGCCTGTAAATTGGTTTAAATTGACAGAACATTCGTGAATGGGTCCCGCAATGAAAGGGTTAACGGACGAAAGGTTTTAATGAGTGTAATCTTACTACTACTCACAAATGTACTGTTGAACTTGCATTACGCTGCCGCTTATAGGACCATTGGGATTAATGGGTCATTTATTAAGTTGATAAAACATATTTTACTATTTAAACTTTGCTTTAAATTTCAGTCAATAAAATAATGATTGTTTGCATAATTGTATACCTTTGTTTATGATTTTCTATAATGAAGCCAGTGTGAAACTTGGGCAATTTGGTTTTATGACTATTTACGAGAAGAAATACAAAAAAATCATGGAATTGCATTGTTTTTGGCATGTTATCACCTTCCAAGACTTTAACTTTGCATATTTAATAATCTAATTTATTAATTTCACTCCCAACACCAAACACCTCCCAATGAATTTAATGAAAGCATATGATCTACCCGGGATTCGAACCTGGGTTACCACATACAGATCTTAAACACTCAAACCATTACACCATCAAAACAGTTATAGGTTAAGTAGATGAGTACGATTTTATATCCATGCATCATAAATAACCGACTACAAGACTGGACAGTTTTAGGACTTTTGTTTGAATAGTCTTGTTTGGCAGCCTGGTTGAGAACACTATACCCTGTTTTATTTCAGCTGACGGTAAATTAAATCCCTGTACCCCTATATTATCGATACATAACCCCTTCTGTACCGGCGTTGTCTTTCTTTATTTGATTTCAGCTACATTTAGACGATTTTATGAAGCTTAGGAAGGATATATGGTAGCTGAAAGTATGAATCTATATAGCCTGTAGACTTTTTCTTGGTAGACGTCTTTCT
Source organism: Paralithodes platypus (assembly GCA_032716605.1). NCBI lineage: Eukaryota > Metazoa > Arthropoda > Malacostraca > Decapoda > Lithodidae > Paralithodes > Paralithodes platypus. The sequence continues at coordinate 31,550,260 of CM064487.1, forward strand.
TAAGCTGAATAAAATTGTCTAATAGTAACCAGAATAAAGTTAAAAGGACGGCGCCGGAACAGGAGGGGTTAATAGAAAAATATGAAACTACTCCGTCTGTCATAATGCCAGGTATTAATCATTATCAACATATTTCACTACGAAATCTTTATATTAACAGAGTAATCTAAATGGGAACTTTGCAATTTACCATCAGATGCAAATAAACAGACTATAGAGGGTTTATTATCACCTGACGGCAAATTGACAAATCCTCATCTTTATCACTGAACTACTACCGGTACAACCATTTTGGACCGAAATATGGTGCAATTATGAAAACTTGGTATATAAATGATACAGATGTATAACAGTTTCATAATTTCCATTAGCTATCGAAAAATAAGCTGCTAAAGCATTAAGTTTACCGTCAGCTAGAAAGAAAACAAAATAGTCTAAACAATGGGTATAATCCTGTGTAGAGGGGGGACTTGTACCTATATCTCAATAATTTGGTAATGTTACAATATATTTTTATATTTTACATTCATAAATAGTCCACTAATATACTAGGTTTGGTTAGGTTAGGTTTTGGTTAAGTTAGGTTAAAGATAATGTTCAATGTTTCTTAGTAAATAGGCATTTGAAAAACAGTTCTCCCTGCTACGCAGGATCTTGCCAACAAAAATTTACGAGTAACTGAAGCCTACTTACGTTTTCTTTTGCAGAGGCAATGCAGATGGTGCTTCCAGAAGATGTGATGGTGAGGAAGAGGCACATGCTGGTGATGACGCTATGGTGGTGATGGCGATGACGCTGTGGTGGTGAAGATACACATGATGGTGATGGCGTTATGGTGGTAGTCAAGGCAGCGAGATGGCCGAAATCCTCTATCCACATTTCTGCAAAGAAGAAATACATTTCGTTATACATGCAAAATAAAAAAGTCATGTCTAAAATAATAATTATGATTGCATAATGTATTCCCTATAAATTCCTCGACTTTATCTATTAGAAATAAACTTTATATAATCCTGTGTAGTGGGGAGACTTGTACTTATACCTCAATAATTTGGTAATGTTACAATATATGTTTACATTCTACATTCATAAATAGTCCACTAATATACTAGATTTGGTTAGGTTAGGTTAACCCATTAAGCGCATGCAGGCCACAGGGTGTAATGAACACCACAGTTCTGGGCGGCAATATTAGGCTCCATTCCTGCCTATAATCGTCATTTTACGAATCGTTATTACTTATTCATATGCACCTAATTTACCTTTAATATGAAGATAGTAACCTGTAACAACAATAAAACAAGTGGGAATATCATTTGTATGGTCAAAATCGCGAATTGTAAGCGAGTGGTTCAGTCAACAATTGTGAGCCAGCCGGCCTCACATCCTCCTCTCTCGAGGCCTGGGGAGAGACTGAGGCCTGTACCTCTCTCTCTCGCTCTTTCGCACGCATAGACACACAGATGACCACACCCTATGATCGGTGTGGAGATGTTAACACAAAAATATACCAATGAATAAGGGAATAACAGGGAAAATAGGTGATAATTGAAGGGAGGGGGGGAAAGGAGGGGATGTGGAGGAGTGATTTGAAGTATGGAGGGGAAAAAATGTTTTAAGTGTTGCTGGGGCCTTTTAAAAGTTTTTTTTTTAGGCCTTCCCTCCTGAATGTTTTCTCGCCGTTGCCCAGTAAAACCTCTTTAGAGTGATCTCGCCGTTCCCGGGTTAAAGATATTGTTCAATGTTTCTTAGTAAATAGACATCTGAAAAACAGTTTTCCCCGCTACACAGATCTTACCTAAAGTGTTCTAACAGTAACCAGAATATAATTGATAAATAAGTCACACGTACTGAAGGGGTTTATGATCGCCCACGCGGAATTGGGTTGCAGTTTATCAAAATGCGACAATGCAAAATATTTCAGCACCTAATTCAAAATTCACACCATAAATATTTTGTAAAATCGCCTCGTGGTGGCCAAAGAAGAAAATTTACTTTCAAAATATATGCTGTACTATTTAGACCTTAATTAATCAGATCATTCCTAATCTGATAATCAAATCCTATATAGTCTTACTAATCTAAATAGGTTATTAACCCCTTCCGTGCCAGCGACTTCTTTTGAAATATATTTTAGCTATATTTAGCGAGCGTGCAACTTAGGAGGAATCGGCCTTTGGTGAGAACATTTTTATACCTATTCAATTTTTTTTTAATGGCAGTCTAGGGAGCAAAGTTAAATTATTACATCCAAATATTTTGAAAACTAGGCTTTAACACTTACGCTGTGGGCATATTTCCGCTATATTAAGGCTCATTCAGGCACTCCTGAATGATTAAGCAAGTGTCTGAATGAAATTAAATATATTCAGCCCAAAACTAAAGAAAATGGCTTCAAAATGACACCAGAACTAGCTTCGTATCATACGGGGTTGACCTGCAGCGCTACCATAGACATCGGCAAATATTCGCTAATAATTAGCAATGTCACGTTACATTTGCCTTTGGCAGCGCTGCATAGGTCTAGCGAGATATGGCTGTCGCCCCTCAGTGCCCCCGCCGCCGTGCTGGAGAGCGGGCGGGAGCCTGTCGCGCTCCCGCTCACTCGCACTCGTCTCCATAGGCTTTAAGAGGCTTTTAGGGCCTGTAAATTGGTTTAATTTAACAGAACGTTCCTGAACGAGTCCTGCAATGAAGGGTTAACTGACGAAAGATTCTAATTGGTGTAATCTTACTACTACTCACAAATGTACTGTTGAACTTTCATTACGCCGCTTATGGGACCATTGGGATTAATGGGTCATTTATTTAATTGATAACAAATATTTTACCATTTAAAATTTGCTTCAAATTTCAGTCAATAAATGATTGTTTGCATGATTGTATACCTTTGTTCATGATTTTCTATAATGAAGCCAGTGTGAAACCTGGGCAATTTGGTTGTATGACTATTTACGAGATTTTTTTTTTTTTTTTTTAAAGAATTGCATTGTTTTTGGCATGTTATCACCTTCCAAGACATTAACTTTGCATATTTAATAATCTAATTTATTAATTTCACTCCCAACACCAAACACCTCCCAATTAATTTAATGAAAGCATATGATCCACCCGGGATTCGAACCTGGGTTACCACATACAGATCTTAAACACTCAAACCATTGCACCATCAAAACAGTTATAGGTTAAGTAGATGAGTACGATTTGATATCCATGCATCATAAATAACCGACTACAAGACTGGACAGTTTTAGGACCTTTGTTTGAATAGTCTCGTTTGGCAGCCTGGTTGAGAACACTATACCCTGTTTTATTTCAGCTGACGGTAAATTAAATCCCTGTACCCCTATATTATCGATACATAACCCCTTCTGTACCGGCGTTGTCTTTCTTTATTTGATTTCAGCTACATTTAGACGATTTTATGAAGCTTAGGAAGGATATATGGTAGCTGAAAGTATGAATCTATATAGCCTGTAGACTTTTTCTTGGTAGACGTCTTTCTTAAGCTGAATAACATCGTCTAATAGTAGCCAGAATAAAGTTAAAAGGACGGCGCCGGTACAGGAGGGGTTAATGGAAAAATATGAAACTACTCCGTCTGTCATAATGCCAGGTATTAATCATTATCAACATATTTCGCTACAAAATCTTTATATTAACCGAGTAATCTAAATGGGAACTTTGCAATTTACCGTCAGATGCAAATAAACAGACTATAGAGGGTTTATTATCACCTGACGGCAAATTGACAAATCCTCATCTTTATCACTGAACTACTACCGGTACAACCATTTTGGACCGAAATATGGTGCAATTATGAAAACTTGGTATATAAATGATACAGATGTATAACAGTTTCATAATTTCCATTAGCTATCGAAAAATAAGCTGCTAAAGGATTAAGTTTACCGTCAGCTAGAAAGAAAACAAAATAGTCTAAACAATGGGTATAATCCTGTGTAGAGGGGGGACTTGTACCTATATCTCAATAATTTGGTAATGTTACAATATATTTTTATATTTTACATTCATAAATAGTCCACTAATATACTAGGTTTGGTTAGGTTAGGTTTTGGTTAAGTTAGGTTAAAGATAATGTTCAATGTTTCTTAGTAAATAGGCATCTGAAAAACAGTTCTCCCTGCTACGCAGGTTCTTGCACAAACAAAAATTACGAGTAACTGAAGCCTACTTACGTTTTCTTTTGCAGAGGCAATGCAGATGGTGCTTCCAGATGTGGTGGTGAGGAAGAGGCACATGCAGGTGATGGTGATGACGCTGTGGTGGTGAAGATACACATGATGGTGATGGCGTTATGGTGGTAGTCAAGGCAGCGAGATGGGCGAAATCCTCTATCCACATTTCTGCAAAGAAGAAATACATTTCGTTATACATGCAAAATAAAAAGGTCATGTCTAAAATAATAATTATGATTGCATAATGTATTCCCTATAAATTCCTCGACTTTATCTGTTAGAAATAAACTTTATATAATCCTGTGTAGTGGAGAGACCTGTACTTATACCTCAATAATTTGGTAATGTTACAATATATGTTTACATTCTACATTCATAAATAGTCCACTAATATACTAGATTTGGTTAGGTTAGGTTAACCCATTAAGCGCAGCAGGCCGCAGGGTGTAGTGAACACCACAGTTCTGGGCGGCAATATTAGGCTCCATTCCTGCCTATAATCATCATTTTACGATAAATATCGTTATTCCTTATTAATATGCCCCTAATTTACCTTTAATTAATATGAAGATAGTAACCTGTAACAACAATAAAACAAGTGGGAATATCATTTGTATGGTCAATATCGCAAATTGTAAGCGAGTGGTTCAGTCAACAATTGTGCGGGTGCCCAACCCCGAAAAGGGTTGAAATAGGGAAGCTATCCGAAAAGCCGCCTTTGGCGGGGGGCCAAAGGCGGCTTTCTAGGGCCTTTCCTAGCTGATGCTGAGAGGATTGGGTTCTAGTCATGTGGTGATGGGCTGGTCTATCAGAGTGAGAACTGAGCAATCTCTGCCATACCCATAGCTTACTCTGACTGTTCCTTTTACTTATTTATTTTCTAGATCTCAAGTGACGGCGTCTCTAACGTGGATTGACCTCCCAATCTACCAAGATTGGAAGCCAAAGCGTCACATTTTCCCCTTGCCCCTCAACTTTCTCTTCATAATTGCTGAGGGACACAGGGCCCTGGGTTTGGTTTCCCGGGCATTTCCGCACCCTCCTCAGCTCCCCGCCATGGAGTGGCTTCGGTCACCCAGGCTTTTTTGTGGTCGGCGGGGAGAGTTCTGTGGGGGCGCTCGGTTATGGCCTTGGCCTTGCTCGGGGCCTTGGGGCTGTTCGGCCAGGCAGCTTGGGGAACAACAACAATTGTGAGCCAGCCGGCCTCACATCCTCCTCTCTCGAGGCCTGGGGAGAGACTGAGGCCTGTACCTCTCTCTCTCTCTCGCTCTTTCCCACGCATTGACACACAGATGACCACACCCTATGATCAGTGTGGAGATGTTAACACAAAAATATACCAATGAATAAGGGAATAACAGGGAAAATAGGTGATAATTGAAGGGAGAGGGGGAAAGGAGGGGATGTGGAGGAGTGATATGAGGTATGGAAGGGAAAACAAATGTTTTAAGTGCTACTGGGGCCTTTTAAAAGTTTTTTTTTAGGCCTTCCCTCTTGAGAGTTTTCTCGCCATTGCCCAGTAAAACCTCTTAAGAGAGATCTCGCCGTTCCCGGGTTAAAGATATTGTTCAATGTTTCTTAGTAAATAGACATCTGAAAAACAGTTTTCCCCGCTACACAGATCTTACCTAGTGTTCTAACAGTAACCAGAATATAATTGATAAATAAGTCACACGTACTGAAGGGGTTTATGATCGCCCACACGAAATTGGGTTGCAGTTTATCAAAATGCGACAATTCAAAATATTTCAGCACCTAATTCAAAATTCACACCATAAATATTTTGTAAAATCGCCTCGTGGTGGCCAAAGAAGAAAATTTACTTTCAAAATGTATGCTGTACTATTTAGACCTTAATTAATCAGATCATTCCTAATCTGAAAATTAAATCCTATATAGTCTTACTAATCTAAATAGGTTATTAACCCCTTCTCTGCCAGCGACTTCTTTTGAAATATAATTTAGCTATATTTAGCGAGCCTGCAACTTAGGAGGAATCGGCCTTTGGTAAGAACATTTTTATACCAATTCATTTTTTTGTTAATGGCAGTCTAAGGAGCAAAGTTAAATTATTACATCCAAATATTTTTTAAACTAGGCTTTAACACTTATGCTGCGGGCATATTTCCGCTATATTAACCCTTATTTAGCGGCGAGCAACATAAGTCGAGTTAAAAAAAGCTGGACTATGTGGCGGCGCTCGACATAACTCGAGTGGCAATTTCAGCACGTAATGTGGCTGAGAGAGAGAGACAAGTGGTGGCAGGAGACTAGCGAGCGTATGACTGCTCCAGACCACCGCGGCGAACCTACTGACACAAATTTCAGCTCCCTCCTCCCTCTCTCACTCGCTACATACTCAATTATGTACTGAAAGTACCGAATTACCTGCTTTTTGCACTCGCGTTGCACGGTTATTGCAAGAAAACTATCCATCATACAAGGATCGTTATGGTGTCATTCGAAAGCTCTGTTTATGCCCTTTCAGGGATAGGTATTTGTTTTACGTTCTGGGTCTTATTTAGGCATGAAAATGATCACGTAAACAGCCCTATTTTGGCTAAAAACACCCCGCTGTGCGGTACACATAAATAAACCGCATAGGCCGCTCGTAAGGTGTTAGGGCTCATGCAGGCACTCCTGAATGATTAAGCAAGTGTCTGAATGAAATTAAATATATTCAGCCCAAAACTAAATAAAATGGCTTCAAAATGACACCAGAACTAGCTTGTATCATACGGGGTTGACCTGCAGTGCTACCATAGACATCGGCAAATATTCGCTAATAATTAGCAATGTCACGTTACATTTGCCTTTGGCAGCGCTGCATAGGTCTAGCGAGATATGGCTGTCGCCCCTCAGTGCCCCCGCCGCCATGCTGGAGAGCGGACGGGAGCCTGTCGCGCTCCAGCTCACTCGTCTCCATAGGCTTTAAGAGGCTTTTAGGGCCTGTAAATTGGTTTAATTTAAGAAAACGTTCCTGAACGAGTCCTGCAATGAAGGGTTAACGGACGAAAGGTTTTAATGGGTGTAATCTTACTACTACTCACAAATGTACTGTTGAACTTGCATTACGCTGCCGCTTATAGGACCATTGGGAGGGTCATTTATTAAGTTGATAACAAATATTTTACCATTTAAATTTTGCTTCAAATTTCAGTCAATAAATGATTGTTTGCATGATTGTATACCTTTGTTCATGATTTTCTATAATGAAGCCAGTGTGAAACCTGGGCAATTTGGTTTTATGACTATTTACGAGAAGATTTTTTTTTTTTTTTTCATGGAATTGCATTGTTTTTGGCATGTTATCACCTTCCAAGACATTAACTTTGCAAATTTAATAATCAAATATATTAATTTCACTCCCAACACCAAACACCTCCCAATGAATTTAATGAAAGCATATGATCCACCCGGGATTCGAACCTGGGTTACCACATACAGATCTCAAACACTCAAACCATTGCACCATCAAAACAGTTATAGGTTAAGTAGATGAGTACGATTTGATATCCATGCATAACAAATAACCGACTACAAGACTGGACAGTTTTTGGACCTTTGTTTGAATAGTCTCGTTTGGCAGCCTGGTTGAGAACACTATACCCTGTTTTATTTCAGCTGACGGTAAATTAAATCCCTGTACCCCTATATTATCGATACATAACCCCTTCTGTACCGGCGTTGTCTTTCTTTATTTGATTTCAGCTACATTTAGACGATTTTATGAAGCTTAGGAAGGATATATGGTAGCTGAAAGTATGAATCTATATAGTCTGTAGACCTTTTCTTGGTAGACGTCTTTCTTAACACTTAAAGAGCGGGGCCCGACTTAAGTCCGTATCTAAAAAGCAGCAAGTTAGGAGCATTATTAAGGCTTTTAAAGGGTTAAAATAGAGTGCAAATGGCCGGGAGCGCAGCAGGCCACATGCCCGACACCCAGGGCTTACCGCCGCTCACTGACTCACGCTCCCTCTGTTCTCAAGAGGCCGGCAGTGTAGCCAGTAGTGAGCGTAGCTGGAAAAAATATGCCGCTATACGCTAAACTTCCATGTTGGTGGTACCACTGCATCAAAACGACGAGTGCTACGTTACTCGTTCTGGTCTTATAATGAAGCTTGTAGCGCCTAGTTTTTTGCTGAATACATTTCTTTTCATGCTGCTACTTGATTGATCAATCAGGAGGGCCTGAATATGCCCAAAATAGCCCCAAACCCCCCGCTAGATGAGGGTTAAGCTGAATAAAATCGTCTAATAGTAGCCAGAATAACATTAAAAGGACGGCGCCGGTACAGGAGGGGTTAATGAAAAAAATGAAACTACTCCGTCTGTCATAATGCCAGGTATTAATCATTATCAACATATTTCGCTACAAAACCTTTATATTACCCGAGTAATCTAAATGGAAACTTTGCAATTTATCGTCAGTTGCAAATAAACAGACTATAGAGGGTTAATTATCACCTGACGGCAAATTGACAAATCCTCCTCTTTATCACTGAACTACTACAACCATTTTGGACCGAAATATGGTGCAATTATGAAAACTTGGTATATAAATGATACAGATCTATGTGTAATAGTTTCATAATTTCCATTAGGTATCGAAAAATAAGCTGCTAAAAGATTAAATTTACCGTCAGCTAGAAAAAGAAACTAGTCTATAAAATGGGTATAATCCTTTGTAGCGGGGAGACTTGTACCTATATCTCAATAATTTCGTAATGTTACAATATATTTTTACATTTATAATAGTCCACTAATATATTAGGTTTGGTTAGGTTAGGTTTTGGTTAAGTTAGACTACCGACAAGATAATTATAGGGAATAGGCTCGCACCCTTATTATACATAATTTATTAGGGACAATGTAGGTCTATGGAATCCTTATACTGTACTCTTATATAATCCACTGTGGGAGAATAATTTTGATCATATTTATAAAACCCAATATTTATAGGAAAAACTCCCAGTCTAATCAACCTCAGAGCTCTTTCGGACATCCTCACTGTTTACAAACGCCTTCTTTATGCAGTATAATCGATATTTACCCCGTGCTGGCAACATAGATGACGATTTCAATAAATCATGGGGGGGGGGGCAAAGCCCCCCTCAACCCATCGTGTATCCCATATTGGAATTATAAATAAAACCATGAAAACTCATTTCTCAAAATCTGAAGGAAAAAACATGAACAATAAGGGTGCGAGCCTATTCCCTATAATTACCAAAGATATGTTCAATGTTTTTTAGAAAATAGGCATCTGAAAAACAGTTCTCCCCACTACGCAGGATCTTGCCAACAAATGTTTACGAGTAACTGAAGCCTACTTACGTTTTCTTTTGCAGAGGCAATGCAGATGGTGCTTCCAGAAAATGTGATGGTGAGGAAGAGGCACATGATGGGGAAGGTGATGACGCTATGGTGGGGATGGTGATGATGCTGTGGTGGTGTAGATACACATGGTGATGGCGTTATGGTGGTGGTCAAGGCAGCGAGATGGGCGAAATCCTCTATCCACATTTCTGCAAAAGAAATAAATTTCGTTAATTATGCAATATAAAACTGTAAAACCTAAAATAATTATGATTGCATAATGTATTCCCTATAAATTCCTCGACTTGATCTGTTATAAATAAACTGATAATCTTCAAGGACACTACATCCGCCTTATTAGAAACAATTTATTAGGGAAAATAGAGACCAATAGACTCGCCATATTTTTCTCATTATAATCCGCATGGAGGAATTTAGTTATCGACACTTGAAAAAACCCGATTTCACAGAAAAATACACCAAAAATCTGTCAAAGATGTCAAATAGCGGGGGTGTAGGGGCAGCAGTCCCCACCCATAATACTAGGATAGGTTAGGTAAGTTTGTTAGGTTAGGCTAATGTCCTTTCAAAGGGGCATAGGCTAGTAAACACTAGGAGGTCAGAGGTAAGAAGAAGAAGAAGAGTCCTGCTGTAGTCTCCTTGAATGCTACCAATACACTTTATATCATCCTCTGTAGCGGGGAGACAAGTACTTATATCTCAATAATTTGGTAATGTTACAATATATGTGTGTTGAGTAAAGATGGGACTATGGATGATGAAGTGCGGGAGAGGGTGCAACAGGGGAAGAGGGTTGTAGGAACGCTGAAAGCAATAACAAGAAATAGGGTGGTCAGTATGGAAGTGAAGAAGTCCTTGCATGACAGTGTGGTAATCCCGACACTGACTTACGGAAGCGAAGCATGGACATTTTATAATTGACTCAGACCAAGGGTGAGAGGGGTGGAAATGAGTTACTTGAGAAGTGCGTGTAGAGTTACATGGAGGGATAGACAGACGAATGAGGAAGTAAGGAGGTGTGGTGTGGAGGTAGATGTGCTGGATAGTGTGAAAAGGAACACGTTGAGATGGTTCGGCCATATGGAACGTATGGGAAGCGAGAGAATGACTAAGAAGGTGTACGAGAGCGAGGTGGAAAGACAGAGGGAGAGTAAACCGAAAGAGAGGTGGAAGGATGGAATGAAGAGGTATATGGATGAAGGCGGTGCTGGTTGGGAGGAGGGATGTCGACTGACTGGGGACAGAGATGCATGGGGGCGGTTCGTTCGTGGCCACCCCTTCGGGGATAGCGGCGTCAGGGCATAGATATAGATACAATATATGTTTACATTTTACATTCATAAATAGTCACTAATATACTAGATTTGGTTAGGTTAGGGTAAAGATATTGTTCAATGTTTCTTAGTAAATAGACATCTGAAAAACATCTGATCGCCCACGCAGAATTGGGTTGCAGTTTATCAAAATGCGACAATGCAAAATATTTCACCACCTAATTCAAAATCCACACCATAAATATTTTGTAAAATCGCCTCGTGATGGCCAGAATAGAAAATTTACTTTCAAAATATATGCTGTAGCCTACTATTTAGACCTTAATAAATTAGATCATTCCTAATCTGAGGTAAATCTACAGTTATACTACCCCTCCCCCACTACCCCCCACCACCTCCCCCCTTCAAAACACGCCTTTTAGCGTGTTTTTGGATGGTTCAGCAGACGCGGAAACTGGAAAAAAAAAAAAAATTGATACAAAATTATCACCAACCAGATACGAGTTTTTCAGGGTTTTTTTTTGTGTTTTTTGTTCTTTGATATACAGTGTTGTTTAATACCGAGGACCTTCACATTTTAGTATTTTTAACATTAGCCTAACCTAACCTAACTTAACCTAACCTAACCGAAAAGTAACCTGTTTCCACGACGGTCTAAACTCCCCCTCACGTTCCCTGTTTATGGGTGCGCGACGGTCTAAACCCTGCTCACGTTCCCTGTTTATGGGTTTGCGAAGGTTTGTAATACTTCAATGTATCTATTTCAAGTCAAATATATATTTCCGCCATCATCAAACCATACTAAGTCTACTACTAATAATATTAACCCATTAGTACCAACAGAATAGCGACAAAATAGGGGTAGTATAACTGTAGATTTATCTAAAATCTCTCTAACTAAATAGGGCTAAACATGAGGGAGAAGGAGGTCCAGAAAACAAATCTGAATAGCCTCGTTTGCCAGTTCGCCACGTGGCCAACTATTTCCAACCACCGCCTAGTTTCCCCATTACTACCACCATTTGTCCTAGATCTATCTACGAACCACCCCTTCCATTATTACGACTACCATTAACTATTATGGATAAATCATTCACTAATTGATTGATGAAATTGTAGGCCTGGTTATTTTCGTAAAACTAGCTCACTAATACTCATTCTTAACTTTCGTAAATGATCTATGGATAAACAATTACAAAATACATGCCTACAGTACTATATAATTATGAGTTAATTAGGATACGATAATTATTCAAGAGCTTATGTCACGTAATTGCCTAGTTTGCTGTTAAGTATCAATAATCTGACCTTAAATGTAGAATACGATATTATTATGCATGGATTTCCTATAAAGTATGCCGAATAGTATCGGATATTGAATAGCAATGCATTATTATGACTAAAATAGTATATGGTAGTGACCACTTGCCGGCGTTTTATGTTTCACTCGGTCGCCATTAATAATGTTCAACCTGCCGGCTTTTATCATCAATTTCTCCAAAACCCAATGAAAATACACGAAACATCAAGAAACGAACGAGAAATCCCCAATCGTAAAGTCTCGGACAAGAGGGTAAAACTCGAAATATACCCTAAACAAAAATCAAGAAAATTAAGAATATAATGGGACTAAAATTCTTACCTTCCTCTCTGGTCGACGACTGGCAGAAAAAGGCCGGGTATGAATTAATAGCTCTCGAAATCACCTCGGTGTACTTGGCAACCTTTTACAGTGTGCCATATCTCCGAGCCTGAACAAGAACATCGCATTATCTGTTATAAATCGAAATTTCTAATAAAAATTAAGATATGTAACTTGTGTATTTTTTTATGCTGGTTCTGAATATCATGTTGAAAGATAGCTTGGATGCGTCTATATGCCACAATTTAAACATTTCCCCCATTGCGCATGTGCCACGTTTCCAAAATACCTGTTGCTTCTTCTTTCTTCTTCATTTTTCTAGGCGGCTCGCTGGATTTCTCGATTTCTTGCGATCTGCGGATTTTAAGGTTCTTGGGTGACCCCGAATGTCCAAATGTTTATACTGATATTATTTTCAGAACTTACTCAGATAGTGAAATAAACATTTATAATGTTATTTTGTGTTTATTATTTCCATTTTTACTTTGATTTTGGTTTTGACTTATTGCACATGATCTAACTATCGTACTGTATTAGACATTTAGGTATAATTATGATAATTAGATGCTAATTATGATTATATTTTGGATAATTAAGCCCTAGGAGGTGTAATATTATGAGGTGGGTGATAGTTGGCGTGTCTCTGGACTGCCTCGCTTAGCTGTAATACCCTAACTGCGAGCTACCTGCCTACCTCTACCACCTCACTGCCTCTCTCGCTCTCGCTCTCTCTCTCTCTCTCCCTCCATCTCTCTCTCTCTCTCTTGCCAGACGACGTAATCTCCAAAAGCGGGTGGACACAAATGAATCGCCTTCATTTTGTGATCTACTTTAATGTGTATTTGTTATTATACCTTTTTCATCTCCAAATCCTTATTCCTGCATTATGTAGTATGAACATGTTTATTTATGTCGCTGTTTGACATTAATAAAAACTGAATGCACACGATATTTTCCATTGCCTTATAATAATTATGCTAATCACCACCATCATCATAATCATCATCATCATCGTCTTGACATAGGCTACTGTTTAAATGTGTTCTGAAGAGAAATGTGATGTACTATTGATTCTGATTATTATATTGGATTCTGATGATTGCGATAATTATGATAATTAACCTAGTAATCACATTATTATCCTTGAATATATAAGCCAAATATATAATGGGCTAAATTATAAAAAAGAAAACATTAAATTTATAAGCGTATATTTTCAAAATATCCACAATATATGTTGGTACACAGTTTATCATATGAATACATATATACAACAAATAATAATAATAATAATAATAAATAAAAATAATACATTTAATAATAATTATAATAATAATAATAATAATAATAATAATAATAATAATAAGAAAGAAAGAAGGAAAAACAAAAATATAAACATTGATAGATACATTATAATAACATAATAAGAATAACATAAATAATAAATAGTATATATTATTTGCTTTTATTACGGATACCCGAGTCGGATCCAGCTTATCGGATACAGCAGTTCGCGTGACAGTTTATTAATTATAATTATGCCAAACATCTTGACCATTAACCCCATTAAGTACCGGTGGCGTTCTTTTTATTGTATTCTGGCTAATAGTAGGCGATTTTATTCAGCTTAGGAAGGACGTCTACCCATTAAGAAGCTGCAGACTATCACAGTTAATCCTTTTAGCTAACATATATCCTTCCAATGCCCATTTGTTATAGCTATTTTGGAGGATAGAGGTTACGATTCTTGGTCTATCTACAATAAACAAGGTATAATTGGTTCGTAAGCTTTATGTATCGCTAGAGGGCCTTCTTTAGCTGAATAAAATCGTCTAATAGTAGCCAGAATAAAATTATATGAACGTCACCCATAATGTAAGGTTTAAATAATTTACCTCAACCTACCAGAAATTTAATTATGCACAATATTAGTGGTGTAGGGGAGGGCGATTCATTCGTGGCCATCCCTTTGGGGATCATTCCGTCTGGCAATAGATAGATAGATAGACATATAGGTAATAAGATAAATAGTGTTTATTAATTATATTAATTCAATGTTCATTATTCTTTATTCGACCTTTAGTACAAGCTCCAACACTCTGGGGAACGTTGTTGCTAAAGGGGTATGTGTATGCGAGTGCAATTATACATTTGCATGTATATGGCGGCGCCAAAGCGGCGTGGCCCATGGGGCGTTAACTGTTATCCCCTCAATTACAACCACAGGAACCATAGGCGTGCGTGATTATTATAGAATTTAAGAGAGTCTATCATTAATGATCCATTTTTTGTGATTGGGCGATTAGAGTACCTAGAATAACAGTTTACCAAGATGGGACTATACATTGGATGCCAGATTGATTTATATGCCGTTGATAGCGACTGTTTTGCTAGGCTACCCTACCCAGAGAGAGCAGGACACGTGACGTCACGTCACGAGTAGGATGAATCCCTTCCCGTCCACCTTTGAGGCTATAGCATATGAATTTTCGACCCTACACAAAAGTTGCTTGCTTTTGATTGGTTGAAAGTTGAAAGTTTTGTCTGACGTCACACATACTGCCCGAGGCGATATAATGGCTGGCTGTGCAAGAAGGGCAGTGCCTCTCCCGTAGAATTATATGTGGTATTATGTGAATTTTAAATGTCTCTAGTATTTCAGTTTAGTTCACTGGGGTGAGTGCAGAGAGAGAGAGAGAGAGAGAGAGAGAGAGAGAGAGAGAGAGAGAGAGAGAGAGAGAGAGAGAGAGAAAGACGGGGGGGGGGGGGGGGAGGGTAGGCTGTGCAGAGGGCTGTTCTCAGGCAACATACTGTGCAATGGGGTGTAATATAATCATAGGGTAGACCTTCGGTGCATTGTAACGCTTGTCTCTTCTGGCCAACAGTAGGCAATTTTGTTCAGTTGAGGAAAGACGTGCTGTAGTCCGAATGCCGACTTCCTTCTTGCTACCGCCAAACACACCATCTGAAATTAACGATAAAATTTATGAGTTTTCTTCATTTTTCGTGGACAAACTTATTCATAATGTTCTGGCTATAATTAGACGATTTCATTAAGATTAGGAACGATCTGAGGACGTTTAAAGGTTAATTGAGGTAATTTTTACCCCTCTGATTGCTCGAGATCCTTCCTAAACTGCATATTTTCGTTTAATGTTAACCAAAATAAAGATGCGAATAAATATTTAATTGAGGTAGGAATAAAGGATATAAAATATCCTAAACAAATTAAATGTACTCTTTGACGTATAATAATTGTTAAGTAATAACACCGCAAGCGAATTGAAATATACATTATATTCTGGCTATTAGTATATAGACGATTTTACTTACTTTAGGAAGAAATTCTGACAATCAAAGGGACAATTCTATCCCTTCACGTCCTTCCTAAGCTGAATAAAATATACTACAAGTTGCCAGAATTTCAGGAAAAGGACTTGACCGGTACCAAATGTGTTATTATGGTTATTATGGCTATGGTCTATGAAGGGGGCGGGGTGACAGTAGCCCTATCACAATGGTCAGAGGTAGTGGGTGGAGTCTGTTGACACTGATGACTCCCCTTATGTCACCAGTCTCCGCCCACTCTGCAGGTAGTGGGCGGAGTTTGGTGAAATGACCACCATCATGTCACCAAACTCCGCCCACTCAGGAAGAAGTGGGCGGAGTTTGGTGATGACGCCCCTTATGTCACCAAACTCCGCCCACCCTTAAGTGGGCGAAGTTTGGTGACAATAATATATACTCCCTGTTTTGTCACTTATAGGTGTCATCATTGTCATGTCTTGATGGTGTAATGGTTAGAGCGTGTAAGTTCTGTATGAAGTATCTTGGGTTCGAATTCTGGAAGGATCACATGCTTTCATTAATTTCATGTGGGGGGTTATTGGTGTCAAGAACGAAGTTAGAAATAATATTAGGGTGGTCAAGGCCATTCTTAAGGGGAGATTTTCAGCTAAAGGGTTCTTGTTCTGGACCCCCTTCTCCCTCATGTTTAGCCCCATCAGCTATGACATTTAAATACGCTTGCCCCATTAGTTTGCCAATGTTTAGACCTTTCACCCCAGTTCGTGCCATTTAGGTGTGAGTTTCCCTCACTTATCATGTTTTTTTTTTTTTACAGGTATATAATGACAATCTTTTAAGTCTATTTTAGGTATTTTTGTTATTATTTTTACAAAGATACGTATATATGTGAAAGTAATAACTATCACTAGTAGCTACGGAATAGCTGAACGTACATATTTGTCCCCAAAATGGCGTCAGACTAAAGAATCATCTGCGCATGCGTCAATGAGAGTTTTTGGATGATATTAGCACTGTAAAGGCTTAATATTGGTGTTATTAACGGCCACCATGGATGTCACTGTTGTCTATGATGATCTTAGACTACACCATACCTTGTATTAGCCTTGGGTAGCCTTGATGTGGTCCAAAGGTTGAGCAAATTGACGTTACTTTAACTTACTTGTTCTGGGTTCGTCGTCTGCTGTAGTGTTGATACCAGTGGTTGATCAGTACGGCCATCTATCGGGGGAATGTGACAGGCTATTTGTAGACGCCATAGTGTATATCCCACTATTAACATCTGGTATAGCTTATTATAGATGCCATATTGTATACCTCACTATTAACATGTTGTATATCATATTTTGACCCTCATGGTTGGCTTGTTTTTTGTTTAATTTATTCAATTTGCAACTACTGTGACATCAGACAATTTGTTTGTATATATCATTGTAACTACTGTGAGAGCAGACAATTTCTTAATATACTAAGACACAAGACAAGGGAATAAAGAATACTCTATATTGCATCAAATAAAATTTATTGTTTTATATCAACTCTCAATATACATGTCTGGTGCCACAGGAAGAGCACCACGGCATCACTGGTCACTCTATGCCAGCTACGTCCGTTTGGCGCCACAGAAAAAGCGCAACGGCATCACTGGTCACGCTATATATACCAGCTACTTCCGTCTGGTGCCACAGGAAGAGCGCCAAGGCATCACTGGTCACGCTATGCCAGCTACGTCCGTCTGGCGCCACAGGAAGAGCGCCACAGCATCAAAGGTCACGCTATGCCAGCTACGTCCGTCTGGCGCCACAGGAAGAGCGCCACAGCATCAAAGGTCACGCTATGCCAGCTACGTCCGTCTGGCGCCACATGAAGAGCGCCACGGCATCACTGGTCACGTTCACCATAAAGGTCCAGTTGCTGCCGCTAGACACTACCGGCTCCGATACATCACTCACCTGGGGGTAGATAAGGGTTAAGCACTTAGAAAACTAGTACTGTATACAAAATAGCCTTAATCTTTGGAAGATTAGGACACATTATGAAAGTTAATTCTGGCTATTATTAGATGATTTTATACAGTTTAGGAAGAATCTGTGGGAATTAAAATGGTAAAGACTATCTCAAATAACCCCTCTGACTTCAATATACCCTTCCTAATATGAATGAAATCGTCTACTGATAGCCAGAAAACATAAATTAAATGCGTAATTGGATCTTAAGAGGGTTAAACACAAACACTGTACATGAGACAACACTTATCTGAGACTAGAGGAATGGGAGAATAAAACAATCTTATAACCAATTGTGTGAGTTCAGACATTTAACTTTTTATGGGTGCCAAGGTATATACTTTGGGCTATGGTGTACAGTATAATTATGGCTTCCAGGGTTCTACTAAGATCTTTAACATAGTAAACTGCCCCTTCCTTGGGGGCACGAGAACCCGGGAGTGGCTTCGGTCGCTTGGGCAAGTACCACACTACACACACACATTACACTGGGTTTTTTTTTCTACATTTTCTGCATGTATTTTCGAGGGTCAACTAAGTAAAATTTATCTATCCCAACAATTTATGAAATCGTTATTTAATATCTTCATTGATACATTAGACCACTTGTGTAATGTTAATACGAATTAAGATATAGAATTTTGTCAGTGTTATTAATGGTAGCGTTAATACCAGGTCCCAGGTCAGGAGAGGAGTACCAGATGCAAAGAGTCCAGTGTGTGCACCTCAGTGGTCATGACCTAGCGGCTGTACTGAGACAGGATGATGTTGGTGTTATTGGGTCATGAGCTAACCTTCACCCCATTGTGAGCTGTTGTACGCCTTAGTAACCTAGTGACTGAAGTGTGTGTTTACTAGGGTAGTGGCCTCGGGATCACCTATAGAAGGTTTTTAGTTAACTTTGATGTAGTGAAAAAAAGTAGTTCATTGGGCCAATATATAATACCGATTTATTCCGGGGTTAACTAAGTGGAAAACGACTTTTTTATATTGTAATGTTTTCGTATGAGTTCATTGTATCAGTCATAACCCTATTGATTTGTGTATCCCAGTGAAAAGTGTATTTTCCTTTACAGTGTTTTATTATAGTTAAGTAATACCAAACGGTATATTGCGTTTTTATTTCTCCCGTGTAATTTATATAATTTACAGTCATTTCACCTGTATTTCCTTGCATGCAACGGCCATGAAGATACCAGAGTAATACTTTGGATTAATCATCTCCGTTAAGTAATGGTGAGTTATACGCTCAACAGGTGGCGTTGTGTGTGTGTAAGTGTGAGAGTCCGAGTGTAGGGGGTGAGACAGTGAAGCACGGGAACGAGGTGGCTTCAGAGATGGGGTCATTTCGGGCCATGAGTGAGCACCGTGCCTCATGTGAAGGCAAGATGGCAGGTGCTCGTTGTACTCTACGTGCTTCACATGTCTCACTCCCTAGACTGGAACAAGACCTCACAGGCTTCACTGTTCATTGTAAAGCGGTGAATGTTAAGGCTCTCTGCCTATGCCCGAGAGGAAGTAAGTTGGAACATAGAAACAAAAATAAAAAATAAAAATGATTACATAATAATTGACTGGCCTGGAAATAATAAGGAGGGGGTAAATCAGTAATAATGGTCTGCAAAGACAGCAAAGTCTAGGAATGATAAACCATTTGAAAAGAAAAGAAAAGACCACGAAATACCCCCCCCCCCCCTTCCCCCCTTACAATAAGCTATACAATTAAGTAGGTTATGATGGTTCTAGCTCATGGTGGAAGGGATTCTATGAGTTGGTTATAGAATATTACGCAGGTTACGGTGGTTCTAGCTCATGGTGGAAGGGATTCTATAGGTTATAAGCTATATAATTACGCAGGTTATGATGGTTCTAGCTCATGGTGGGAGGGATTCTAGGTTACCAATGGAATAAGGTAAGGTCAGGTTGCTTAGCTCTTGGGAGAGGATTGTATAGGTTAACTATTAGATCAGGGAAGATATGGTGGGAGAGATTCTATTGGTGAATTATTAGATCAATAAAGGTGTGGTGGCATTAGCTCATGGTGGGAGAGATTCTATGTTAGGTTTTAGATTAATACACATTTCGTGATACAACTAGAGTTAATCTAGACTGTATGCAACAAGAGCATCCTGGTATCACCCCAATTTGTTTAGCAAACAAACTGTCACTATTATTGCGAATACTTGGAAAGGTTCGATTAAGTGATGTCTATTGTTAGTGGTTTACTACCAGTGGGTATTACACGAGAGCATTTATCGTCAATTTTTGATGTGTGACATTTTTCTGGCAACATTTCAGGGATCACTTGTGCTGGTATCGGAGACTAGCCTGAAAATCGTTGAACTTAATTAGGTGATAGAAGGATTTGAAACATTGAGCTCATCAGTTGCCAGACCAGTGTTGAAGGGAAAGGGACTCGTGTGATACCAGTTTTAATGGGGTTATCGTCCTGGTCATTCAACTCAGAGCTATTAGAGGGGGGACTAGCCCATTCACCCGCGGTGGTCCATAATGGGGAGGGCTATGAAGTTCAGGGATAATTTGGGGATTTTAGAATATTTCCCAGTCGAAAATCTTCGAAGTAATGAGATAAATACAGGTCGCCATGGGATACGCGATGGGTAGAGGGGAGGAACCGCTACCTCCCCACCACTTGTTGTCTTAAGTGGCCTTATTGACTGTGGCCATGTGTATTGTGGCCTTGCTAACCCTGTGAAGATTATGATACATTTTGGCAGTGTATTCTGACTATCATTAGACAAGTTAATACAGCTTAATAAGGATCTGTGGAAATGCCAAGGGTTAAGACGGTCTCAATTAACCCTCTGATTGCCATATACCCTTCATAATCTGAAAAAAAAATCGTCTAATAACAGCCAGAAAACAGAAAAGAAGTGTGTAATCGGATCTTGGAAGGGTTAACTGTGATCTTGTTGGTGTTGTCCTTGTTGATTGTGGCCTTGATGGTTGTGGTCTTATTGATTGTGGCATATTCCTTTTAACGAGTCTAGAAATTATGACACATATTGCTTCTTATAGCTCAGGGAAAGCTGGAGTAAACGGACTGTATAATATCAGTACGTCTTTATTTGTATACTTTCCCAATCTTATTGATATATCAGCTAATTTGCTTAATTCACTTTTGAGCTATGAAAGGTTGGGTGTCGGGCTTTTAGTTTCTTCATAATGAACAGTAATTAGGGAGATATACAGCTCTTTGTTTAATTTACAGCAAACGATAACTTTCCAATTGTCATGAACCGACACACACAAGACACCAGCATAATGATGATATGATGAAATTACAGGAAAGAAGTGAAGTCATATTGTTTCAAGAAAGTATAATTATCAAAGAAAACACCGAGCATTATTTAATATCCCTCTAGAAAAACAAAATGCAACAATATAGGATATAAAAAGATTGCCTAAAAGAAAAGAAAAATAAATCCTTATATGAAAGTATAAATAAAAACAAAAACACAATATAATCTCAAATCCACCCAGGAAAGCATAAGATAAACATAAATGACAAGATACACAAACTAAGATGCTTTGAAAAGACCTGAGCAACACGACAGTGCCCTGTAGTCGCACACCACATTCGACTCATCCATCGAAACTCTCATTATATCTTGCTTTACCTGTTTTGCCCAGGGACACTGAACACCAGGGTTCACCAGCACAACACTATCGCTAGAATCGTCGCTTTTGATCGCCAGCACACCTTTGTCCAGTGCCATAGAAATATAGTTAATTATTTCGTGGTCCTTTTCTTCCAGCAGGCACAGTTCATCTACTTGTGGTTCAATATCATCAGTTGTTACCGTGACCCAGTCCCACAGTGACACCACTGTCTCGATAACTCCTACAGCCAGAGACATATTGTCACGAATGAACAAGAAGCTGGTTAATCACCCGAGTTGAGAAACAAAATATCGAGATACTCATGGACAAAAATAAAACGCATTTCAGGTATACATGCCACCAGGACTTATTTTAAATTAACTAAAAAACTAGTATATCTATTCATACTTGTTGTTTTAGTAATTATTTTTTTTTAGAAACTGAAACACAATTTTTGCGGAGCAAATAATACCATAGTTTACCATAAATTAAGATTTTCTATGACAACGGTCTTTTAAGAATACGATAGGTTAAATGAATACTGAAGTATATTTTCACTCGCTCAACTCTCCCCTTACTGTATTTCGCTCGTTGAGACACCTGCAGAGGGCTGTCTTGGGCAAAATGAATCACAGATGTAATGAGTATATGGATTGGAGCCTAGTGATACATTTAAAAAATCGATGCAACAAAACTACGACGATTTGCGTTGTATAGGCCTACTGTATATTTTACCATAGATAGTTGAGAAATTTGGGTTTATATAGGTTGTGTGCACCACAGCTATGTTTTTCTATTTCTATTTTGTGTTTTATCTTTTTTTGTTTTTCACGGTTTTATGATATTGCAGACCACCGGAAAATATTATTTACCCATTATCCATTAATCTGAAGATATGGCCCTCACCAGTGGGAGGGATAGGAATCAGAGGGAAATACAGCTATTTTATATTTTTTTATTTGTTTGTTTAGTTTCTGTGGTTTTTCAGGTGTTGTTTTTAAATATTGCAGACCAATGAAAGTTAGCACTTACCCATTATCTATCAATCTAACAATGGCAGATGAGTCACGCTCGTGCCATTTCGAGTGTCACCCGAGCATTACATTTGGAAACCCATTAATGCCATCAGACAGTACACTAGGACCATACCACTGGGAGAGTGTAGATAGCAGAGAAGGGTAAGCACCCTTCCAATCCCACAAGAAGTAGAAGCCATTTATTGGCTGAATCGCGCTTTTACCATAGGCGAGGGAAATTATCGTGGGGTAAATTGGATATATGATGGGTTGAAGGGGGGCACTGCCCACCCTCACTCTCCCATGACTTATTGTCATCCTGATATATATGCTCATCTGTAGGTAGCACAACCAGGTTGCCGTTTTTTTGTTTTGGTGAGTAACGTACGGCTATGGCGGGTGAGTCACGCTTGCGCCATTTATTGGGTGAGTTGAACTTGTACAATAGGTACCGTATATACTGTATAGTATATCGTTATCTGGAAGCTGGGATTTATATGGGAATTACTTATAGGTCCTAAATATTGTATATCATCCATAAAATTCAAAGTCCTAGCTGTGGTGCACAAAGCCTATATTGTCCGAATTTTCTTAGTTTAATACCTCAATTTTTCCCCGATAGTGGAGAGGGTATGAAATTCAGGGAAATTGAGGGGTAAAAGGCGTAAAAAGGCGATAATAAGGTATTGAAACGAAACTTGTGGTGGGTTTCGATGTATCTGAAACACATGAAACCCAAGATTTGGAAAACCCGAGCCAACTTTTGGCAAAAGTTTGCTTGGGTTTTGTGATTTTTAAAAGTAAAAAAACCCAGGAACCTAACCTAACCCAACCTAGACCTAATATATGTTGGATACAATACTAACCCTTACCTACCAGCTAGTACGTTGGATAAAAGACGAATCCCATCGATGGATATTGGGTAAACACTCACAATTGACAATCCTTGGTATAAAACAAAACTATCTATTAAGGATGTGCACAAAGCCTGCGGCGTCTATGAGAGAGTGTCGACAATTGTTTTACAGGTAAGTTAACATGTTGTTACCTCATACTTATTATTATACTTTGCCGAGGGTTGAAAACATTTTCATATGATGCTTAGAGCATCTACCTTCCATAATACCCTTCAAATATTTCAAGAACATGTGTGGTATTTGAATATACATTAAACTGGTTAGTCTTGTACTAGGGACACATACTACCTGGTAGGCAAGGGTTAGACTTGTATCCCACGTACTAGGTACTAGGGACGCTGCCTAGGTGTTAGATGAGGGTTTGTCTTGTATGCAATGTGCTAGGTCTAAGTTAGCTGGTTACTGGGTTTTTATAATTATTTAGACCACAACACCTGAGCCAACTTTTACCTAACTTATTACAACCACTGTAAGTAGCCTATATGCAAACTAACTAAAAACACATATTATATGTTTGATCCCAGAAGGGCTGAGAGAAAACCTAATATATATAAAGGGACTCTGAACCAACGACGTCATGCCAATATTTGTATTTGGCGCTTAGGGAGCCCTATAAAAGCAGAATTCCAACGGACATGGCTTGATAATGACATCCAGTATCTGACACACTGGTGGTCAGAGCTTCCGTCCTTGTATCGGTAGCCGAGATCTTGCCCTTCGATCTATCCGACTCGGGGGAGTGATGCGTCTTAGAGGTTTTGTGGCCAATCTTAGATTAATAATGTGAACCAGCCTCTACCAGGATGATGGGAGGTTCTAGGCCAGGCTTTGTCTTGCCTTTACTTGTTGATGCCTGGCCTTGACTGTCTGTTAAGTGATACAATTATAATCATCCTTAGCCGAGTTGGCGGGGGTGGAGGGGTGGGGGGGGGAGTGTAAGATAGTCATGGTTGAAGTCTAAAAAGCTCACCACATGTTCGAAGGCATAGTCCTCCGCGAGACTATAACCTGGTTCTTCAAATAAGAACTAAGGTTGCTTACCTTATATCCGCTCATGGCCGAGTGGTTAGGGTGCCCCACTCTCTCAAATATATCTGGAGTGAGTGGGTTTGAATCCTGGTCATGATACCTATCTCCCAACCTGTCGTACATTATCATTAGAAATTGACTGACTGTGCAGGAGGGTCAGGGGTTGTAAGTGGGGTTTGGTCTGCACTAATAGATTTACAGGACCTTATACTAAAAGTAGAGGATTGTGGAGACATTGACCTTTTGTTATGGGGGATAGGAGTTTTAAGTGCAGTTGGAATTGTCAGGTCCCCATTGCGAGGTGATTTGTGCACATCCTCAACAAGATGGGTGCGCACCTCCAACCACAAAGCCAACATAACTTGAGTTGCATGAGTATCATGTTGAAGCACTCTGTTGCAGATTGGTTGGCAGTCAGCGCAGTTGGCCATTGTCAATAGTCTTTTAGATAGCTGGACACACTCCACACAATGGGCGCATAATTTGTGTTTGAAGAGCGGGAGATGAGGACACACAGTTGTGCGGCAGATGGGCATAATTAGCGACATAATAAGGTAGCCCAACCCCCAATGTTTGGTCAACGAGCGGTCCCAGGGTGGTCGCCTCAGTGGGCTGTGCCTGTAATAGAGATTACCAAGAATCAAGGTTACATAATGAAAGTGCATTATATACAATCTACTCTTTCTCGCCTCTCAGGTGTGGGTAGAAGGCAGTATTCATAGAGAGTACTAACCAACACATGACCCTAGACATTGTACATATACACAACAGGGTAGTGGTACACTTCGGTATACATCAGGGATGATGAACTAAGTGACTTGACAGATGTCTTACCTGAATGGTTTTCCAATTTATACCTATGGCAAAGGCGACAGAAGTATAGGCGTGTTTGTCTCAACATTTGAGAGTGTAGCTCGCGATCCAATAGAGGTTGTTGTATCGTCACCCGACCATGTCAGGGTAAGGCCTAAGGATAATTCCTATAGATATTGGGAAAAATCAGCCCAGAGCAATACCCAATATGTGTCGGACATCAAAATCCTGATGATGTTCTATAAATTACTGAAACATTGGGGATGTATGAATGATATCCCAATACCGATGTAACGAACACCTTGATGGTATGTCGGGTTTGACATAACCAACAGTGGACCACTGGTTCCTATCTTCAGAGAATTCCTGTGCTTTGTATGCTTTCAGCCAGGGACCCACTGGGGTAAATACAATAGCAAAACAGTGGTGGAACTGACATTCAGGACTGCTCTGGGTCTGCTCCTTCAGTGCTAAGGGTCATAATCCACCTAATGGAAATGGCACTGTGGAGTGAGTCAGTGGAAGCATGTCTAGGAGCCTGGATGCAGTTTCTGCCATGGCTATCCCTTTTAGGGCGCTTCCTCCGGAAGCGGGGTGTCAGATTGATGATGATGACGTAACCAACATCTTGATGGTTCGTCGGGTCGATTCCAGTAACATTTGACAGGAAATCGAAACTATATCAATCGGCTAATATAGAGAACCATGTTATTCCACCTACTCTGATGTATATGTAAATAAACAGGGAGAAGGTAGCCAAAGGGATTGGAGATCGAAGGAAAGGGATAGGGAACCTGAATAACCCGATTCCTGACCTATAATTATGACCAGGCTTTCCCGACGACCCCGGAGACATGGATATCGTAAGGGAGGAGGGAGAGAGACAGAGAACCTAGGGAATTAGGAACCCAACCTAACATTTAGTAAGCAAGACCGAGAGTTTCTGATAAACAGAACTTGTCAATCATCGAACCACAATTTTAATTCTGGCTGGTTACCGATGACAAATAAGTAAGAATAACAAACTGTGAGAGCCTATGAAGTGCATAAATACCCTGAGGAGCTAGGCCACTGGTAGCATTTATAGGGGCGGGCACAAGGATAAATAAATACACTTCTATTTATATCAATATTAATTAAGTTAAGGTGAGAAAATTAAAAGGTAATTAACCAAAATAACATATAATGGAGGCAGTCTAAACGCTATCATGGGTTAGGCCAGTGATGTGGAGCATAGATAAACTCTTACCATAACATACCGGCACAAGATACGTTGGGTACACACAGGAGCACCTCTAGGAGCCGTTGGGATAAAAATGACAACCGTATTACATAAGGAGGAATAGAATTTCCCATAACTCAGATGCTGAACAATCCCTCACACAATCCCACTGGCCGAAGTGTGGAACCCAAAACTTGGGAAGGATGTAGTATCTGGACATATCGCAAGCTTTGTTTACATTACTTGCACGCTCGAGGTTACGTTCCCATCTATTTTGACTCCTTTTTTGTGTTATTTGCCCCCTGGGGGTAATATATATGATGAAGACAATGGGGTGGTGAGTGGGGGTAAAGCCCCCCCTCAACCTATATTGTATCCCATGGCAATCAAAATAGACGGGACCATGATCGTCAGCATGCGAGGAACGTAATCAAAGCTGGTGATACGCCTGAATACTACATCCCTACCCAAAACTTTGAAGAATCTGGAAAAAAATAACTAAAAATTGGCCTCCAATTCAGCAAAGCTAGCTAAGAAATAATAACTACACAATACAAGGCAGATTATCCACTTATCACCACCACTGGGTCCGCCAGGGCATTCTACAAGTTACGAGTGGTCACAGTGCAACAAGCTAGATATGGTTTCTAACTGCTCTGAAATACAATCCTAGCAAGGCTAAGCAAGTTCAATTAAGAGTCACGAAGCCGGCGGGATCTAGACAGCAGATACCAGGGGTGACACTGACACCGCTCACAGAAGAAGGACAAGTAACGCCAAAGAGATGTTTCTGAACAGTAGACAAGTGACGAATGGTAAGCGCATTTCAGCTTAATATCTAGAGTAAACTCCTTATATTTTATTTTTCTAAGTTCAATCCGATTTATGATGTTCTTAGGTAATTCATGTGCCACCCAAGATGTTTATTTGGTAGTTAATGTCGAGCGGGGGAATCTGCTTATAAAGGGCTCCCTTAGCAGACAGAACGCCAAATACAAATGTTAGCATGACGTTATTGGTGAGGAGTCACTTAAATAATATTACTTTCGAAACTAGGCTACTGTGTTTCCTACTAAAAAATCGCAAAATTCGAGCCAACTTTTGACAAAACTTGGCTCAGGTTTTCGAAATTTCAGGATGTATGGCTTTCAAAAACCTTAAAACCCGTGCCAAGTTTGCCGAAAATACGCTGGTATCGGAATTTTACGCATTTAATCCCTCATTTTCCCTGATCTTCATAGCCCTTCCCACTATCGGTACTTATTACTGAAACTACCACTAATTTGTTCTAAATTTGGAAAGTCTGTTAGTGATCTTGGCCCCATTCTATGTTCTTTCCTCTCACTAAAACATTACGCTTTCCATAAAGCAGTTGGGTCTGAGTACTGTTACGACTGAGATTTAAATATATCAGGGGTCTTATTCATTGGACTAGTAATGGCATAAATGCTACAACGGAAAGCGCTAGCTCCAACCTCTGATGTATATTCCCAGTGAACAAAGAACACAAATACTCTACAGAGTTCTATATGCAATAATAGGTTATTAAACTCTCAATAAATGTGTGTCTACTCTAGGCTTAATGTTATGTGAAAACAGCCTATTACTACCTATAACCGAAGGTGCATGGTTATGGTATGCAAAGTAAGGTGGTAAGAGAAGTTACAGCTTACGTTACTTTAATCAATAAATGTCAGGCACTCCTGCATGAAAGAAAGTGCACTAAAGTCCTTTAACACCAACAAGGAATCTTCTTTAAATGTTAGATGCTATCAAGATGCTCGAATCGGAAATGGAACCCAAAAAGGCCGGCAGCGGAACAATGCTCGTGCAGGCTATGCACACAAAAGGCAGGATATATAATGCAGTCGGGGCCAAGAATATCCTAAACGCTACAACAATAATAATCGCCACGACAATGCAGTATTCCTATCAACAAAAAGAGCCTAAGTCGTTTGTGTCTCCATACATCAAACTAGGCTGCGAAATGTTTGTGTAATCATAAACGGGTATGCATAAAAAGAGTAATTGGGTTAATATACTTAATGTCTACTATGACTGATAAAGTCTAGCTAGAGTCAATGATACGAGATACTGGTGTGCATGGCATGCCGCATAGCCTAGTGCAAATCTCAAGTCTGTGCGTCAAATATTACGTTATAATGAAGGGTAGCTCTCTTGAGAAACCTTAATACCGAAGTATTAAGCGTTCTCCTGGCGTACCTCAAAGACAAACAACGAGCTTAGAACAGTGCAGAATGGTATAGGCAAAAAGCCCTCATTCGTGCATTCTCTATTCTCAATGGCACACAGACTAGAATTTACTCAATCAACTCCAGTTCTCAGGTATGTCGTGCAGCTTTTAACTAAAGCCAGCACTCATAGGAAACAATACCTTATAATATCAGACTCCTAGTCTAGCATTATCTAATCCAGCAGAACACTAATAATTATAGGAAGCGGTACTAAACAATATGAATGCCAACCAATGCTTCGTGATCAACTTATCTTAACAACTAACATACATGGGTTATATCAGACCTTAACGCACAATACAACTTGCCAGCATGAAGCTGATTATGCATAGTTAACCAGAGGGGATATAATGTTAGTAAAAGGTGGTGAAAGATATGGAAAATGAGAGAGATAGGCAGAGGAAAAGGTTCTCAGGTGCGGAGAGGGGAACAGATATCAAAGGGAAAAGAGGGATGCGTTCTAGAAACCAGATCTGAGGGAGAAAGTGGCGAGAGGGCTGTATATATACTGGCACTAACTCAAGCCGCGTGGGAATAAAGCGGTAACAAGTCCTTCAGCCAATACTAAAGAAGCCAGCCAAACATGACATCACAAAGCATGGTAAAAAACTCCCTCAACGAATCCCCACGAGGCCAGCCAGCTATGACGTCATCGAGTATAGCAAAACACTACGCGCCTCCTCTCACTCTGTTCTACTCTCTCTCTCTCAATTCCTATCATTACTACTTAATGATAAAACATATACTTTGCAATTAAATATATAAATCCTTGACATGGGTGAAAACAAAGAGCCTTTCTGGACTGCCCATGACACGAACTTTCATATGAAATAAAGCACACAATAATACATCAACAACTGTAGCCACATCCACTGCCCTGGCGATCCTAGCGAGTCACTGTAGGACAAGCCATGCGGTTCTAACAGAGTGGTTAACGTCACACCCCCACCTAAGATTTTTCTCAGAGGCCCAAGGCTCACAAAAATCTGATTGTTAGAACGCATGCTATATCTCTACTTCCCATCACCCAGCGGCAGTAAAATATCTGGCACAGTTCTCAACTTACAAAATTATAACCTTCCCCAACACAATAGGAATACTATTCAAACTAAAGCAGGAGGCTACCCGTGTGTCAATCTACCCAGGATCATACACCCTTGAAAGATAATCTGCAACCACGCTGTCACAACCGGCAATATGGCGTATGTCCAGGTTATATACCAGTAACCTTAGTAACCACCTGGTCAGCCTCATATTCCGATTGTGAAACTGGTCCAAGAACATGAGAGGTTGATGATCTGTGTAAATTACAACGACCGGACCATAGGCTGGAGCATAGACCTCGAAATGCCTCAGAGCAAGTACAACCGCCAGCAGCTCCTCCTCGACAACAGATCAGCTCCCCTGGGCCGAATTGAACTTCTCCGAGCAGAAACTAACAGGATGCTCCAGCCCATCATCATCCGAAAGGTAGGCTAAAGTCAGGGGCCCTGAGGATCGGGTGAGTGCACAACAGGTGTTTTACTTCTCTAAACCTCCTTCTCCACCTTGACTGCTAAACGTCATCACAGGCACAGTGAGAGGCTCAGGGGGGTGCCTCCCATACTCCTTCATGAGATTAACGTGACATAACTGATTGCGCTTCCGTCTGTCTGGAGCTACCAAGTAATCCAGGTCTGATAGCTCCTCAACCACCCTATAAGGACCAGCGTACTTCGCGGATAAGGGGTGACCTACAAGGGGCAGTAGAATCAACACCTCCTGACCCACGTGAGACTCCCTGAGTTCAACCTTGAGGTCGTACCTGTCCTTCCTGAGGGCCTGAGAGCTAGTCAAATTATGGCCAGCCAACTCCAGACTGCGCAACATCCGTTCTCGACTGTTGAGGACACACTTGAGCATAGAACAAGGTTTTTCTGCGCCCTCCCATACTTCTTCAACCATATGGAGAGGCCCTCTGACACGGTGTCCAAAGACGAGCTCATTAGGGCTGAATCCCAAACTCTCCCCAGGTACCTCCCGCACAGCAAACAAAACACATGGCAGGCCAAGATCCCAATCCTTCCCACTCTCAAAGCAACAACAACGAAGCACAGATTTCAAGGCTGAGTGCCATCGCTCTAACACACCCTGGCTCTCCGGATGATACGCAGATTACACAACCCCAACAATCCCATGCTGCGGCATTGCTTGAACAAAGAGGCTAGAAGTGAAGTTGGGTCCCTGGACTGACTGAATCCCCTGCGGGTAACCATACCGGGAAAAATACACTAGCAAGCTTCGGACCACCGTCTTCGCCGACCCATTTCTCATAGGGTACGCGTCAGGGTACCTTGTTGCTACATCTCCCGACTGTGCATCACTGTCCTCCTTCAACTCTTTCGTCTTTTTAAGCCCATCCTCTGCCTTTTCAGGAACAGTTACTGGTTCTTCTCCAGACTCGAAATGTGGTCCTAATAATGAGTGCCCGAGAAGGTCCGTTGATACTAAACTCTCAACCGCATCAACTTTCAACCCCGTCTCGGTACCCTTCCTCCGCTGATCTAAAGATTGGTGACCAGAATGTGACTCCCTGGATACAGGATCTCCGGTGACAACACACGCCATAGGCTGCACCGGACACTTCTCAACCCACTCCTGCTCCTCCCTACTCACGTCGGCCGGCTTCTCAGCAACGACCAAGGGTGGAGCCTCAGAAGTAGGTCCCGCAAAGTCATTGCCGAGAAGGAGGTCGACGCCCCCAACAGGTAACTTCTCCACAATTCCTACATCCAGGTCCCGAGTCACACCATCAACTTCCATCTTCATTCTTACAAGCGGGTATGACCTTGTCGCATTAACTCCCTGAACCACAACCACCCGCGCCGTATTGACAGGTTTACCAGTGAAATTTCTCAACAGTGTTTGTGATGCCCCAGTGTCACGCAAAATTCTCACCTCATGTCTTCTACCCCCCCACTCCACACAACCGAGTCCCCTGTGGTCACTAAAGGCATCACGGACAGGGAATAAGCCTTCCGGATCCTTCTGCACTGGCAGTGTATTTACCTCGGAAGAAATGCCTCTAACAAACTCCGATGTCCTCTTGAACACTCCAATGCCGTGAGCAAAAGACACGGCTGCCGGAGGAGGTCGACTAGGGCACTCATTTGCCTTATGACCCTCCTGGTGGCAACTAAAACACATAAAGTTCGGTTTCGGCTTATACTGTGATGTAAAAGGCCCCTGACTTTTCACATACGGTGTGGTGTAAGGTTTGGATTCAGTTTTAGTTTCATGGCTCTTCTGTTTAATTGTGTCATTGCTACGGGGAGGGGGAGGATAATGGTCCTTAGCACGTACATCGTACTTCTGTGAGGACCCGCAACCCCGAATCAACGACAGCCGTCGATCAGCCATTTCTGCTGCTTCGACTAGAGTTCTTGGGTTTTTCTCCTTTAAGTTCAAAGTTAGATCACTGCCCGTGCTCTTAAAGAACTGCTCCAACATCATCAACTGCTTAACTCCATCAAACGTTGTTACCTTCTCAGATCGGAGCCAGTTCCCCATAGCATCGGACAAGTCCCGGGCGTGTTCCAGAAAGGTGCTATCTCTTCCCTTAGTTACACCCCGGAACTTCAAACGGTACGTTTCTGGTTGCAGTTCGTAAGCCCTCAGGACAGCCTCCTTGAGATCCTCATACACAATACATGACTCCAAAGGTAACGCCTCGTAGGCTTTAACCCTTAATTAGCGGCTCACCACATAAGTCGTATTTAATAAAGCTGGACTATGTGGCGGCGCTCGACATAGGTCGAGTGGCAATTTCAGCACGTAATGTTGCTGAGAGAGAGAGACAAGTGGTGGCAGGAGAGTAGCGAGCGTATGACTGCTCCAGACCACCGCGGCGAACATACTGACACGAATCCCAGCTCCCTCCTCCCTCTCTCACTCGCTATATAAGGAATTGTATCGGGAAAGTGGCTAATTACATGCTTTTTGCACTCGCGTTGCACGGTTTTTGCAAGAAAACTAGCCATCATAAAAGGATCGTTATGGTGTCATTCGAAAGCTCTGTTTATGCCCTTTCAGGGATAGGTACTTGTTTTACGTTCTGGGTCTTATTTAGGCATGACAATGATCACGTAAACAGCCCTATTTTGGCTAAAAACACCCCGCTGGGCGGTACATATAAATAAACCGCATAGGCCGCTCGTAAGGTGTTAAGACCCTTGCCTCCCAATCTACAGGATACAAGTGCTGCCCATTTATTCTCTGGTCACTGGTGTTCCTGGCACTTCTTCTCAAAGCGTGCCCCACTCTCATCAAACATCGGAACCAGTTTCAATAAGTGCGAGATAGATTGATCAGGAGCACGGCTACTCGCGACTTCTCTACGTCCATGTCGGCACAGTACCTAGTCGACTCTAAATCAGCTTGGATTTTTGCTAGCTTGGCTCTCACTTCTATCTGGGCTAATTATAATTTCTGCTGAAGCTCACCTGCCCTTCGTTGCTGTTGAATCTTAGCTAATTCGAGCCAAAACAATAATTCTGGAGATAACCCTTGAGGAGGTGAAGGTGCTACAATGTTTGAAATTACCGGTGGTCCCCCCAGGGGCAACCCACCCTGCCAGCCACCACCCAACTGTGGAAGCATACTCGGGGTCGGCAAACTACTGGGATGGCTAGGAGTCGAGTGTAGGGGAAGCATGGCCGAAGGGCTCTGAGCACTCAACCCATCTCGCTCACCAGTCACCCTGCCCAGTACACACGTTATCAAGTTATCCCTGGTCATGCTGCTAGTACCCGCATGACCGATAGCTGTGGCCAGGCATTGAAGACCGTACCGACCCATACCCTCCAACCGCTCGGCAGTAACAGGCCATTGCAAAAATATCCTAGCATCCTCCACACAGTTCACCTGATTAACCCTTCCATCATGCTGCTGTTCCTCAGTTTCGACATGACGTACTGTGTCTCCATTCTCCTCTGATCCGGTATAAGACATGATGCTCACAAAAAATTCTCACCTCAATATTCAGAAAAGAAGCACCCCAAACTCTTATACCTCAATATACACACAAAAATTCTCGGAAATACTCAAGGGCTATACTATGTTGCAAAAAAAAATTATTCTTGCTGATCCCCGCAAAATATTCCCCAAAACAACAATTTTTCCCTGCTAATAAATGTAGGTTCACCAAATCCTAGGTAAGGTCGCCATTTGTTACGACTGGGGTTTAAATATATCAGGGCTCTTATTCATTGGACTAGTAATGGCATAAATGCTACAACGGAAAGTGCTAGATCCAACCTCTGATGTATATTCCCAGTGAACAAAGAACACAAATACTCTACAGAGTTCTATATGCAATAATAGGTTATTAAACTCTCAATAAATGTGCGTCTACTCTAGGCTTAATATTATGTGAAAACAGCCTATTACTACCTATAACCGAAGGTGCTTGGTTATGGTATGCAAAGTAAGGTGGTAAGAGAAGTTACAGCTTACGTTTCTTTAATCAATAAATGTCAGGCACTCCTGCATGAAAGAAAGTGCACTAAAGTCCTTCAACACCAACAAGGAATCTTCTTTAAATGTTAGTGCTATCAAGATGCTCGAATCGGAAATGGAACCCAAAAAGGCCGGCAGCGGAACAATGCTTGTGCAGGCTATGCACACAAAAGGCAGGATATATAATGCAGTCGGGGCCAAGAATATCCTAAACGCTAGAACAATAATAATCGCCACGACAATGCAGTATTCCTATCAACAAAAAGAGCCTAAGTCGTTTGTGTCTCCATACATCAAACTAGGCTGCGAAATGCTTGTGTAATCATAAACGGGTATGCATAAAAAGAGTAATTGGGTTAATATACTTAATGTCTACTATGACTGATAAAGTCTAGCTAGAGTCAATGATACGAGATACTGGTGCGCATGGCATGCCTCATAGCCTAGTGCAAATCTCAAGTCTGTGCGTCAAATATTACGTTATAATGAAGGGTTCCTCTCTTGAGAAACCTTAATACCGAAGTATTAAGCGTTCTCCTGGCGTACCTCAAAGACAAACAACGAGCTTAGAACAGTGCAGAATGGTATAGGCAAAAAGCCCTCATTCGTGCATGCTCTACTCTCAATGGCACACAGACTAGAATTTACTCAATCAACTCCAGTTCTCAGGTATGTCGTGCAGCTTTTAACTAAAGCCAGCACTCATAGGAAACAATACCTTATAATATCAGACTCCTAGTCTAGCATTATCTAATCCAGCAGAACACTAATAATTATAGGAAGCGGTACTAAACAATATGAATGCCAACCAATGCTTCGTGATCAACTTATCTTAACAACTAACATACATGGGTTATATCAGACCTTAACGCACAATACAACTGGCCAGCATGAAGCTGATTATGCAGAGTTAACCAGAGGGGATATAATGTTAATAAAAGGTGG
The DNA here is from genome assembly GCA_032716605.1 of Paralithodes platypus. Classification (NCBI taxonomy): domain Eukaryota; kingdom Metazoa; phylum Arthropoda; class Malacostraca; order Decapoda; family Lithodidae; genus Paralithodes; species Paralithodes platypus. The sequence continues at coordinate 31,585,344 of CM064487.1, forward strand.
TGAAAGATATGGAAAATGAGAGAGATAGGCAGAGGAAAAGGTTCTTGTCACGGGTCAGACCGTGACTGTGATTATATACTATAGGGTTAGCTATATTTCTGGAGCGCGGGAAAAATTGGGGGGGCGGGAACAGCTGTAGAGAAAGGGAGAGGTGAGGGGTGGAGGCACAGGCATAGGCCTGTGTACCGCTAGGCACCTCGCGTACATGTGTGCGTGTGTGCGTTCTTGCTTGTGAGCGTGGGTAGGACGCCGTTACGCGTACATGTGTGTGTGCGTTCATGTTGTAGGCGTGGTCATAGGGAGTGTCCAGTCTTTTCATTGGCACCAAATTCAAAATGTGATGGGGGAGGGGAAAACCGAGGTTATAAAGGGGGCAGGAATGCCCAGGACAGGCCTTATTCTCCTCCTGCCCGACCCCAACGAGATAGTCCAATTTTGTTGTGCCCGCGATGAATGGGTCGGCAGGGCTGCGAGGGCACCTCGTGCCCTAATTCAACCATAATCAGGTGAGTCCAATTCAGTTAGACAAGTGTCAACGTTGATTGAGATATCCAGAATGAGGTGTAGTGGTGTGCATGTGTGTGGTGGTGTGCGTGTGTGTGTCGGCCAGTAACCAAGACTGTGCCAGACCGTACACATGGCCAAGGTTGTGACGCCGACCGAATTAGCTTATGCTATGGCCGAGAATGGCAGGTGTAAGCATGACCCCACAGAGGGCTTGCTAAAGGCTAGGGATGCCCAGGGCGACATAGTTCTCCTGCGGCGATATCCCACTGATTTAGCTATGCACGTGGCCAGGGGTGTGTGTGGATGTGTGCGGGTGTGTGAGTGACGCCGTAGCATCTTAACCCCACAGAGGGTGATGGTTACCGCTAGAGGATTGTCGGCTTGAAGGACTTGTCTTACTGCCCGTTTTGAGACCCTTTAATTAGGAAACTCTCATTAGTCTAGCGAGTCACGTGTGTGGTGTGTCGGTGAGTGACGCCGTAGCTCTCAACCCCACAGAGGGTGATGGTTACCGCTAGAGGATAGTCGGCTTGAAGGGCTTGTCGTACTGCCCGTTTTGAGACCCTTTAACACCTTACGAGCGGCCTATGCGGTTTATTTATGTGTACCGCACAGCGGGGTGTTTTTAGCCAAAATAGGGCTGTTTACGTGATCATTTTCATGCCTAAATAAGACCCAGAACGTAAAACAAGTACCTATCCCTGAAAGGGCATAAACAGAGCTTTCGAATGACACCATAACGATCCTTGTATGATGGATAGTTTTCTTGCAATAACGGTGCAACGCGAGTGCAAAAAGCAGGTAATTCGGTACTTTCAGTACATAATTGAGTATGTAGCGAGTGAGAGAGGGAGGAGGGAGCTGAGATTTGTGTCAGTAGGTTCGCCGCGGTGGTCTGGAGCAGTCATAAGCTCGCTAGTCTCCTGCCACCACTTGTCTCTCTCTCTCAGCCACATTACGTGCTGAAATTGCCACTCGAGTTATGTCGAGCGCCGCCACATAGTCCAGCTTTATTTAACTCGACTTATGTTGCTCGCCGCTAAATAAGGGTTAATTAGGCAACTCTCATTAGTCTAGCGAGTCACGTAACCGAGGTGAGGAGGTGAGAGAGAGAGAGAGTGATGAGTGTGATTGACGGGTACTGTGAGTGTGGGAAAATCTCGTAGTACCTTATTCGATCATGCGGTCATTTGCTGGGCTAGACGAGTTCAGTAACACAGTAGACTAAAGGGTTGGTTGATGTGAGATTTCGTGTGACAAGCAGTAATCAGTATAATGATTTGGGGTAATCTTAGGGGTAGTTATAATACTGGGTAATTGTATTTAGGTAAGTGGATTAGATAAGTGGGTTAGATTGAGTGGCTGAGTGTGTGAATGAAATTGTCTCTTTGATAAATGTAATTTCAGTGTCGCTATTCAATAAAACAATTTTAGTAGGAATGTTTGTTTCTTTAATTCTTACTAACTTTAACGGAACTGCAATTTTCTTTTCAAATATATTACTGCATCGAGTCAGTATAGATATAAATGTATAGCATGTTCTGGGACTTTTGTTGCCATAATTTCACAAGGGATATTTGTCTATTGTTGATCTAAAGTAACGACACTATCAATTCCAAGTGTTACAGTAACCTATTAGTCTTATGATCTATTACAATTGGCGATCTGGACAGGATTACTATTACAATTGGCACCGGGCATGATCCATTACAAGTGGCGACCGTGACAGGACCAGTTTCTGATGTAGATGTAGCGGATAATGAAGGATTTGTTGTAAAATTGTGTTCATACAGAAGTAGCCCCACGCGGGAGATTTTCTTTTCTTTTTTCTTTCCCCTCGTGGTCAAGTCACATCCTGGGAGCATCGGTGAACCTCCTTGTGTAAACAAGTGAATTACTTTTCCCATCGCTCGCGCGCCCCACATTGCTTCATAATATTTAGTTCTACGATTCGCTTTGAGAAGTAATTGTGTCCGATAATTTTTGTTTGCTTGTCTATAATTGATCTCTGTTGATTTTTTTTTTTTTGTGATTGTCGCTGTGATTTTATGCCATGTGAATAGTTTCCTTTAATTTCGTTCGTCATACGCAAGTGCTGTGATCGATCGTTTAAGGATAGAGGGAAGTGTTGTAATCCGATCGAGTCGTTGTTGTTTCTCTTATTCCGGTGTCATAAATCTTAGGCAGTAGGTGTTATGTGGAATAGTTTCCTTTAAATTCGTTTATCATACGCAAGTGCTGTGATCGATCGTTTAAGGATAGAGGGAAGTGTTTGTAATCCGGCCGAGTCGTTGTCCTTTCTCTTATTCCGGTATCATAAATCTAGACAGTTTCAGTTATATGGGTCAGTTGTGTGTCGGGCGAGATTTGTTTGTTTTCTTTGATTGTTCTATTCCTCTCTTAAATATCTGTTGTTCCTTGTCAAGGACAAGAGGGAGAGGGAGGAACGAGCATTGGATAGGACGAATACTAAATAAGTGAGGGATTGCGTAGCAGCAAGGGTTGGGATAGAAAGGGAAGACCATAGGAAAAGTTAGAGGAGACAGAGAGAGAGAGCGTCAGAGGAGGCTCGATCCTGCTAAAACTTAGGAAAAGTGTGGGATGTGTGTGGTGGTGCCAGATGTCGCCAGGGGCGCGGCGTAGGCTCGCGGAGAGTCTGGGTGCTGTGGTGAATAGCAACAGTGCATATTGCTAGCCAGCATCAAGTGAACACTCGGGAAGGCCATCGTTGAATGAGGTCTGGGGCGTAAGTCGGGTTAAATAGTGGGGAGACTGATGATAGAGGGAGTCAACAATAAGTAGCGTGATATGGAATACGGGAGGGGAGGGGATGAAATGTTGTTTGTTCGCTTTTATTCTGCCGCTTCCAAATTTTATACAGGTACTGAGTCAGCCAGGCGTTCGTCGGGAGATTGGAGAACCCACGGCAGGAATCCTGGCCCTCAAGAAACGACGCCCAAGGATCCCTCATCAAGTCAAAACAAATGTTTATACCCAGCAGTCCATAGAGTTGAGCCGATTTTTTTGTTTACACTGTTTCTTCACATACCTCATTTAAACCGTGTCTTACATGACATTAGCTGAGCTTAATTGTGTTATAAAGGGGGCAGGAATGCCCAGGACAGGCCTTATTCTCCTCCTGCCCGACCCCAACGAGATAGTCCAATTTTGTTGTGCCCGCGATGAATGGGTCGGCAGGGCTGCGAGGGCACCTCGTGCCCTAATTCAACCATAATCAGGTGAGTCCAATTCAGTTAGACAAGTGTCAACGTTGATTGAGATATCCAGAATGAGGTGTAGTGGTGTGCGTGTGTGTGGTGGTGTGCGTGTGTGTGTCGGCCAGTCACCAAGACTGTGCCAGACCGTACACATGGCCAAGGTTGTGACGCCGAACGAATTAGCTTATGCTATGGCCGAGAATGGCAGGTGTAAGCATGACCCCACAGAGGGCTTGCTAAAGGCTAGGGATGCCCAGGGCGACATAGTTCTCCTGCGGCGATATCCCACTGATTTAGCTATGCACGTGGCCAGGGGTGTGTGTGGATGTGTGCGGGTGTGTGAGTGACGCCGTATAACCCCACAGAGGGTGATGGTTACCGCTAGAGGATTGTCGGCTTGAAGGACTTGTCGTACTGCCCGTTTTGAGACCCTTTAATTAGGCAACTCTCATTAGTCTAGCGAGTCACGTGTGTGGTGTGTCGGTGAGTGACGCCGTAGCTCTCAACCCCACAGAGGGTGATGGTTACCGCTAGAGGATAGTCGGCTTGAAGGGCTTGTCGTACTGCCCGTTTTGAGACCCTTTAATTAGGCAACTCTCATTAGTCTAGCGAGTCACGTAACCGAGGTGAGGAGGTGAGAGAGAGAGAGAGTGATGAGTGTGATTGACGGGTACTGTGAGTGTGGGAAAATCTCGTAGTACGATCATGCGGTCATTTGCTGGGGTAGACGAGTTCAGTAACACAGTAGACTAAAGGGTTGGTTGATGTGAGATTTCGTTGCCATAATTTCACAAGGGATATTTGTCTATTGGTTACAGTAACCTGGCGATCTGGACAGGATTACTATTACAATTGGCACCGGGCATGATCCATTACAGTTCTCAGGTGCGGAGAGGGGAACAGATATCAAAGGGAAAAGAGGGATGCGTTCTAGAAACTAGATCTGAGGGAGAAAGTGGCGAGAGGGCTGTATATATACTGGCACTAGCTCAAGCCGCATGGGAAAAAAGCGGTAACAAGTCCTTCAGCCAATACTAAAGAAGCCAACCAAACATGACGTCACAAAGCATGGTAAAAAACTCCCTCAACGAATCCCCACGAGGCCAGCCAGCTATGACGTCATCGAGTATAGCAAAACACTACGCGCCTCCTCTCACTCTGTTCTACTCTCTCTCTCTCTCTCTCTCTTTCAATTCCTATCATTACTACTTAATGATAAAACATATACTTTGCAATTAAATATATAAAGCCTTGACATGGGTGAAAACAAAGAGCCTTTCTGGACTGCCCATGACACAAGCTTTCATATGAAATAAAGCACACAATAATACATCAACTGTAGCCACATCCACTGCCCTGGCGATCCTAGCGAGTCACTGTAGGACAAGCCATGCGGTTCTAACGGAGCGGTTAACGTCGCAGTACATGCTTAGATTGATATCCAAATTTCGAAAATGGATATTAATCGTGATCGTGTACTCAACCTTTAACTGTGTTGGTGGTGTAATGGTTTAGGTGCTTATGTTCTGGGTGTGGTGTCCCGAGTTCGAATCCCGGGAGGGCCATATGCTTTCATTAGTTTATTAAAGTACATTGGGGCTTGTAATTTATATTAATGGTAAAGAACGGGGTGTTACTTATTTCCATAGGTTCAGGAACTAGTATAACGAGGCCAGTCTGTTAGTGATCTTGGCCCCATTCTATGTTCTTTCCTCTCACTAAAACATTACGCTTTCCATAATACAGTTGGGTCTGAGTACATGATTACATTGATATCCAAAATTCGAAAATGGATATTAATCGTGATCGTGTACTCAACCTTTAACTGTGTTGGTGGTGTAATGGTTTAGGTGCTTATTTTCTGGGTGTGGTGTCCTGAGTTCGAATCCCGGGAGGGCCATATGCTCTCATTAGTTTATTCAAGTACATTGGGGTCTCTATTTGATATTAATGTTAACCCTTGTCTAGCGGGGGTGGACTTAAGTCGGGCTAGAGAACCAAGGACTATGTGGCGGGGCCCGACTTAAGTCTGTGTGCAATTTTTGAGCAATAATGGCTCTGAGAGAGAGACGAGCGATGGGAGGAGCGTAGGTCGGCTCATGACCGCTCGGCACGGGTCCCGTGCGACTACTGACATCTACTCCATACACACCCACACTTACTACCTCGCTACACAGGGAATTATGTAAGGAAATTACCGTATTTTAGGGATTTTCCTTTCGTCTTGCACGATCGTTGCAAGAGAACGCGTGGTCGTAGAAGGATGGTTCTGGTGTCATTCGAAAGCTCAATTAACGTCCTTTCAGGGATATATAATTGTATTACGCTCTGACTCTTGATTATGCATGAAAAAGAGCACGGAAACAAGGTCGTTTAGGGTAAAACCACCCGCTTGGCGGGTAGTAGAAGTTACTGATGGGCCCGCTCGTAAGGCGTTAAAGAACAGGGTGTTACTTATAGAATAAGGATGTTGCAAAGATCATAATAACATTTGTTTCAACCACCGGAAGTCCAATGTATCTGCACTATATAAAGCACTTGAAAAACAAATAACTCTCCCTATAATTGTCCGTATTGATGGCAGTACAACTCTTATTTAGCTCCTTACTGGCAAAATAGATCAACCCATCCTGTATCCCAAGGCAAGTCGGGGTTCCAAAATGGCGTCATGAGGAGGGCACGCAAATGAGCCGTGGTAAAATTATTTGCGCTTAAATGCTACTCCTATCCCTGATGGCACGCAGTGGGAAGAAGAAATAGACTTCTATGACTATAAAGATGACAACGAACATGGAGAATGGCAGGATTGTATCCAATTCTCCCGTAGAAGTGCCCGTACAGCTCGACAACACCATTGCCGTTCCACCGATTGCCAGGACGTCACTCTTACAGTAGGCCCTCCAAACACACAACAATTTGCAGATGAGGATATTCCTGTTACTCACGAGACCGTCCTTGTCCGATTTGATGCTCCCACCGATTTCTTCACTGGACGTCATTACCCGAAATTCTGTGCAACACTTGATGCACGGCTTGGACCTAAAATTAGGGTTATTCGTCTCAACGAGAAGCTAGGCGTGATAGCCGTAGACACAGACTTGCCCATTTCCCACCCTAAGCTACAGGATATACTATGCATTACCAATATTGAAGGCAGGCCTGTCTCTATCTCTCTCCCTAATGATAGAAACTTACACTATGGCATTATACAAATTGTTGATTCCATTGAGCAAGAAGAATTATTGGAGGGACTACAAAATGTTGGCCTAGAAATTCTCAGCGTCAGACGCTTCAAGGAAAGAGTAGGAGTTACACTACGAGACACTCCCAAAGTTCTACTCACTTCCCCCTCTGAGATTCCCTCCACTTTCAAACTGTGGAACCAGGTTGTTCGAGTAACTGAATACCATAGACCACCTAAAAGCTGCAGAAAATGCAAGAGAATAGGTCATGTTACCAGTGCCTGTCGCGCAAGGTCAGTTCGCTGTGCACCATGCGCGGACTCGCATCCGACCAAAGAATGTACCTCAGCGACTCTAAAATTCCCAAACTGTTTGGGAGCCCATCCTTCAACCTCTAACAAATGCCCTAAGTACCGTGAAGCCCTCTATGCTACTAAGGTGGCCAGATATCTGGTACAAAATCCTACAGAGACGCTTTGTCGAACTACCGCTCCACGACACCATCGACTCCAGCAACAGCTCAGCCCACGTCCACTAAACCTTCAGTTGTCCCAAGGCCTACTGCACCCTGTTCTCTACCCATGCATCCACCTCCAACCCACCACTTATACTGACACCTGGCCCACCTCTACCTGCGGCCGCCAATGCACTGGTACCTGCTAAAAATTCTGAAATAACTGGTCTCATGGCCTCTCTTCCAGTGGAAGATCAACTTCAGCTATTAGTCACACTTATGGGGAATCTCCAGGCAGCAATGCATACCGGTACATCCCAACCTGCCCACCAAAAGGCTACCAACACTACCTCCACCAGTACTCAAACGACCCAACCCTCTGAAGCCTCTACCTCGACTGGCCACACAACGGAACCTGTACCACACGCCGACGATCTAGCAGAAGACTCCCGAGATATACAAAATTCCACCGACGAAGATCTTCCTTCTGATGCCACAAACACCACGGGCACGGGAGTAACAGGACTTGACCCCTCTATCAAACCTGCCACACTCAAAGGTAAACAGTCACATATTCCTAAGCCCAACACTCTCCTTCATGGAAACCGAATCAATGACGCCCAACGCCCTGCGACCACTACCACTAGGAAAACTGCCCCTCCCAAGCTCCCATCAAAAAAGCCTCCCACTCAACCAGCGTCACTGTCCCCATCTCAACATTCTACACCTGACTCTACGTCCTCCAGTGCTCTTCATCCGCCCAATCCTCAACGTACACCAGAACGTGTCGAAGTGCATCGAATTAAACGCATCGCCTCCCCGGGTGACAGGTGATCCAAGGATCCCTGTTCCAGTGAACGCCCCACTCTGACCCCCACTGCCACGCCGACCAAGAAACCTAAAAATTGTTAATGGCCCCTCTAAGTATCATGACCTGAAATGCAAAGTGTATTACGACTTCTTTAACTAAATTAAAAATAGATTCATGCTACCTTTCTTCATGCAAGTGGACGGATCCAAGACCAATACAGTACAAGTACAATACTACAAGAAGTGACCACCTATCAACACCAATGCCCCTCCTGATTGACATTTAAACACTTGCCATAGAACCCCACCAGTTACCTTATCAATCGTATAATCCTACAACACTTGCACAGTTATCTGGGGAAAGTGACCCTTAGCACAGTGCATCAACGGTGAAGAAGAAGAAGAAGATCCCAAGGCAAAACATTGTTTTTTTTTTTTTACTCTGAAAATTACAAACATCTGAGTGTTTTAACCCCTTATTAGCGGAGCCCGACTTAGGTCCGTATCTAAAAACCTGGACTATGTGGCGGGGCCCGACTTTAGTCCGTGTGCAATTTTTGAGCAATAATGGCTCGGAGAGAGAGACGAGCGACGGGAGGAGCGTAGGTTGCCTCATGACCGCTCGGCACGGATCCCGCGTGCCTACTGACATCTACTCCACACAACTCCACCCTCCCTACCTCGCCACACAGGGAATTATATAAGGAAATTACCGTATTTTAGGGTTTTTGCACTCGTCTTGCACGATCGTTGCAAGAGAACGCGTGGTCGTAGAAGGATGGTTCTGGTGTCATTGGAAAGCTCAATTTACGCCCTTTCAGGGATACATAATTGTATTACGCTCTGGCTCTTGTTTATGCATGAAAAAGAGCACAGAAACAAGGCCATTTAGGGTAAAAAAAAACCCGCTTGGCGCGTAGTGGAAAAAAACTGACGGGCCCGCTCGTAAGGTGTTAAGATCGTTAGATAACGGGGAAAACACATTTTCAGGGGATTGTAACTAATTTAAACTACTGTACAATGAGTAAAACAACCTAAAAAAAAAAAAACAAAAAAAAATGAGAAAATTAGTGGTAGTTTCGGTAATATTGGAAAAACTCCATTTTTCTGTCACCAATTTTCCCATGGATTATTTTTATTTTTCTCTGTTAGTTTTCATTAATATATAGTGTTTGGAAATAATTACAACCCTCGGAGAAACGGTTTTCCCTATTATACAACGATCTTAAGATAAGCCGCCCAATAGTGGGGAGGGCTATGAAGTTCAGGGAAAATGAGGGGTTAAAAGCGTAACAAAGACATTAGCCTAACCTAACAACCTTACCTAACCTATCCTAGTATTATGGGTGGGGGCTGCTGCCCCCACACCCCCGGTGATTGGGTAACAGTGCAAAAAACACAGTATTATGGGACATACCCTACTCCGCCGCCACCGAGTGGCAGTGGGAGGGCCGAGAGGTTCACAACAATAACATGAGTGCGGCGGCGGACGCAGTGTTGCCATATTCTAAATGCAGAATTATCGTATTGTGACCACAAAATTATGGAATTTGCACCAAAATTATCGTACACACTAATATATATATATACAGGTATATAGGGAATGTTTGTTCTAAATGGCGTGTGTACGAATCGGTGCCGTCTATAGGAAGGATTGACAACCATGTTACGAAAAAATTCCATTTTAGTACCATATATTTTTATTAGGTTTTGCCGAGGGTTGAAACTAATTTTAATATGATGCTTAGAGCATATAGATTGCATATCTGTCTTCAAATATGTCAAAATAATTGGTGACAAATAAATGGAGTTATACTGTAATATTTTCTCCAGTATCGGGTGGCGTGTCTTAAGATCGTTGGATAATGGGTTAAACGTTTTGATAAATCTACAGTTATGGTCCCCCTATTTTTTCGCTATTCTGTTGCTCCTAATATGTTAATAATATTCTGAGCCAGTACAGATACAAACGTCAGCCCTGTGGATCTGCACGGTCTGCAGGCGGGTTCTAAAGAAGAAGAAGAAGGAGACTTAATATGGTTTGATGATGCGTGGATATGTATATTTAACTTGAAATTGATACATTCAAGTATTAAAAACCTTCACCAAAGTGAGACTCGTCCGACGCGGTTTGACGAGTTTACCATCGAAACTCAGTTTCCTATAAACGCATTTTCTTACGACGCACGATCTCGAAGGTGTTTTTCGCTCTCCCGCAGTACTTTTTAGTGATTTTATGTTTTCTACATCATTATTTAGAACAGCGGAGGTCTGGGGGCAGCAGCCCCCAGGTTAGGTTAGGTTAGTTTGTTAGGTTATGTTAATGACAATATTGTCATCAGAGGAAGCAGGTGATTGTTTGTTTAATTTTGTTTGCGTCCGCCGTGGTCCACAAGTGTCTGCCTCGCCAACTCGTTTTCAATGGAAGCATTAATTTAACATAACAACCTAACTTAACTTGGTGGCTGCTTTCCCCAGACTCCCACAATTCGCACATCAGTAGGGCTTCCTGAATATGGTAATACTAAAAAAGACTCAGTTTCGAAAGGAAAATTATGAAAAAATAGTGGGGAGTATAGCTGTAGATATACCAAATCTTGGGGAAAATAGTTACAATGTTCAAGGTTAGGTTCGGTTGTTAGGTTATTCTGAAGCTATGAATTGAAAAAATATAATTTTAAAAATCAGTTAAGATAATTTCTCCCCTTATGATAAGCTAGGTATTCAGAGTATGAATAACTATAACATCTATGACATCGTGGGCAAGACAAAGGTGTTAATTCATCATTTACGTTTACGTAGTAGGACCCGCAGAGGGCTGATCTCAGGTGGCATAATTTGTGGGGGTTGTGCATGGGGACTAGTGATTGGGGACAGGAGAAGGATCAGGATTAGGGATGTAATGACTGGTGATCCTAGTTCTAAAAGAATCAAGAGTGGGACTATTAACTACATGAAATCGGAGGTGATTCCACTCTTGGATGCTGCAGGGAAAACATCTATCTATCTATCTATCTATTGCCTGACGCTGTGATCCCCGAAGGGGTGGCCACGAACGAACCGCCCCCATGCACCTCTGTCCCCAGTCAGTCGACGCCCCTCGCCCCAACCAGCACCGCCTTCGTTCATGTACTTCCTCACTCCATCCTTCCACCTCTCATTCGGTCTACCTCTCCCTCTCTGTCCCTCCACCTCGCTCTCGTACACCCTCTTAGTCATTCTCTCGCTTTCCATACGTTCCATATGGCCGAACCATCTCAAGTTGTTCCTTTTCACACTTTCCAGCACATCTACCTCCACACCACACCTCCTTCTTACTTCCTCATTAGTCTGTCTATCCCTCCATGTTACTCCGCACGCACTCCTTAAGTAATTCATTTCCACTCCTCTCACTCTTGGTCTGAGTCTCTCAACCAACGTCCATGCTTCGCTTCCGTAAGTCAGCGTCGGGATTACCACAGGGAAAACATGATTTTCTAAATATGTCTGTGCTTGCCTGATGGGTGTGGTATTTAAGTTTGTGGCTGCGTCTTGTAAATCGTATACTTGTTGTGTGTAAATATATGTCTATGTCTACTAAGTTGTTAGTGATTTTATATAACATATGTTGGCGACATGTGTATTTTTCTTCTTGTTGCAAGTGAGTCTAGTCTAATGTCTTGTTTGAGAAAAGTTACAGATGTAGTGTGTCTGTAATCACGTCTGACCCATCTTGCCCATGGTGGAAAGCTTTTGCAAAGTTCAGTACTATGGCGTCTACTTGTCTATTTTTGGGGTCGCTAAGGGTTTGGGAAATGTCATGTGTGGTCACAAGTAGTTGTGTCTCGCACGGCAGCCATACTGTGCGTCAGTCTGTATGTTATCTAGACTGTGCTTTAAATGTCGGTAGTGATGAGTTCTATAATTTTGCAAGGAATTGAGGTAATCGAAACGAGTCTATAATTAACAGGAAGGGTTTTGTCTCCGGATTTGAAAATAAATGTCACATTAAATTTTGCCAATAGCCAGTCGTGGGAAAGTTCTCAGGTGTTAATGGTCTGCGAGAATATAACTTGCAAGATAGGGGCAAGAACGGCAGCATTCACCTTGAGTATCCTGCAGGGTATATTGCCTAGTCCAGTCGCTCTGTCAACGTCTACCTCAGACAAAAGTTTCTCGATACTTTTGTTATGCCTCTCACCTCATTTTGACGACATTGTTTAGTATTTCTGGTCCTGATGTTTGCTTCTATGTTGTCTGTTGCCTTGTTGATCGTGGTCTTGTTGATTGTGGCACTGTTAAGGGGAGATGGGCCGTTTTTCTGGTCCCTTTTCTTCCCCATGCTTATCCCCATTAGTTTTGAGATTTTAAGAAATTTTCCCCATTACTTTGTCAATTTTAAGACCTTTTGCCCCATTTCTTTGTCAATTTTAAGACCTTTCGTGCTCTTCACGTTTATTTTTTTCCGGGCGAGCGATAGCGAGCCTGTAATTGTGGAGGAACCAGCCTTCGGCTGTGACATTCTTCTACCGAAAAATGTACAAATTAATCTCGAAGGGGGTCAAATTGATGTTTTTTAAAGTTTGATGGAGGTCTAGGGAGGAAACTAAAAAAATCAATGAATATATAAATAAATAGACCCCCCAAAATATCCACTGTGACCTCGTTGGTAGTATGTCTCGTTTCACTGGTAGACTGGTACTGGTAGTCTACACTCTAGGATAGCGCGGTCTGAAGGGGACAGTGGCTTCCTTTTTGGCCTAGTAATTAATGTATTCATTGATTTTTTAGTTTCCTCGCTAGACATCCCCCAAACTTAGAAAAACATCCCCAAGACCCCCCCCCCCCCCTACCCCTCAAGATAAATGTGTACAATGTCCCGGTCGAAGGCCGGTTCCTCTTATAATTACAGGCTCGCTATTGTTCGCCAGTAAAAAAATCGACACCTAAATGGAATGCTGGGTCTTAAAATTGACAGCGAAAAAGGACGAAAGGTCTTAAAATCGCCAAACTTATGGGCCTAACGTCTTAAAATCTGAAACTTATGGGGCTAAACATGAGGAAGGGGGACCAGAAAGGCGACCCATCTCCCCTTAAGGTTCCGAATCTATCCCGAACTGTATATATATTTGTTCATTCATTCCTTACCTAATATTTGCGTATCGGAGGTTTGTTTGTGCTGTTCGAAGCTTCACAATGAGCCAGGATTAATGTCTTACCCCCGTATGTTATAATATGATGAAAGGGTGCTACTAACCCTATGTCGAACGTAGATAAAAAACAACTGAGTGTTAACCCGTTCACAGTGACATCCTTTCAATTATATTATGGCAATGATTACACGATTTTATTCAGTTTAGGAAGGACCTCTAGCAAAAATAAGGCTTCAAACAATCTAAACCAACCCCTTTAACTACCACAGATCCTTCTTAAGCTGCATAATTCCGTCAAACATATACTGTAGCTAGAATAAAATATAGCACACGTCGCTGGTACTCAAAGGGTTAATTTATGAGGACTAAACACCATTCAGTTTCAGAAAGTTCACTATATATTTCTGCTCATTTCGTTTATGAATGTTTAGGTAACCACTTTCTGTTCAAAACGTGCATATTTCTACCACCAGATGGTACACTGCGAGTTTTGTGGTTGCGAGCACGTAGGGTGATGTGGCCGGACACCTGAATGGGGCTAAATGCCTTATACTTGCCAAACTAATGATCCTGAAACCGTTTATAATCACAAAACTAAAGGGGCGAAACAGGAGTTGTCCAAAAAGATCATCACTGGTTTAGATAAGGTTGCTATCAGTGTTAGCTGTGGGTGAATAAGAACAGTAAGGAAGGGTGTATAACTTGGCAGCTTCTTATATTGGGAACAGTAATAAACTGTAGGAAAATAACCCTATCAGATTCAAGGGGATCTTTTTAATACTCTTCCTTTTTTACTCCATTAGTTTCGAAGTTTCACAATAATTATTTTGGCGATTATAAGATGATTTGACCCATTCAGGTGATGATTTCTTCTGAGCAACCGATAGCAAGCCTGTAATTTAGGGAAAACCGCCTTCGGCTGGAACATTTATTAAACTAAAAAAATAATAATACTTAGCTTGAAGGTGGTCTGGGAGACACTTGTTTAGTCAAGTGGACAAACTAAATATAAATTGCTCTAAAATAACAAAAAATATAAATACCACAGAAAATATAATAAAAATAACAAGACATCGGATGAGAATATGTCTATGAATCAAAAGAATGAGGACTATATTCTCAACCATTTGGCTCCCATAGAGTTGGTCATTCCACAACCGGAGAATATAGTTTAATGATATCCAGAATATAATGAACAATAGGTCTCAACATATTAAGGGGTTCATTTCTGTCGGTTCAATATTCTCTTCTTGAGATTGATGCAGCTCAGGGCCCAGATTCACTATTTGTATTGTACACTGTAAACTATAAACTCTTAACTGTAATACAAAATAGTACACAAAACAATGTGCTAATATGAATAGATGAACCGAAGAACACTGTTTATGTGTACCATTTTTGTTATAATTAAGGGGGACCACCTCATTTTATTTTTCTCTCTTTCCCTCTCTCTCTGGGTTGTATCCATTCAGCCCCATTCAGCTTACAGTTTTAAGACGCTTATCCCCATCCAGGTGTCTATTTTTCCTGGCGAGCGACACGATCCAGCATATTTAAAAAAAACAAAAATTGACAGCAGGCTAATTTGTCCATTTTCGATAGAAAAAATTCTCCGGCAAAGCCGGATTTCTCCCTACAATGCTTACTCGCTCACGCTCGCCAGGAAGAAATCGACACCTGGATGGGTATAAACGTCTTAAAACAGTAGGCTGAATGGGGCTGAATGGATACAACCCAGAAAGAGAGAAAAATAGAACGAGGTGGTCCCCCTTAATTGCAACAAAAATTAAAATATAAGAACATTGTTTTATGTACCATTATCAGTACATTTAAGAATTCATTGTTTACAGTGTATAGTACTAATGGTGAATCAGGGCCCTGAACTGCATCAATCTCAAGAGGGAATATTGAACCGACAAGAATGAATTCCTTCAGTATGTTGAGACCTATTATTCATTATATTCTGGAAATCATTAGAGTATATTCTTCGGTTTCTGAAGGAGCTATGGGAGCCAAATGGTGAATCCGATAGTTCTCATTCCTTTGATGCATAGACATAATCTCATCCGATGTCTTGTTATTTTTTTATTATATTTTCTGTAATGAATATTAAGGGTATTAATAGGTTTGTTATGGTCAATATGCAGGAGACGCAACAATATAGGTAGCAAATTTCCACAGAATGCCTCTGCAAGATTCATCCAGAATAATTATTCATATGATGACATTGCAGGAAAGAAGTGATGTCATATCGTTCCATGGAAGTAAAATTATAAAAGAAAACACACTGCATAATCGTTGGATTTCAGATTATAGTGTTTTTGTTTTAATATATACTTTCATAAAAAAAAATATATATTCTTTTCGGCATTTTTTTGTTTTTAATTTTACGATATATGTCGCATTTATGCTTTGCTCGAGAGATTACTCTCTAAGAAAACATAAATGCAACAAATATCATAGGATATAAAAAAGATTAACGAAAAATATATAACATTCTTTCATGAAAATTTAAATTATAACAAAAACACAACATAATCTCAAATCCACCCAGGAAAGCATAAAGTAAACATATATTAAAAGAACTGTACATAAACTAAAATGCTGTGAAAAGACCTGAGCGACACGACAGTGCCCTGTAGTCACACACTACATTCGACTTGAGCACAATATAATCTCAATTGCACCTAGGAAAGCATAAAATATACATATTATTATAAGCTACATATAGCCTACTAAGATGCTTCAAAAAGACCTTGAGCGATGCCCTCTGTAGTCACACACCACATTCGACTCATCCATTGACAGTTTCATTATATCTTGCTTTACCTGTTTTGCCCAAGGACACTGAACACCAGGGTTCACCAGCACAACCCTATCGCTAGAATCATCACTTTCCATCGCCAGCACACCTTTGTCCAGTGCCATAAAAATATAGTTCATTATTTCGTGGTCCTTTTCTTCCAGCAGGCACAGTTAAAATACTTGTGGCTCAATATCATCAGTTGTTACCGTGGCCCAGTCCCACAGTGACACCATTGTCTCGATAACTCCTACAGCCAGAGACATGTTGTGACGAATGAACAAGGAGCTGCTTATATCACCCGACTTGTTGAGAAACAAAATATCGAGATGCTCATGGAAAAACAAAAAACGCATTTCAGGTATACATGCCACCAGTACTTTTTTTTTTTTTTTTTTTTTTTTTTTTTTTTCTATATTCCAACTACTCCCTCTCGGGCATAGGCTGAGAGCCTGTACATTCCACCGCCCAACACGGTGAAGCCCGTGAGGTCTTGTTCCAGTCTGGGGAGTGAGACATGCGAAGCATCCATCATGGCTCGAAGCAGCTCCATCTCTGAAGCGGCCGGTTGCTTCGCTCAAGTGCTTCACCGTCTCACCCTCCAGACTCAGACCCTCACTCTCAGAACGCCACCTATTGAGCAGTGAACTCACTAGGCATTGTCCCCCTGTAACATATTTTGAATATGGGAATATTCATACAGTGTTATTTAATCAGGGAACAACGAGGGTATTTTTTTGGCATTTCGGTGGGCTTTGTGGTAATGCACTGATACTAGGTACAGCACAAATTCAATCCCAATAATATCTTCCCATTGACATATCGGGATTTGAACCCGGGTCCATTGGATTACCAATCCAGTGGCATGACCACTCCACCACACCTCCCCTTTACTTTAAATTTACTTACTTTAAATTTACTAAAATAACTAGCATAGATATTGATATTAGTTGTTATAGTAATTAACATTTAATAGCAAGCAAAACATTATGTTTGTGAAGCAAATAATACAATAGTTTACCATAAACTTAAATTTTCTATGACAATGGTCTTTTAAGAAAATATTAGGTTGAAGGCACACTAAAGTATATTTTCACTCGCTTGACTCTCCACTTAGTTTGCTCGTTTAGACACCTGCGGAGGGCATCATGGTATACAGGAGCTGTATTGAACGATTATAATAGGATAAGACGTGCCAAAACTACCTTACCTCATTAGCGTTTTACATTATAATGTACAATGATAATTAGGTAAGGTAATTTTGGCACGCCTTATCCTATTTTAATTGTTCAATACAGCTCCCGTATACCATGATGCCCGAGGCATTTTGTTATGCCTAGACGTTTTATTGCTGAACTAGTCGTAGATTCTAAACGAACAGGGTAGGATAGTATAACACATAAATACGACACACTTAGAATACAATACGCTAAAATATAACACAGGGAATGAGTTTACAATGTTTTATTTGTACGATAAGGCAGACACAAAAGAGACATATACATTAGACAATACAAGCAGTATGGGAGTTAAATATATATACATACTGTGACGCACCCCAGTGCTGGGCAACGCAACCTGATTGTACTCCTTGGTACTCCACTGTACCGCCCGTGATCTGGCTACCGTCAGCCGCTATGTATATTGAGTGTGACAACTTATAACTATGTTCTTTGTATCTCTGCAAAGGTCTCGTCATGTGCTAACCAGTGGTGGGTTTTGTTTTAAGCCATGTCGAGACCTTCCATTTAATATGTAGTATCAATAGAGAAGTTGATAGATAGGATAATGGGAATTCAGAGAGAGAGAGTGAGTTGGGCTTCAGAGCAAGAGGGTAGCAACACGCCGCGCTGCCGGCCGGGTGGTTGCCAGACGTATGGACTGGTTGGCAGCCTTGCCCTTATAGCTAGGCGCGATAGGGTTGGTAGTCCATTGTTGCCTGCCTGGGCTGGGCCCATGTTGTCGTACAGCACACTGCCTGGAGGTTGGCTGTGTGTTCCTGGACTAGGTTGCCTAGAACCTTTGAGATTCTAACATCCCTTGCTCTCTCTCCCCACTTCTCACGGTTGCACTCTTTCTCTCTGACGACATTACTCTCATTTCATTCTTCTCTCTATTTAAATGCATAACCTTCCCTTGAGGTCCTAAAGGAGTTTCAGCACTCACCTCTCGTATTACTCTTAGGACAGGCATATATTTACATGTATTAGATTTAAGGGGTTAATGTGAACAGCGATCTTCTTGATGAGGATAGTTGGTGAACGTTCTACATGTTCACGAGTTATATGCCCTGCTCATCATCCCATTTGTGACTAGACTGGTGCCATGTGTAAGAGCCCGACCATGCCCAGGAGTTGTCTGTAGAGGGACGAGGACTTAGCCTTGATTTGCATACCGAGCCAGGAGCGAGTGTAGCACCCGAGACTACAGCTCGCTCGTAGTGCCGGTATAGTAGAGTAACGTAATTTATCTGTCCTTGTGTTCTCTACAGTCTTCTCCTGGGTTCTCGCTTTCGGTGCTGGGACTCGTTGTTCCTGTGACTTGGCCTGCTAGCTAGAACACATGGGGATGATGAGTGGGATATATCTTTATTTTACTATGCATTGCAGCTCTCTTTAAGTATATATCTATAACACTTTACAATACACATTACTCACACACAAGACAACACTATTAATACTTTCATGTATCAATTAACTGCACTGTCGTTTTGCTGCTGTGTCCGGAGTTCTGTTGCGTAGGGCGCATACGGACTCGGAGGGGAGACAGAGTGAGAGAAGCGAAGTAGCCTATGCGGTAGTAGGCTACCGGCGCAGTACTGTTGCCTGCAACCTTTTAGTTATTCCAAGTATAGATTCATTATTATAATAAGTGACTACTGTTTATGTTCCTCCCATGTGTATTATTAGGTATCTACTGGATCATGAACATCTTGTATGCTACATGCTAGTGCATGTTAGTAGGGGACAGTTAGTGTAGTGCACGCGCTTTCAAGTAGGCGTGTACATTTGTCATTTAGCATTTCACTGTCATACCTTTAGCCTGCTTCTATTCTACATTATTAGAGGCTTAATATTAACGTAGTTTCTTGAGTATTGCATTTCTTTAGTAATAACGTAACCTATAAATGTCTGAGGGAGTTTAGCCTCATAGCCTACCCCTGTTGTACACTTTCGCCGAGTTAAGGTACCTCGTTACCGTAGACGATAACTCTGTAGGGCGTTGGTGCTTTTGTTGTCTGGAGCATATAGTATTTGGGACTGGAATCGAGCGTGTCGTTGTCACTTAAGCCATTTCTGTCCTACGATCAAGAATCCCGAATATGTATTGCCGATCCAGCCGTAACAAAATGGCGACCTTGCACAAGATTCAGTAGTATCCTATCACATGTTTTTTGGAGAACTATTCTATGCTACCTAGTAGAGCTGGCTAGAATTTTCTTGCATATTGGAGGAATTTTTATTGTGTCATTATTGTATTGGTGGACTTGCAGATTGTTTCGTTAGGTGTCTAGAGTAGAGTCATTCAAGCATCTTTAACATTTTGTGAGTCGAGACTGCAATTAGTAATAAGCACTTTTTTTTGTTTATGAACAGCAATTGTATAACCAGCACTATGTCTAATGACTCATCATTTACGGGGGAGGATAACACGGTACAGCCTAGTGACCAGCAAGTACAGCAGATATTTAGGGAGGGGAGTGTTATAAGTGGAGAGAGGGATGCCCGGGCATTTTTGCAGACACCTTTGACCGAACAGCGCCTGCAGGCTATTGATTGTTACGGTCTTCGCTGTTTAGCCACGGTTTTGGGGCGGGACTGTCCTGACAGTTGGCCCAAGAAGAATTTGGTGGCATGTTTGTTGGGTGATGGCGATGGGGCGGTGGGTGGAGTGGGGTCTTGGGGGGTTCCCTCCAAGCCTCCATTCCACTCTACCCCTGAGCTGGGCCCTCAGCCAGCGAGTCTTAGCACGATGCAGCAGGAGGGTTCTCAATGGCAAGCTGGCTTACCCGTAAACACGTCTCGGTGTGGATCCCCCATTTTGTGCTCTCCCCCCCCAGGCCTGTCTCCTGAGATGTTATTTCAGCTAGAACTAGCTAAGTTTAAGCTGCAGGAGACTCAGATACAACAGGCTAGTATAGAACGCATAGAGGTTGCTAGAATCCAAGCCAATCAGGATGCAACCAGGTACCAGGCTGAAATGGATGTCGAGAAGTCTAGAGTAGAGACCACGGGGCGTCATCTCGGTGGTGGGCACCGGGTTACAGACTCACTTTCGCATTTAATTAAGTTAGTACCCGCATTTGATGAGACAGCAGTGACTGAGTTTTTTGCTCGTTTCGAAAAGAAGTGTCGTGAGTATGACTGGCCGGAGGTTAAATGGGCAGCATTAGTTTCATCACGTCTAGTGGGTAAGGGGTTGAAAGCCTACGATGCACTGTCACTGGACGAGAGTGTCGTGTATGGACTGGTGAAGGAGGCTGTGCTCCGGGCCTACGAACTGCAACCCGAAACTTATAGATTGAAGTTCCGTGGCGTGAATAAGAAGAGCGACGTCAGTTTTATGGAGCACGCACGGGACTTAACAGATGCATGTAATAACTGGTTTCGGTCCGAGCACGCAGAGTCGGCTGAGGAAATTAAGCAACTTTTCTATCTGGAACAGTTTTACAAATGTACTGGAACCGATCTAACGCTGAACATTAAGGAAAAATGTCCCAAGACAGTAGAGGAGGCTGCCAAGATGGCAGACCTCAGATTATCATTGATTCGTGGTTGCGGTGCCGCTCAGAGGGCTGAGTCAGGGCAGAAGGGGCGCTATACCCCACCCACCAGAGTTTTCGATAATAACAAATCCTATGACACACATAACCACACTAAAAGCATTGCACCTAATAACACCTACAAACACCTCTCCCGTTTACTAAAGGTCAGGCCCCTTCTTCGCCCGCACAAGGGAAGAAGCCCATTGGGGATGTGAAATGTTACAAATGTCAGAAGCTAGGCCATTATTCACGTGAGTGCCCTAGTAACACTCCCGCTAAGCCGGTG
Source organism: Paralithodes platypus (assembly GCA_032716605.1). Classification (NCBI taxonomy): domain Eukaryota; kingdom Metazoa; phylum Arthropoda; class Malacostraca; order Decapoda; family Lithodidae; genus Paralithodes; species Paralithodes platypus. The sequence continues at coordinate 31,606,501 of CM064487.1, forward strand.
TCATTGGTTCACAGTATCGGTGTGTCTCTGAAGGCTGCAGCAACTGCCCGGGGTAGGTTGTCAGCAGCTGAGGCACACGCGGTAAAGAAGCGTACGGAAGGCTCGACACCTGTCCGGGACACTTTCTGTAGCCATCGGGGACACGGGTTTGTGAGCTGGGGGAGTGAACTACGGAGGGTTGACTTGTTGAGGGATACGGGGGCTTCGCAAACTTTGTTGAGGAACTTCACAGGGAAACCGATAAATGCGGCCAGAGTTGTTGTGGTGCAGGGTATAAATGCTACGAGGTCATACCCACTTGTGAGGTTGGAGTTGAGAGTGGGAGAGGTGTGCAGGGAGCTGGATGTAGGGATCGTTGAGTGTTTGCCAGTTGAGGGCGTCGACCTTCTTCTCGGCAACGACTTTGCGGTGCCCACTTCCGGGACTCCACCCTTAGTCGTTGCCGAGAGGGCGGCCGACGTGGATGGTGAGAATCGGGAATGGGTTGGGAGGTGCCAACAGGATGAGATGGCCTGTGTGGTAACCCGATCTCGCTCTGCGGCTCCTGCACAGCCTAGCACTCAACCTCGGGGACAGTGGAGGAAGGATCAGGAGAAGGTTGCTAAGGGCAGGAAAAGGGACATTGATTCTGCTGCACTTCTCGGTGATTCGGTACTTGGACCTATAATAAACACGGGAGTTGACTCTGGCCCAGAGATGGTGTGTAACAAGGCAGAGTTGGGTAAGACTTCGCGTGAGGCAAGAGCTGTAGCGAGAGCCACTAAGGCAGTAGAGCCTACTAGCCGGGGTAATGTCTTATTACAAAACCATCTTGATGCATTGACGCCCGGGGACATAAGTGAGCAGCAGCTGCAAGACGCTAGCCTAGCTCGTTATAGCAATGGTGCCATAGAGTTGGAGGAAGATGGGGATGCGAAGCCGGGAGATTTCTTTAGGCTCAACAGGATATTGTACCGCAGATTTTTAGACCCCAAATCGAAGTGGGAGGGCGGTGCGAGGGTAGTAGACCAGGTGGTTGTTCCAAATAAGTATAGAGAGTCCTTATTGTGTCTGGCGCATGATGTGCCGGTGGCGGGTCATTTGGGGGTAACAAAAACATTGGCGGCATTGGGCAGGTTTTTCTGGTGGCCTGGGGTCAAGGCTGATGTCTGTGCATGGGTGGCTGGGTGTGCGACCTGCCAGACAACGGGGAAGCCTAACCAGACAATCCCGAAGGCACCTTTGTTTCCCATACCTGTCACCGGGCCTCCGTTCAGCAAAGTTGTAGTAGATTTGGTTGGCCCTTTCCCGCCTACTAGTAGTGGCAATAAATTCCTGTTGACAATCATGGATGTGGCTACGAGATACCCGGACGCATACCCCATGAGAAACGGCTCGGCAAAGGCAGTTGTTAAAAACTTATTATTGTTCTGTTCCCGTTATGGATTTCCACGTGAGGTGCAGTCAGACCAGGGGAGCAATTTTACATCCAAATTGTTCAAGCAAACCCTTCAGTTGCACGGTATATGTTCTGTAGTGTCGTCAGCCTACCATCCCGAGAGTCAGGGAGTCTTGGAGCGGTGGCACTCGACCCTGAAGAGTATGCTACGCTGTTACTGTGCAGAACATGACACTGATTGGGATTTGGGTCTGCCGTATGTTCTGTTCGCTGCACGTGAAGTCCCAGGAGAGAGCCTGGGGTTCAGTCCAAATCAGCTAGTCTTTGGCCATAATGTGAGAGGACCTTTAAGTATGGTGAAAGAGATCTGGGAGGGCGAAGAGAAGCCGGGGTCTGTACTTAAATATGTCCTTGAGAGCCGGGAGAGACTTATAGGTTGCATGGCAGCGGCAGGTAATAACTTGGTTAATGCACAGGCGGTCATGAAGCACCAGTATGACGCCAAGGTGAAGCTTCGGGAGTTTTCGGTGGGTCAGGAGGTAATGTTGCTTTTACCTTTGCCTGGACACCCCCTTTCTGCCAAGTTCATTGGGCCGTATGTGGTGGCTAAGAAACTGTCCGACCTTGATTATCTCGTTGCAACACCTGACCGTAGGAAAAAACATCAGTTATGTCATGTTAACCTCATGAAAGAGTATGTGAGACGCCCCTCAGAGCCTCTCACTGTCCCTGTGCTGGCCTGCAGCGGCCAGGGTGGAGAAGGAGGTGGGGACAGTCATGCTGCTGAGGAGGATAGCTGGGACTGTGTCATTTCCGCGGAACAGTGGGCGGGGAATACTGAACAAGAGGCTAGGCAAGTTGTAAGTCACCTGCCTGAGCACCAGGGTGCTGCTGTCCTAGGCCTGTTCAGGTCATACCCCTCTGTTTTCGCCGAACACCCAGGTCTCACTACTCAGGTAACGCACGACGTGGACGTCGGTGATAATGTGCCCTTCAAGTCAGTGCCCTACCGTGTGCCCCCGGTAAAGTTGCCAGCTTTACGGGAGGAGTTAAAGTACATGGTTGAGAGAGGGATGATCACTGAAGGTTATGTGAAGTGGACATCACCCGTCACGTTGCAGCCAAAACCTGACGGCAAGGTGCGGTTCTGCATAGATTTTCGTAGGCTAAATGGCTTGACCACCACCAACCCTTACCCTTTGCCTCGAGTTGACGACAGCGTGGACAAGATAGGGAATGCAAAGTACCTTACTAAAATTGATCTTGTAAAAGGCTACTGGCAAGTACCCCTGTCGGACCGAGCTAAGCAAGTTTGTGGTTTTGTGGTAGATGGCAAGACCTACCAATGTAACGTAATGCCTTATGGGCTTAAGAACGCACCTGCCACGTTTCAAAACCTGATGAACGATATTTGTGACGAAATCCCTAACTGCACGGTCTACCTTGATGACGTGATAGTATATGATGACGATTTTGAAAATCACCTAAGCCACTTAGTGACCCTGTTTAGGAAGTTGCACGATGCTGGGCTGGTGGTGAACCTGAGGAAGTGCGAGTTTGTAAAGGCTACTGTGCAGTATCTTGGCTTTGTGGTCGGGTTAGGCCGGGTGTGCCCCCCCTGAGCAAGATACAGGCTATCAATATGTTTCCCAGGCCCACCACTAAGCGCCAGGTCATGCGGTTCCTAGGTATGATAGGCTATTATAGGCGCTTCATCCGGGGATACTCTACTGTCTTAGCACCGTTAACTGATCTACTGTCGAAGTCAGTGAAGTTCTGTTGGGCTGCGGAGTGTCAGAGGGCTTTCGACCTAGTCAAGCACCTGCTGTGTACACATCCGATTTTGAGGGCCCCAGACTTCTCCAGGAGTTTTCAGCTGGCGACTGATGCCAGCGGTGTGGGTGCCGGGGCAGTGTTACTGCAGACTGATTCCGAGGGCTTGGAACACCCAGTGAGCTTCTTTTCTCGCAAGTTTAATTCGGCACAAAGGAATTACTCGACTATAGAGAAGGAGCTTCTGGCTATCGTTTTGTCGCTCAAACATTTCGAAGTTTATGTTCCAGCCTACGGCCCGGTAGTGACGATTTATACGGACCATCATCCCTTGAAATTCCTAAATCAGTTTCACAATCGGAATATGCGGTTGACCAGGTGGTCCCTAATGCTCCAAGAGTATAATCTCAACATTCAGCATATTGCCGGGAGTGAGAACGTGATAGCAGATTGTCTATCAAGGGTTGATGATCCAAGATAGTCGTGCACGGTGTGTGGGTTGAGCAGGAGTAAAATTAGGCTATCATAACGCCGTCCAAAAAGATTATAAAACAATAAAATAAACGAGAAAACTCTTTCTTTTTTTTAGTTTTGTAACTCTTTATTGTTGTAGCATGATGCATGCAATATTGTGTTTTATGTATAATTCACACTTCAGTTGTTGTGCACCTTTTGCAATTAGTGGCAGCTAAGGGTAGCAGGTCGGTTGGTTGCCTGTCAGATTTTGATAATGCTTCTAAGGTCGATTATCTAAAATCTTGGGGGGGCTGTGACGCACCCCAGTGCTGGGCAACGCAACCTGATTGTACTCCTTGGTACTCCACTGTACCGCCCGTGATCTGGCTACCGTCAGCCGCTATGTATATTGAGTGTGACAACTTATAACTATGTTCTTTGTATCTCTGCAAAGGTCTCGTCATGTGCTAACCAGTGGTGGGTTTTGTTTTAAGCCATGTCGAGACCTTCCATTTAATATGTAGTATCAATAGAGAAGTTGATAGATAGGATAATGGGAATTCAGAGAGAGAGAGTGAGTTGGGCTTCAGAGCAAGAGGGTAGCAACACGCCGCGCTGCCGGCCGGGTGGTTGCCAGACGTATGGACTGGTTGGCAGCCTTGCCCTTATAGCTAGGCGCGATAGGGTTGGTAGTCCATTGTTGCCTGCCTGGGCTGGGCCCATGTTGTCGTACAGCACACTGCCTGGAGGTTGGCTGTGTGTTCCTGGACTAGGTTGCCTAGAACCTTTGAGATTCTAACATCCCTTGCTCTCTCTCCCCACTTCTCACGGTTGCACTCTTTCTCTCTGACGACATTACTCTCATTTCATTCTTCTCTCTATTTAAATGCATAACCTTCCCTTGAGGTCCTAAAGGAGTTTCAGCACTCACCTCTCGTATTACTCTTAGGACAGGCATATATTTACATGTATTAGATTTAAGGGGTTAATGTGAACAGCGATCTTCTTGATGAGGATAGTTGGTGAACGTTCTACATGTTCACGAGTTATATGCCCTGCTCATCATCCCATTTGTGACTAGACTGGTGCCATGTGTAAGAGCCCGACCATGCCCAGGAGTTGTCTGTAGAGGGACGAGGACTTAGCCTTGATTTGCATACCGAGCCAGGAGCGAGTGTAGCACCCGAGACTACAGCTCGCTCGTAGTGCCGGTATAGTAGAGTAACGTAATTTATCTGTCCTTGTGTTCTCTACAGTCTTCTCCTGGGTTCTCGCTTTCGGTGCTGGGACTCGTTGTTCCTGTGACTTGGCCTGCTAGCTAGAACACATGGGGATGATGAGTGGGATATATCTTTATTTTACTATGCATTGCAGCTCTCTTTAAGTATATATCTATAACACTTTACAATACACATTACTCACACACAAGACAACACTATTAATACTTTCATGTATCAATTAACTGCACTGTCGTTTTGCTGCTGTGTCCGGAGTTCTGTTGCGTAGGGCGCATACGGACTCGGAGGGGAGACAGAGTGAGAGAAGCGAAGTAGCCTATGCGGTAGTAGGCTACCGGCGCAGTACTGTTGCCTGCAACCTTTTAGTTATTCCAAGTATAGATTCATTATTATAATAAGTGACTACTGTTTATGTTCCTCCCATGTGTATTATTAGGTATCTACTGGATCATGAACATCTTGTATGCTACATGCTAGTGCATGTTAGTAGGGGACAGTTAGTGTAGTGCACGCGCTTTCAAGTAGGCGTGTACATTTGTCATTTAGCATTTCACTGTCATACCTTTAGCCTGCTTCTATTCTACATTATTAGAGGCTTAATATTAACGTAGTTTCTTGAGTATTGCATTTCTTTAGTAATAACGTAACCTATAAATGTCTGAGGGAGTTTAGCCTCATAGCCTACCCCTGTTGTACACTTTCGCCGAGTTAAGGTACCTCGTTACCGTAGACGATAACTCTGTAGGGCGTTGGTGCTTTTGTTGTCTGGAGCATATAGTATTTGGGACTGGAATCGAGCGTGTCGTTGTCACTTAAGCCATTTCTGTCCTACGATCAAGAATCCCGAATATGTATTGCCGATCCAGCCGTAACAATACATAAGAAGAACATTTATGTGTTTAGATGAAGAAACGTTTGAGCATTTATTTACAGCACTAGTGGGACCAATTCTTGAATATGCTACTCAAGTTTGGTGTCCATACAAGATATAGGATATTACAGCCATTGAAAATGTGCAACGGAGAGCCACTAAGCTAGTACCTTCACTGCGAGACCTGTCATACAGTGATAGAAGGCATATAGAAGATCGAGGGGAGAAATGATAGAATCGTTCAAGATAGTACAAGGCGTGTATGATGCGGAGGTAGCTGTCGTGGGCTGTTTACAATACAGGATGATGAACGCACCAGAGGGCATAGTAAGAAGTTGTATAAATATACCTGTAGATCTAGGCTGAACATAAGAAATTGTTTTCGGTAATCGTGTTATAGATAATTTGAATAATCTTCCAGACAAGTCTGTTAGTGTTAGGAGTGTGATAAAATTTGAGTGTGAGTTGGATAAGGCATGGAGGAGTCAAGATAAAAAATACGACTTTAAAGAAAATATTTAAAAAAAATCACACACGTCCACCTTAGCCACAGTAATATTAAGTAACACCCCGTTCTTAACATTAATCATCAATTACAAACCCCAATGCATTTGATAGTAGGAAATATTGAGCCGGGCCATACAGGCTGAATAGCCTCCTGCCCGGGTATCATCTGTGAGTATGTGAGTATTAATTAGTTCATGGTGAGCTGGATGATAGAGAATGGGTGGTCCCTCACAAGATAAATTTAGCTATAAGAATGGTAGACTAAGCTAAACCTTGTAAAAGACGTCGTTAAGTGTAGCTGTGTGCTAAGGGGGGACTATAATATAACATCTGACACTACATGAGTATATCACAGTCGCCGAATGACAAAGATTGCCACAAGCTTCCTGGTAGATTCTTATATATCTGTGGATAGGAATTTATATATATATATATATATATATATATATATATATATATATATATATATATATATATATATATATATATATATATATATATATATATATATATATACATATATATATATACAGATGTCTCGAAATAGACATGCCAAACTGCAGGATATGATTATACAGATGATTCTAAGCATGAAATATTCAATAAGAGCATTTCTAAATCTCAACCATTTAAGAGGCATTGAAGGTTTTATATAGTGCTCTCCCCCACATCGCTGTAGCAGACTCTTCCATGTCAAATAGTTTCCAGCAGGTCCAAAGTGAGCTAATATGTCTATCATCATTTTGCAGAATTATATCAACTTGATAAAAACATGGTAAAGTAATTGCAGTTAGATGCGGTTGTGATAAGCTCTAGGACAGCTAGGACAGCCCTATGGGGAAATACTTAAGAAAATGCCATTTGCAACAGGCAATAACTCATTCTTGCATTCTTGTATTTATATGTATGTAGGTATCAATACTCTTTCGTTTGTGTATGCACGTGTGTCTGTGTACAAGTGTGTGTGTGTGTGCTTTCCCAGGAATGTATATGTTCATTTGTATGTACAGTATATGTTTGGTGTACAAGGTCAGCAGGTACGCAGAAGACAAGCATTATAATGACGAGGACTCAAGACACGAGAATTTCCGACCAAAGACAATTGTAGCCGGCTTGTACGCTGTCAGAAATTACGGCTATAAAAAGTGTATGTAAAAGGTACATAAGGTTATTGGGATAGTTTGTGATTTACCTTTCTTTCCTTGTAAAAGATGGGTTTACTACCATCAATATACCTTTAGATGTACAGTTGGCCACATCAGTTTGAGTCCACACCATTATCTTATGTAAGGAAGGAAACACAGTGTGTTTGACTTGCAAAAATTTAGTTTAGGTGTCGATTTTTTCCTGGCGAGCGATAGCGAGCCTGTAATTTAAGAGAAACCGGCCATTGGCCGGGACATTTTTCTGTCGAAAAATGTGAACATTTATCTTGAAGGAGGGTCTTGGGCAGGTGTTTTTTTAAGCTTGATTGAGGTCTACGGAGGAAACTAATAAAATAATAAATACATACATAAATGAGCCAATAAATACACCCATCTCCCCTTAACCAGTTAAAATATTTACCTTTTGCAATGCAACGTACACTTCTCATTCAATCATACTAACTTTCCTTCCACACATAAAAACACGGAGAGTACACATTAATGTGGCCAACTGTACAAGGAATTACCGACCGAAGACACTTGTAGTCGTTTTGTATAGTCGGTTGTTTATCAGGTAAATCGAATCCCTTAGCAGCTGATTGTTCGATACTTAATGGACAAATTTGTAACTACTATGTCCCTGTGTTATATTAGTGCCAAGTTTTCTTAAGGGGGAATGGGCGTATTTATTTCCTCATTTATGTATGTTTATTATTATTTTAGCTTCCTCCTTAAAAGAAGCCCCCCCCCCCTCCCCCACCCCCAAACCCTCCTTTAAGATATATAGGTACATTTTACAATAAAACAATTACAGGCTGGCTATCGCTCACCAAGAAAAAAACGACACCTAATGTCTTAATATTGACGAAGAAAAGGGGGTGAAAGATCTCAAAATAGCCAAACTTATGGGCCGTACATCATAAAATCTGAAAATTAATGGAACTAAACATGAGGAAGAAGGGGAACCAGAAAAACGACCCATCTCCCCTTAATGTACGACATCCTGCATATCTCTACATAAAGGCCGTGATAGCTGGGAAATCAAGATGGTGACATTACAGTTCCCGGCCAACTTTAAAAAAAAACAAAAAAACAAAAAACAAAAATACAATTATACGACCCTAGTATTAGACGATTTTATTCAGCTTAACCCTCTCAGAACGATGACGACTTTTTATCTCTTATTCCGCCAACATTGGATGAGTGTATTCTGCTTAATAAGGCCCTGTGTTATTATGATGGTTTATTGAGATGGTATTTATCCCTTTGAGTCCTGAAGGTAGATTATATAATGATAAGAAATTCGTGTAATGGTATAAGAACATAAGAACATAAGAAAATGGGAGTCTGCAGAAAGCCGATTGGCCTAAGCAAGGCAGATCCCTGTCCCACACAACCCCAATTACAAAGCCCAATTATAGGCTCAACACTCTAATACCCTGAGGATCATCTTACCAAACCGGTTAGAGATTAACGCAGGATTACGGGGGTCTGCAGAGCGCTGATTGGCCCAACCCGGCTGATCCCCCTTCACACCCAACCCTTCTCGTCCATATGCTTATCCAATTTTTCTTAAAGCTCCCTATCGTTCTTGATCCCACTATATCACTTGGTAGCCTATTCCACCCATCTACAACTCTGTTACCAAACCAATATTTTCCTATATCTTTTCTGAAACAAAATTTATCTAATTTGAAACCATTGGTACGAGTTCTTTCGCTATCACTGAGCTTTAGTACATTTGTCATGTCCCCTTTGTTAATCCCACTTGAACACCTCTATCATATCCCCTCTAACTCTGCGTCTCTCTAACGAATATATACCTAATTTCTTCAACCTTTCTTCATACGGAAAATTTATAATATTATGGATCATTTTTGTCATTCTACGCTGAATTCTCTCCAATGAATCTATGTCCATTCTGTAATAAGGACACCAAAATTGGACAGCATAATCCATATGGGGTCTCACTAATGACAAGTAAAGTTTTAAGATAACATCAGCAGTTCTGTTACTCACACTCCTAGAGATGAACCCGATAATCCTGTTTGCCTTATTACGAACGCTTATACACTGTTTTCTAGGCTTCAAATCATTGCTAACAAACACACCTAGATCTTTCTCGCAGTCTGAATTTTCTAATTCTAAATTAGCTAGTTTATATTTAACATTTGTTTGCATCTTCCCTATCTTTAATACCTTGCATTTGGTATATATATATATATATATATATATATATATATATATATATATATATATATATATATATATATATATATATATATATATATAATTATATATATATATATATATATATATATATATATATATATATATATATATATATATATATATATATATATATATAGTTACGTATCTTGATACTCATGTGGTTAACTTGATGAATATAGATAGCACAGAGATATATTTTAAGGTATCAGTCAGCTGAAGGCAAAACAAAAGTAAAATCTAATAAAATTATTTCCTGTTGTTGCTTCCTCTTCTTTTGGATCTTAGGACTTGGTATCCCTTATTGACTGATACTCTTTAATTATGGAAAAATACTGAAACTAATTAAAGTCATGTGGTATTTATAAAGAATTATTATTTAACCGAAGCTTAGTAGGCTATGGTTATGAAACGAATAAGTTAAATCTAAAGAAGGACTATTAATTATATATCAAGTCTTGAAAGATAAATATTAAGGTAAGAATATTTCTGTCTCTTACCCTTTTTGAATGAATAGCTAGTTTTCTTATATGTCCTTTTATTTGTATTTAATGTAGTTATTATTCTTGGTTCTTGTCTTACGTTAATAGTATTATATTATTATTATCATCAGGATTAATATCAAAGTCACATAAAAAGTTAGATATATATTTAATAATTAGTTAAATGTATTTCTTAACCACGTAACATTGAGGTTTGATTATGAGTAAATTAAGTTGCAGGATCGCTTCATAGATTCGATTCAGGTCTCACTCAAATAATATGAAAAGCAAAACTAATATTTTTAAGCTAAAAGAATTTTCTTCAGCTTAGAAAATCACTAGAAGTAAAATTAAAACAGCCATGTTAGTCTAAGGCGATATTACTAATATGAGACAATAGTATCACCGTACTAAGCACCGTTAAGCAATGTAAGCTTAATTAAAAGAAAATGAAATAACTCATAAGTCTTAATATAAAACAATAGTATTACTTTTATCATAACCCAATTACTTAAAGACTTGCTTTAGTCCACAAGTCAGTCAACTAAAATAGTTAAGTACATAATAGTAGCGTTAACGTTAATTCCCAATCGCATATCTCACTAACCAACATAACGCAAGTGTTTACACCGAACACACTTAACACACACTTATATAATCTGACTGACAGTCACAATCCCATTATAATACTACACCCCGTCTTCCTCCAGCTGCAAGTTCACCTTCCCAACTCCAAATGAGACTGATTTGAATGCCCACTACTCGGGTCTTATATACTAAACAATGATGGTGTAGGAACGAATCAGGAGGCAGGGGATAGTGCGCGCCCCAATCACAGCTCCTCGAGTTGCGTAGCAGGTGCGTGGTCCAATGGAGTCTCCTGGCGTCGATCATCGTCATGGCGTCGATCATCGTCATAGCGTCGGGTCATCGAAGTAGTTTGCAGGGTCCCCTATGACGCACGCAGGTGTGAAGGCTTGTTTGCTGGTATGCAGACGAGCTGGTTTCCCACTCGCTGGTTCGCTCGCTAGTCTGCTTCGCCGCCTGGGTAATTTGGCACTCCTTCAACTCTGAATTCTAACTCTTAAATAAACATACAGGGCTCCGTATGTCAGACCTCCCCCCTAGAAAAGAGTTTAAGGAGTATAGTACATAATATGAAACATAATACATAAATAGATTCACCACCATATTGGCAACAGCAAGATTATAATGAGGATATAATAAGGATATCACCCAAAGTAGGCAACGTCTCCAGGTACCACATCAGAACATAGCCGGAACATTAGTGGAGTACCCCAGGGATCAGTATTAGGACCTCTGCTCTTCCTTATACTGATAGGGGACATTGATGATGGAGTTGGTTAATCAGTTATCTCTTCCTTTGCTGACGATACGAACATAAGTCGTGTCGTCAGAAATGAAGAGGATATTCATAATCTCCAGGATGACCTCGACAAAATCTACAAATGGGCAGACGAAAACAACATGACCTTCAACGTAGAAAAGTTTGAAGCGTTACGATGTGGCCCGAAACAAACCCTCAAGGACACCACCAAACTACTCACTGCAGGCGGCCACGACATCACCCCCAAGCCACATGTGAGATGCCTAGGTGTGCAATTGTCCGACGATGCCACATTTCAACACCACATTTCTGCAGCTGTCAAGAAAGCCAAGGGAATGGTCGGATGGATCCTACGGACGTTCAACTCCAGGGAACAAGAAACAATGCTAACTCTCTGGAGGTCTATGGTACAACCCTTCCTTGACTACTGTAGTCAACTATGGTCGCCACACAAAAAGGGGTACATACGAGATCTTGAGTCCGTCCAGAGGTCCTTCACTAGAAACATTTGGGGATGAAGGACCTTAGCTACTGGGACCGGCTCAAGAAGCTAGGGCTGTACTCCCAGTAGAGAAGGCGAGACAGGTACTGCACAATTTATGTGTGGAAAATCCTGGAGAAGCTGGTTCCAGATCCAACTGGTAATGAACTCCAGGAAAAACAAAATGGTCGGACTGGAAGGAAGTGTGAGAGGAGATCCCTCCCAACACATGCACCAGAACGAGTGAGATCCCTCCTCGCGTCCAGCCTAGGCCACAATGGACCAAAAAATTTCAACTCGCTGCCCAAGGAAGTGCGAGACATAGTAGGTTGCCCGGTAGACAGGTTCAAAGGGTTATTAGAAAAGTTTCTAAAGACCCTCCCAGATGAACCACCAGTGTCTGGATACACTGCTAACTGCCGGGCGGCCTCAAACTCTATACCGGACCACACGGACCTCCTTCGAAGGGACGCACGGGATGGACGCAGCGGTGGCGGACCACGACTGTGAGGACGGGACCTCTAGACGACTTCAAGTAAGATTCAAGTAAGATAGCTGGAGCGTTATTCGAACTGCAAGGCATCTCACAGCTGAAGGCTTGAAAGCGCACTACTAAAGCATGATATTTACCTCGCTACAAGGGAGAGCTAATTGCCAAAATTCTCTCATTAAATTAATCTTACTGCTGTATGAAGCCAACCTGGTAAATGCAATCTTTTAATAGATACGTGATAGGCAATCGGCTAGCACGTTCTGGACCCCCTTAATATGTTTGACATCCAGGGAGTATTCCTGCAGCAACAAACTCCACCTGGTCAGTCGTTGGTTTTTATTTTGGAACTTGTGCAAAAATGTTAAGGGGTGATGGTCAGTATACACAGTGATGGCACCAGAGGCAGATTGCACATAGACAGCAAAGTATTGAAGGGATAAAATTAATGCTAACAGCTCCTTCTCAATGACTGAATAGTTACGTTGAGCAGAATTTAATTTTTTACTAAAATAGCACACCGGATGCAATACTTCACAGTCGTCTTCCTGTAGCAACACTGCACCAACCCCGGTATTGCTCGCATCCACTGCTAGGGAAAAAGATCTGTTAAAATCAGGAGCTCGGAGTACAGGATAATTAGATAAAATATATTTGGTAGCATTAAAGGCCTCCTCACATTCAGCGGACCACTCAAACTTCACATCCTTACGGAGAAGATCTGTCAGGGGAGCTGTTAACCTTGAAAAGTTTAAGATGAAACGCTATAATAACCAATCATGCCTAGGTACCTTTGGATATGTTTCTTAGTGCTAGGAGTTGGAAATTCTAGAATAGACTCTACCTTTGCTTGAGGAGGTGCAACCTGCCCCTGACCTACTGTATATCCTAGATACTGGACCGTACTCTTTACAAAGGTGCATTTCTTAAGATTAACCACCAGATTGGCATCAGCAAGATTTAAGAACAGCAATCTAAGTTGTAAAAATGCTCCTCCCATGACTGTGAAAAGATAAGAATATCATCGATGTAGACAACGCATCCAGGTACCCCTTCAGTCACCAAATTCATGAGGCGCTGGAATGTAGCTGGAGCGTTTTTCAAGCCGTAGGGCATTACGTTAGAGCAGAAGGCTTGATTATTGACTACAAAGCATGATATTTCCCTCGCTCTAGAGGTGAGAGCTACTTACCAATATCCCTTCATTAAGTCAATCTTGCTGATATAGGTGGCTGTACCAATCTGGTCAATGCAGTCGTCGATCCGTGGCAGTGGGTAGGTATCGTTCTTTGTGACAGCATTAACTTGCCTATAGCCCATACATAACCTATGGCTCCCGTCTGGCTTTGGCACAAGTATGACCGGACTACTCCACTGGCTTAAGGCCCTTGTGATCAGCTCGTTTGATAACATAAAGTCAAGCTCGACCTGCAGTATACTCCTGCGTTGTGGTGAGACATGGTAGGGGGATAGTTTAATGGGAGTTGCATCCCCTACGTCGATGTCGTGCACGGCCAAAGAAGTGAGCCCTGGAGTATCATGGAACACACTGGGAGACTGAGATAAAACAGTGATTAGTTGGTTTGCTTGATCAGAGGGAAGATGACATAGTTTAGATGGTAATTCCTCCCAAGCTACTGAGTTATACTGAAAGTTGGATAGGCTACATGACAAGTCAAAGTCTGCATGGATACCTTCAGGCTCTGGAACAGTCTGTTGCGGGTCAGTAAGAGAACTGAAGACTTTGTCCGCACCAGGCTGTCCACAGGTCCTGACATTCACTGCCACAGTGGGAGAATCTGGAGGAGAGGAATCAGGGGACCTATGGTAGGGTTTCAACATATTTATATGGAATACTTGCGTGGGCTTTCTCCTGTCTGGGGTAGTTACTAGATAATCGGTAATGCTCACCCTCTGAATTATCTTATATGGGCCCCTGAACTTGGCAGATAAAGGTTGGCCAAAAAGGGGGAGCAGGACCAAAACCTCATCACCGGGCTGAAACTCCCTCTCACGGGCTTTTCTGTCATACCAGTTCTTCATGGAGCTTTTAGCCACTGTCAAGTTTTGAGCTGCAAACTCACATGAGGATCTCAGCCGGGTTTTGAAATCTGAAACATACTTGAGGAGGTTTTGGTTCCCCTCCTGGCCAACTAGGCTATCCTGCAATAGTTGCAAAGGACTTCTTACCTGGTGACCGAAAACTAGCTCATTAGGGGAAAAACCCAGGGATTCAGGTGGAACCTCACGAGTAGCAAATAAAAGAAAAGGTACCCCCTTATCCCACTCAACTCTGGTCTCTGTACAATATTTACGCAACATTCCTTTTAATGTCTGATGATATCGTTCGAGAACCCCTTGACTCTCTGGGTGGTAGGTGCTAGACTTAACATGCTCGATACCCAACTCCTTCAGGGACTGCTGGAAAGTGTTAGAGGTAAAATTAGTACCTTGATCACTTTGCACCTCATGGGGGAAACCCATTCTGGTGAAGAATTTGAGCAGTTCCTTGATGACAGGTGGAGCAGAGGTAGTCCTTAAGGGTATATAGCCTCTGGGTAGCGAGTTGCCATGTCCATAATAGTTAATAAATAATTGTTACCTTGGGAAGTCTTAGGCAATGGGCCTACAATGTCCACTACCACCCGAGTAGAAGGATTCTCGAAGACGGGCAAGGGCACCAGAGGATGTACAGGCACCTTCTGATTGGGTTTTCCTGTCATCTGGCAAGTGTGACACACTCTACAAAACTCCACTACATCTGCACGCATTCCTGGCCAGTGAAAGTGGGCTCTGATTCTGTCTAGAGTTTTTCTCACACCTAGGTGTCCTGCCAATGGTATACAATGTGTCATTTCCAAGATATCTCTACGACAAGGTTTGGGGACTACTACTTGATGGACGTCCCAGGCCCCGTCATCGATTGGTCTGTGTGGCTGTCTCCATCTATGCCACAATACTCCTCCTATGAGGTAGAAACATTCACCACCCTCCTTCTCACATTCCTCTTCACTCACGGCCCTGGCAGCTAACTCCTTGCATTCACAATCATCTCTCTGTAGCTCTACCAGGCCACTAGGACAATTTGGAGTGGTTTCATGGTCATCGTTAGGGTCAAGATGAGCCATAAATGTGTCAGATAAATCCACCTCAGTCACATCATCAGGCACAGTTGGAGCGTCATTCACACTCTCATCATCCCTTTCATCAACTCTTACATTCGGTACATTTCTGTCTGAGGGAACTGCTACTTGAGACATTGAACGTGTGACAGCACACACAGGGAAAACTGTTGGCATCTCCTTTTCGAGCTCACCGGTTAGTGGCTCGTTAACAGGGGAAAGTGACAAAATGGGGTCTGGTCGGACCTTCTCACCTGCTACATCATTCCCCAAAAGGAGTGTTACCCCAGGCACAGGGATATCTTGGGACCTACACAAAGCTATGGTGGCCTCACCCTGTAGTAACTCACATTCAATTTCGCCTTTTACCAAGTATGCATAAAATTGGCCTCCAGCACCTCTCATTATAACTGGTTCGCCAGGTGGGCACTCAGTGTAAGGATTCACCATGAGGGTGCTAGTAGAACCTGCGTCTCTCAGAATTTTTACCTCATGCATACAACCATTTAATCTCACGTTGCCAGATGAAATAAAGGGACGGTAACTGTCCTGCACTGATGGTGAAATTATTATTGGCTTAACCCTAGTGGGTTGCACACACATGCTACTACACCCCTGTCTAGATGATTTACGTTAGCTGCTAGGTACTCCTTCTGTCGGGAGTCCTATATTAAAGGAACTGTTGGTGCTAGGTACTCCTTCTGTCGAGAGTCCTGCATTAAAGGAACTTTTGGTGCTAGGTACTCCTGTCGGGAGTCCTGCATTAAAGGCACATATGGAGTTTGAGATATGGCGGCAACTGTCTGCCCCGATCTCTTGGTTTTCTCCTTGGCCCAGCACTGATAAGCTAGGTGGCCTCTCTTGCCACAAAAAGTACATACTTTAGGGGATACGGGAACGTTCCCTCTTTGAGCATTACTATTACTTTGGGCCCCACCTCTGTTACCATTGCCCTGAGTCGCATTTTTAGTTGGGGGAACAATTCTATTTTGGCTAGCTGGGGAAGACATTACAGGCTTGTGACTGGGTCTGTCAGATTTGTGATTGGGATACTTAAAATTAGAACTAGAATTATCGTAGGGCTTCTTTCCACGAAATTTGTTGTTGAGCACGTATGTGTCAGCCATGTCAGCGTCGTCGGCAAGACAATCTACCTTTTTCCCCCTTAAATGATAGGCTACAGAAGAATCAATTTTCCATAGGAAATTTTCTAACAGGACCAACTCCTTCAGATCATTGTAGCTTGTGACTTTCTTACTCTTGACCCAATGATTGAAAGTTTTAGTCATGGTCCTGGCAAATACCTTATGGGTTTCTTCTACTTTCTTCTGGTTTTTACGGAAAGATTGCTTGTAAGCCTCAGGCTGCAATTGATAGGTTTTTAGGATAGCTTCTTTGAAATTGTCATAATCCTGCCTAACCTCTGCTACTTCTGACAAATACGTGGCTCGAGCCTGCCCTGTCAAAACGGTTTGTAACATAAAAGGCCATTGATCTCTTGTCCACTTCATACCTCCAGCAACTTCCTCAAACAAAACAAAGAAATCCTGCACATTATCCTCAGTGAAAGGTGGAATGACACTGGTCATAGTCAATCCCAGAGGGGTAGCAATTAAGGGAGCATTTGTATTGACATTTAGTTGAGCTATTTGATATTGACATTGATATTGTTCGGTCGTTGCTCTGGCTTGTTCGACATTTATTCTGGCTTGTTCGGTCTTTATTCTGGCTAGTTCTAGTTTGAATAATTGATCAACGGTAAAACCAGGTGGCAATTGCTCATCAAGTTGGCTAGGGTTACTCGGGATCCCACCAACTGCTCCGTCACCCTCCCCGCCTTCTACAGGGAACAGGTTGGTTTTTATGGTCTGAGCCACCTCTACTTTGGACATGTTTGAGACAGTTAATTGTAGATGTGAGGCAAGCACTTTCAGTTCGGATTTTGACAGACGGTCAATATCAGGGGCTGTGGGTTCTGATTCTATGAAAACTCAAGCATCTTCGTCATTAATTAGATGAGGCATGATTAAGATTTGATTTGCAAGTAGTGAAACGGTAATGAAACTGAGTGAAACTGTATGAAACGAATCCTGGCGAGGTCGCCACTCTTCTGTTACGTATCTTGATCCTCAAGTGGTTAACTTGATGAATCTAGATAGCACAGAGATATATTTTAAGGTATCAGTCAGCTGAAGGCAAAACAAAAGTAAAATCTAATAAAATTATTTCCTGTTGTTGCTTCCTCTTCTTTTGGATCTTAGGACTTGGTATACTTTATTGACTGATACTCTTTAATTATGGAAAAATACTGAAACTAATTAAAGTCATGTAGTATTTATAAAAAAATATTATTTAACCGAAGCTTAGTAGGCTATGGTTATGAACCGAATAAGTTAAATCTAAAGAAGGACTATTAATTATATATCAAGTCTTGAAAGATAAATATTAAGGTAAGAATATTTCTATCTCTTACCCTTTTTGAATGAATAGCTAGTTTTCTTATATGTCCTTTTATTTATATTTAATGTAGTTATTATTCTTGGTTCTTGTCTTACGTTAATAGTATTATATTATTATCATCAGGATTAATATCAAAGTCACATAAAAAGTTATATATATATTTAATAATTAGTTAAATGTATTTCTTAACCACGTAACATTGAGGTTTGATTATGAGTAAATTAAGTTACAGGATCGCTTCATAGATTCGATTCAGGTCTCACTCAAATAATATGAAAAGCAAAATAATATTTTGAAGCTAAAAGAATTTTCTTCAGCTTAGGAAATCACTAGAAGTAACGTTAAAACAGCCATGTTAGTCTAAGGCGATAATACTAATATTAGACAATAGTATCACCGTACTAAGCACCGATAAGCAATGTAAGCTTATTTAAAAGAAAATGAAAGAACTCATAAGTCTTAATATAAAACAATAGTATTACTTTTATCATAACCCAATTACTTGAAGAGTTGCTTTAGTCCACAAGTCGGTCAACTAAAATAGTTAAGTACATAATAGTAGCGTTAACATTAATTCCCAATCACATATCTCACTAGCCAACATAACGTAAGTGTTTACACCGAACACACTTAACACACACTTATATAATCTGACTGACAGTCACAATCCCATTATAATACTTCACCCCGTCTTCCTCCAGCTGCAAGTTCACCTTCCCAACTCCAAATGAGACTGATTTGAATTCCCACTACTCGGGTCTTATATACTAAACAATGATGGTGTAGGAACGAATCAGGAGACGGGGGATAGTGCGCGCCCCAATCACAGCTCCTCGAGTTGCGTAGCAGGTGCGTGGTCCAATGTAGTCTCCTGGCGTCGATCATCGTCATAGCGTCGGGTCATCGAAGTAGTTTGCAGGGTCCCCTATGACGCACGCAGGTGTGAAGGCTTGTTTGCTGGTAGGCAGATGAGCTGGTTTCCCACTCGCTGGTTCGCTCGCTATTCTGCTTCGCCGCCTGGGTAATTTGGCACTCCTTCAACTCTGAATTCTAACTCTTAAATAAACATACAGGGCTCCGTACGTCAGAATATATATATGTATATATATATATACATATATATATATATATATATATATATATACGGTATATATACATATATATATATATATATATATATATATATATATTATATATATATATATATATATATATATATATATATATATATATATATATATATATATATATATATATATAATATATATATATATATATATATATATATATATATATATATATATATATATATATATATATATATTTCTAATCTCTCAGTGGGGATCGAACCGTCGACCATCAGGACGATAGCCGACGCTTTAATCAATTACACCACGGCAGTCTAAAAGACACTCAGCCTTCTATCTTATTTAAGTTAGGGAGAAGGGAAACCCACTAGGCGAATATATTTCAATTCAAACCTAGTTGTAGGATCCGTATTTCCAGAATACCATACAAGGATTTCTGAGTGTCCCGACGCAACTCGGGTCAAAATTGATTTCATTTAATTCTAACCCACAAAGCATGAGAGTTACAAATATTGAGAATATATCACAAATACACGTGAGCCACTAAATGTTTCTAATCTCTCAGTGGGGATCGAACCGTCGACCATCAGGACGATAGCCGACGCTTTAATCAATTACACCACGGCAGTCAAACTCAACTGAAATGAGCTCCAAGGAGGTCAATGTCGCCCAGTTACGGTGTTGCCACATTTCTACCAAAACAAACCTTTTAGAAAATGGGAAACCAAGCAAAGTTCTCTTATAATCATATTTAGAAGGGAAACTTGAAATAAATGTACAAGATGTTTTTATGTCTGGAAGGGTTATTGGTATTCTTGTATAAAAGTTATAGAAACGAAATAATAGGTAGGCTATATTTGTATATACCTATTTACATTGTACAGCATCTCCCTTGCCTGGCTATGAAGATGAGAGTAACTTTTGCAAGTTTTTCCTTCCATGGTGGTCACGCTATGAATGAGGGTTAGTGACCATCTGACCTGGGTGATGTTGTTGTCTTTATTTGAGGTCCTTTAAAGCGTTGCCATTACTCGTATCCAGCTCTCTCTCTCTCTCTCTTTTGATGGGATTACATTGTGCTATATTGCATTTTGGAGATTGTGTATGTATGTGTGTGTTTGTGTGTGTATCTGTAGGGGGGTGTGTGAGTGCGTGCGTAGCCAACAGAACCGCATTGACATTACTTGGCAACGTTGCATATCCTACCACTCCTTAAATCTATTTATAGCTGTCCCCAGAAAAATGGCAGCATGTTCTAAATAGCGTGCCATATGTTGTATAAATTCCTTCTACTGTATATATCCTTAAAATTATATGTTTCTTAACACCACATAACCTTTAAAAATTGTAATATAATATATATAGTCATAGAAGCTAAACTTAATTTGTTAATAGCCTGAAAAACTAACATTTGTTGTTAAAGCTTTGAATATTTGACAACACCGCACAGGGCGAGGGAAACCACCTTGTAGCTCATTTCATAGGAGGATGACTATAGTGGGTTTCCCTTCTCCCTAACTTAAATAGGATAGAAGGCTGACTGTCTTTTAGACTGCCGTGGTGTAATTGATTAAAGCGTCGGCTATCGTCCTGATGGTCGACGGTTCGATCCCCACTGAGAGATTAGAAACATTTAGTGGCTCACGTGTGTTTGTGATATATTCTCAATATATACAGTAGCCTATATATATATATATATATATATATATACCGGTATATATATATATTTTTGTTTTTTCTCTCTAAATGCCGGAATATTATGACATATTTGGCTTGACAATAACAAAGAAAACAAATTCTTTTATATACGAGATTGCCTTTTTGGTTTTATGGTGGCTAACACCAAGGTTAAGAGATACAACAGGTTGGCGCACGCGCAGCCTGTTGTCAAGAGGCTGGGGGAGAGAAAGAAAGATAGAAAAACGCTCCCCTGCCAACCAAACTGCTGCCACTAGACCAGGGGTGTCAAACATGTTAATTAATATTAGTACCGGTATTTTTTTATACCCGGTATCTTCATTTTGCTTGGTTATTGTTCTAATTTCTTATTCTTATAATATAATTAGCTTGCACAAAGAGGGATAAGTATTACATAAACACGAGGATTTCACACTGATTTTATTAGTTTAGACATTTTAGATTTAGTTTTTCTAGGATCATTAGCATTCATATTTCTGTTTAAAATCCGTATTCTAAAAAAACATTCGGCCATCTTACAAAAAAACTAATTACTTCCCATGGTAAAGTCACCATACCAACAATTTCTTTACACAATGATTTTACGGAGTTTTTGCCAGCTTTGAACTCTGTTTTACCATGAAAATGCACACAGATTTTTTCCATTAAATTAAGCTGTTCAAAGAATCCATTTTTGGGTGTCATAAGCATCCCTTCTTTTCTGCATATTTTCCCAATCCAGGTTGTGTCATCCTCTGATACTTTCTGACCTAGAAATTCATGCTGGGGAAACTTGCTGACAATATATCCACAAATATACCTCAAACATTCATTTTCATTTTCTTGGGATAAATTTTTACTTGACATACCAACTGGAATTTCAGTATCATAGTCACTGGAGTCGCATGCATTTACTTCATAACTATCTCGTCCATGTACCTATCTAATTTTATCTCTATCTTTCTTGATCCTATTATAACACTCGGTAGCCTATTCCACCTATCTACAACTCTGTTACCAAACCAGTATTTGCCTATATCTTTTCTGAAACGCAGTTCTCTCTCTCTCTAGCTACATGCGCCCTAGTACCAAACTGATATAAATGTAGTATGTATAACTACAATATCTAGTCACAGGTATAGTATAACTACTTTTTATCACCCCCCTGCCAATATGTATCTATCTATATATTATATATATATATATGTATATATATATATATATATATATATATATATATATATATATATATATATATATATATATATATATATATATATATATATATATATATATACTATATATATATATATATATATATATATATATATATATATATATATATATATATATATATATATATATATATATATACATAAATATATATGGCCCTTGTGTGGGTCATTCGGCTCTCTGCAGACTCAAATTTTCTTATGTTCTTTTCTTATATATGCTGTTAAATTTTAATTACAGAATAATTCCTTGGAGAGAGTACATAAGAACATAAGAACATAAGAAAATGGGAGTCTGCAAAAAGCCGATCGGCCCATACAAGGCAGATCCCTGTCACACCCAACCCCAATTACAAGGCCCAATTATAGGCCCAACTCACTAATACCTTGAGTACTGCCCCCACCAAAATGATCAGGGATAAACACAAGATTACGGGGGTCTGCTGAACGCCGATTGGCCCACACCTGGTAGATCCCCCTCACACCCAACCCATCTCGTCCATATGCCTATCTAATTTTATCTTAAAGCTCCCTATCGTTCTTGATCCCACTATATCACTTGGCAACCTATTCCACCCATCTACAACTCTGTTACCAAACCAATATTTGCCTAAATCTTTTCTGAAACGAAATGTATCTAATTTGAAACATTTGTACGAGTTCTTTCGCTATCACTGAGCTTAAGTACATTTTTCATGTCCCCTTTATCAATCCCACTAACCCCCTTGAATACCTCTATCATATCCCCTCTAACTCTGCGTCTCTCTAACGAATGTAAGCCTAATTTCTTCAACCTTTCTTCATACGGATTTGTTTTAATATTATGGATCATTTTTGTCATTCTACGTTGTACTCTCTCCAATGAATCTATGTCCATTATGTAATAAGGACACCAAAATTGAACAGCATAATCCATATGGGGTCTCACTAATGACAAGTACAGTTTTAAGATAACATCAGCAGTTCTGTTACTCACACTCCTAGATATGAACCCGAGAATCCTGTTTGCCTTGTTACGAACGCTTATACATTGTTTTCTAGGCTTCAAATCATTGCTAACAAACACACCTAGATCTTTCTCACAGTCTGAGTTTTCTAATTCCATATTAGCTAGTTTATATTTAACATTTGTATGCATCTTCCCTATCTTTAATACCTTGCATTTGTCAATGTTAAACTTCATCTGCCAATTTACTGACCATTCGTGTAATGTATCTAGATCCCTTTGCAGACACTCTATATCTCTATCTGAATCAATTTTTCTCCCCATTTTGGTATCGTCTGCAAATTTACTTATCCTACTAGTTATACCTAAATCAAGGTCATTTATGTATATAATAAACAACAGAGGACCTAATACAGATCCCTGGGGGACACCACTTTTGACTGCTCCCCATTCTGACTTGCAACGTAGAATGACAAAAATAATCCATAGTATTAGAAATCTTCCAGATGAAGCAAGGTTGAAGAAATTAGGCTTACATTAGGCTCCCATATGGGTGATATGGGCTGGGTGTGAATGGGAGCTGCCTCTTGTGGGCCGCATGGCCATATGCAGTTTCCCGTGATCTTATGTTCTTATGTAATTGGGGTTGGGTGTGACAGGGATCTGCCTTGTGTGGGCCGATCCGCGTTTTGCAGACTCCCATTTTTTTATGTTCTTATATGCATTGGTTAAAAAGACGCATAGTTAGAGGGGATTTGATAGAGGTGTTCAAGGGGGTTAGTCACGTAGTGGGATTAATAGAGGGGACATGAACAATGTACTGAAGCTCAGTGATAGCGAAAGAACTCCAACAAATGTTTTCAAATTAGATACATTTCGTTTCAGAAAAGATATAGGCAAATATTAGTTTGGTAACAGAGTTGTAGATAGGTGGAATAGGCTACAAAGTGCTATAGTGGGATCAAGAATGATAGAGAGCTTTAAGATCAAATTAGATAGGGATGTGAACGAGATGGGTCTCTGTAACGAGTGCAAGCCTAATGTATTCAACCTTTCTATATATGGAAGATATATAATATAATGGATAATTATGGTCATTCTTCGTTGTAGCCTACTGACTCCAAATAAACTATGTCCATTCTGTAATGAGGACATCAAATTTGAACAGCATAATCTGAACCTTGTATACTGTATACCGGTATACACACATACATACAAATAATTCTAGATGTAAGGACAGTGTGGGCTTCAAGATAAAATTAGATAAGCACATATAGGACGAGATAGGTTTGGTGTGAAAGGCATCTGCCTTGTGTGAACCAATCTGCTCTCTGCAGACTCCCATTTCTTATGTTCTTATATATATATATATATATATATATATATATATCGCAGGTATAAACTCACCTATTTCTTTCCATGGTGCGTCGGTGTTCACGGTTGCATCATCATGTAGATTATGTTGGTCTCTTGCCTCACGGTTTGTTTGTTGCTCAGTCATGCATGTCTTCACTTTGGTGTCGTCGTCATCTCGAACTCGCTTTTGGCCTCTCTTGGACTCGCTTTCAGAGGCAGCCTGGGCAGGCAAATGCAGAGTTGGTATTGCTCCAGGTTTGAATTTTATTTGGTTGTAAGGTACTGGTAGTCCAAGCAGTTCGTATACAGTCGAGTGACCTCTGACCCTTCCAGCCTCGTGACGTCATGCGCGAGCGGGTACGAGTTTGAGTGACCCCATGCTCCAACCTGTTGTATCTCTTAACATTGGCTAACACTACAATCCGTATTCATAGTTACCACGCAAGCGGACCCATCAATAACACTGTTGTATGGGCACATTCTTCACCACGTTAAGGGGGAGAACCCCCTTTTCCCTCATGTTTAGCATATTAGTTATGATATTTTAAGACGTTCCTTGTTCCTTCCGTTAGTTTGGCGATTTTGAGACCTTTCGCCTTATTTCTTTGTCAATGTTGAGACCTTTCGTGCCATTTAGGTATTGATTTTTTCCTGGCGACCAAAACACAAGCACTACCCCCTTAAGCTGGCGTCACACGAGGGTATGTATCAGATACCCCAGGCTCAGAGTCACTTATCAGATACAAAGTGTACTAAAAAAAATCTGATATGCGACCAATGCTACTTCTATTAAGACACTATTCTAAAGTTAGTAGCTGAACATCAGGAACAAACCCCTTGAAACACGAGTACATTACCCAAATACTAATTAGGAAAGACTTAGGATATTTGCGAATTAAGTAACACTCCGTTCTTAACATTGACCATCAATTACAAACCCCAATGCACTTGAATAAACTAATGAAACCAGACTCGGATACAGATTATCGGATGCAGGTGCCCGGGTGACATAATAGATAGGTTGTGTCAGTCTTCCAGTTTGTACAGTCGTGGTCATTAATAATACTCGCTCATACATTCGCCACGCTGTCTCGGGCTGAAGTAGACCTCCTAAATACAAATAAATTCATTCGATTATCAGTAGGTTCAGGAATGTTTCTTAGCGAGGTCGGTCCTAAGTGATCTGTGCCCCATAAAATATTATTTCCTTCCACTTAATCATTAGGCTATTCATGGTGCAGTTGGGTATAGTACATGATTAGATTGGTATCCAGTATTTGATAAATTGATATAAATCGTGATCATGTGCTGTACTTATAACTGTCTTGATGGTTTAATGGTTAGAGTGTTTAAGATCTGTATGTGGTAACCCAGGTTCGAATCCCGGTAGGATCACATGCTTTAATTAATTTCATTGGGTGGTGTTTGGTGTTGGAGTGAAATTAATACATTCGATTATTAAAGGGGTAGCGGTTACTTTTTGGTCTATTTATTTATTTACTGATTTATATTTTAGTTTCTTCCCTAAACCTCCATCAAACTTAAAGATAAACACCCCTGAAGATAAATTTGTACATTTATCGGTAGCAACATTTCCGGGCCGAAGGCCAGTTCCTCTTAAAATTACAGGCTCGCTATCGCTCGCCAGGGAACAATTGGCCTCTAAATGGCACAAAATTACTTAAGTCGCCAAACTAATGGAGCAATCGTCTTACAATATGAAAACTAATGGCGCTAGTCATGAGGGAGAAGGGGGTCCAGAAAAACGACCCATCTCTCCTTAAAGCGTTACCTGATATTTGCCATTTTGAGGTTTGTTCAATTAGTTCGCGGCTCCGTAGTATACGAGAATTTACGACCGCGACTGTACATGTTGGCTGCCTTGATAGAAGCTTTACAATTGACCACTTGCGAGTTTCAGGCTATAAGGAAGTTGGAGCTATGACCATCAATATTTAGAAGAATTATCAGTTAAAATATGGTCATACTACATATATAAATACAGAAAACTATAGTGATTATACTTTGTATCCATCAGAAATCAACATTATAGTTACATTTTTCACTAATATCAATGTTCACAGCTGTAACTTCCTTATAGCCTGAAACTCGCAAGTCGTCCATTGGCCAGTCAGAATTATACTCCTTCTTTAACCCCTTCAGGATGATGTTGACTTGTATATCTTTTAATCTGGCTGATTATTGAGCGATTGTATGCAATTAAGAAAAAAAGGAACACTGATGTTTAGATAGGTTATTGAAATATTATTTACCACATTGTGTAACAGAGATAAGTAATAAGCTAAAGAACATCGTCTAGTGGTAACCAGTAACCAGACGAAAATTACGACATCGTGCTGAAATGGTTAGTTTACCATGCCATCCTAGATTTCGTAAATGGAATGCAGCGTAATTAATATTGAAAAGGGGAAGCAATTAAACAAATGTATAAACAAGGTATGAACAATATATAGAAATTAGTTGTGCCCATTGACTTTTATTTATCCTTGTATTAAATGGGTATATTACTGTCAATATACCTTCACGAGGGTATATTATTATGAACACTAAATATTCCATTTAATTTCCCTATTCTATTATTACAGTGTATGACCCAATCATTAGCCGATTACTTTCTACTTAAGAAGAATCTGTACAAATGTTTGTTCATTCTTATTCTTATTAATATTTAATGTATCTGACTAGACAAAACAAGCAAAACTAATTATTTTCTTACGCGAGAACGCTTTTTTCTATTATTATTATATATAATATTTTATAATATATTTTATTTTCATTAAATTCTGGTACCATGATATGAATCTTTGGAAGGATATCTGGATATCAAACAGGTAAAACAAATCAATAGTATGATAAAAGATAATTAAAACACAGATGAGTATATTGATAGTAATAATCTACTCATGTAAAGATATACTGTATTGGTGATAATAAACCCATCTAACATAATAATAGAAAGGTAAATCACCATCATACGCCCAATGATAATGTATACCCTTTTTAAAACCTTGATTTTTTTACAGTGCACATAACACAATTAGTGGTATGAAAAACGTACTTATAAATAAATATGGGTATACTGATATTTGGTTTACTATGAATGCTTAACCCCTTGGGAATTATGACACGTTTTGACAAGTTATACTGGCTATCATTAGACGATTTTATACACATTAGGAATGATCTATGGGCGTCAATATGGTAAATACCATCTCAATTAATCCTCTGAGTTCCACATTCATTCTACCGAAAAATGCCCATATTTGATTTGAAGGAGGTATGGGAGGTTTTTATATTTTAATTTGAAAAGGGTCTGGGGAGGTGTTTTTCTAGCGGTCAAGCTATTAATATTTTGCTCGAAAATGGCTAAATCAATTAATACCCTCAATAATGATTAAACAAAATCATAATAGGCTCCAAAATGCTGCACCATTAAGTGTGAAGCTGCCTGACCAGAGTTGCCGATATAAGTTGGGTAAAGTTCTCGTGTGATAAAAGCTTTAAGGGGGGATGATTCACTTTTTAGTATTTTGTGTTCATGTATTAATTATTTTTATAGTTTCTTCCCTAGGCCTCCATCAAACTTTAAAAACAAATCCATTAGATCCCCCTTATAGATTAATCTGTACATTTTTTGGGGAGAAAAATGTTCCTCCAAAATTACAGGCTAACTATTGTTCGTCAGGATAAAAATCGACATCTAAATAGCACGAAAGGTCTTAATATTGACTAAGAAATAGGGCGGAAGGTAATACAATCGCCAAACTAATGGGGCAAGCCTCTTAAAATCTGAAAACTAATGGTGCTCAACATGAGGGAGAAGGGGATCTAGAAAAACGACCCATTTTCCCTTAACCCTTAAACATGGTGTCAACAATTAGGGGTGTTACAGAAGATCGGTATGGAGAGGCTAATTAAAGTGTTCATAATAATACTATCTTATTAATAAGCCATATTTTGGTTGTATTAAACCAATCTAAATAATGGATAGAAAGGTAATCACTATAAATATACCCAATGATTTAATCTATATGTATGTATTTTGTGTATATTGTTCATACCCTGGCAATTTACTGTATATAACTCCTGACTTATGACGTAACAGGTGGTGTCTTTACTTACAATTACCGCTAGTATGTTATTAACTATTAAATAAAAGCTACCTATAATATACGTATCTGTTCATCATATTAGACCTAGTTGATTCATGAAACAAAATAAAGGTATAATGTGTTGTCAGCGGGCCACTATATGTTTACATGCGAGTATTGTCGGCTGGTTCAGAATGTTCCTACTTCAAGGTCACCTGTGTTGAACCACAGCCGGGAAACCCCACCACCTCTTCCTCCTTCCCTTGCACCCTATAACACTGATTATTGTAGTAGCGATAGAATAGCGAGAGAGATGCAACATTGCGGCGTTAGCGATAATATGAAGCCAAATACTGGTAATATTGGTCTATGTAATGACAATCTTCAAGTTGTAACCTCATATAAATGCCTTTAAGCATATCATAACCTCACATTTGTATGACAGGGATGATATTGACGTCAGCTTGAAATAATATTGTGCTTCTTTTAATTCTATATCAAGTGATATTAAGGAATTGATTATAAACTATGTACTGCATTTATATTGTTAAATCATACTGCATTCCCAACTATGGATTAAGTTTGTGGCACAATAATGTTTAAGCCTCAAATACTTTTAAAACCTTTAACGTAGTCATGGATATTTTATTAAAACGCATAGTGAACGTTCCCACTTACGCAAGTAGTCTTGAAGTGGCAGAGGTATGCGATCAGGTGGCTCTGATACATCCAAGATATTAACACAGGCAGCTACGTATGGAAACGGTACTTCACGTGTCCATATAGTCTACTCAAATATAGGTAATACGCCCATCTAATATAAAAATAAAGGTAAATCACCATCAATACACCCAATGATCTTACATACCCTTTTCATATTCTTATTACAATGTACAGTGTACCGCAATGTTTTTTCTTCTAATAGTGATTTCATGTACACTGTATAATATATCAGTAAAATTAACAGCAAACCGATAATTCTGATCTTTCTAAACATTATTCAAGATTATGGTTTATTCAATGTATAATGCCATAAATGTACAGAAATATGACTGTGAATAACTAGTAATTACCGTATGTCGGTTAGGTATGTTTGTGACCGCTAAAATTACGGAATTTGTCGGCAATATTGCTGCCTGGACTGTGTCTCTAAGAAAGAATGGAATGATATAAATAGCGTACATATATACTGTATATATATATATATATATATATATATATATATATATATAGTATATACATAAATATATATATATATATATATATATAATATATATATATATATATATATACTGTACTGTATATATATATATATACTGCATATATATATATATATATATATATATATATATATATATATATATATATATATATATATATATATATATATATATATAAGTAACCCCCATTTTGGTGATAATGTTCTTAACCAAGGCCATGATGATATACACGCCTAGTCCATTGCTAAGTCATTCTCCTACACAATATATCTTCTGTATTTAAGTATGATCAATTTGAAAGTAATTCACTGCTAAGAAATATCAAGGCTATAAAATGAGTATGTAAAAGACATATATACAAAATTGATATAATGGTAGTGATGTACCCTTCCATCCTATTATTGGTTGAGTTTATTACCACCATTAGTATTATTATGTATACATTAAGTACGCTTTCCATACGCATTATTCTTAAAATTATGTCTGACTGCAGACGTGTGATCCAGTGCAAAGTCATTATCATACACAATATATGACGTGTACTAAATACTCTTTAGTGAGACGTGTTGGGGGTTATTATATTTAGTTAATATAAAGGGTTTACTTTTACCACTTTCGAGCAATGCATTATTTACTTTGACCCCTAGACCCCTCCCCAGACTCTCTTCAAACGGGGAAAAAAAAAAATCCCACCAGTCTCCATTCAAGTTAAACATGTTCCTTTTTGCTCGTAAATTTCTGGCTAGTTATTGCTCGTTACGAAAACAAAATTCAACACTTGAATGGGTTGAACAGTTTTATAATCGCCAACATACTGAGGTGTAGAGTCTTAAAATCCGAAACAGATGGATTGAAACAGAGAGGCTTCAACAGACGCACCTATCATCAGACAAGGGTTAAGTGTGATGATGTTGATACAATCATACATTTACTATAGTCCGTTTATTTGTTATTATTTTGTTAAAGCTGACTCGGCAATAACGAAGGACATGCAGCAAAATATGCTGTTAATGATGCTCAGACATCGTAGTTTAATGGGGGGTTTTCCATTACGTATTGTTACGGATATTCGACTTTAAAATTTGAAGCTGCATGGCCTTTAAGTAATTTTACTCCTTATCAACGTAACATTTTAGAGTCGGTCTTTTCCCAAATCATAAAAGGGTTTCAGTTATAGTTAAACAAAAGTAAATGGCTTCACAATGTATAAATTTAACCCTGCAGATAACCAGAAAGAGAGAGGGGAAGCTTTGACGGGATTTAGGCTTCCTATCATCATGTTGTTTAAACCTGTTAGGTAGCGCCTTCGAAATGGTAGTTATTAGGAGGGTCAAATTGGAAATGAAGGAAAAGGAATTAGGGAGAGAGTTTGACCTGAAAAAGATTTAATTCGAGAAAGAGAGAGAGAGAGAGAGAGAGCAGCATCATTTAGTTATTTAAAATATGATTTCAGAGGCTATCAACCCTTCTGGATTATTTAGCCAGCACACTGTAAGTCAAGAATAGCGTCAGGAATGAAGCCCCTTTTCGAGATCACCAGTCCCTTGGCAGGAACAGACCAGACCAGATTGCAGCAGAAAAGCAAAGCGCCAATTAATTGAATGGACTGCGACTCTCAAGAACCATTGCCTCTGAATTTGGTATTACAAGATTCCTTAAGTTTGTGCCAAAAAATAAAATATTATGATCCTGAGATATTGTTTTCAGTATTTTGACAAATTAGCTGCCAGGATGCAGTGGACAATAGAGTAATGGTCTCCTATGATTCAAAGTGTTGTTACTGGAAATGCTCAGGAGACATATACTGTACTGCATTAAGGGGGGTCACCGGCATTTTGTTTTATCTTTCTCTCCTTTTCTCTCTTTCCCTGGTTTGTATCCATTCGGCCCCATTCAGCCTACTGTTTTAGGACGTGTATCCCCATAACTGTCTTGATGGTGTAATGGTTAGAGTTGTAAAGATCTGCATGTAATAACCCAGGTACGAATCCCGGGAGGATCACATGCTTTCATTAATTTCATTGGGAGGTGTTTGGTATTGGGAATGAAATAGATAAATTAGAATATTATGTTGAACCAAAATGCTCGGCTATAATATTATGAAAATTTCCTAGCCAAAATACAAATATAGGTGATAAATCTTTTGGTTTTCCAGAGAGGGGAATTTACTAAGAGGCAACAAGGGTCTCTATAGTTAGAGACAAATTACAGTTATTTTTATATTTTAGTGATCTCCCTGGCGTCGGAGGGGAAGTTGATGATTTTTCTCATGGCTTTTCTGCTACACTCTTCTTTCTTTGTGTCCTCCCTCGTTTCTGGCTGAACTTGGATTTTCTCTTGCAGGGGCTTCCTGTCTTCTTTGCATGTTGTACAGCTTGGAGGCTAGGTATCGGACCACTAGCAATTTCTGTCTCCTGGTGGTGTTGTTCAGCTTGGAGGCTAGATATTGAACTACTAGCAAGATGTTGTAGACCAAGGGAATGACCACATGCAAGATGTTGTTGACCAGAAGAATGAGCTTCGAGCTTCAAATTTCTCCTGTCATCAGCACTTGCTTGTCTTACACTCAGCAGTTCTGTCTTAGGACCAGAATAGCTAGTCTCGTAAGTGGCTGGCTGACCAAAACACTGAACACTTTCTTGTTGTTTGACCAACCAAGGGAATCCTGTCCTGTTGTATGACCAAGAGGCTAGTCTCGAACTTAGGGAGTATCCAGTCTTTACACCTAGATATGCTAGTATCATACCTAGCTGGTATATCCTGGTCAGTTTGTCTGGAATGCTCTCTCCTTCTTTTGCTGAGTCCGGGTCCTTTCCTGTCGGGGCTAGAGAGGCATGGCGGATTGCTGTATTGGTTAGTTAGTTAAAATAAGACTCCAGAGGCTATCAACCCTATTGGATTATTAAGCCAGCATACTGTAAGTTAAGAGTAACATCAGGACTGAAGCCTCTCTGCAAGAACTCCAGTCCCTTGTGTTGTATTGGATTTTGGGCCCTCTGATGGCACTCTGGGAAATTGTCTGGTCATGTGGGGGCACATACGTGGATGAAGGGTGCGCTGGTCCTCTTGTCCTGGTGTTTTGGTGTCCTTCTGGCATGGTGTTGTTGGTGGTGCTGATGCCTATGATTTTCATCATGGGCATATATACGACCATCTTCATTACCATCACTTCCTTCATCGTTATCATCACCATCATCACCATGTTGTTGTTGTTGTTCCCTAAGCTGCCTGGTCGAACATCCCCGGGTCCTTAAGGAAGGCCATGGCCACGGTCGGGCTTTCCCACAGAGCTCTCAAAGAGTGTAAATTGTGTTGTTGGCGTAAATGGTTGTGTGAAATGCAGTCTTCTATGATGTGTTTAATGGTATGGGGTGCTGTGTTACAACCCGGGCAGGTGTTGACGACAGAGTCATCCAGTCTCTTCTGATAGCGCAGAAGAGCTGGATGGTGTCCGCATCTCAGCCTGGCCAGGCGGACTCTGTCCTCGCGAGGAAGGGAGGATTCAGAAGGATGGATTTCGGGAGGTCGTGCTTGCAACTGCGTGTTGTCTATGAGTGAGTGGATGGAACGGCGAGTGATATGAGTATGGATGTGCTTCCGGAAGTTGGTTTGGGGTGGGCAGGGAAGGAGAGAAGACAGTATTTGTGTGTGATAGCGTGTGCTGGGTGTTGTTTTGATATTTCTTGGTGTCTGTGGGTGTGTTGCCATGTAGTGTAGTGGGTGGTGTTGATTCGTGGAGGCTGCTGCCAGGAATTGAGTGCCTCTCATGTCTAGATGATCTTTGATTTTGAGGACTTTGGTTTCTTGATGTAGGTGATCTGTGGGTGTAGTATCTGTGCATCCTGTGATGATTTTCAGGGCTTTATTTTGAATAGTCCGTAAGGTCTTATGATGTGTTTCAGCTAGGTTAGAAGCCCAGGCCGGGCTTGCATATTCCATAACTGATCTTATGTATTGTTTGTAGACTGTGGTTTCTTTGTTGTGTCCAAATTTCGTGTGGGCAAGTGATCTGAGGGTGTTAAGTCTGGGTGTCAGTTTCTTTCTCGTGTTTGTGGTGTGCTGTTTGAATGTCATTTGGGTGTCGTATGTTACTCCTAGGATTTTGTGTGTGTGTTAGTGTTAGGGGTGTGTTGTTTATGTTGAGTCCCGGGACGTAATCGTGCTCTCCTGTCCAGCTTGTGAGGAGGGTTGCAGTGGATTTAGCTGGGGCTAAATTGAGTCTGTTTGTAGTGCACCATTCATGTAATGTGTCGAGATAGTCTTGAAGGAGTCTTGTTGCTGTGTCTGGGTTTTGGTGAGTGTTATGTCGTCTGCGTAGGAGGCTATGGTTATTTGGGGTGAATTTGGTGTATTTATATCATGCATGTACAGATTGAAGAGTGCGGGCGACAGGACGGAACCTTGCGGGTCTCCGTTTGGGAAATTTCTAATTCTAGATGACTGACCGGCAAAATATACGTGTGCACATCTGCCTGCTAAGAAGTTGGCCAGCCATCTTTTTGTGTTGTTGTGCATGTTTGTGTTGTAGATTTTGTTTGTTAGGTTGTGTCGGGGGATGGCATCGAAGGCTTTACTAATGTCGAGTGTGGCAAGTACTGATCTGTGTGGTGGTCTAGCTGAGTTGATGCGTCAATCACCATTACCATCATCTTCACCACCACTATCATCACTATGACCATCATCATTATCACCACTACCATCATCATATCTTCCTCTTCATCATCACCATCTTCATCTTCACCACCACTATCATCACCACTACCATCAACATTGCCATCACCACGACCATCATCACCACCATTACCATCATCTTCACAATCATCACAAAACATTTCACGGAATATCCAAGCGTTCCGTCTAGCGTGTGTTGCTTGGTACCATCATTATTTTGTATTGTGTTACCTCCGACCCTGAAAAGTGCAGGGATCTATTATTTGTATTAATGATGTACATACTATTTTTCTAGTTATTTCCGCTTCCATGTTCTTCTTCGTCGTCTTCTTTGTCTGCTTATTTTTCTTTTCTTTTCTTGTTCTTCTTCTTCTTTGTCATAATTTTTTTCTTATGTGTTTTACTATTTTATTATTGTTGTTATACTTCTGTTTTCTTCCTTTTTCTTCTTACTGGTCTTCTCCTTCTGCTTCGTCTTTAGTAAGGGTACCATACACATTATCACTTTGATTACAGTACATATTATTAATTAATTTACATATAAACCTCTACTTGATAACGTTAGTGAATTATCAAAGTACTCTCTAGAATAATTAAGAGTATACAAATAGTATGTAAAGGGTACATAAATCATTGGGTATACTGATCGTGAGTTTCCTTTCCATGCATCTTTTAGATTGGTTTATTACTACCAATATACGATGGCGCGTTGCTTCGTTTTGTTTTGGTTATCATTTAGCGATTGTATGTAGGTTAGGAAGAATCTACAGTAAGCATAAGGGTATAAACTAGCTTGATTAACCCTCTAACTAGCATGATTTCTTCATAATGCGAATACAATCGTCTAATGATAGCAAACATGAAAATTAAACAAATACATCATGGTCTACCGAATCAACAACATTCACGATCTGAAAGTTCTGTTTGTTTGTAATTAAAAACACAACATGATATTATTTACCGCCAACACCATGACGCCTTTTTACCTTAGGTCGTGGCTAAAAGTAGACTATTTATGTAGTTTAAGAATATTTATATTTAAAATATATGATATTTTCAGAGGGTTTATAAAAATCGTATTTACCCCTTCGAGTCCTATAGGTAATGATTATAAGCAAAAAATCGTATTATGGTAACCAGTTTAAGATGAAATTGTTTTCATTGTGCTGAAGGGGTTATCCGTCCATGAAAACAAAAATAATAATAATGATAATAATAACACACAATATCATATCAGATTATTCCACTATACACTCTCAAATAATATGGGTATGGAATGGGTAATTAAAGTGTCCATAAAAATATACCCTTATAAAGGAATATTAGTAGCAATAAACCCATCGAATATAAGGATAGAAAGTTATATCAAGAGTAATACACCCATTCACTTTGTATACATTTTCCATACCCTTCCCATATAATTTATTTTTACTGTCTACAGCTACTGTATATTTGATGTTCTTCCTATATCGTAGAAATGTATGCTCGATTATTGACGGTTTCTTTTATTGATGTTTATTATTGGTGTGGTCATTTATTGACGTTTCTATTGATATGTTCTTGTATTGGCATTTTCTTTTTGGACGTTTAATTTGACGTTGTCTTTTATTGACGTATATTATTATCGTATATAATTTCCTTACTGACGTTAATTGCTGGCGTTTTCTTTTAGTTATATGAAGTTCAAAGTGACGATTTCTGGTCTAGTTACTCAAAAAAATAATCTATATGGTATTAAAAGAGTATAAATAACTATATAAGATCATAAGGTGATTTACCTTTCTTTCCTTGTATCAGATGGGCTTATCACCACCAATATACATTTTAATGGGCATATTATTATGGGCACTTTAATAATCCTTTTCATAGCCATAATTGTCCGTCGTACTAGGACTGCTGTTAACGAGCATTACCCCACATTATCTCATGCGACGTTTTGGTGTTATGATGATTGAGAGATTTTATTGGTTTTGCCATTTCGAGCAATGTATTCGTAGTTTGGTTACAACAAACACACACACACACACACTGATTAAGTCTAAATATGTACATTTGTTCATTAGAAAGTGTCCCGGTCGAAGCGGTTTTTCCAGAGTAACATGGTTGCTATCGCTCGCTATTAATTCGACACCTGATTGGATTGAATTATCTTATAATCACCAAAATAAGCAGATGAGATAGGGAGGGTTCCAAAAGACCTACCTAGATACAGAATAGGGAAACAGTCACTCTGCAATGCACAACACTTGCTTTCCGGATTTACACCCACAACCACCTCTCTCAAACTTTATAGGTATGGAAAGAGTATGTAACTGTCCATAATAGTCTACCCATTTAAAGGTATATTGGTGCTGATACACCCATAGAATACAAGGAGAGAACGGTAAATCACAGCCATTGCACTCCTTGATCTTATAATCATTTTTCGTATCCTTTCTTTGTTACAGTGTACGGCTCTCTCTGGAACTCACTTCCGCGGAGCAGCTGCCCACCAATCTCTATTCTTAATTAATTCAATAATTACATTTTAGGTACGCCCCTGTTTCACTCTATTAGTTTGGAATTTTAAGACTTCGCCTCATTAGTTTGGCAATTTAAAATCGCTTCACATCATTCAGATGTCGAGTTTTTCTGGGCGAGCAATAGTTAGCCTGCAATTTAGGAATAACCGGCCTTGGGCCGAGAAATTTGTCTGCCCAATAATGTGCAACTTTAGCCTAAACTGGGTCTGCGGGCATCTGTTTTTAGATCGACGTACCATAGTCTTCACTCTAAATAACGGTATAAACAAGGTATGATAAAAGGTATATATAATTGTTGGGTATATTGATCGGGATTTACCTTTCTATCCTTTTGATTAAGGGGTATATTTATACCGTTATACCTTTGATAAAGTAGGGTGTGTGTCAGCGCATGTCCGTGTGTGAATATATGTGCAAGAACAAATATGTACGTATGAATGTGTAGCGTGAGGAGGGGGAAGGGGGAGAGGAGAATAACCCCCCAGGTATGCATGTGGGATTCTCAAGGTCACTCCTGTATACGCACACTGTAACCACTCGTCCCCCTGTCCTCCCATCTTCTCTGTATTAACCCTTACAGTGTACGATGACGCTTGGCAGATTTTATTCAGATTAAATTGGGATTATGCACTGTTAACAAAATGAATATATATATATAAATATATACTGTATATATATATATATATATATATATATATATATATATATATATATATATATATATATATATATATATATATATATATAATATGAAGACAAAAACGATATATATAATATCATTGGCTATATTTTTTGTTATTAACTTGTTTTCTTATAATTTATGGGTTTGTTACTACCCATATACCCCTATAAGGATATATAAGTTGAGACACTTAAATTACCCTTTATTATCTACAATTATTGAATGAGGGATTGAGAAAGTTTAGTGAGATAGACTAATGCTGAATCGGTAAACATTTTCAGCATTATCAAGTTTTCGTTATTTTTATAATATATTTCTGCTATATTTAGATGACCTGATTCAGCTTCCCGCTCTATAATACCTTCCTCCTTGTTGGTGTCTAATAATGAATGTTCCATAATGATCCTAGCGTTGGATATAATTATTTATCTCTCTCAACGTGTATGTCTTTATATATATATATATATACATATATATACATACTGTATATATATATATATATATATATATATATATATATATATATATATATATATATATATATATATATATATATATATATATATATATATATATATATATATATATATATATACAGTATATACACGATACACATATATTTTCATATATACACTATTTATGTACGTGTGCCTGACCGACAGTGAGTAGAATGAAAGAAACTTCGAACCAGAAACTTGTTACCAAAACACCACGGCGCCCAAAATTATCGGCGCCAAAGTGTCATGCTGCTAATAATTATCAGCGTCAAAGTGTCATGGTGCCAACAATTATCGACACCAAAGTGTCTTGGTTCCAAAAATTATTGGCGCCAAATTGTCATGGTGCCAAAAATTCAGTGCCAGATTATTTGGTGCCGAAATAACGTGAACTGACATTGATCAACCCCAGCAACCCCTTCAGTATCCCGGAATGTGTTGTCACTTTATTTTATTTTATTATTTTGTTTTCTATGTGATTGAGGGAGGCAAAATGCAGAACTGCCTATAGCGAGTGCCTCCCACATAATTGAAAGAGTGACAAGGCCAAAATCAAGGAACGTTCGAGCCAAAATGCCTGGACACACGGAGTTTGAAGCAATTTAAGTCATAGGAAGAGGGAAAGACTGATGATTCTGGGAGAGAGTTCCAGAGCTCAGCTGTTGAGTAGAAGAAAGTATGAGATTAACGTTTCACTCTTGGGTTGGAGAGTTGCACAGAGTATACGGGGTGGGATTAAGTTGCAAGACGGGTACCACGTGCCCTATGTAAAGGAGGTGGCATACACTGGGAAAGCTCTGAGGAACACTGATTATTATAGTAGCGATAAAATAGCGAGAGAGATGCAACATTGTGGCGGAGAGAGAGAGATTGCAGAGAGTTGGTGAGTGGACGGGAGTTAATGATACGAAAGGCCTTCCTTTCAACTTTGTCTAGGAGAGCGGTGTGAGAGGAACCTCCCAACACATGTGAACAATACTCAATACAAGGACGCACTATACCCCTGTACAGAGAAAGAAGCTGTGCAGGGGAAAAGAACCCCCTAAGGCGGTTGAGCACACCCAGCTTCTGGGAGGCTGCCTTAGCATGACTGGTAATATGGTCCTTCCATATGAGAGCAGAAGAAAAAGATTGATTTTTGCCCCGAGGGGCGAGTTTATTGAGCAGCGCCCCCCATCCTGTGAGGGGACAACCACTAGTAAGGCGATACATACTGCTCAAAGAGCCATTATTCCACTGAAACAACAGCATCGTCGTCTGGTTACATTCATATTTGTGTTTATAAGTCAGGTTGGCATTATTCAGATGTGTTATTATAGTTTCCTCATTTAATTGTCACATGGTCTGTATGTACGTATTTCATTAAAAAAAAAAAAAAAAAAAAAAAAAGCAGGCAAGCTTGTAGTGACTAAAGACACAAAGAATATTGAGAGAAGATGAAGGATTGATTTTTGTATTGTTGAAGAATAAGGGATAGTCCGCTGGGAGATCCTGATGGGTAGATACATGGAGAAATTGGGTTTTGGAAGCATTAAAGGTAACAAGGTTTTCTCTGCCCCAATTGGAGATACTATTTAGATCAGAATTTCAGAGTTCTATGGCTTCATTACGTTTGTCGTTGAGGGATTGCTGGCTGGGGCGTTCTGAAAAAGTAATGGAGTAGTGTAAGGTTGAGTCGTCTGCGTATGAATGGACGGGAATTGAGGTACAGTTGAGGAGATCATTTATAAAAATTAGAAAGAGAATAGGAGATAGGACAGAGCCCTGAGGAACACCAGAGTTTATAGGGTGAGGAAGTGAACAATGGCCGTCCACAACCGCGGCTATGGAATGGCCGGAAAGGAAATTAGAGACAAAGGCACAGATGGAGGGATAGAAACCGAAGGAGGGTAGTTTAGAAATTAAAGATTTGTGCCAGACTCTATCGAAGGCTTTCGATATATCTAGTGCAATAGAAAAAGTTTCACCGAAGTCCCGAAAGGAGGATGACTAAGAGT
Source organism: Paralithodes platypus (assembly GCA_032716605.1). Classification (NCBI taxonomy): domain Eukaryota; kingdom Metazoa; phylum Arthropoda; class Malacostraca; order Decapoda; family Lithodidae; genus Paralithodes; species Paralithodes platypus. Next base: position 31,646,481 of record CM064487.1, read on the forward strand.
TAGTAAGATATGAAAGAAGATCACCAGTAGAGCGGCCTTTAAGGAAGCCATACTGGCGATCTGAGAGCAGATTATGAGAAGAGAAATGCTTAAGAAATTTGGAAGCAAGAATAGTTTCAAAAACTTTGGAAAGACAAGAGATGAGAGCAATTGGACGATAGTTGGAGGGTTGAGAGCGGTCACCCTTCTTTGGGACAGGTTGAATGTGAGCAAACTTCCAGCATGAAGGGAAGACGTTAGAGGATAGACAGAGACAAAAGAGTTTGCCTAGGCAGGGAGTCAGCACGGAAACACAGTTTTTGAGAACAACAGGAGGAACACCGTCCGGACCGTATGCCTTATTAGTGTTAAGCCCAGAGAGGGTAGAAAGTACATCTTTAGAAGAGATTAGGATATTAGGCATAAGTAAGAGAGAGGAGGGTGGAGAGGGAGGAATAGCACCGGAATTATCCAAAGTGGAGTTTCTAGCAAAAGTTTGAGCAAAGAGTTTAGCTTTGTCAGAGGAAGAAGTAATGGTTGTGCCATCAGAGTGGGAAAAGGGAGGAAAAGATGAGGAAGAGAAATTGTTGGAGAGGTTTTTGGCTAGATGCCAGAAAGCTTGGGAAGAGCTAGAGTTGGATAGTTCAGTGCATTTATTATTGATGAAAGATTGTTTGGCAAGTCGAAGAACAGATTTGGCTTGATTCCGGGCAGAAACATAGGAAGAATGAGAGTCTTGAGTTTTAAGGCGTTTGAATGCTTCCTCCTTATTGCGGACAGCAGTAGAACAGGCGTGAGTAAACCAAGATTTTTTAGCATTAATCTGAGTGAAAGAGAATGAAATGTATGCTTCCATGCCCGATAGGATTACCTTGGTAATGCTTTCAGCACTCTCCGAGGGTCCCCGGCCACGGAAGCAGAAATCATTCCATGGGAAATCAAAGAAGTACTGCCGAAGAGCCTCCCAGTCGGCAGCGCCAAAGTGCCACAAGCGCCGCCGGCTAGGAGTATCGGGTGGCCGTACTGGAGAGATAGGACAGGTGACTGAGATAAGTTTATGGTCGGAGGAGCCCAAAGGAGAGAAAAGATCGACAGTATAAGAAGAAGGGTTAGAAGTTAGAAACAAGTCAAGAATGTTGGGCCGATCTCCGATGTGATCCGGGATACGGGTGGGTTGCTGAACTAACTGCTCTAGGTCATTTAGGATAAAAAAGACGTAGGCTTGTTCACCAGGTGGGTCAGTAGTGTGAGAGGAGAGCCATTGGCGGTGGTGAACGTTGAAATCTCCTAAGATGGAGATTTTTGAGAAAGGAGAAATGGATAGAATGTATTCCACTGTAGAGTTTAGATAGTCAAAGAATTTGGGAAAGTTGGTAGAATTAAGGGAAAGATAGACAGCACAGAAATATTTAGTAAGAGAATGACAGGAAAGTTTGAGCCATAAAGTTGAGAATTCAGACGAGTCGAAATCGGGAACACGAGAGCAAGTGAGTTTGTTGTGCACATATGCACAACATCCGCCTTTGGCTTTGAAACTAGGATAGAGAAAGTAGGAGGATACAGAGAAGGGGCTGCTGGATGTTGCTACAGACACCTGAGTTTCGGTGAAGAAGAGAAGATCAGGTTTGTAGGAGGAGAGATGGTGTTCAACAGAGTGAAATTTAGTGAAAAGTCCGCGAATGTTGCAGAAATTAATAGAAAGAGTAACAGGCCGAGTTCCAGGTAATTTTATGGGGTCGTCAGGGGATGGTCGGTCGGGTGTGGGGGAATTTATGGTCTACCCCCCCCCCTCTTGGGGACTCCGAGGCTGGGCTAAAATTCATAATTGTTTTTAAATTTTGGTGCGGAGGAATGAAGTGTGGTGTGCATGTTTAGTGTAGTGGCTAACATAAGATGATTTTACTCGGTTTTGGAAGGCCCCCTATGAATTAAAGGGGTAACACGTATCTCAATGAGCTCTCTGACTACCATATTTCCTTCCTAAACTGATTAAAATTATCTACTAATAGCCAGCCAAATATAAATGAATGCATCTTGGTTTACTGAAAGGGTTAATGGAAGAGTTGGATGGCATGTGCAAATATCAGAGTAAATCATTGTTAATATTCCCACCTTGATGATATTAACTTTGCTTATTCACTTCATATTTCACAGTATATTTCGTACGGAGACAATAAATGAAAAATATATAAATCTTCCACGAAACCGCCAAAAAATATACGGTTTGAAAAGGGAAATTAAAGTGTCCATTGTAATCTACCCATTAAAAGTGATAGGAATGGTAATAAACTCTTATGATAAAATAATACAAATCTAAATCACTATCAATATACCCAATGATCGATATACCTTTGTTCATGCCCTGTATAATATATGCCCTTGATTTTGTACAGTGCAGAAGAATCATAGCCATATCCTGACCACAATTTGAGTCTAAATACAACATTGTCTATACAACAACATCGACAGCTTATACAACAACATGTCCTGTTCTTCTGGTCCTTGAGACACACTCACGTGAACACACACACACACACACACACACACAAACTCACACACACACTTCCACACATACACATAGATACACACACATACACATACACATAGAAACACACACACACACATAGACACACACACATACACACGCCTAATAAGTATCATGCCGCCCCCTTCCCCACCCCAATGACCTCATCGTCCATCGGTAGCCAGGGATGGGTGTGTGAGGGGATGTTACCGGGTGTTTCTGGGGGGGGGGGGGGGGTCAGCTAGGAGGGTGGCAATCGTGGAGAGAGGACACGATTACCTTGGGCGTCTAGGGAAATACGTGAGAGAGAGAGAGAGAGAGACGGGGGTTAGAAAGATTGGGGGTGGGGGCTTAAGCACAAATACTGTCCTCACATGCACTCACAATAAATGTAATTATATATGAAGGGAAATATATATTATTACGAGATTACATTAATCTTTTAGTGGCATAGATCCTTTTAACTATAACGACTGCGCTGCGCCTGTATCGAGTAGCATAGTAACAGGGTGTGCTCCGTGCGGTATCAGAACTGTCACTAGAAACCGAGCCACTAAAATCAAAGGACCTATAATAATTGAGCACAGCATTGTTATTACTTTAGATGGGACTGGTAAAAGATTCGGTCTGGTCATAGGATTAAATAACAGATTTCATGTTAACCAATGCATTAGAAAAAGGCTTACCGTTGTTCTCAGCTAAAACCCAAAAATATGATACAACACATGTCCCTTTTCATGACGATAGGAAAATCCTAGCATAGAGTAATAAATATATATATATATATATATATATATATATATATATATATATTCATATTTAGCGGAATGGACACTCTTACTTGGAGGACGATCATTATTGTTACCTCGTTCATCCTGTGGTGTTGTGTGGCTAAAAGTAGAATCCTCATTGTCCTTACCAACGTTACTACTACCTTGTACTAGTGAACCCTGGGATCTGTGAACAGAAATATTAAGAGAAATAACACAATTATGAGACAAAACAGCAGCTCCAGAATGGTCACATGCTTCTCTTTCTTCTAAATGCATCATATGGTACACAGTTCTTGAATTCCATTAGTAAAATTAAAATAGTTAAACAACTGTTTTACATGTTTATAGTCACACCACTCATCAAACTAAGTTTCTTTGCCATGTGCAAGCTCTGTGTAGCTCTGGGTTTCACTGTGTTTAGCCCCTTCAGCACGATCACGTATAATTATTTAATCATATTCTGGTTACCAATTGATGATTTTCTCTAGATTTTAATCAAGCTCGAGGAGTCAGAGGGGTAAATATTATTTCAATTAACCTTGAACATGACATAGGTACTTCTTAAACTGCCTAACATCGCCCAATTTTAACCAGCATAAAGGTTTAAGGGTGCTAAAGGGGTTAAAATGCTTAATTTTTTGACGATAAGCTTCACGAACCATTTCATATGCTTTTAGAAAACTTGACTTAACTACTTTATACTCATTACTCTGATCAATTGTTAAGGGAGCCCACCTCGCTTGTTTTCTCTTTCTCTCCCTCTCTCTTTGGCTTGTATCTATTCGGCCCCAATTAGCCTACTGTTTTAAGACGTTTACCCCTATCAGTATCCAGGTGTCAATATTTTCCTGGCGAGCGGTAGCGAGCCAGCATATATATATATATTTGTTTTTAACAGCAAGCTAAATTTGTAAATTTTTCGATAGAAAAAGGTCTCCAGCGAAGCCGGATTTCCCTATACAATGCTGGCTCGCTATCGCTCGCCAGGAATAAATCGACACCTGGATGGGTCCTTTCCTGTCGGGGCTAGAGGGGCATGGCGGATTGTTGTATTGGTTAGTTAGTTAAAATTAGACTCCAGAGGCTATCAACCCTATTGGATTATTAAGCCAGCATACTGTAAGTTAAGAGTAACATCAGGACTGAAGCCTATCTGCAAGAACTCCAGTCCCTTGTGTTGTATTGGATTTTGGGCCCTCTGATGGCACTCTGGGAAATTATCTGGTCACGTGGGGGTACATACGTGCATGAAGGGTGCGCTGGTCCTCTTGTCCTGGTGTTTTGGTGTCCTCAACGACAAACGTAATGAAGCCATAGAACTCTTAAATTCTGATCTAAATACTATCTCCAATTGGGGCAGAGAAAACCTTGTTACCTTTAATGCTTCCAAAACCCAATGTCTCCATCTATCTACCCGTAAGGAACTCCCAGCGGACTATCCCTTATTCTTCAGCAATACAAAAATCAATCTTTCATCTTCTCTCAATATTCTTGGTGTCTCTTTTTCTTCTGCTCTCAGTTGGAAGGACCATATTACCAGTCTTGCTAAGGCAGCCTCCTAGAAGCTGGGTGTGCTCAACCGTCTTTTCCCCTGCACAGCTTCTTGCTCTGTATAGGGGTATAGTGCGTCCTTGTATTGAGTATGTGACGTTAACCACTCCGTTAGAACCGCATGGCTTGTCCTACAGTGACTCGCTAGGATCGCCAGGGCAGTGGATGGGGCTACAGTTTGTGTATTAGAGTGTGCTTTATTTCATATGAAAGCTCGTGTCATGGGCAGTCCAGAAAGGCTCTTTGTTTTCGCCCATGTCAAGGCTTTATATATTTAATTGTAAAGTATATATTTTATCATTAACTAGTAATGATAGGATCTGGGAGAGAGAGAGGGAGTAGAACAGAGTGAGAGGGGGCGCGCAGTGTTTTTTGTCCCGCTCGATGACGTCACGGCTGGCTGCCTCGCGGGGGTTGGTGGAGAGAGGCCCTTACCATGCTGTAAGCTTTGCTAGTGGTTAGATGACTTGTAACCGCTGTTTTCCCACGCGGCTCGAGCTAGTGCGAGTATATATACAGTTCCTCGCCACTCTCTCCCTCAGATCTGGTTTCTAGAACACACCCATCTTTTTTCCCTTGCTATCTGTCCCCGCTCCGTACCTGAGAATCTTTTCCTCTGCCTATCTCTCTCATTTTCCATATCTTTCACCACCTTTTATTAATATTATACCCCCTCTGGTTAACTCTGCAAAATCAGCTTCATGCTGGCCAGTTGTATTGTGTGTTAAGGTCTGATATAGCCTATGTATGTTAGTTGTTAAGATAAGTGGATCACGAAGCATTGGTTGGCATTTATATTGTTTAGTACTGCTTCCTTTAGTTATTAGTGTTCTGCTGGATTAGATAATGCTAGACTAGGAGTCTGATATTATAGGTATTGTTTCCTATGAGTGCTGGCTTCAGTTAAAAGCGGCACGACATACCTGAGAACTGGAGTTGATTGAGTAAATTCTAGTCTGTGTGCCATTGAGAGTAGAGCATGCACGAATGAGGGTTTTTTGCCTATACCATTCTGCACTGTTCTAGTCTCGATTGTTTGTCTTTGAGGTACGCCAGGAGAACGCTTAATACTTCGGTATTAAGGTTTCTCAAGAGAGCTACCCTTCCCTATAACGTAATATTTGACGCACAGACTTGAGATTTGCACTAGGCTATGCGGCATGCCATGCGCACCAGTATCTCGTATCATTGACTCTAGCTAGACTTTATCAGTCACAGCAGACATTAAGTATATTAAACCAATTACTCTTTTTATGCATACCCATTTATTATTACACAAGCATTTCGCAGCCTAGTTTGATGTATTGAGACACAAACGACTTAGGCTCTTTTTGTTGATAGGAATACTGCATTGTCGTGGCGATTATTATTATTGTTGTTGTGTTTAGGATATTCTTGGCTCCGACGGCATTATATATATTCTGCCTTTTTGTGTGCATAGCCTGCACGAGCATTGTTCCGCTGCCTGCCTTTTTGGGTTCCATTTCCGATACGAGCATCTTTATAGCATCTAACATTTAAAGAAGATTCCTTGTTAGTGTTGAAGGACTTTAGTGCACTTTCTTTCATGCAGGAGTGCCTGACATTTATTGATTAAAGTAACGTAAGCTGTAACTTCTCTTACCACCTTACTTTGCATACCATAACCAAGCACCTTCGGTTATAGGTAGTAATAGGCTGTTTTCACATAACATTAAGCCTAGAGTAGACGCACATTTATTGAGAGTTTGATAGCCTATTATTGCATATAGAACTCTGTAGAGTATTTGTGTTCTTTGTTCACTGGGAATATACATCAGAGGTTGGAGCTAGCGCTTTCCGTTGTAGCATTTATGCCATTACTAGTCCAATGAATAAGAGCCCTGATATATTTAAACCCCAGTCGTAACAAATGGCGACCTTACCTAGGATTTGGTGAACCTACATTTATTAGCAGGGAACATTTGTTGTTTTGGAGAATATTTTGCGGGGATCAGCAAGAATAATTATTTTTTTGCAACATAGTATAGCCCTTGAGTATTTCCGAGAATTTTTGTGTGTATATTGAGGTATAAGAGTTTGGGGTACTTCTTTTTTTAATATTGAGGTGGGAAATTTTTGTGAGCATCATGTCTTATACCGGATCAGAGGAGAATGGAGACACAGTACGTAATGTCGAAACTGAGGAACAGCAGCATGATGAAAGGGTTAATCGGGTGAACTGTGAGGAGGATGCTAGGATATTTTTGCAATGGCCTGTTAATGCCGAGCGGTTGGAGGGTATGGATCGGTACGGTCTTCAATGCCTGGCCACAGCTATCGGTCATGCGGTTACTAGCAGCATGACCAAGGATAACTTGATAACGTGTGTACTGGGCAGGGTGACTGGTGAGCGAGATGGGTTGAGTGCTCAGAGCCCTTCGGCCATGCTTCCCCTACACTCGACTCCCAGCCATCCCAGTAGTTTGCCGACCCCGGGTACGCTTCCGCAGTTGGGTGGTGACTGGCAGGGTGGGTTGCCCCTGGGGGGACCACCGGTAATTTCAAACATTGTAGCACCTTCACCTCCTCAAGGGTTAACTCCAGAATTATTGCTTCAGCTCGAATTAGCTAAGATCCAGCAGCAAATAGAATTAGCCAAGATAGAAGAGAGAGCCAAGATAGAAGAGAGAAAAACTATCAGTCAGCAGCACATAGAGCTAGCAAAAATCCAAGCTGACTTAGAGTCGACTAGGTACTGTGCCGACATGGACGTAGAGAAGTCGCGAGTAGAGGCAACGGGACAGCGACTTGGGGCTGGTAACCATGTTCATGAGCAGTCTCTCTCGCACTTATTGAAACTGGTTCCGGTGTTTGATGAGAGTGGTGTAACAGAATTTTTCACACGCTTTGAGAAGAAGTGCCAGGAACACCAGTGGCCAGAGAATAAATGGGCAGCACTTGTATCCTCTAGATTAATAGGCAAGGGTCTTAAAGCCTACGATGCGTTACCTTTGGAGTTATGTATTGTGTACGAGGATCTCGAGGAGGCTGTCCTGAGGGCTTACGAACTGCAACCAGAAACGTACCGTTTGAAGTTCCGGGGTGTAACTAAGGGAAGAGATAGCACCTTTTTGGAACACGCCCGGGACTTGTCCGATGCTATGGGGAACTGGCTCCGATCTGAGAAGGTCACAACATTTGATGAAATTAAGCAGTTAATGATGTTGGAGCAGTTCTTTAAGAGCACGGGCGGTGATCTAACTTTGAACTTAACCCGTGGAGCCCCGGCTAGTTTTGTAATGTTTGCGCACCAGAACCCGGCCGGTTTTCAAAAAAATGGTTTTATTCCAGAAACAATAGCGAATGGGTTAGGAATGAAGGAAAAACCACGAAAAACCGCTCAAAAAGCTTAAAGAATAGTCCTACAGAGCCCCCGAAAACGTATTTTACAAGAGTAAAAAATTGAAGGCAATTATCCCCAAAAAACAGGTTATTGCGCGCTCGCGCGCATGCACGTGGACTTTGAGAGTTTTCAACCATCAGCACGGTTGCGTGGGATACGTACACAGTTCCCATACAAATCTGAGCCCCCTTGAGTGGCTACACCTGAGGTTACGGTCGGCGCAATTAGGGTGACGCGCCAGGCGCGTCTCTGGGGCTGTGCGTTACATACATCGCCGACGCGTCAGGCGCGTCGCTGGGGCTGTACGGGTTAAAGGAGAAAAACCCAAGAACTCTAGTAGAAGCAGCAGAAATGGCTGATCTACGGCTGTCGTTGATTCGGGGTTGCGGGTCCTCACAGAAGTACGATGCAAGTGCTAGGGACCGTTATCCTCCCCCTCCCCGTAGCAATGACACATTTAAACCAAAGAGCAATGAAACTAAAACTGAAGCCAAACCTACCACCACACCGTATGTGAAAAGTCAGGGGCCTTTTACATCACAGTATAAGCCGAAACCGAAATTTATGTGTTTTAGGTGCCACCAGGAGGGTCATAAGGCAAATGAGTGCCCTAGTCGACCTCCTCCGGCAGCCGTGTCTTTTGCTCACGGCATTGGAGTGTTCAAGAGGACATCGGAGTTTGTTAGAGGCATTTCTTCCGAGGTAAATACACTGCCAGTGCAGAAGGATCCGGAAGGCTTATTCCCTGTCCGTGATGCCTTTAGTGACCACAGGGGACTCGGTTGTGTGGAGTGGGGGGGTAGAAGACATGAGGTGAGAATTTTGCGTGACACTGGGGCATCGCAAACACTGTTGAGAAATTTCACTGGTAAACCTGTCAATACAGGTTGTGGTTGTGGTTGTGGTTCAGGGAGTTAATGCGACAAGGTCATACCCGCTTGTGAGAATGAAGGTGGAAGTTGATGGTGTGACTCGTGACCTGGATGTAGGAATTGTGGAGAAGTTGCCTGTTGGGGGCGTCGACCTCCTTCTTGGCAACGACTTTGCGGGGCCTACTTCTGAGGCTCCACCCTTAGTCGTTGTCGAGAAGCCGGCTGACGTGAGTAGGGAGGAGCAGGAGTGGGTTGAGAAGTGTCCGGTGCAGCCTATGGGGTGTGTTGTCACCGGAGATTCTGCATCCAGGGAGTCACATTCTGGTCAACAATCTTTAGATCAGCGGAGGAAGGGTACCGAGAAGGGGTTGGAAGTTGATGCGGTTGAGAGTTTAGTATCAACGGACCTTCTCGGGGACTCATTATTAGGACCACATTTCGAGTCTGGAGAGGACCCAGTAACTGTTCCTGAAGGGGCAGAGGATGGGCTTAAAAAGACGAAAGAGTTGAAGGAGGGCAGTGATGCACAGTCGGGAGATGTAGCAACAAGGTACCCTGACGCGTACCCTATGAGAAATGGGTCGGCGAAAACGGTGGTCCGAAGCTTGCTAGTGTATTTTTCCCGGTATGGTTACCCGCAGGGGATTCAGTCAGTCCGGGGACCCAACTTCACTTCTAGCCTCTTTGTACAAGCAATGCCGCAGCATGGGATTGTTGGGGTTGTGTCATCTGCATATCATCCGGAGAGCCAGGGTGTGTTAGAGCGATGGCACTCAGCCTTGAAATCTGTGCTTCGTTGTTGTTGCTTTGAGAGTGGGAGGGATTGGGATCTTGGCCTGCCATGGTTTTTGTTTGCTGTGTGGGAGGTACCTGGGAAAAGTTTGGGATTCAGCCCTAATGAGCTCGTCTTTGGACACCGTGTCAGAGGGCGTCTCCATATGGTTGAAGAAGTATGGGAGGGCGCAGAAAAACCTTGTTCTATGCTCAAGTGTGTCCTCAACAGTCGAGAACGGATGTTGCGCAATCTGGAGTTGGCTGGCCGTAATTTGACTAGCTCTCAGGCCCTCAGGAAGGACAGGTACGACCTCAAGGTTGAACTCAGGGAGTTTCACGAGGGTCAGGAGGTGTTGATTCTACTGCCCCTTGTAGGTCACCCCTTATCCGCGAAGTACGCTGGTCCTTATAGGGTGGTGGAGGAGCTATCGGACCTGGTTTACTTGGTAGCCACTCCAGACAGACGGAAGCGCAACCAGTTATGTCATGATAATCCTGTGAAGGAGTATGGGAGGCACCCCCCTGAGCCTCTCACTGTGCCTGTGATGACGTTTAGCAGTCAAGGTGGAGAAGGAGAACGGGACAGTCAAGCTCAGGTGGAGGATAACTGGAAGGATAAGAAGTTCAAATGGGCGCCTGAGTGTGAGAAGGTGTTTAGAGAAGTAAAACACCTGTTGTGCACTCACCCGATCCTCAGGGCCCCTGACTTTAGCCTACCTTTCCAACTAGCAACGGAGGCTAGTGGTGTGGGGGCTGGTGCCGTCCTTGTGGAAAGGGACGATGATGGGCTGGAGCATCCTGTTAGTTTCTGCTCGGAGAAGTACAATTCGGCCCAGGGGAGCTGCTCTGTTGTCAAGGAGGAACTGCTGGCGGTTGTACTTGTTCTGAGGCATTTCGAGGTCTGTGTTCCAGCCTTTGGTCCGGTCGTTGTAGTTTACCCAGATCATCACCCTCTCAAGTTCTTGGACCAGTTTCACAATCGGATTATGAGGCTGCCCAGGTGGTCACTAAGGTTACTGGTATATAACCTGGACATACGCCATATTGCCGGTTGTGACAGCGTGGTTGCAGATGGTCGTTCAAGGGTATATGATCCTGGGTAGATTGACACACGGGTAGCCTCCTGCTTTAGTTTGAATAGTATTTTGCGCTTGGTGCTTGTTGGCTCGCGGTTGTAGCCCAGCGTATTGGGTCGTAAAGCAGGAGTTGAGCGTTTGGTATAGAAGAAAAAACTAGGCTTGCCCCTATAGTGCAGCCGAAATAAACAAATTATAAACATAACAAAATCAAATAAAAACTCTTTCTTTGATAGTTGATTTTTTTTTAGTATGTTATAGCAGTAATTCTGAGTTGCACTCCTCTCAGAATGCTGGGCTAGAGAAGCTCGCTCTTGAGGAGCATAACTACATATAATTTAACCTATGGTGTTGGGGAGGGTTATAATTTTGAAAAATGTTTTGTTGAAGAACTGTGCCAGATATTTTACTGCCGCTGGGTGATGGGAAGTGGAGATATAGCATGGGTTCTAACCATCAGATTTTTGTGAGCCTTGGGGCCTCTGAGAAAAATCTTGCGGGGGGGGGGGGTGACGTTAACCACTCCGTTAGAACCGCATGGCTTGTCCTACAGTGACTCGCTAGGATCGCCAGGGCAGTGGATGGGGTTACAGTTTGTGTATTAGAGTGTGCTTTATTTCATATGAAAGCTCGTGTCATGGGCAGTCCAGAAAGGCTCTTTGTTTTCGCCCATGTCAAGGCTTTATATATTTAATTGTAAAGTATATATTTTATCATTAACTAGTAATGATAGGATCTGGGAGAGAGAGAGGGAGTAGAACAGAGTGAGAGGGGGCGCGCAGTGTTTTTTGTCCCGCTCGATGACGTCACGGCTGGCTGCCTCGCGGGGGTTGGTGGAGAGAGGCCCTTACCATGCTGTAAGCTTTGCTAGTGGTTAGATGACTTGTAACCGCTGTTTTCCCACGCGGCTCGAGCTAGTGCGAGTATATATACAGTTCCTCGCCACTCTCTCCCTCAGATCTGGTTTCTAGAACACACCCATCTTTTTCCCTTGCTACCTGTACCCCGCTCGCACCTGAGAATCTTTTCCTCTGCCTATCTCTCTCATTTTTCATATCATTCACCACCTTTTATTAATATTATACCCCCTCTGGTTAACTCTGCAAAATCAGCTTCATGCTGGCCAGTTGTATTGTGTGTTAAGGTCTGATATAGCCTATGTATGTTAGTTGTTAAGATAAGTGGATCACGAAGCATTGGTTGGCATTTATAATGTTTAGTACTGCTTCCTTTAGTTATTAGTGTTCTGCTGGATTAGATAATGCTAGACTAGGAATCTGATATTATAGGTATTGTTTCCTATGAGTGCTGGCTTCAGTTAAAAGCGGCACGACATACCTGAGAACTGGAGTTGATTGAGTCAATTCTAGTCTGTGTGCCATTGAGAGTAGAGCATGCACGAATGAGGGTTTTTTGCCTATACCATTCTGCACTGTTCTAGTCTCGATTGTTTGTCTTTGAGGTACGCGCTTAATACTTCGGTATTAAGGTTTCTCAAGAGAGCTACCCTTCCCTATAACGTAATATTTGACGCACAGACTTGAGATTTGCACTAGGCTATGCGGCATGCCATGCGCACCAGTATCTCGTATCATTGACTGTAGCTAGACTTTATCAGTCACAGTAGACATTAAGTATATTAAACCAATTACTCTTTTTATGCATACCCATTTATTATTACACAAGCATTTCGCAGCCTAGTTTGATGTATTGAGACACAAACGACTTAGGCTCTTTTTGTTGATAGGAATACTGCATTGTCGTGGCGATTATTATTATTGTTGTTGTGTTTAGGATATTCTTGGCTCCGACGGCATTATATATTCTGCCTTTTTGTGTGCATAGCCTGCACGAGCATTGTTCCGCTGCCTGCCTTTTTGGGTTCCATTTCCGATACGAGCATCTTTATAGCATCTAACATTTAAAGAAGATTCCTTGTTAGTGTTGAAGGACTTTAGTGCACTTTCTTTCATGCAGGAGTGCCTGACATTTATTGATTAAAGTAACGTAAGCTGTAACTTCTCTTACCACCTTACTTTGCATACCATAACCAAGCACCTTCGGTTATAGGTAGTAATAGGCTGTTTTCACATAACATTAAGCCTAGAGTAGACGCACATTTATTGAGAGTTTGATAGCCTATTATTGCATATAGAACTCTGTAGAGTATTTGTGTTCTTTGTTCACTGGGAATATACATCAGAGGTTGGAGCTAGCGCTTTCCGTTGTAGCATTTATGCCATTACTAGTCCAATGAATAAGAGCCCTGATATATTTAAACCCCAGTCGTAACAAGTATTGTTCACATGTGTGGGGAGGTTCCTCTCACACCGCTCTCCTAGACAATGTTGAAAGGAAGGCCTTTCGTATCATTAACTCCCGTCCACTCACCAACTCTCTGCAATCTCTCTCTCTCCGCCGCAATGTTGCATCTCTCGCTATTATATCGCTACTATAATAATCAGTGTTCCTCAGAGCTTTCCCAGTGTATAACCACCTCCTTTACGTAGGGCACGTGGTACCCGTCTTGCAACTCAATCCCACACCTACTCTGTGCAACTCTCCAACCCGAGAGTGAAACATTACTCTCAAACTTTCTTGTACTCAACAGCTGAGCTCTGGAACTCTCTCCCAGAATCAGTCTTTCCCTCTTCCTATGACTTAAATTGCTTCAAACTCCGTGTGTCCAGGCGTTTTGGCTCGAAAGTCCCTTGATTTTGGCCCTGTCACTCTTTCAACTATAGGGGAGGCACTCGCTATAGGCAGTTCTGCCCTTTGCCTCCCTCAATCACATAGAACAATAAAATAGTGTGAAGGTGACATTGTCTGCGTAAAAACTAGACAGGGTATCCCCCTTCCTGTTCTACCCCTGCTTCATAGTAAGTGCCTCGCCTATAAATACTGGACACCGACAACTACCAAGCACACAACCTTCGCAAACTCTCTGAGACCAACACAAGCACTGAGGATCTCGTCATGAAGCTAGTAAGATCAGTTACGTCAGAAGATATTGATAGTTTTCTTATGGGAGCCCACCTCACTTTTGTTTTCTCTTTCTCTCCCTCTCTCTTTGGTTTGTATCCATTCGGCCCCATTCAGCCTACTGTTTTACGACGTTTACCCCCATCCAAGTGTCAATATTGTCCTGGTGAGCGGTAGCGAGCCAGCATATATATTTTGTTTTTGTTTTGAGAGCAAGCTAAATTTTTACTTTTTTCGATAGAACAAATTCTCCGGCAAAGCCGGATTTCTCCATACAATTCTGGCTCGCCTTCGCTCGCCAGGAAGATATCGACACCTGGATGGGGATAAACGTCTTAAAACAGTTGGCTGAATGGGGCCGAATAGATACAAGCCAGAGAAAGAGAGAAAAGGAGAGAAAGAGAAAAAAAGCAGGTGAACCCCCTTAACATCTCCAATTCAGCTATTTATGTGGGCACAACAACTAACTTTCGTGGTCTAAGACTGGCATAAGAACTTTGGCTTTCACTATGAATCTGAAAAGACTATAACCTCTATATATTATCTGTTGATACATCTTATATTTGACATAATCAATAAGTAAAGAGTATACACTGACTATTTTCTGAGACTCACAGAAGGTAGTAGATTCTCATAATGAAACAGGCGAGGTACACTTAAAGACGCTTGCCATCATTTTCTAAAAACTTTAAAGCGTTCAGTATCATGATGCCTACCTTCAGTATATGATTTTATTAAGCTTTGAAAGGATCACTAGCAATGTGAGAGTGGTAAAAATCTATATGTTTTAACCTTTTGACTCCCTCCCCTAATTCTGCTGATTATCCATAATTCTTTGACTATCTTACTTCTAAAGTGGAACATATTCTATCCCCCTTTCCCTTCTCTGCAATCTCCAGCGTGAGTGATCTCAATGTTCACTACCGTCAATGACTCTCCTCTCGTTTCGCTGACCATCCTGGTGAACAAATCTACACCTTTTCTATCCTAAATGACTTAGAGTAGTTAGTTCAGCACCCTACCCGTATCCCAGACCGTCTTGGAGATCAGCCCAACATCCTTGACTTATTTCTAACTTCCAATCCTTCTCTTTACACTGTAAACCTTCTCCCTCCGTTGGGCTCCTCCGATCATAACCATATCACTATTACCTGTCCTATCTGTCCAGTATAGTTTTCTGACGCCCCCCCCCCCCCCCCCTTGGCATTACTTCGGCATTACTTCTTTGATTTTCCCTTGACCAATTATTGCTTCCATAGCTGGACCCTTGGAGACTGACGAGCGCATTACTAGGGTAATCCTCTCGGGCATGGAAGCATACATTCCATTTTCTTGCTCTAAAACTAAGTCACACAAATCTTTGTTTGCTCACGCTTTTTCTACTGTTATCCGCAATAAGGAGGAAATATTCAAATGTTACCGTCGCCTTCAAACTCAAGAATCTTGCACTCTATGTTTCTACCCGGAATCAAGCCAAATCTGTTCTTCGACTCGCCAAAGACTTTCATCAATAATAAATGTTCTGAAATTTCCAACTCTAGTTCTTCCCAAGCTTTCTGGCATCTCATCTAGATATACATCTCTTCCTCGTCTTTTCATAAACGTTTCAACTCTGACGGCACCAACATAATTTCTTCCTCTGTCAAAGCTGAACTCTTCGCTCAAGCTTTCGCTAAAACTCTACCTTGGATGATTCTGGTGCTATCCCTTCCATCTCAATCCTTTCTCTCCTTCTTATGCCTATTTTCCTAATTTCTGCTAAGGATGTACTTTCTGTTCTTTCTGGGCTTAATACTAAGAAGGCGTATATAGACCGGACGGTGTTCCTCTTGTTGTACTAAAAAATTGTGCTTCTGTGCTGACTCCTGCCCTAGGCAAACTTGTTCATCTCTGTCTTTCATCTAACGTCTTTCCTTCTTGTTAAAGGTTTGTTCTTATACAACATATACATCCGAAAACGTTGTGCACACTATATATAATTCTTCCTTAGTAAAGCCGAAACTAAAATATCTATTAAGATAAAGTGCAATGTTTTTGTCGCCTGGTACTGTCTGGTCATAATTAATTAGCGATCCTATTTCAGTTTTCATCTTTATATTACTCTTAATGTAATCGCAAAATTGCTTTGGAGTTTTAACAGTATCCTTTGTTATTTAACTTTCATGATTACGCTTTTCTGTCCTAAATATTTTTGTTTCACTGTGTTTGTACTTAGTTTGTATAAATGGTATTAGTTTTCATTATTTATGGCAGTTTTACTCATAGGTCTAAAGTCCTTATACCATGGTTTTACTAATATTATGCAATATATTCCAATTTCGTAACGCCATATTTATATTCTTATTGAACCAAGGAGGCTTGTTTATTTTCCAGTATATATATATATATTACATTTGGTGGGTATATATTCTTTCTGTGCAGGCATGAATATATCCTTAAATTTGCCTAACAGTTCACTTGTTTTGTCATTATTGATAAGCAATATATGCATGTCACTGAAAGCTTCACTAAGTTTGTTGACATTTTAATTTGTCGAACCTGGTATCTTCATTTCCTTATATTCAATAGTGTATTTGTAATTTATGTCGATTCTAAGGAACTTGTGATCAGAGATGGATAAATGTTCGCCGATGTCCAATTTAGATATTAGGTTTCCGTTTATACTGATAACGAGATCTAGCATGTTGCTTTCGCATGTTGGTTCTTTTACACTTTGATGCAAACAATTATTGTTTTGTATACAATTAATCATTTTGAGCGAATTGATATTATTTCCGGTCACAAGGCACCAATCAACGTGGGGAAGATTGTAGTATCCGAATGCAGTATTATGTTTTTGTTAGGATTGTTGCAATATTTCGTATAAGTGACTATCATCGGCCTCATTTTGGCTCTACACTACACTGCATTTATCTACGTTGAACTTCATCGGCCAATTTACTGCCCATTCGTGTAGTGTATCTAGATATCTTTGGAGAGCCTGAATTTAATAATCAGAATTATTAATTTTCCTATTTTAGTGTCATCCGCAAAGTTTCTGATCTTGCTAGGCATCCTTACTACAAGGTCGTTCACATAAATGACAAACAACAGAGAGCATCAAACAGATCCTTGTTGGACTTCAATCATATAACTACACCCTAGTCCAATTGTATACCATTAATGGCAACTCTATGCTTCCTACCAATTATCCATGACGTAATCCCTCTTAATAGAGTTCACCCTATGCCGTAAGCTTCTATTTTCCTTAGCAGCCTTTTGTGGGGATCAATATCGAATGCCTTACTGTAATCTAAATAAACTATGTCATATCATATCCTTTGTTATCGGCTACCTCTTTGTATAATTAGGAAAAGAAGGTCAATACATTAGTGAGGCAGGACCGACCCTTCGTGAATCCATGCTAAGTGTCTTTAATTAGTTGGTGACATTCTAGATGCTCTCTGATTTTGTGTGCAATAAATTATTTTAATAGTTTGCCTATAACTGATGTCAAACTAATTGGACGATAATTTGAAGCAAGAGATTTGTTACTTCTTTTATTTATACTATTGATACCACATTTCTAAGTCTCCAATCATCAGGGACTAGGCCCGAATTAAGATAATTATTAAATAGTGATATTAAAGAGTAACTAATTTATTTGTTACATTCTTTTAATTCTAAAGGATACATAGAGTCCGGCCCAAGTGACTTCTGTGGTTTTAGCTTGTCTAACTACGCAATTACCTAATGTCTACTATGTATAGTTTACTTATAACTGTATGTTGTTTCCTCAGATCAATTCGTTCCTAGCACTGTCTGTGGCCATCTTAATGTATATATTATATCTATAGATCAACTTGTTTTTGGTCCTGTCTGTGGCCACCTCGGCACTGCTGGAGATGGGCCAAGCATTGCCCTTGGGCTTAGCTGACCCTGAAGCCCTACCTGACCCTAAAGCTCAACCTGACCCATGGAGGTTGACGTTTATTCATACCGCCAGGGTGGTCGGCTCTTACCTCCCGAAAGTCGCCCGCGCAGCTGCCGAAGCCGGGGGCTTAATTCTCGATCATGTAATACCATCACTGTGATTTTTCTCTAATACATTTTGTTTTGTGTATTGATTTATGAAACTATCTTTTGATTATCTGTGTGCAAAATGTAGTCTTATGATATATCAAGAATGTAACACTATAACTAATTATAATAAGCACAGGCCAACAAATGTTTACCTTTTTTCTGCTGACTTAAATTTGAGACCTGTTCTTGGGTAATTTGGGGTCACTGAGTCCAAAAATGACAATATTTTTTATTCTAGCACGTCAAGTTTTTTATCTATGGGATGGTCCATATTGGCCCCAAGCTACAAGAGATATCGTAGCTATTAATTTGTGTTGATATTTAATTTTATCTATGTCTTTTTTTTTAACCTTTGGGTAGGTTTATACAGGAGACACCCCTAGATATATATATACATATTGTATCTAATTATTTTATCTCTTTTCAGATTGATTTTTTGAAATAACACAGGGTTCAGCAGCATGGCCTCATTACGAAGTTTTTTTTTTAATTCCCCAGACTCTTTTTGCTATATTTGTAGAAGTTTTACAGTACCAAGTCAAAGAACGAACATTAATGATTTTGTGAAAAGAACATACTTGGCTTACTTTAAGATTAAAATTGGTGATCAGGATAAATCGTAGGGGGCACAATGTATGTAAACCATGTGTCGAAAATCTACGCCAATGGACAAAGGGCACAAGGAAACAACTAACATTTGGCATTCTTATGGTATGGCGTGAGCCAAAGAACCATGTAGATGATTGCTACTTTTGTCTCACAAAGACGTCTGGTTATAGCAAGAAAACTCGACAGAAAATAAGTTACCCAAATCTGGATTCAGCTATTCGTCCCGTGCTTCACTCAGATGAAATACCAGTACCCGTTTTCACAGAACTACCTTTACTGGAAGATGAAAGTGATATATGTGAATCAGATGAAAATCATGAACATGACAGTGATACAGACTTTGTAGATACATCATCCACAGAACGTGAAAACTTCAACCAGGCAGAACTGAATGATTTAGTGAGAGACTTAGGCCTGTCAAAAGAGTTATCAGAACTGCTAGCTTCTAGACTTAAAGAGAAGAATATGCTGCAGAAAGAAACTAATGTAACTTTTTATCGGAAGAGGGAAAAAGATCTCTTGGCATTCTTTAGAAGTGAAAACAATATTTTGTTTACTGTTGTGACGTAGCGGGACTGTTAAAAGCGATAATTTCATATTCAATTGTCATTATAACTTATGGTTTTAAGCTATACGACTTAGTAAACTATCCTGACCAAGTAAATATTTATACAGTACTTCATAAAATAGGGATATGCTATAGAATGAAAACCTGATGTGTTAGAAAAAAAATGGATGCCATATTTGAAATCAGCACCTCAAAATTAGCTAAAAACAACCATAAAACCTAAGTCAGCAAAAAGTGTGTTGACCTGTGAATTATTGTTCATTTTTTTTTTTTCATATTAACTTGGTGTGCTTACTACTGATCTGGTCAATACAATATTTATCTATCTACTATTCTACAGGTATATTCCCAGACGGGCTAATCGTGAAGGGATATATATAGCCCCAACCCCTACCACCAGTAGCCTACATCCGTGGAAAAGGAAAACAAACATAAACAATAATAATCATAGTAATAATAATAATAAAAATAGTATTAATAATAATAATACTAATAATAATAATAATAATAATAATACCTATACTAGTAATAATTATGATAATAATAATAACAAATAAATAAATAAAATGTGTTCATTAACATAAAGAAGGAATATAACAATTAAGACTTCTAGATGTTAAATGTAATACCTTGATGCTTACATGAAAATTATAATTGAGCATTTCAGCCTGGTAATAAACGGTCATGGAGCTTTTATTAGTTAATTTTACATATTATTTGTTAAAAGTAGTGTTATGTAATTTTATAAAAGTATATATTTGTCCTTTCTCAATATCGCTCATCATAATATGATTTTGTTTTATTAAATGTATGCAGAAATGAGATGTGTTTGTAAAATTTGTATGTACTTTCAAAATGCAATAATACATTTTAATTATACACGGTATATAGTCTAGACTTTATGTAAAATGTGGCTATCTCATAATATTTACTTCTGACCTTGTACAAATACTACAGTACATTATGCATGAATTGAATCTAAAAAGTGGTAATTAAGTAAAGGGTTTATGTTCGTTCTAAACAATACACATATTGTAGCTTAGAAAGGCAAAGTGAGCCATGAGGTATGTTGTTGTTGTTCCCCAAGCTGCCTGGCCGTCATGAGGTATGTAGGCTATAGCAGTGTTTTAACCCTTTCAGTACTGTGACGTCTTTTTTTAGCTGAAATAAAATAAATTCGTCGCCTGTACTGTATGGGATAACTACTTGAGGATTCTGACGCACTTTAGCAGTTTATTTCGGCTAGCAATACACGATATTATGAAATTAATGAATGCTCTCGAGCAATCATATGGGTACAAAAATTCTAATCGAAACTTTATAATTCCTACAGATCCTTCGTAATCTTAATAAAATCTTCTAATGATAGCCAAAATTATATACTTGTGTCCTTGAACACTGAAAGGGTTAAGCAGACCAGTAGACCATTTCAACCAGTAACTCTCAACCAGTGTCAATTCACCCAATATTGTTAGGTTAGGATAGGTCAAGCTAGGTTAGTACTGTACATTGGCACTAATTTGGTTGGTCCTGGTTGATTTGGCACTGGTTGAAATTTCCCATGGGAGGAGTTGTCCAGGAACCCACAAGAGCTTTTCCCTCAACAATTATCTGCAATTTTGATTATTGTTTATAGTAATTGTACACCATGCATTGATTCATCTCTAACCTGGTTACCAATACTATACTATACTATACTCTATTTCCTTTTCAGTTGTCAGCAATCGTAGTCCCTTTTCCCCTGCAGCCTTTAACGACTTTATGCCATCGATTCTGGTTAAAAAAAATATATATTTTGTTATGCAGTTTAAGAAGAACCTATGTTACTCAAATGGTTTATCGAAATCTTATTTACCCCTTTGAGGCAGATTATAATTATGCTAAATATAATAGTCTAATGGTATCCAGAATGATATGAAAATTACGTCATACTGCTGAAGAGGTTAATAGCCATATTTTTCAATAACGAAAGGAACAGTAAAAACATAACAAGTCTCAGAATTATATTATTTGCCAGGTTTTCACAATACTAACAGCGTCTTAGGCTATACAAACTTTGTAATAGCCGAGTAATAAGAGCGGGTGGAGCTAACTTCTCGGCAGATAATATATACATTCAGTGATTCCAAAACCCAATTTCTTCTTCTATCTCCCATCACCCTCTTCCACACGACTTTCCATTATTCTCCATCAATACAAAAATCAACCTTTTATCTTCTCTCAGTATTCTTGGTGTTTCTTTTTCTCCTGGCCTTTTTTTTGTTGAAAGATCCTATTACCTCTCTTGCTAAAACAGCTTCCCAGAAGTTAGGCGTGCTAAACCGTCTCCATGGGTTCTTTGCCCCCGCATAGCTTCTTGCTCTGTATAGGGGCACAATTCGCCCATGTATCGAGTATTGTTCGCATGTGTGGGGACGTTCCCTCTATACCACACTCCTCGAAAGGGTAGGATCAAAAGCAACTCACTTCCTCTTACTAGTTCCTTACAATCTCTTTCTATACGCCACACTGTTGCATTTGTTTCACTCTTCTACCGTTTTTTTTTTCCATGTGATTGAGGGAGGCAAAAGGCAGAATTACCTATAGCGAGTGCCTCCCCCATAGTTGAAAGAGTGACAGGGCCAAAATCAAGGGACGTTCGAGCCAAAATGCCTGGACACACGGAGTTTGAAGCAATTTAAGTCATAGGAAGAGGGAAAGACTGATTCTGGGAGAGAGTTCCAGAGCTCAGCTGTTGAGTAGAAGAACATTTGAGAATAATGTTTCACTCTTGGGTTAGAGAGTTGCACAGAGTAGGGGTGGGATTGAGTTGCAAGACGGGTACCACGTGCCCTACGTAAAGGAGGTGGTATGCACTGGGAAAGCTCTGAGGAACACTGATTATTATAGTAGCGATAGAATAGCGAGAGAGATGCAACATTGCGGCGGAGAGAGAGAGTTGGTGAGTGGACGGGAGTTAATGATACGAAAGGCCTTCCTTTCAACTTTGTCTAGGAGAGCGATGTGAGAGGAACCTCCCCACGCATGTGAACAACACTCAATACAAGGACGCACTATGCCCCTGTACAGAGCAAGAAGCTGTGTTGGGGAAAAGAACCCCCTAAGGCGATTGAGCACACCCAGCTTCTGGGAGGCTGCCTTAGCAAGACTGGTAATATGGTCCTTCCAAATGAGAGCAGAAGAAAAAGAGACACAAAGAATATTGAGAGAAGATGAAGGGTTGGTTTTTGTATTGTTGAAGAATAAGGGATAGTCCGCTGGGAGATCCTGACGGGTAGATGGATGGAGAAATTGGGTTTTGGAAGCATTAAAGGTAACAAGGTTTTCTCTGCCCCAATTGGAGATAGTATTTAGATCAGAATTTAAGAGTTCTATGGCTTCATTACGTTTGTCCTTAAGGGATTGCTGGCTGGGGCGTTCTGAAAAACTAATGGAGTAGTGTAAGGTTGAGTCGTTGCGTATGAATGGATGGGAATTAAGGTACAGTTAAGGAGGTCATTTATTAAAATTAGAAAGAGAATAGGAGATAGGACAGAGCCCTGTGGAACACCAGAGTATATAGGGTGAGGAAGTGAACAATGGCCATCCACAACCGCGGCTATGGAACGGCCGGAAAGGAAATTAGAGACAAAGGCACAGATGCAGGGATAGAAACCGAAGAAGGGTATTTTAGAAATTGAAGATTTGTGCCAGACTCTATCGAAAGCTTTCGATATGTCTAGTGCAATAGAAAAAGTTTCACCGAAGTCCCGAAAGGAGGATGACCAAGAGTTAGTAAGATATGAAAGAAGATCACCAGTAGAGCGACCCTTAAGGAAGCCATACTGGCGATCTGAGAGCAGATTATGAGAAGAGAAATGCTTAAGAAATTTGAAGCAAGAATAGTTTCAAAAACTTTAGAAAGACAAGAGATGAGAGCAATTGGAAGATAGTTGGAGGGTTGAGAGCGGTCACCCTTCTTTGGGACAGGTTAAATGTGAGCAAACTTCCAGCATGAAGGGAAGACGTTAGAGGATAGACAGAGACGAAAGAGTTTGCCTAGCTATTACACTAGTCAGTGTTCTTCAGAGCTCTCTGTGCATACCCACTCCCTTACGACGAGTGGGATGCACAATCCTACTCCTATTCTGTCTAGCTCTCCAACCCAAGAGTTAACAAATCTTCTCGGTCTTCTACTCATCAAGTGAACTTTGAAACTCTCTCCCTCAATAATGTTTTCATTAATCCTATGAATTAGGCTGATTTAAACTGTGTGTGTCCAGGCTGTTTTACTATAACGTACCTTGAAATTGTTTCTCTGTCACTGTGTCAACTTTGTTGGAGATAGTAGTTACAGGCAGCTTTGCCTTTTGTCTCTTTCATTCACATAGAACAAATATGTATGCTCTCTCTCTCTCTCTCTATATATATATATATATATATATATATATATAATATATAAATATATATATATATATATATATATATATATATATATATATATATATATATATATATATATATATATATATATATATATATAATCCGGTATATATATATATATATATATATATATATATATATATACATATATATAATCCGGTATATATATATTGAAACCGCCGACCGTCAGGACGATAGCCGGCGCTTTAATCAACTACACCACGGCACAATATACAACTTTATGAGCCATTCGAAGGTGGAAGTTTATTTATCATATACTGTATGTAATCTAGACTGCCGTGGTGTAGTTGATTAAGCGTCGGCTATCGTTCTGACGGTCGGCGGTTCGAACCCCACTGAGAAATTATATATATATATATATATATATACACTTTGTTCAATGTATATGAAGGAAACAAAAGGCAAAGCCACCTATATCAAGTATCCCCCCCAAAGTTGAACAAATTATATAGATCCAAATTCAAGGTATGTTACAGTCAAAATGGTTGGACACTTGGAGCTTGAAGCAGTTTAATAAGCCATAAGATGAGGGAAAGGCAGGTAAAGGGAGAGAGTTTCATAACTTGTTGAGTAGAAGAAAAGCTGTGGAAATTGGTTCACTCTTGGGATAAAGAGTTGGATAGAATAGAGGTGGGAATGTGTTTATAATCAATTGACCCCCACTCTCAGTAAGGGAGGAGGAAAACATTTAGAAAGTTCTGAAGAACATGTATTATTGTAATAGCGGTAGAAGAGTGAGAGAGGTGCAACATTGCGGCGTGTAGAGAGAGATTGTAGGGAATTAGTAAGAGGAGGTGAATTGATTAGTCTAAATGCTTTGGACTCTACCCTTTCCAAAAGTGGTATTGTCTAGGCTAGGATAGCTAGCCAGATGAGTTGAGCCTCCCAACACATGCAAACAAAACGCAATACATTGGCGCATAGTGTCCTTATACAGAGTTAGAAGCTGTGGGGTGTAGAACTCACGGAGACGGTTGAACACATGTACTGTTATGGACATAAGTCCTGCTATACCTGCCTGAGAGAGAATCGAGAATTGTGTTGGTAGCATTGCTGCCCTACCACTCCTTCTCCACTCTCCCACCCTCTCTCAGCCAAATCCCTCCTTCCATTTCTACTTCTTTCTTTCTTGTTTCACGTCTATAAACTCTTCCCCCAGGATTATTTCCCTCTCTCTTTGAAAGTATTTTAGGAATGTTTTCCAAATCTTCCTAAAATGAAATATTTCATCGAAATATTAGCCTTACGTTACATAGTTCATGTTCACATTTGTCATATTATATAAACCTAGCACAATATAAAACTTGATGATCCATTCAAAGATGGTAGTTTACTTACCATATACTGTATGTTTTTTAAGTCAAATACAATTGAGATTTGAATTTACTTTTCCATTCTCAATTTATCACTTCAGTTGTAATGATATAAGCCCGTACACTGTTTACCAATATCTGGAGTAAACATGGATTTCACTCTTAAAGTTTATATATAATTAAAATATATCATTAGCACACATAAAATAGGTTCCTTGATTTAATGCATTGAATATTAAACGTAATAACTATATGGTTACGTGTGTATTCTCAATATAAGCCTGATAACCTACCTCCCCCTTAACTAAGGTACGCTCACACTTACCTAATCACGTTTCGTAACTAGTCGACTCAAACACCCTGCCACACACAGTAAACGTGACTCACATTACGCATACCTGCATGTAATTTTCTTGAGGAGATATGGCGTCTTTTTAACTGCCTCGACGAGTGCTGAGCCCTCCGAGATAAACCCCTTCCGTACCGAAGATGTGTTTAGTTATATTTTAGCTATATTTAGACAATTGTGTGCAGCTAAGGAAGGATCTGTGGTATTTAGAAGGGTTAATTGAGCTAGTATGATGCCTGTTAATTGTTACACTTCCTTCCTTAGCTAAATAAGAACGTTTAAATATAGCTATACCCCATTCACTCGAGAGGCTGAGATTAAAGTGTTGGGCGAGGCCACCTGTAAATGGTGAAGCGAGTGCTTCGGTTCTCCCTCCTTCCGAAGGTTAGATGAGCCCACAAAGGTGGGTCTGGTTCGTCTTGTCCCTTCGATTAAAATATACAAATACATAGTTATGCAGTTCAATCAAATAAATTAATGGATCGCATGTATAAAAACTACACCAAACAAAAGTCGGCTTCGTTGCATCATAACGTTGGGGCAAAGACAATTATGTCAATATGGTATGAAACTTGGGTATATTTAATATGGCAATTGACACGAATTAATATGTGAAATATAAGGTAGTGGGAATTTTTAAGACAAAACAGACTATTCTTTAACTATGATCAAATTATATAAATAATGTTTATATACTGTATATGTACAGCATATTTATCACGGGTGAATTAGCTTAAGTGATTAGGACAAGCCCTCATATGTACAGACTAAACGAATGATCATAAAATGACAAGTAGAATCTGTTTCATGTTTATATTCATGCATTTACTACCATTTTATACACATATTTGTTTTCACCCACGCCATCACCTCCATTAGTTATTATGGTGATACAAGGTCACAATGTTTCCGTTGTCATTGTTGATACATTACAATTATGAATCATACTGAAGTGCACGTCCGTAATTTGAGAAGAAACATATCATATAACTCACAATAATAATATCTTCACTGTATAATATTATTGAAATAATCAATTGTGAAACAAACTGCCTGGGGAATTAAGTATATGGTGAAACCACAACAAACATTAGGTTGAGAAATATATCTAAAACTAAATGTTTGTTGTTTTCTTATTTAGCAGGTAGTTGGTTAAGTACCGTAAATATAACCCAAAGCGACGACTTTTTAGTTAGTTTTGTCTTGGTATACAACTGGTTTGACCCTACATGGACACTCTTCGCGTATAATCTATATATTAACACATGGAAATTGTGTGTATACCGGTATCTTTCTATATCTATTCATTTCACGTGGGAGAAAGAAAATGGTTTCATGATAATTATGTAACCAACTCTGGTATTTACTATCGTTATGATGTCCTGAGATAGCCGTCATATACAGTATTTCATGACCTGCTATACCGTGTGCTCATGTTTTTTTTTTTTTTTTTTTTCCATCGCAATTTCCTTCCTATACTAACCATACTTGATGACATTGTCCTTTTGTGTTGAGCACCGGGGTACATTGTTGTACTATCGGTGGGTATACCATACACTTGGTGTTTAAGCTTCCAATTATGATGTAGTGTGGTTGTGCTCGAGAGTTGCTCTGTCTGATTCCTGCGGCTACGTCGTCTGCTGCTCGACTTTCTATTGTGTGGCGGCATGAGGGAGGAGGGAGGAATACCAGAGGGATATTTAAATATTGTTTGCCTCTGTGTATGTGAACCTGCTTTGCCTACTTTGTGATACGTTAGCAATTGTCATTATTTGAAGAATTTGCCTATGTGTTCCTGCTTAATCTTAAAATGTTCATAGATGATAAGAGGATGATGTATGTAAATTGTACCACCTGGTAACTGACTGGAGCTAGGATTACAGTTTTCAGATAGACGTTAGTTTATGTGGGTGTGCCATGTGGAACGGACTATTTGGATATGTTCCCTACTTGCTTGCTGATATACGTGCATCCTCAAACACCAAGTGAGTTAAAACGGTGACCGAACATCTCAACCAGTCGAACATTTCAACCTATTGGTTGAAATGTCATTTCCTCCAATATTGTTAGGTTAGATTAGGTCTACTGACAGCAAACCATTCTCTGTATCCTCCTACTATCTCTATCCTCAGTTTCAAGCCAAAGGTGGTTGTTGCATATACAGTATATGCGCATCAATCTTGCTTTCGCACGTGTTCCCAACGTTGATTCTTCTGAATTCTCAATTCTGTGGCTAAAGCTCTCTTGTCGCTCTCAAACTAACTATTTCTGCGCTATTTAGCTTTCCCCTAATTCTACTGACTATCCAAAACTCACTGACTATCTAACTTCTTAAGTGGAACACATTCTATCCATCTCTCCTTTCGCAGAAATCTCCATCTTAAGAAAGAAATGTCAATGTTCACCACCGCCAATGGCTCTCCTCCCATTTCACTGACCAACCTGGTGAACAAGTCTACATTTTTTCTACCTTAAATGACCTCGAGCAGTTAGTTAAGCACCCTACTCGTATTCCTAACCGCCTTGGAGATTGGTCCAACATCCTTGACTTATTTCCAATTTATAATACTTCTCTTTACGTTGTAAACCTTTTCTCTCCGTTCGGCTCCTCCGATCACAACCTTATTTCTGTCCTATCTCTCCGGTACGGGCTTCTGATCCTCCCAGCCAGCGGCGCTTGTTTCACTTTAGCGCTGCCGACTGAGAGGCTCTTCGGCAGTAGTTTTGCTTTCGTAGCTGGGGACCCTCGGAATGAGCTGAGCGCATAACCGAGACAATCCTCTCAAGCATGGAGGCATTCATTCAATTTTTTTTCTCTCAGTCTAATGCAAAATAATCTTGGTTTCCTCACGCTTGTTCTACTTTTGTCCGCAATAAGAAGGAAGCATTCAAAGGGTACCGTCGCCTTCAAACGAAAGAATCTTGCGCTTCTTATGTTTTTTCTCGGAATCAAGCCAAATCTGTTCTTCGACTAGCCAAAAACTCTTTCACCAATAACAAATGTTCTGAACTTTCTAACTCTACATCTTCCCAAGCTTTCTGGCATCTAGCCAAAAGCCTCTCCAAAAATATTACTTCCTCATCTTTTCCTCCTCTTTTCCACTTCTTCCTCTGACAAAGCTGAACTCTTCACTCAAACTTTCGCTAAAAACTCCACCTTGGATGATTCCAGTGCTATTCCTCCCTCTCCACTTACCTCTCACTTACTTTTGCCTAATATCGTAATCTCTTTCAAGGATGTACTTTCTGCCTTCTCTGGGCTTAATACTAAGAAGGCCCATTGACCGGATGGTTCCTCCTGTTGTACTAAAAAACTGTTCTTCTGTGCTGACTCCCTGCCTAGGCAAATTCTTTCGTTTCTGTCATAATTCTTTAACTGTCTTGATAGCGTAATGCATAAATGCGTGGAATTTCGGTGTGAGTATCCTAGGTTCAAGTCCTTGGAGTGCCACATGTATTCGTTGATTTCATTAATTGAGTTTAGAAGTTGTTGTTGTTGTTGTTGTTGTTCCCTAAGCTACCTGGCCGAACAGCCCCGAGTCCCCAAGGAAGGCCATGGGCACGGTCGGGCTTTCCCACAGAGCTTACAAAGAGTGTAAATTGTGTTGTTGGCGTAAGTGGTTGTGTGAGATGCAGTCTTCTATGATGTGTTTAATGGTATGGGGTGCTGTGTTACAACCCGGGCAGGTGTCGAAGACGGAGTCATCCAGTCTCTTCTGATAGCTCAGAAGAGCCGGATGGTGTCCGCATCTCAGCCTGGCCAGGTGGACTCTGTCCTCGCGAGGAAGGGAGGATGAGTTTAGAAGTAAAGTTGGTTGGTGAAAACAAAACATAATCTGGTTCAGGAGCAATTTATAGCAAGGCCTTCCAGAGGGTTAAGTGCCCCATTAATTACTCCTTCCATTCGTCTATACATTAGGCTACCATAGCACAGTTGGTATGTATGTACATGCTCAGATTAATATGCAGGATTCGAAACTGCATAATAAATCGTCGAAAATTTCTTGAGCATTTATCTTCCCATAATCTACTTTCAGATTGCCAGTATGGTTTCCTTAAGAGCCGCTATACTGGTGAACTCCTTGCTTATCTTACTTACTCTTGGTCATCCTCGTTTCGGGACTTTGGTGGTGAGACTCTTTCTATTGCACAGGACAAATTGAAAGCTTTCGATACAGTCTGGCACATATCTCTAATTTCCAAACTACTCTCCTTTGGTTTCAATCGCTTTATCTGTGCCTTTGTCTCTAATATCCTTTCTAACTGTTCCGTACCTGCAGTTGAGGACGGCCATCGCTCACTTCCTCAACTTATGAACTCTGGTGTTTCTCAAGGCTCTGTCCTGTCTCCAGTTCTCTTTCTAATATTCATTAATGATATCAACTGTACCTCTAGTCTCAGCCACTCATATGCTGATGACTCTACTTTACACTATTTAACTAGTCTTTCACAACAACCAAGCATGCAATTAATCCTAGGTCACGTGACGAGGCCATGGAACAGCTATCTTCTGATCTGTCAATTATTTCTGATTGGGGCAGAAAATATCTTGTTACTCTCAATGCCTCCAAGACCCAATTTCTCCCTCTATCTACCCTTTGCAATCCTCCACAAGACTATCAACTCTTCAAAAAAACACCAATCAACCCTTTATCTTCTCTCAATATTCGTGGTGTATTTTTGTCATTCAACCTTTCTTGGCAAGATCATATTACCACTCTTGCTAAAGCAGCTTCTCAGAAGTTAAGTGTGTTCAACCGTCTCCGTCTCCGTGGGTTCTACACCGCCGCACAGCTTCTTGCTCTGCACAGTGGGCCCATGTATCGAGTATTGTTCGCATGTGTTGGGTGGTGCCACCCATACCGCACTTCTCGCAATCAACTCACTTCCTCACTAGTTTCCTATAATATCTTTCTACACGCCGCTATGTTGTGTCTCTTTCACTCTTCTATCATTATTAAAACAATCAGTGTTCTTTAGGGCTCTCTCAGTGCCCTTGCGGCGAGTGCGAGGCAACCGCCTTACAACACAGTTTCCCTCCTATTCTGTCCAGCTATCCAACCCAAGAATTAACAAATTTTCTGAGTCTTTCTTCTACTCAACAAGTGAACTCTGGAACTCTCTCCCTCAATCTATCTGTCTTTCATCCTATGACTTTGACTGCTTAAATCTTCGTGTGTCCAGTCACTTTGACCCCACCTTTTTTTAAATTTGGTTCTCTGTCACTCTTTTGTTTTTTTGGGAGACACTCGTCACTGGCAACCTGCCTTTTGTCTCATTCATACACATAGAACACAAAATATATAAAATCGTATACAAATAGCCAGAATAACAGGAATATTTGCCTTCTCAAATATGAAGGATTACCGGTACCATTTCTACTGTCTATGAGGCAAGATTAATGTATATACAACTAAATATCATCTAGTATTATGCATTTTATATATTTTATTATTATTATTCCAACTGCAAGGCACTTTTTTATATTTGACACTATCTCTAGGGAATTAAGAGTTCCCAAACATCTTGACTCTTTCCGTATCTTCATTGGGGACCACTTAACCCTTTGACTCTGAGTAACTAGACCCGATGACACAGTTTACTTTGTTTTTTTCAGTTTAGGAAGGTTCTCTAGGCATCAAAGGGGAATACAAAGTCTTAAGTAACTCTGATTCCCTTAATTCCTTCTTCAACTTAAGGGAGCCCACCTCGCTTTTTTTCTCTTTATCTCCCTCTCTCTTTGGCTTCTATCCATTCGACCCCATTCAGCCTACTGTTTTAAGGCGTTTACCCCCATCTAGGTGGCAATAGTTTCCTGGCGAACGGCAGCGAGCCAGCATATACAGTATATATTTTTTTTTTGACAGCAAGCTAAATTTGTACATTTTTCGATAGAAAAATTTCTCCGGCGAAGCCGGATTTCTCCATACAATGCTGACTCGCTATCGATCGCCAGGAAGAAATCAACACCTGGATGGGGATAAACGTCTTAAAACAGTTGGCTAAATGGGGCCGAATGGATACAAGCCAGGGAAAGAGAGAAAAGTAGAGAAAGATAAAAAAAAACGGTGACCCCCCTTAACCCGGCAGCTATGGGGAGACTCTTAAGAGGTTTTACTGGGCGACTGCGGGAAGAGTCTTAAGATCCTAGGCCTAAAAACAAACTTTTAAAAGGCCCCAGTAGCACTTTAAACAATTTTTGTTTTCCCTCCATACCTCATATCACTTCTCCTCATCTGTCAAAGTCCCCCCCCCCCCAACTTCAATTATCACCTATTTTTCTCTTATTCCTGTAATTTTCGGTTTATTTATGACGCCAAAAATCCACACCCGGTTCCAAGGTGGAAAGGGAGGGTGTGGAAGGAGAGAGTGAGAGTATAGTAGCCCAGACTACCTCCAGTATCTCACCAGAGCTCGTGGTTGGAGGGTGTACTCTCGCTCCCTGTCAACTTAATGAATGAACTGCTCTGCAATATTTCATGTTTGTCACCCCCCAAACACTATTCCTACTTCTTTTATTGTTTTAACATGTTACTATCTTCATATTAAATGTAAAAAAGGCGCATATGGATAAGTATTAATTATATATATGGTAAATTAACGATTTTAGTGAGGAATGAATCTAAATACCTACGCACAGGGGTATGGTGTATACTACAGGGGCTGCGCAACTGAGAGGTTAAGAAAGTCATCTAACGACTGCCCACCCAAAACAATTGCACAGTTTACCAGCAATATTTTCATCGAACTATTGATTTTAACCAGCCTACTATTATGCTCAACTGTGAAAATTATGTGGTAGAAGTATAGTAGACCAAGAATGAATTTTAAATTGGCTTTCAATAGAATTGTTGTCTACCAGTTATGATGGTAATGATTGTAGCAGTGTTTGGTGATAATCGGCCCCATCAGAGAGGGCTACAATTATGAGCTACACCACAATTTTGCAACTAGTTGTGCAGATGTTATTTCGACATGATAGCCTTGGATACTGAGTTCTCATATAATTGAATAGCCGTTTATTAGAAATTATGCAGACAGTTTGATCTCCTTGGATGGTACCGATTCCTGTGATTTAGGGGTTTGGCCCATCGAATAGTAGGGGTCGACTTTTGGAGTCGCCTCCCCCTACTTTATATCATTCTTCAGTTTATCCGTGGTGGTGTCCATGGTGGTGGTGGTGGTGGTGTCCGTGGTACTTGGGTTTATAGTGGTGGTGTCCGTGGTACTTGGGTTTATAGTGGTGGTGTCCGTGGTACTTAGGGCGATAGTGGTAGTGAGGGCGATGGTAGTAGTGGGGGCGGTAGTAGTGATGGCTTCCACCCCAAGGGTCAGCGTCAGGTAAAGCTGCAGCGTCAGGTAGAGCTTCAGGGTCAGCCAGGGCCAAGGGCTCGGGTAGTGCTCGGGCCAATCCCAGTAGCGCCGAGACAGACACAATCAGTGCCAGGAACAAGTTGGTCTGTGGAAATAATATAAACATTAATTAATTAAGGGGAGGCAGACCGTTTGTTTGGCCTATTAATTCATTTATTCATATATTTTTTTAGTTTCCTTCCTAGACCTCCATCAAGCTTAGAAAAAAAAACCCTGGACCCCCCTTCAAGATAAATTTGTAAATTTTTCGGTAGAAAAATCTCCCGGCCGAAGGCCGGTTCCTCTTAAAATTGCAGGCTCGCTATCGTTCGCCAGGAAATAATCGACACCTAAATGGCACGAAAGGTCTTAAAATTGACAACAAAATGGGGCAAAAGGTGTTAAAATTGCCAAACTAATGGGTCTTATAATCTCAAAACTAGGGGGGCTAAACATTAGGGAGAAGGGGGTCCAGAAAAACGGTCTGCCTCCCCTTAAGATGCCCACAGACAGAGCCAGGAGCAAGTTGATCTGTAGAACAAATACAAACATTAAGATGGTCGGAGACAGAACCGAGAACAAGTTAATCTATGGAAACAATATAATCGTTAAGATGGTCAAAGATAGGGCCATGAACAAGGTGATCTCAAGAAACTATATTAACAATGATATAGCCAAAGATAAGGCCAGGAATTAGTTGATCTGTGGAAACTATATATATTAACACTTTATCATTCCAACCCCACCCAGATCTCAAACCGCTTTCCGTTCTTGCCTACTACCACTCAACTTAGAATCCGTCCGACTCCGTGGCCCTCTATGTATATTTTTAACACTATTATTTCAACGGTGGAGGGTGGCTAGTCCATCCACCAAACGTGCATCATTATTAGGCGAGCATTAAGGATTTGCATAAGGTTTGCTCCCTTGGAAGGATGCCGATCACGGCTTACGAGTTCTATCCACTTGGATGGGAGATAGACAAAATAATCATAAGTAAACCCATAATATACGCTTTATTAAGGGGGAGGTAGTTGCTTTTTCTGGACTCCCTTCTCATTCGTGTTTAGCATATTAGTTTCGAGATTTTAAGACATTCGTTCTGATTTTGAGAACTTTCGCCTCATTTCTTTGTAAATATTAAGACCTTTCGTGTCATTTAGTTGTCGAGTTTTTCTAGTGAGCGATAGCGAGCCTGTAATTTTAGAATGAACCGGCCTACCGAAAATTTTACAAGTTTATCTTGAAAAGGGGTATCGGGGTGTTGTTTTAAGCATGATGGATGTCTAACGAGGAAACTCAAAAATATATTTCATAAATACATATACTGTATAGCCTCCCAAAAAAAGCACTACCCCCTTCAACAATACAAAAATCAATCCTTCATCTTCTCTCAATATTCTTGGTGTCCATTTTTCTTATGCTCTCACTTGGAAGGCCTATATTACCAGTCTTGCTAAGGCAGCCTCCCAGAAGCTGGGTGTGCTCAACCGCCTCAAGGGGTTCTTTGCCCCTGCACAGGTTCTTGCTCAGTACATGGGCACGGTGCATTTTTGTATTGAGTATTGTTCACATGTGTGGGGAGGATCCTCTCACACAGCACTCCTAGATAAAGTTGACAGGAAGGCCTTTCGTATCATTAACTCGCGTCCACTCACCAACCCTCTGCAATCTCTCTCTCTCCGCCGCAATGTAGCATCTCTCACGCTATTCTATCACTACCATTATAATCAGTGTTCCTCAGAGCTCTCTCAGTCTATACCACCTCCTCTACGTAGGACACGTGGTACCCGTCTTGCAACACAAGCCCACCCCTACTCTGTGCAACTCTCCAACCCAAGAGTGAAACGTTACTCTCAGAATTTCTTCTATTCAACAGCTGAGCTCTGGAACTCTCTCCCAGAATCAGTTTTTCCCTCTTCCTATGACTTAAATTGTTTCAAACTCCGTGTGTCCAGGCATTTTGGCTCGAATGTCCCTTGATTTTGACTCTGTCACTCTTTTGAACTCTGGGGGAGGCACTCGCTACAGGCAGTTCTGCCTTTTGCCTCCCTCACTCACATATAACAAAAAAAATAAAAATAAAGTTAAAGTCATATTGTTAATATGCAGCATTGTATGCAGTAGCATATAACTATAGTATTTAACATAACATTTTCAACTATTTAAGCTCATATGTAAACACAATGTCAACATTGTCGTGAAACAAAAGATTCACGAAACATATTTCAATGAACCATATCACGTCATTGTTACAATGTAATGACATTCCATAACTGAAAGGAGAGAGAGTAAATTATTTCCGAAGTATACAAACAAAAATGTGCTTAGAACATGTATGTCTGCCACAAATGTTGTTCTCTCTCTCTCTCTCCCTGAATGTGTAAATATATATATATATACTGTATAATATATATATATATATATATATATATATATATATATATATATGTGTGTGTGTGTGTGTGTATGTTTCAGAAAAGTCAGCAGAAATGAAGTGAAATGCGTACCTTAAATAATATATATTTTGAAATTATCTCTGAAGTATTTGGTATTATCAAATCACATACATTGGTTGGAATTTCATAATGTAGACAAGGAAAGGGATTTTAATGTTTGAAGCATGTTTATCTAATTTTGTTAAGAGAATAGAAATAAATTTTTAAAATGAGTCTTGCTTGCTTCATTAATCAAACCAAGATGATTAATTAATTATCATAAATATATAAGAGGCTCCAGGGTTAATAAAATGTGATATACTAAAAAATACTGTAAATCATAAACGTCTCAAACTTGTATGATAAGTAATGGAATGCTTGAGTGTATTGCTATGCTAGAGATTTTACAAAATATATATACCAATTAACCTACCAATTTTAGTCGAGGATCTTATTGTGGTTCATTCACGTTTCACAAAATGGTCAAGCATTTTGTCTGAGTTACTGGTTATACATTAGATGTTAGAAAAGGGTCAAATTATTAATAACAAATCAGCTTCTCATGTGAGTCTCAGAAAATAATGTGTTTGTGCTCGAATTGATGCTAGTGATTGATAACAAAAATGGAACTAAAAAACAATTTTACTTTTGATGTTTAATTATGACAACCTTATGTCATATGTTAGACAACAACAGAAACACTAACGAAAATAACAACGTAAGTGGGGATAGGTAATATTCACTGGATTTTTTATGTTGGAAATCTTTGATTTTTTTTCAAATTAATTAACATGTTTTTACCAGTATCACATTAACGACAGTGTTAGCCAATCGTCTTTGGGTTTTGCTGTAGATACTAATTACGTTAGATATCTTAGAAAGCAATCGAAATCTTACCAAAAAAAAAAAAAATTCACTTCGTAGCCATGTCCCAGGGCTTGGGTTGTGTTCCAGTTAACCATTTCAGTATTAAGATGCCTGTTGGAAGACCTGCCTTTGGAAGGTCCTCCAAGAATCAGAGATGTAAAGTATATCTCGATTAACACAAAAATTCCAAAATTCCTTGCTATACTAAATAAGATCGTTTATTGATAACTAGAATAAAACGAATAGATGCGTCCTCATAATTACACTGAAGGGGCTAAGGATTGTGTTTGGGGCTAGATTGTGTTAGGTGGAAGATAGCTATACAACAAAAATATATACAAATATCTCAATATGTGAAGTCTTACCAGCTTCATGGCGAGGTCCTCAGTTCCCGCGGTGACTGCAGAAGGAACGAAACGGCGCTTCTGTTTGCTTACCGCCCTCCATCCAGCTTATATAGAGAGGAGGACAGCGTAAGTGGCGGGGTAATGGAAAGACGGGGGGGTTAACTGGAGGAAGGGAGGTCAAGCTAAAGGGGTGGAGGAAGGGGGGAAGTTGAGGAGGGGAGGATAAGAAGAAGAGGGAGAAGTTGAGAGGGGAGGGGAGGTTAAGTGGAAAGGGGGGAAGGGTTGGGGAGGGAGTAAGTGCAACCGGGTGGGCGGGGGGGGGGAGGTAATTGAGAAGGCGGGAGGGGAGGGAAGGGGGTAAGTGAAAGGGGTGAGGAGCAAGGAAGAAATGGGGGAGAGTTAAGTGAAAAGTGGGAGGGAAGGGGGGAAGTGAAAGGGGTGAGGGGCGAGGAGGGGGTAAATGAAATAAAGGGGGGACGTTGAGGAGAAAGGAGTGGCTAAGAGGAAGGGGGAGGGGGGGGAGAAGAGGGGTAATGGGAAGATATGGACTCGCCGAGGACAGTGTGAATAATATAAATATCTATCTATCTATTGCCTGACGCCGTGATCCCCGAAGGGGTGGCCACGAACGAACCGCCCCCATGCACCTCTGTCCCCAGTCACTCGACGCCCCTCCCCCAAACCAGCACCACCTTCGTTCATATATTTCCTCTCTCCATCCTTCCACCTCTCTTTCGGTCTACATCTCCCTCTCTGTCCCTCCACCTCGCTCTCATACACCTTCTTAGTCATTCTCTCGCTTTCCATATGTTCCATATGGCCGAACCATCTCAAGTTGTTCCTTTTCACACTTTCCAGCACATCTACCTCCACACCACACCTCCTTCTTACTTCCTCATTAGTCTGTCTATCCCTCCATGTAACTCCGCACGTACTTCGTAAGTAATTCATTTCCACTGCTCTCACTCTTGGTCTGAGTCTCTCAACCAACGTCCATGCTTCGCTTCTGTAAGTCAGTGTCGGGATTACCACACTGTCATGCAAGGACTTCTTCACTTCCATACTGACCACCCTGTTTCTTGTTACTGCTTTCAGAATTCCTACAACCCTCTTCCCCTGTTGTACCCTCTCCCGCACTTCTTCATCCATAGTCCCATCTTTACTCAACACACTGCCCAGATACTTAGAAGAGTTGATGATCTCCATAGCCTGACCGTTCAGCTTCACCTCACACTCTGTGACTTCACCCCTTTCAAAGACCATAACCTTGCTCTTCCCCGCATTTACCTTCAAATTCCGTTTTTCGCACACTGTTCCAAACTCATTTACCAGACCCTACAACTCCCATTCATTATCACTCATCAGAACTGTATCATCCACAAACCGCAGTATAGGTAGCTTCCACTCAATTCCCTCCCTTTTCAGCGATACACCAACATCCACTGCTCTTGATAGTATTTCTTTCATGACTCCATCCATATATACAGTAAACAACCACGGGGACATCACACACCCCTGTTTCAAACCAACATTCAGGTCAAAGAACTCGCTCTGCTCACTCTCCACACCTACTGCCGCCTTTGCACCCTTATACATGCTCTTCACTGCTTTCAGCAACTTGCCATCTACTCCGTATATTCTAAGTACTTTCCACAAACCTTCTCTATCCACCCTGTCATAGGCCTTCTCCAAGTCCATAAAGGCAACATATACCTTTTGTCTCTTCTCCAGATATTTCTCCACAACACAATTCAGAGTAAAAATCTGATCTACACATCCTCTTCCCTTCCTAAAACCTCCCTGCTCGTTGCCTATCCATTTCTTTGTTCTCACTCTCACTCTCTCAATCACTACCCTACTGTTTACCTTCCCTACTACGCTTAGAAGACATATTCCTCGGTGGTTACCACACACTCCTCTTTCCCCTTTGCCCTTATATAGGGGGACCATTATGCCAGACTTCCAGTCATCGGGTGCACTCCCCTTCTCCCATGCTAGTTTGCACATTTTCCATACCCATTCGATCACTATCTCACCACCATACCTCAACATTTCCCCACACACTCCATCAGTTCCTGGTGCTTTCCCCAACTTCACTCTTTTCATGGCTTTTCACACTTCTGACCTGATGCCCACCTCCTCCTCCACTACTTCTCTTCTTCTCCCTCCCATACCATATCCAGCTATGTTTGCTGGCTCTTCATTCCTTACATTTAGCAACTCATTGAAGTACTCCCTCCATCTTTCGACTCTCTCTTGCTTCTCGGCTAGCATTCTCCCATTCTTATCTTTCACACCCATACTGTTTCCCTTGCTACCTTCCCTAACTTTCTTGACTTCTTTCCAGAACAGTTTCTTACTCTCCCTCCATTTTACACTCAGATGCCTTCCAAATTCCTCATCTACTCTTCTCTTACTTTCCTTCACTACTCTCTTCACCACCCTATTACTCTCCACGTACCTCGCTCGTTTCTGTCTCTCGAAATCTTCATTCCCTCTACTACCCAACCACTCTCTATATGCTTTCTTCTTTTCTTCCACAGCTATTCTTACCTCTTTTGTCCACCATGCTGTACCTTTCACTCCCCTCCCTCTTCTCCTCACTCCACACACCTCCTCACATGCTGCACAGATCTCATCCTTAAACACCTTGCTCATCTCCTTCACTTCCTCCATAACTTCCAGGTCGAACCCACCTAGTCGTCTTTCCACTGCTCTCCTGTACTCCTCCCTGACATCCTCCTCCTGCAACCTCTCCACCCTCCTCACCATTCCACCCTCCTCTCGCCTCCCTCCAGCTCTCCTCACCCACTTCTTTTGTATCCTAACCTTAGCTACCACTACATAATGATCAGACAGACCCCCTCCAATACCCCTATACACCCTAGCATCCATCACAGATTTCTTCATTCGGTCATCCACACATACATAATCAATCAATGACTTTCGTTCCACCACTGTCTCATCCTCCATCGTCCATACCCGTTTCCACGTGTACCTGTGGATCATTCTGTGTCGGAAGAAGGTGTTGGCTACCCACAGCCTCCTCCCCACACATACGTCCACAAGTGCACTAACATTCCCATTCACCTCTGATGGTATATCCCACCCTCCCACCACTCCCTCAACTTTCCTATCACCCACCATACCATTCATATCCCCAATCAGAAATATTCTTTCGTTCTTGCCAAACTTCTCCAGGCACGCCTCCACATTCATCCAGAACTCCTCTTTCTTTCTTTCAAGTTTATCCTCTGTCGGGGCATACACACACACACAATGACCCACGTTTGTATTCCTACTTTCATTCTCACCCACACAATCCTTGAACCCACAGACCCATACTCTCTTACACATTTGCTACTTACAAACAAACTACGTCTACGTCTTTTCTATCATTAATGACCTAGAGCAGTTAGTTCAGCATCCCACCCGTATCCCGGATTGCATCGGAGATCGGCCCAACATTCTTGACTTGTTTCTAACTTCTAACCCTTCTTCTTATACTGTCAATCTTTTCTCTCCTTTGGGCTCCTCCGACCATAAACTTATCTCTGTCAACTGCCCTATCTCTCCAGTACGGCCACCCGATCCTCCTAGCCGGCGGCGCTTGTGGCACTTTGGCGCTGCCGACTGGGAGGCTCTCCGGCAGTACTTCTTTGATTTCCCATGGAATGATTTCTGCTTCCGTGGCCGGGGACCCTCGGAGAGTGCTGAACGCATTACCGAGGTAATCCTATCGGGCATGGAAGCATACATTCCATTCTCTTTCTCTCAGACTAATGCTAAAAAATCTTGGTTTACTCACGCCTGTTCTACTGCTGTCCGCAATAAGGAGGAAGCATTCAAACGGTACCGACGCCTTAAAACTCAAGACTCTCATTCTTCCTATGTTTCTGCCCGGAATCAAGCAAAATCTGTTCTTCGACTTGCCAAACACTCTTTCATCAATAATAAATGCACTGAACTGTCCAACTCTAGCTCTTCCCAAGCTTTCTGGCATCTAGCCAAAAACCTCTCCAACAATTTCTCTTCCTCGTCTTTCCCTCCCCTTTCCCATTCTGATGGCACAACCATCACTTCTTCCTCTGACAAAGCTAAACTCTTCGCTCAAACTTTTGCTAGAAACTCCACCTTGGATGATTCCGGTGCTATTCCTCCCTCTCCCCTCTCTCTTACTTATGCCTAATATCCTTATCTGTTCTAAAGATGTACTTTCTACCCTCTTTGGGCTTAATAC
This sequence comes from Paralithodes platypus, assembly GCA_032716605.1. Lineage (NCBI taxonomy): Eukaryota > Metazoa > Arthropoda > Malacostraca > Decapoda > Lithodidae > Paralithodes > Paralithodes platypus. Next base: position 31,686,965 of record CM064487.1, read on the forward strand.
TAATAAGGCGTACGGTCCGGACGGTGTTCCTCCTGTTGTTCTCTAAAACTGTGCTTCCGTGCTGACTCCCTGCCTAGGCAAACTCTTTCGTCTCTGTCTATCCTCTAACGTCTTCCCTTCATGCTGGAAGTTTGCTCACATTCAACCTGTCCCAAAGAAGGGTGACCGCTCTCAACCCTCCAACTATCGTCCAATTGCTCTCATCTCTTATCTTTCTAAAGTTTTTGAAACTATTCTTGCTTCCAAATTTCTTAAGCATTTCTCTTCTCATAATCTGCTTTCAGATCGCCAGTATGGCTTCCTTAAGGGTCGCTCTACTGGTGATCTTCTTTCATATCTTACTAACTCTTGGTCATCCTCCTTTCGGGACTTCGGTGAGACTTATTCTATTGCACTAGACATATCAAAAGCCTTCGATAGGGTCTGGCACAAATCTTTAATTTCTAAACTACCCTCCTTCGGTTTCTATCCCTCCATCTCTGCCTTTGTCTCTAATTTCCTTTCCGGCCGTTCCATAGCCGCGGTTGTTGACGGCCATTGTTCACTTCCTCACCCTATAAACTCCGGTGTTCCTCAGGCTCTGTGCTATCTCCTATTCTTTTTCTAATTTTTATAAATGATCACCTCAACTGTACCTCAATTCCCATCCATTCATACGCAGACGACTCAACCTTACACTACTCCATTAGTGATGGTGATGGTGATGGGCTGGTCTATCAGAGTGAGAACTGAGCGATCTCTGCCATACCCATAGCTTACTCTGACTGTTCCTTTTACTTTTATATTTTCTAGATCTCAAGTGACGGCGTCTCTTCCGTGGATTGACCTCCCAGTCTACCTAGATTGGAAGCCAAAGCGTCACATTTTTTCCTTTGCCCCTCAACTTTCTCTTCATAATTGCTGAGGGGCACAGGGCCCTGGGTGGGGCTTTGGTTTCCTGGGCGTTTCCGCACTCTCCTCAGCTCCCCGCCATGGAGTGGCTTCGGTCACCCAGGCTTTATTGTGGTCGGCAGTGAGGATTCTGTGGGGGCGCACGGTTATGGCCTTGGCCTGCTCGGGGCCTTGGGGCTGTTCGGCCAGGCAGCTTGGGGAACAACAACAACAACAACAACAACAACTCCATTAGTTTTTCAGAACGCCCCAGCCAGCAATCCCTCAATGGCAAACGTAATGAAGCCATAGAACTCTTAAATTTTGATCTAAATACTATCTCCAATTGGGGCAGAGAAAACCTTGTTACCTTTAATGCTTCCAAAACCCAATTTCTCCACCTATCTACCCGTAAGGAACTCCCAGCAGACTATCCCTTATTCTTCAACAATACAAAAATCAATCCTTCATCTTCTCTCAATATTCTTGGTGTCTCCTTTTCTTCTGCTCTCAGTTGGAAGGACCATATTACCAGTCTTGCTAAGGCAGCCTCCCAGAAGCTGGGTGTGCTCAACCGCCTTAGGGGGTTCTTTTCCCCTGCACAGCTTCTTGCTCTGTACAGGGGCATAGTGCGTCCTTGTATTGAGTATTGTTCACATGTGTGGGGAGGTTCCTCTCACACCGCTCTCCTAGACAAAGTTGAAAGGAAGGCTTTTCGTATCATTAACTCCCGTCCACTCACCAACTCTCTGCAATCTCTCGCTCTCCGCCGCAATGTTGCATCTCTCTCGCTATTCTATCGCTACTATAATAATCAGTGTTCCTCAGAGCTTTCCCAGTGTATACCACCTCCTTTATGTAGGGCTCGTGGTACCCGTCTTGCAACTCAATCCCACCCTTACTCTGTGCAACTCTCCAACCTAAGAGTGAAACGTTACTCTCAAATTTTCTTCTACTCAACAGCTGAGCTCTGGAACTCTCTCCCAGAATCAGTCTTTCCCTCTTCCTATGACTTAAATTGCTTCAAAGTCAGTGTGTCCAGGCATTTTGGCTCGAACGTCCCTTGATTTTGGCCCTGTCACTCTTTCAACTATGGGGGAGGCACTCGCTATAGGCAGTTCTGCCCTTTGCCTCCCTCAATCACATAGAAAAAAAAACAAAAACAAAAAAAACACGCACCTTCTCTCGCTGTTCCTTCACTCACTCCAGCACACACACCCATTCCCCGGGAATTTTCCGAGTAGATACCTGACCTGATCATTACTCTTCCTTATGACCGACGGCGTTGCTGTTGTTGTTGTTGTTGTATGTTTATGTTTGTTATTGGCATGTTTGTTGTTGTTATTGTTGCTATTATATAGTATTGTTATTTTGTTGTTAGGGTCTTTGTTTTGATTGTTGTTGCCATTTTCGTTGAAGTTATTTTTGTTGTTGGGTGCATATCATATTAGCGTTCGTTTGTGCATTAGTATATCGTAAAAACTATCACCCTTATTTTGTTATTATTATGAGGTATTATTTGTATTAATATTGGCATTATTAGTAGCAGTATTAGTAATAGTAGTAATAATAAATTCGTCATCCTTCATTTCATCATTACCGTCATCACCACTATCATCACCACCATTACAATCACCACCACCAGCATCTAGTATCATAAAATCATCAGTCACCACCATCATAATCATTAAGGGAGCCGACCTCGCTTATTTTCTCTTTCTCTCAGTCTCTCTTTGGCTTGTATCCATTCGGCCCCATTCAGCCTACTGTTTTAAGACGTTTATCCCCATCCAGGTATCAATATATTCCTGGCGAGCGGTAGCGAGCCAGCATATATATATATTTCTTTGACAGTAAGCTAAATTTGTACATTTTTCGATAGAAAAATGTCTCTGGCGAAGCCGGATTTCTACATACAATGCTGGCTCGCTATTGCTCGCCAGGAAGAAATCGACACCTGCATGGGGATAAACTTCTTAAAACAGTTGGCTGAATGGGGCGGAATAGATACAAGCCAAGGAAAGAGAGAATAGGAGAGAAAGATAAAAAAAGCCGGTGACCCCCTTAATATCATATTCTAATATATATCAGAAAACTATAACCACAATTATCACCTATTATCTTATTATCATCACAATCAATAATAACAGCATCTTTATCATCATCACTATTACCCTCATCAGCATTACAATTGAGATGACGGGTTTGGAACGTTTGCCTGAACCAACGGTGCATCGAATGGCCAGCATAACCACACATTCCACATCTAAGCACCAGAGAAGACAGCGAGGACATCTACCCGAGTCCTCCCTCCGACCACACCTACATCTACCTAAGTTGGTCATGCCCAACAGTTCTCTCTCACACCGGCAGCCCTCAAAGAGAATGGAGTGCTCTCCCAGCAAGTCACAAGTCGTGTTCCTCAGCCAACCACAACCGCCCTGGGACAGCCAATTAGAACCATCCTTCTACGTAGCCTCCACCAAGAGTGACGCCCCTGTATTGTTCAACCAGATTTGGAATATACAGAACACTCCCTTATGCAATCTACTAACCAGCGCCCAGAATATTACAGGGGCAAATGGACCTGAACAGTGCCTGACAAACCTATACTTATGCTGGGGTCACACATTCACGTATATTGCTCCCGTCCGGCGCATCGCCAATTTATGTAAAGACGCGAGTAGTTCCTGCCGTTGAACGCCCGTTCTTCCACGTCTATTGCACTTCCCGACAGACGTAGCGTAACGTGGCCAGTGTTACGTCAGACGTAATGGAGTCGTATTGAACTACGTACGTGTTTGCGACGTGCGTAAGCATAGCCCCGTTCGACCTCATGGGCTGCCCGATTTGCGGGAACACAGGCCACGCCCATGCCACGCCCCCACAAGACCGGCGTAGCTGAGGCCGCACGTCTTGGGATTTGTTAGGTCGTACCTGGACTGGTTCCGGCCAATCGTAGGCACACACCGTCTGACCAAACACAGATAAAGACAGTCTTTGTCTACCACGTAGGTCAGGGTTGGAATCTGGGAACTACAAAAGGGCAGGAATGGCCACACCATTCCCATTCCCAGTCCTTCATCGGCACCATGAACAACATCGCGGAATTCATCCTGGAGGAGTTCAATTTTGTGAACTCCCTAAGAGGAGAGACCATTCATCCTTGTAACCTTTAACCCGCTGAGTGCCAGCCAATTTTGACGGTGTGCTTCTGCCAGTGCCAGAGTTTTTTTTTTTTTTTGGGGGGGGGGGCTAAATCTATCAAGTTGGGACAGAAAGGAAGGATAATGGTAAAAAAAACACTCCCCTCGCCAGAAATCAGGTCCCCGATGGTCCCGAAAGTAGCTGAAAAGACACTATAGACTACAGAGACTTTTATGGTATCGGAATGTATGGGTGGGAGGGTGGTTTTGGGGTTGGTTGGGGGAAGGTAGAAGGGTAATTGACTTGTGTTACACATATGAAGCCGATTGGTGAGGTAGTTTCGCCACCACGGATTTTCCTTTTTTTCCTTTTCTTCGTACGGATACGGATACGCTAGAAGTGGGTGGTGGGAGGCGGTTGGGGGTGTGGTGGGGGGAAGGCAGAAGGGTAAGAGGCTTGTCACACAAATATGGAACCGATTGGTGCAGTCGTTTCGCCGCCACAGATTATATTTTTGTTTCCTTCTGACGGGACCGACAGTCAGCGAGTGGGTGGGAGGAGGGATTTGGGATTTTTGTGGTGGGTAGCCTAAAGGGTAAGGTACATGTGGTAAAAATATGAAAGCCATAGGTGCAGTCGTTTCGCTGCTACGATTTGTTTTCGGCAGGGTGCAGAGAGTGGCAGGGTTGGCTTGTTGGTTGCTGCTCCGGTGTGGTGAGAGGTGTGACTGGAGTGTCCCCCGCTGGTCCCCCACTGGTCCCGTTGTCCCCCCCCCCCCCATACAACGGTGCCGCGTCTTCCCGCCAAACCGCAGTGCGGCGGTTCTGCCAGATGCGGCCTGACTAACGTAAACTTTCCCGTTTGATGGGAATATTTTACGATTGATGGGAGCAGCTTACGTTTGACCGGGCAAGCTGCTACGTCTTACGGGGCTGCTCCGTCAGACGGCCGTTGTGGCCTGGTCGGTCGTAAGCTTTCCCGTCTTTTGACATACGTGAGGGCGAGCCACGTATTTGAGTCCACTCGAATCAACAACCGCGCGGCCTCGGCCGCACCCAGAACATTCCCGACCCACGTGGACTACTCGTTTCTACTCGCACCATGCGTGAATACCCCCCCCCCCCCCCCGACTGGCCGCAATTTCATTTACGTTTTGCGTATTATGTCCTTACGTTTTACGTAATCGGTTGCCAATTACCAATATACCTTCGTTTACAAAAGACGGGAGCTGACGGGAGCAATATACGTGAATGTGTGACCCCAGCATTACAATGATACAAGCACAATCATCTATACATATATGCTAAGAGAATTAGAAGACCTGCAACACAGTTGTTGCATTACAGGTTATAAGAGTTTTATATTTATCACAGCAACCCAGGACCTTACAGTTGCTTCAGTGAATATTGTAATGATACCTTGGAACCAGGCCCATGTTATAATACCTGAATTTCAAGGCTAGAATGTATATGTACCTCTCAACAATCACTTTTCCTCTTTTCTCAATACCCCTATAACCCCCGAGTTTATTGACACCAGAGTCAAGAATAATTTAGCATAGGATCTCAGGAAAACCGGGAGAAAGTATGCAAACCACACTGCACCAGAGTCTTTAACCTGCGGGTCCGGACTTCACATAATGTGTCTACCTTGCCTCCACCTCCCCCCCCCCTCGAGAGCTGTCGACCTGCTGCCAGACACCCTGGACCTGGGACCACCTGTTACCTGACGCCCTGGACCTAGGACCCCTGCTCGAGTGACGTCAACAGCCCTGCAGTGCTGTCCACTACCCTCTACGTCGGCCAGACCAGACTCTCGTCCCCTGCCCTCCCAAATACTTAAGTGTTTCTGTGTCTCTCTTTGTTGGTTATTGTTGTGAGGTATTGATTATGTAAATAATTATGTGAAACGTGTTGTGTTCTGATTAAATTGTGATCTGTGCCCTAGATCACGTATGTGCGTAACATATTCATCCTTCTGAACTTATATTATTCTGTGTTAATTTTGCCTTTAAGATTTGATCCGTGTTCAAGACTGTTTGCTAATTTATAACTTACGCATACGTTACATACCAGTGTTACTAAAATATATTCAGACCACACGCTCGCAGATTTACTGATTACATGTATGTTGATTTATTATTTGTGAGTTGAAGTCATAGTGTATTCCGTAATCAATCTTTTAACATATTTACCATTTACCTAGAACCTACGCCCAATTTTCCAACGAGTGCATAGTGTAATTCCTTTAACCTTTCACTAACTGATCGCATATGAAATATATTTTATAAACGTGCTTTTATGTGCTCGTAAATCTTGATGTTGTGATGTTTCGAATACCGTGTTTAGGAATTATTTCCTCATTGTTTCGTCTCACTTTCATCCACCATACACTAACTATACGTGTATATTTTATTCACATCGCTTTGTTAACTCGTTCAGAACCGTTTCTGATGCTGTCTGTTTAAGTATCAATGAGTAGGACTTCGTCGCTTATGCCCCATGTACTGACTATACTTGTACATTTGATTCCCATCGCTCTGTTAACTCGTTCAGAACCGATACTGATATTGCTTTAAATATCAATGAGCTAAACTTCGTCGTTAGCGCCAAATGAATTACTTTAATTACGATCATTTGATCGATATCTGTTAACCTGTTCAGATCTACGTATTAAGATTAATTTATAGTGTTCATTCAAGTCTGAGCCTAGTGGAACTCAGTTAGTTATTTTGTCTATCTTACCGTACTATCTTAATTACGAATATTGAAGATTACATTTGTGTTACACTTGATACCATCAAGTAGAAGTAATAAACTCTATTTTCACTCTTGTCAAATTAACGTTATTACCTTGCGTTACATAAGAAAAATATAGAAAGACGAATTCCTAAGCTTGGGTCATTATCATATCATATGTTCGAGTAATGTAATTCCATGATAAAATATAAATTCACCTTTTGAGTTTTTTTATACTGCTCGTTAATTACAAATAATAATCTCATTCCATTGCTATAATATAAATTAACATCGCATCCCTACTAAGAATATAGTTGCACTAACTAGAACAAATATTTATCACTATCACAGTCCAACTACTGACCTTCCCAGTGACCTGACCTAAATGCAAGTTCACGCGGTCATACTTAACCCTTAAAAAGCGGCTCACCACATAAGTCGAGTTGAAAAAACTGGCAAAAAACGGGTGAAAAAAGGGTGGAAATCGAGTGAAAATGGGTGGGATAGTAATGATCCATACGTCCGACATCTGTGGCCTCCCGGCCCACACTAACTCCAGTTCCCCCACCGCGCGAGAGGATGACAGTGTAACCAATAGTTCGCTAAAAGTGAGCAAGGTAGCAAAAACAGCTAAACTTCCATCTTCGAGGTAACACTGTCAGTGCTCCACGAGTGCTACGTAGCTGTATGTGGCGTCATTGTGTAGCGATTTCCACCTAGTTTTCGGCGCAATACAGTTCCTTTCATACTGATGGTTGATATAGCAGTCAGAACGGCCCAGAAAGGCCCAAAACGGCCACAGAGGACCCGCTAGAGGAGGGTTAAGACTCAGCCTGAGCTATACTGTGACTCACCCAAACCTCGAGTCAATATTTATTAACATCAACTCTCTCAGCTGTAACTTTAGGATCATTTCCTGAAATGCATTGAAGTCTCTTCTTGATTACGGAAGATACTAGACCCACATTTATTATTGTATTGAAGGTTTATTCATATTTACGTGTATTATATCTTTATGTGTACTTTCCTATTTTGCATAATTAAATGCTAGACTCTCACTATTGAGTTACTCTAGTATCAGTAACATTATTCTGAAGCAAGAATAATATATATATTTGTTACCATTGTCAGATCTTCCTTTATGATCCTTACTATTATTCTCATCTCATGCTTATCAAATAAAACCTTCGTACATGTTCTTGAGTGTGTTGTTATTGAGTACTATATTGACCTATTGAATACCATTTGTATTGCATATAGAACCTACTCGGTACGTTCCTGTCAAGTATATCTAAGTCCATCAAACCATATTTGGATTGTTTTACGGACTGTATCAAGGGAACAAAAGTATTAAAACCCAGCATAACAACAATCATCACCAGTATTATCATCATCACCACCAATACCACATTCATCACTATTTCCATTATCATCACCATCATCACCATTACTATCATCATCATCATCATTACGATCATCAGAAGTACCATCATCATATCACCACCATTACCACATTTATCAATATTTCATTATCATCACCATTATCTCCATCAACACCATTACCATCATCATCATCATTATCATCATCGCCACCATCAACATCATCGCCACCATCAATATCATCCCCACTACCGTTATCAGCATTGCCATGATCATTACCGTTGCAATCATTATCAGCATCATCAACTTCACCGCCACCATCATAATCACCCCATCATCATCCCCATTACTATAATCACTAGTACCATCACCATCCTCATCACCAGTATCATCAACACCATCACTACCATCATCCTCACCACTGCTATCATCATCACCATCACTATCATGACTACCATCATCATCACTAATTTGCTACAACAAATCTGGTAATTGGTAAGTTATACTAACAGCAAGAGTGTAAGGATTTAATATATATCTACGATCAAGTATACAGGCTGACTGACTGATGGCTAGAGTAAAGATAGAAACACACTAAAAATAGATTGGAGGAATTTGGGACTATGGAATGGAAGACTTATTGGAGGGTTAACTTGGAGGGTATTGGGGTGTGTGATAATAGGTGAAGAATAGAAATACAGGCAAGATATACGAAAGTTACAAAATATAAGGTTTACTGATACACAAAAGAATAGTAAATCACACAATAATACTGCGACAATGCATTGGTACAAAATACAATATTACATTCACAAAATACAGGGTTTTACGTTTAGTTAAGGGGGGTCACCGGCTTTATTATCTTACCCGCCATTTTGTAAACAAACTTTATTGGGGGATTATACATATTAAATTCCAGCCAATTTTGTACCAAATTTAAATGCATTCATTTATCTTTTCCCCCTAGATATATTCTTGACTTTTTCTCCTCAGACTGATTTTGCTTTAAGCTAAGGGTGGTATTTGTACAAACTAACCTAGCCTAACCAAACCTGCCAAGCTTTTAACCTAACCCAAACCTAGCCTAGCCTATAGCCAGCCAATCTGTTTTATTATTAACTCTTGTAGATATTGTATTTAGTATCCTACTGTAGCTATACAGTATATATCTGTAATTTTAGTTGTTGCTTGCACGATCTTGTAGTAACCTTTGACTGACACACTGTTTTTATCTAAAAAGAGTAGGCTACTGCTTTACTGGGCTACAGCGACACCAGGGCCATCTGTTGACACAGTATATTAACCCCTTGTGTGCAGTCACACTTTATTTTTATATAATCTCTGTTTGGTGAATTGTATATTTAGTTACATATTCTGTTATATATACAGTATATTTGTTTAAGGTTAGGTTATCACACATGGTAGCCTATTTCTGAGTATTTCAATTTTATTACTTTCGGTTAGGCTATTCAACGCTGGTAGCCTATTGTTGCATATTTCAATTTAAAAAACAAACTTTTGGTCAGGCTATCGCCCCTGGAAGCCTAATTCTGCGTATCACAACATTTTTGTTTTCGGTTAGGCTATCACCCCTGATAACCTATTTCTGCGTATTTCAACATATTTGTTTTCGGTTGAAGTGATTGAAGTGTTTTTAAAGTGAGTGAAGTGTTTTAAAGTGTGTTAAGTGTTTTAAAGTGAGTGAAGTGTTTTTTAAGTGAGTGAAGTGATTTGAAGAAAGTGACTGTCACCATGCCTCGTGCTTTTTTTTTTTTTTTTTTTTTTTTTTTTTCTATATTCCAACTTACTTCCTCTCGGGCATAGGCTGAGAGCCTTAACATTCACCACTTTACAATGAACAGTGAAGCCCGTGAGGTCTTGTTCCAGTCTAGGGAGTGAGACATGTGAAGCACGTAGAGTACAACGAGCACCTGCCATCTTGCCTTCACATGAGGCACGGTGCTCACTCATGGCCCGAAACGACCCCATCTCTGAAGCCATCTCGTTCCCGTGCTTCACTGTCTCACCCCCTACACTCGGACTCTCACACTTACACACACACAACGCCACCTGTTGAGCAGATAACTCACCAGGCATTGCACCCCTATAGCATATTTTGAATATGGGAATATTCATACACTGCTATTTAATCAGGGAACAATGAGGGTATTTTATTGACGTTTCGGTGGGCTTGTGGTAATGCACTGATACTAGGTACAGCTCAAATTCCATCCCAATAATATCTTCCCATTGATACATCGGGATTTGAACCCGGGACCTTTGGATTACCAGGCCAGTGGCAAGACCACTCCACCACACCTCCCCTCTTGTACGAACTGCGCCGGTAGGTTTGGTGAGTCCATGTTTGCTACTGTTGATCTTCAAGTCTGCCGGCTCTGCCAGCAACGAGAAAATTTTACAGTGAAATTAGATGAAGCCTACAACAAGATCAACGTCCTCACCATGAAGCTGGAATCACTCCAAGAGCTTGTAACACTCAACGTTGGAGTACCACAAACTTCAATTGTCACCGCAACTCCAGCAGCCACCAACGCCCCAACGTCAACTGCCAACAATTCAACGCCTGCAGTAGCCACTTCAGCTGATGGTTCCGATACTCAAGAAACAAATAGTGACTCTCTTCCCCCTCAAGATAACTTCCGTGTCGTGAGGAACAACGTTTGCCTCAAGACCAGGAAACCCATACCGAATACCGAGCGTCAAAACCGTTTCCAGATACTCACAGACTCGGATAACGAAGAGGAAATAGAAGAAGTCCGGCTCGTGGGAGACTCGATGATATGTGGTCAGCTCACAGAGTTTTGCGCCAGGGCACCTAACACCAGGAAGCGCTTTTGTGTCCCTGGTGGTGGTGTGGACAACATAGTTGCTGCAGTTGACGAAGTATCAAAGCTGGCCCCTGCTAATACAATGTATGTCATCCACGTTGGATCCAACGATGTACAGCGAACCCGGTCGGAAGATTTGCTTTTAAAGTACCAGCAGCTGATCAAGTCGTTTAAGGAGAAGTCATCAAGGATCATCGTCTCAGGAATCGTCCCCCGGCTCGATGTAGAGAGCCGATTTTACAACATAGCTACCAGCACAAATCGTTGTCTAGCAAACCTCTGCAGGAAGGAGAACGTGGTATTCGTCGACACCTGGGTCAACTTCTACTACGATGATTATTTGTTTTCGGACGATGGAGTTCATCTGAACCAGGTGGGAGCAGCACGTTTTGGGCGTCTTCTCAATGATGCGGTGAAGGATTTTCGGAGAAGAAATCAACTCAGCAGAGGACAACCAGGAAGGAGTACCGAAGACAGCAAGGACGGCAACCTGCAAAGGAATTAAATGCTACTCTGTCAAGAACCGTGAATTTGGATAAAGCTCCACCAACACGACCCAAATTAAAAACCGCCAGGGATAACGACCAAGGACCGAGGACAGCCATGAATGTAAATGTAGATCCGACCAGAACCAAAAATTTGATTAAAGAACGTTCTGTGAGTTCTAAAACTGCAACTTTAAAGGTTTTCTATGCAAACGCTCGTAGCATACACAATAAATTTTCAGATTTAAAGGAACTAGTGTTTACAGAAAATTATGATGTGATTGGCATACCAGAATCTTGGATCAATACAGAAGATAGAGAGTTTTTGGCAGAGTGTTCACTTCCCGGTTATGTAATGTTTGAGAACAGCCGAATAAATACAAATGGAGGTGGCGTTTTATTTTATATCAAAGAAAGTCTTAGCCCGACCCTCTTGTCAAAACCTCAAATTGTGAACGTCGACACATCTTTTGTGCTAATAAAGAATAATAAAGGTACAAAAATAATACTTGCATTAATATACAGACCTCCAGCTCAATCAGTGCAAACTGACTGAGAAATTTATGAACAAATTGCAGATGTAAGTAACTCACAAGATACCGTATTTTTTGGCGACTTTAATTTACCTGTGACCAAGTGGGGCGATACTCTTACTTCACACTCCGGACATGAATTGTATGCGAACTTGCAAGAGAGTTCACTCTATCAATTTGTTCAATCGCCGACCCGTGGTAATAACATTCTTGACCTTGTACTTGCAACAAAAGACAAATTAATAGAGAATTTGAATGTTGGTGATGAATTCAGTAACAGCGACCATCGTACAATAGCTTTCACGTTAAAGTTTACTAGTAACGAACCAAATAGCAGCATCAAAAAAGTCCCTAATTTCAAGAAAGCAAACTTTCATAAACTTAGAGCTATGTTTAAAGAAACTGACTGGAGCTTTTTAATTAACAATAACGACATAAATACATCTTGGGAATTATTCGAAACCACTTACCTAAACGCGATGCAGGACTGCATACCATCGAAAATACGGCGTACAGGCCCTAATAATAAGCCCAAATGGTGGAATAAGGATATTTCAAACTGTCTGCTTGCTAAAAAGTTTGCTAATGATTGATTAAAATCCTTACAAAATTACGAAGAACGGGTGAAATTTGTAGAGCTACGACGGAAAGCCAAAAAGTTAATTAAGCAAAGTAAAAAGACCCTGGAGTTACATGTTGCGAATCAAAGTAAAACAAACCCGAAAGAATTCTATAGTTACATCAGAAAGAAAAAAGTAGTTACTTCAACTGTTGGACCGTTAGTCGATGAAAATGGAGAATACACCAAAGACGAAGTACAAATGAGTAATGCCCTCAATACCTTCTTTGCATCAGTTTTTACAACGGAAGACCTCAGTGATATCCCTACACCATCGCCGATTCAGATTGATATTCTGATGTTCTAAGCAATATCACCGTTACAAAGAGAGAAGTATTGAATTGTTTAGATAAACTCAAGGTAAATAAAACGCCCAGACCTGATACAATCTCACCTAGAGTCCTAAAGGAAGCTAAGGATGAGCTCTCTAAACCACTGACATTGCTATTCAATAAATCCTTGCAGTCTGGAACTATGCCTGATCAGTGGAAGCTAGCCAACGTAACACCGATATTAAAAAAAGGCAGCAAATCCCTACCCAGTAACTATCATCCAATTAGCTTAACCTCAGTTGTATGTAAAATGCTAGAAACACTCATAAGAGACAGACTCGTAAATCACTTAGAGGAAAATAACATACTTAAAGATACTCAACACGGATTTCGTAAAAAACGTTCCTGTTTAACAAACCTCTTAGACTTCTTCCACGATATCCTCAACCTCTACGACGAGAGTAAAACTGTAGATATTATATACCTTGATTTTCAAAAGGCCTTTGACAAAGTTCCCCACAAACGTTTACTGCTAAACCTAAAAGCGCATGGAATACAAGACGGTGTGTTGAAATGGATAGAAAATTGGCTCAGCGACAGAAAGCAAAGAGTAGTCATAAACGGTAAGGCATCTAAATGGACCAATGTAAGTAGCGGGGTACCCCAGGGATCGGTACTAGGACCAATTCTCTTTCTAATTTACATCAACGACATAGATGAGGGTCTCACCTGTACAATCTCAAAATTTGCTGACGATACAAAAATTGCAAATAGCGTACTCTCAAAAGAACAAGTTGACGATATGCAACACAATCTAGATAAGTTGTCATGTTGGGCCCAAATTTGGCAAATGAGTTTCTATGCGGATAAATGTAAAGTACTACATATCGGTTACCAAAATGAAAAAGCAAACTATTTGATGAATGGCACTCAGCTTAAGAATGTAAACAGAGAAACCGATCTGAGAGTAACAATATCGAGTAACCTAAACCGAGTCAACAATGTTCAGAAGTTGTTAAGAAGGCAAACAAAATAATTGGCTTTATAGGCAGGTCATTTGAGCATAAATCCAAATATGTTATCCTAACCCTTTACAATTCCTTAGCCCGCCCTCTTCTGGAATACTGCGTTCAATCCTGGTGCCCTTATTACCAAAAAGATATAGACAAACTAGAACGAGTTTAACGTAGAGTTACCAAAATGATACCTAGCCTAAAGAACAAACCATACGAGGAGCGTCTTAGAGAATTAAATCTATTTCCTTTAACCCAGCGCAGATTAAGAGGCGACTTAATTCAAGTGTTCAAAATCATCAAAGGCATCGACAATATGAACTGTAGTAAGTACTTCACTATCGACCAATCTAATTACATGCGGGAAAACGGATGCAAAATTATTGGTAAATCTTTTAACTCCCACGAAGCTAAAAATGTCTTCTTCAATCGAGTTGTCAACTTATGGAATGGGCTTCCCCAAGATGTTATAGACTGCAGCACCGTTGATTCATTTAAACTTCGCCTAGACAAATATCTCGCATCAAACCCGCGACTGACTGCGTTTGTAAATGAATAACTTTATTTTATCCTCCCCTCAGTTACTAACCCATCTGTCCCCTACTAACTTCCCAATCCTGCCATGGACATTAGTTCCAGGGCAGTAGTTCCCTTTCCAATGTTCCCTTACCCACTCTAAACCACTGTTTGGACACTTGATCCTCAGCGTTTTGGAGGACAAGCAGCCTAGAAGGGTCATCAGACCTGTTGTTGCTTGATTTCCTTTGTACTCCCGCTCTTAGCCTCCCCTCCCTTCCTCTTCCTCTTAATCTCCCCTCCTTAACCCTCCCCCTCTTACTCTCAGCCTCCCCTCCTTAACGCTCCCCCTCATACTCTTGACCTCCCCCTCTTGCTCATAACCTCCCCATCTTACTCTTAACCTCCCCCCCTTCCTCTTAACCTCCCCCTCTTACTCTTAACCTCCCCTCCCTTCATCTTAACCTCCCCCTCTTACTCTTAACCTCCCCTCCATTCCTCTTAACCTCCCCCTCTTACTCTTAACCTCCCCTCTTACTCTCCCCTCCTTAACCCTCCCCCTCTTACTCTTAACCTCCCCATCTTACTCATAACTCAACCCTCTTAACCCTCCCCCTCCTACTCTTAACCTCCCCCTCTTTTTTTTTTTTTTTTTTTTTCTATATTCCAACTTACTTCCTCTCGGGCATAGGCTGAGAGCCTTAACATTCACCGCTTTACAATGAACAGTGAAGCCCGTGAGGTCTTGTTCCAGTCTAGGGAGTGAGACATGTGAAGCACGTAGAGTACAACGAGCACCTGCCATCTTGCCTTCACATGAGGCACGGTGCTCACTCATGGCCCGAAACGACCCCATCTCTGAAGCCACCTCGTTCCTGTGCTTCACTGTCTCACCCCCTACACTCGGACTCTCACACTTACACTCACACAACGCCACCTGTTGAGCAGATAACTCACCAGGCATTGCACCCCTATAGCATATTTTGAATATGGGAATATTCATACACTGCTATTTAATCAGGGAACAATGAGGGTATTTTATTGACGTTTCGGTGGGCTTGTAGTAATGCACTGATACCAGGTACAGCACAAATTCCATCCCAATAATATCTTCCCATTGATACATCGGGATTTGAACCCGGGACCTTTGGATTACCAGGCCAGTGGCAAGACCACTCCACCACACCTCCCCTACTCTTACTCTTAACCTCCCCCTCTTACTCTAAACCTCCCCCTCTTACTCTTAACCTCCCCGCCATCCTCTTAATCTCACCTATTACTGCCTTCCTCCTTCCCCCCTCAACCTCCCACTATCCTCTTAACCTCATTCCCTCACCCCTCCCCTTAAATCCCCTTCTTCCACTTACCTCCTCTTAACCTCCCCTCCTCTTACCCTCCCCTCCTCCCCCTTTCCTCTTAACCTCCTCCCTCCTCTAACTCGTCTCCTTCACCCAATTACCTCCCCCCCTTTTCACTTACCACTTTCCCCTCAGCGTCCCCCTTTCATTTCATTTATCCCCTCCTCGTCCCTCACCCATTTCACTTTCCCCTTTCCCTCCCTTCCGTCCCCCTTTTTACTTACCTCTCCCCCATTTCTTCCTTGCTCAACACCCCTTTCACTTACCCCCTTCTCTCCCCTCCCGCCCTTTCAATTACCTCCCCCCACCCTTCGTCCACTTACCCCCTCCTCCCTCCTTCCCTCCTTTCCACTTAACCTCCTCTCCCCCCTTCTACTTATCCTCCCCTCCTCAACTTCCCCACTTCCTCCACCCCTTTCGCTTGACCTCCTTTCCTCCACTTAACCCCCCCCCCCCCCTCTTCCTGACCCCCCATCTTTCCATTACCCCGCCACTTACGCTGTCCTCCTCTCTCTATATAAGCTGGATGGAGGGCGGTAAGCAAACAGAAGCGCCGTTTCGTTCCTTCTGCAGTCACCGCGAGAACTGAGGACCTCGCCATGAAGCTGGTAAGACTTTACATATTGAGATATTTTTGTATATTTTTGTTGTATAGTTATCTTCCACCTAACACAATCTAGCCCCAAACACAATCCTTAGCCCCTTCAGTGTAATTATGAGGACGCATTTATTCGTTTTATTCTAGCTATCAATAAACGATCTTATTTAGTATAGCAAGGAATTTTGTAATTTTTGTGTTAATCGAGATATACTTTACATCTCTGATTCTTGGAGGACCTTCCAAAGCTGAATGTATTCATCTAATGATAGCCTGAATAATGTGGAAACAGGCATCTTAATACTGAAATGGTTAACTGGAACACAACCCAAGCCCTGGGACATGGCTACGAAGTGAAAAATGAATTTTTTGGGGAAGTTTTCGATTCCTTTCTAAGATATCTAACATCATTATTATCTACAGCAAACCCCAAAGACGATTGGCTAACACTGTCGTTAATGTGATACTGGTAAAAACATGTTATTAATTAATTTGAAATTTTTCCAAGATTTCCAACATAAAAAATCCAGTGAATATTACCTATCCCCACTTACGTTGTTATTTTCGTTAGTGTTTCTGTTGTTGTCTAACATAGGAAATAAGGTTGTCATAATTAAACATCAAAAGTAAAAACAAATTTTAGTTCCATTTTTTGGTATCAATCACTAGCATCAATTCGAGCACAAACATACATTATTTGCTAAGACTCTCATGAGAATCTGATTTGTTATTAATAATTTGAACCTTTTCTAACATATAATGTATAACCAGTAACACAGACAAAGTGCTTGACCATATTGTGAAACGTGAATGAATCACAATATGATCCTCGATTAAAATTGGTAGGCTAATTGGTATATTTCATTAAATCTCTAGCATAGCAATACACTCAAACATTCCATTACTTATCAAACTAGTTTGAGGCGTTTATGATTTACAGTATTTTTTAGTATATCACATTTATCAAAACTCGAGCCCAAGCCTCTGATACATTTATGATAATCACATACACATGATAATCAAATGGAACAGTGTGCGAAAAACGGAATTTGAAGGTAAATGCGGGGAAGAGCAAGGTTATGGTCTTCGAAAGGGGTGAAGTGACAGAGTGTGAGGTGAAGCTGAACGGTCAGGCTATGGAGATCGTTAACTCTTTTTAAGTATCTGGGCAGTGTGTTGAGTAAAGATGGGACTATGGATGAAGAAGTGCGGGAGAGGGTACAACAGGGGAAGAGGTTGCAGGAACGCAAAAAGCAGAAACAAGAAATAGGGTGGTCAGTATTGAAGTGAAGAAGTCCTTGCATGACAGTGTGGTAATCCCGACACTGACTTACGGAAGCGAAGCATGGACGTTGGTTGAGAGACTCAGACCAAGAGTGAGAACAGTGGAAATGAATTACTTTAGGAGTGCGTGCGGAGTTACATGGAGGGATAGACAGACTAATGAGGAAGTAAGAAGGAGGTGTGGTGTGGAGGTAGATGTGCTGGAAAGTGTGAAAAGGAACAACTTGAGATGGTTCGGCCATATGGAACGTATGGAAAGCGAGATAATTACTAATAGGGTGTACGAGAGCGAGGTGGAGGGACAGAGAGGAAGAAGTAGACCGAATGAGAGGTGGAAGGATGGAGTGAGGAAGTACATGAACGAAGGCGGTGCTGGTTGGGGGGAGGGGCGTCGACTGACTGGGGACAGAGGTGCATGGGGGCGGTTCGTTCGTGGCCACCCCTTCGGGGATCACGGCGTCAGGCAATAGATAGATAGATAGAAATAAACATCAAGGTTTTCTTAATGAAGCTAGCAAGACTCATTTTAAAATGTATTTTTATTGTCTTAATAAAATTAGATAAACATGCTTCAAACATTAAAATCCTTTCCCTTGTCTACATTATGAAATTCCAACCAATGTATGTGATTTGATAATACCAAATACTTCAGAGATTCTTTTAAAATAAATATTATTTAAGGTATACTGTATATTTCACTTGATTTCTGCTGACTTTTGTGAAACATACACACACACACACACACATATATATATATACTGTATATATATATATATATATATATATATATATATATATATATATATATATATATATATATATATATATATATATATATATATATATATATATATATATATATATATATATATATCTGTATATCTATATATATATTTATATATTCAGAGTGAGAGAGAGAGAGAGATTTGTGGCAGAAATACATGTTCTATGCAATTTGTTTGTATAATTAGGATATCATGTACTCTCTCTCCTTTCAGTTATGGAATGTCTTCACATTGTAACAATGACGTTATATGGTTCATTGAAATATGTTTCGTGAATCATTTGTTTCAGGACAATGTTGATATCGTGTTTACATTTGAGTTTAAATAGTTGAAAATTCTATGTAAAATACTAGCTATATGCTACTGCATAACATTTTGCATATTTTATGCATCATATGTGAGTGAGGGGGACACAAGAATCTAGTTTCCTTTAATGCACAGAAAACCAAATACATTCAATTTTCTAACCGACAGAATCTCACTGACTCCCATATATTTTTTAATGATGTAAATATTCCCACTTCCCCTAGTGTTGACATTCTCGGTGTAACATTAACTACTAACTTGAGCTGGACACATTATGTTAGAAGCATTGCTAAGAATGCCTCAAAAAAACTGGGACTCCTGTACAGAGTTCGAGAATTCTTCACTGACGAGCAGTTGGCCGTGATATATAAAAGTCATGTGCGTTCTCAGATGGATTACTGTTCACCTCTGTGGGGTGGAAGTGGAGTGGTTGCATTGAGGCAGTTGGACAAAATTCAAAATAAAGCTATTAGATTAATCAATAACCCTGCAATCACACAGGCCCTTCCTACATTATCCATACGAAGAAACTTTGCATCCCTTGCATTATTCTACAGATATTTTCACTGCAATTGTTCCGAGGAACTTGCTTCAATTGTGCCGCCTCTCCACATCTTTCCCCGTAGAACTAGGGCAGCTGAGAGCGCCCATGAATTTACACTTTCTCCTCCACAATGCAGAACTTCTGCTTATCAGAATTCATTTATCCCCAGAGCTACTACTCTTTGGAATTCACTTCCCTCGAATTGCTTTCCACAAACTTACAATCTACAAATGTTTAAATCCAGTTGTTACAAACATTTTATGAATGGAGGATGCCTTTAGGCACATGGACCTTTTTGTTTTATCTGTGTTTTTCCTTCCTCCGTTCATTGTCTCTTTAAAAAAAAAAAAAAAAAAAAAAAAAAGGCAAAACTACCTGTAGCGAGTGCCTCCCCAGAGTTGAAAGTGACAGGGCCAAAATCAAGGGACGTTCGAGCCAAAATGCCTGGATGCACGGAGTTTGAAGCAATTTAAGTCATAGGAAGAGGGAAATATTGATTCTGGGAGAGAGTTCCAGAGCTCAGCTGTTGAATAGAAGAAAGTCTGAAAGTAACGTTTCACTCTTGGGTTGGAGAGTTCCACAGAGTAGGGGTGGGATTGTATTGCAAGACGGGTACCAAGTGCCCTATGTAGAGGAGGTGGTATACACTGGAAGAGCTCAAAGGAACACTGATTATTATAGTAGTGATAGAATAGCGTGAGATATGCTACTGCGGCGGAGAGAGAGATATTGCAGGGAGTTGGTGAGTGGACGCAAGTTAATGATACGAAAGGCCTTCCTTTCAACTTTGTCTAGGAGTGCGGTGTGAGAGGATCCTCCCCACACATGTGAACAATACTCAATACAAAAACGCACCGTGCCCCTGTACAGAGCAAGAACCTGTGCAGGGATAAAGAACCCCTTGAGGCAGTTGAGCACACCCAGCTTCTGGGAGGCTGCCTTAGCAAGACTGGTAATATGGTCCTTACAAGTGAAAGCAGAGGAAAAATGGACACCAAGAATATTGAGAGAAGATGAAGGATTGATTTTTGTTTTGTTGAATGGGGTAGGACTTTTTAGGGGGGCTATATGTGAATTTATGAAATATATTTTTTAGTTTCCTCGTTAGACCCCCATCATGCTTAAAACAACACCCCGATACCCCTTTTCAAGATAAATTTGTACATTTTTCGGTAGGCTGGTTCCTTTTAAAATTACAGGCTCGCTATCGCTCACCAGGAAAAAATCGATAACTAAATGGCACGAAAGGTCTTAATATTTACAAAGAAATGAGAGGAAAGTTTTCAAAATCGGAACGAATGTCTTAAAATCTCGAAACTAATATACTAAACACGAGGGAGAAGGGAGTCCAGAAAAAGCAACTATCTCCCCCTTAAAGAAAGCGTATATTAAGGGTTTACTTATGATTATTTTGTCTATCTCCCATCCAAGTGGATAGAACTCGTAAGCCGTGATCGGCAATCCTTCCAAGGGAGCAAACCTTATGCAAATCCTTAATGCTCCCCTTAGGGCGAAGCACGTTTGGTGGATGGACTAGCCACCCTCCACCGTTGAAATAATAGTGTTAAGGGGAGGCAGAACGTTTTTCTGGACCCCCTTCTCCATAATGTTTAGCCCCACTATTTTTGAGATTATAAGACGTTTGGCCCAGTAGTTTGGCGATTTTAAGACCTTTCGCCCCATTTCGTTGTAAATTTTAAGACCTTTCGTGCCATTTAGGTGTCGATTATTTCCTGGCGAGCGATAGCTAGCCTGCAATTTTAAGAGGAACCGGCCTTTGGCCGGGAAATTTTTCTACCGAATAATGTACAAATTTATCTTGAAGGGGGTCTAGGGGGTGTTTTTCTAAGCTTGATGGAGGTCTAGGGAGGAAACTAAAAAAATGTATGAATAAATGAATTAATAGACCAAACAAACGGCCAGTCTCCCCTTAACAATATACATAGAGGGCCACGGAGTCGGACGGATTCTAAGTTGAGTGGTAGTAGGCAAGAACGGAAAGCGGTTTGAGATCTGGGTGGGGTTGGAATGGTAAAGTGTTGATATAATTATATAGTTTCCACAGATCGGCTAATTCCTGGCATAATCTTTGGCTATATCATTGTTAATATAGTTTCTTGAGATCACCTTGTTCATGGCCCTGTCGTTGACCATCTTAACGATTATATTGTTTCCATAGATTAACTTGTTCTTGAGTCTGTCTCTGACCATCTTAATGTTTATATTTGTTCTACAGATCAACTTGGTCCTGGCTCTGTCTGTGGGCATCTTAATGTTTATATCATTTCTACAGATCAACTTGCTCCTTGCACTGTTTGTGGCCATCTTAACCCCCTCAGACTGAAATAGTTAACTTACTGACGAGGAGGCGGACCGCACGGTATTATCCCCACAACAGTCAAAATCTCACTGAGGGGCCGTTAGAAGTCGGAGGAACTTGGGGTTGCCACCATTCGACAGATTCTGATCTAACTTACCTAACTTACTGAGGCCTAAATGACGCTAGAGCGTCATATAACTTATTAGAAAGATATTAGGATAGGTTCATATGACGCAATCACGTCATATGAGTAGTTAGGCAGAACCGCCATATGACGCGATCACGTCATATCAGTCGGAGGGGGTTAATGTTTGTATTATTTCCACAGACCAACTTTTTCCTGGCGCTGTTTGTGTCTGTCTCGGCACTACTGGGATTGGCCCGAGCACTGCCCGAGCCCTTGGCCCTGGCTGACCCTGAAGCTTTACCTGACGCTGACCCTTCGGGTGGAAGCCATCACTACTACCGCCCTCACTACCACTATCGCCCTAAGTACCACGGACACCACCACTATAAACCCAAGTACCACGGACACCACCACCACCACCACCACCATGGACACCACCACGGATAGACTGAAGAATGGTATAAAGTAGGGGGAGGCGACTCCAAAAGTCGACCCCTACTATTCGATGGGCCAAACCCCTAAATCACAGGAATCGGTACCATCCAAGGAGATCAAACTGTCTGCATAATTTCTAATAAACGGCTATAAAATTATATGAGAACTCAGTATCCAAGGCTATCATGTCGAAATAACATCTGCACAACTAGTTGCAAAATTGTGGTGTAGCTCATAATTTTAGCCCTCTCTGATGAGGCCGATTAACCATGCATGAACACAAAATAAAATAAAATAAAAGTGCGGAGTGGGCCTGAGTATATTGATAGATAGTATAGAGATAGATAGAATGAACTACTGTATACTGCAATCACAACCACGGAACAAGTTAGGAAGGTTCTACATTTACTACCCCTGCTACCATCAACACTGCTCCAATCATCACCATCATAACTGGTAGACAACAGTTCTATTGAAAGACAATAATATTTATAATTAACTCTTGGTCTACTGTACTTCTACCACATAATTTGTACATTTGAGCATAATAGTAGGCTAGTTAAAATCAATAGTTCGATGAAAATATTGCTGGTAAACTGTGTAATTGTTTTGGGTGGGCAGTCATTAGACAACTTTCTTAAGGGGGGTCACCTTTTTTGTTTTATCTTTCTCTCCTTTTCTCTCTTTCCATGGCTTGTATCCATTCGGCCCCATTCAGCCAACTGTTTTAAGACGTTTATCCCCATCTAGGTGTTGATTTCTTCCTGGCGATCGATAGCGAGCCAGCATTGGTATGGAGAAATCCGGTTTCGCCGGAGAAATTTTTCCATCGAAAAATGTACAAATTTAGCTTGCTGTCAAAAGAAAAATATATATATGCTGGCTAGCTACCGCTCGCCAGGAAACTATTGACACCTAGAGGGGGTGAACGTCTTAAAACAGTAGGCTGAATGGGGCCGAATGGATACAAGCCAAAGAGAGAGGGAGAGAATGAGAAAAAAGCGAGGTGGGCTCCCTTAAGTTGAAGAAGGAATTAAGGGAATCAGAGAGTTACTTAAGACTTTTTAATCCCCTTTGATACCTAGAGATCCTTCCTATACTGCAAAAAACAAAGTAAACTGTGTCATCGGGTCTAGTTACTGAGAGTCAAAGGGTTAAGTGGTCCCCAATGAAGATACGTAAAGAGTCAAGATGTTTGGGAACTCTTAATTCCCTAGAGATAGTGGCAAATAAAACAAAAGAAGTGCATTGTTGTTGGAAGAATGATAATAAAACAAATAACATGCATAATACTAGATGATATTTAGTTGTATATACTGTACATTAATCTTGTCTCATAGACAATATAAATTGTAAACCTTCATATTTGAGGACCCAATTATTCCTGTTATTCTGGCTATTTGTATACGATTTTATATATTTTGTATTCTATGTGTATGAATGAGACAAAAGGCAGGCTGCCAGTGACGAGTGTCTCCCAAAAAAACAAAAGAGTGACAGAGAACCAAATTAAAAATAAGGTGGGGTCAAAGTGCCTGGACACACGCAGATTTAAGCAGTCAAAGTCATAGGATGAAAGAAAGATAGATTGAGGGAGAGAGTTCCAGAGTTCACTTGTTGAGTAGAAGAAAGACTCAGAAAATTTTCTAATTCTTGGGTTGGAGAGCTGGGCAGAATAGAAGTGAAACTGTGTTGTAAGGCGGTTGCCTCGCACTCGCCGCAAGGGAACTGAGAGAGCCCTAAAGAACACTGATTGTTTTAATAATGATAGAAGAGCGAAAGAGATGCAACATAGCGGCGTGTAAAAAGATATTATAGGAAACTAGTGAGGAAGTGAGTTGATTGCGAGAAGTGCGGTATGGGTGGAACCACCCAACACATGCGAACATTACTCGATACATGGGCCCACTGTTCAGAGCAAGAAGCTGTGCGGCAGTGTAGAACCCACGGAGACGGTTGAGCACACTTAACTTCTGAGAAGCTGTTTTAGCAAGAGTGGTAATATGATCTTGCCAAGAAAGGTTGAATGACAAAAATACACCACGAATATTGAGAGAAGATAAAGGGTTGATTGGTGTTTTTTTGAAGAGTTGATAGTCCTGTGGAGGATTGCAAAGGGTAGATAGAGGGAGAAATTGGGTCTTGGAGGCATTGAGAGTAACAAGATATTTTCTGCCCCAATCAGAAATAGTTGACAGATCAGAAGATAGCTGTTCCATGGCCTCGTCACGTCACGTGACCTTTGGAGTAATTGCATGCTTGGTTGTTGTGAAAGACTAGTTAAATAGTGTAAAGTAGAGCCATCAGCATATGCGTGGATGAGACTAGAGGTACAGTTGAGATAATTAATGAATATTAGAAAGAGAACTGGAGACAGGACAGAACCTTGAGGAACACTGGAGTTCATAAGCTGAGGAAGTGAGCGATGGCCGTCCTCAACTGCAGGTACGGAACAGTTAGAAAGGATATTAGAGACAAAGGCACAGATAAAGCGATAGAAACCAAAGGAGAGTAGTTTGGAAATTAGAGATATGTGCCAGACTGTATCGAAAGCTTTCAATGTGTCTTGTGCAATAGCAAAAGTCTCACCACCAAAGTCCCGAAACGAGGATGACCAAGAGTAAGTGAGATAAGCAAGAAGATCACCAGTAGAGCGGCTCTTAAGGAAACCATACTGACAATCTGAAAGTAGATTATGGGAAGATAAATGCTTGAGAAATGTTCGACTATTTATTATGCAGTTTCGAATCTTACATATTAATCTGACCATGTACACACATTCCAACTGTGCTATGGTAGCCTAATGTATAGATGAATGGAAGGAGTAATTAATGGGGCACTTAACCCTCGGGAAGGCCTTGCTATAAATTGCTCCTGAACCAGATTTTTTTTTTCACCAACCAACTTTACTTCTAATCTCAATTAATGAAATCAACGAATACATGTGGCACTCCAAGGACTTGAACCTAGGATACTCACACCGAAATTATGCGCATTTATGCATTACGCTATCAAGACAGTTAAAGAATTATGACAGAGATGAAAGAGTTTGCCTAGGCAGGGAGTCAGCACAGAAGAACAGTTTTTTAGTACAACAGGAGGAACCATCCGGTCAGTGGGTCTTCTTAGTATTAAGCCCAGAGAGGGCAGAGAGTACATCGTTGAAAGAGATTACGATATTAGGCATAAGTAAGTGAGAGGGAGCTGGAGAGGGAGGAATAGCATCGGAATCATCCAAGGTGGAGTTTTTAGCGAAGTTTGAGCGAAGAGTTCAACTTTGTCAGAGGAAGAAGTGGAAAAGATGAGGAAGTAATATTATTGGAGAGGCTTTTGGCTAGATGCCAGAAAGCTTGGGAAGAGGTAGAGTTAGAAAGTTCAGAACATTTCTTATTGATGAAAGACTTTTTGGCTAGTCGAAGAACAGATTTGGCTTGGTTCCGAGAAAAAACATAAGAAGCACAAGATTCTTTCGTTTGAAGGCGACGGTACCCTTTGATTGCTTCTTTCTTATTGCGGACAACAGTAGAACAAGCGTGAGGAAACCAAGATTATTTTGCATTAAACTGAAAGAAAACAAATGGAATGTATGTGTCCATGCTTGAGAGGATTGCCTCGGTTATGCGCTCAGCTCATTCCGAGGGTCCCCAGCTACGGAAGCAAAAATACTGCCGAAGAGCCTCTCAGTCGGCAGCGCTAAACTGAAACAAGCGCCGCTGACTGGGAGGATCAAATGGCCGTATCGGAGAGATAGGACAGGTAACGGAAATAAGGTTGTGATCGGAGGAGCCGAACGGAGAGAAAAGGTTTACAGCGTAAGGAGAAGTATTAGAAGTTGGAAATAAGTCAAGGATGTTGGACCAATCTCCAAGGCGGTTAGGAATACGAGTAGGGTGCTTAAGTAACTGCTCGAGGTCATTTAAGATAGACAAAATGTAGACTTGTTCACCAGGTTGGTCAATGAAATGGGAGGAGAGCCATTGGCGGTGGTGAACATTGACATTTCTTAAGATGAAGATTTCTGCGAAAGGAGAGATGGATAGAATGTGTTCCACTTAAGAAGTTAGATAGTCAGTGAGTTTTGGATAGTCAATAGAATTAGGGGAGAGCTAAACAGCGCAGTAATATTTCGTTTGAGAATGACAAGAGAGCTTTAGCCAGAGAATTGAGAATTCAGAAGAATCAACGTTGGGAACACGAGGGAAAGCAAGATTGATGCGCATATAAATTATATGCAACAACTACCTATGACCTGAATCTGAGGATAGAGATAGTAGGAGGATACAGAGAATGGTTTGCTGTTAGTAGACCTAATCTAACCTAACAATATTGGAGGAATTGACATTTCAACCAATAGGTTGAAATGTTCGACTTATTTAGATATTCGGTCACCGTTTTTACTTGGTGTTAGAGGATGCACGTATATCAGCAAGCAAGTAGGGAACATATTATCCAATCAGTCCGTTCCACATGGCACACCCACATAAACTAACGTCTGTCTGAAAACTGAAATCCTAGCTCCAGTCAGTTACCAGGTGGTACAATTTACATACATCATCCTCTTATCTATGAACATTTTAAGATTAAGCAGGAACACATAGGCAAATTCTTCATATAATGAAATTTGCTAACGTATCACAAAGTAGGCAAAGCAGGTTGACATACAGAGAGGTAAACACTATTTAAATATCCCTCTGGTATTCCTCCCTCCTCCCTCATGCCGCCACCAATAGAAAGGCGAGCAGCAGACGACGTAGCCGCAGGAATCAGACAGAGCAACTCTGGAGCACAACCACACTACATCATAATTCTAAGCTTAAACACCAAGCGTATGGTATACCCACCGATAGTACAACAATGTACCCAGGTGTTCCACACAAAAGGACCATGTCATCAAGTATGGTTAGTATAGGAAGGAAATTGCGTTGGAATTGAGCAGCACACAACACAAAACCGATATGCGCACATGCTATAGCAGGTCATAAAATATATAATGGCTATCTCAGGACATCGTAACGATAGTAAATGCCAGAGTTGGTTACATCATTATCATGATACCATTCTCTTTCTCCTACGTGAAATTAATAGATATAGATAGATACCGTATACACACAATGTCCGTGTGTTCATATATAGACTATACGCGAATATGATTAGATGATCTAGGGATTATACACTGTTAAAAAAAAAAATATATATATATATATATATATATATATATAAATATATATAAAGACATACACATTGAGAGATAAATAATGATATCCAACACTAAGATCATTATGGAACATTCATCATTATTAGACACCAACAAGAAGGAAGGTATTATGGTGGGTGAAGCTGAATAAAATCGTCTAAATATAACCGAAAAATAGTATAAAACAAACGAAAACCTTGATAATGCTGTAAACGTTAACCGATCCAGCATTTTGTTTTCATATAACCTGTATATACCTGTATATAATTATATATAATATATATAATTATATACTAGTAGGGTCATTTGCTTGGAAACCGTGACCATTTTGTTCCTACCTTTTTCTCTCATGGATTTGACAACCTGAACCATTTTAAAGGAAAATTAGCTCCTATGCCCCTCTGAAAAATGACGGCTAACTCTGCTAGAGCCCAATATTCAAAATGGCCGCCAAAGCCATCTTGAAAAACATGAAATGTAATATCTCTGGCATCAGATGAGCTACAAGGACGAATGAGGTGTCCTTTTTCACTAATTCTGGCATTACAAATCCACTGGAATGGTTATTGTATTGTATTGTATTGTATATTGTATTGTTATTGTATTGTATTATACTAATTGTACATACTAATCTGCCACTTCACTGTCACTACATGATTCACTGTATGAGCCACTATCAGAATCACTGTCCTCACTTTCGCTGCTATCATCACTGTTGTTCTCTGCCTGCGGTGTATATCTAATATTACTTTTTTACTGTTTCAGATGGATCGCATGCCCATCTGATGAAAATCGCCGACTTGTGAAGTGACCGAAATAATGGATAATAGAAGAGAGAGTGAAAAGTTACCAGACAAGACATTAAATGAATACGAGTGCATTTTACTCTGTGGTAAGCGATGTACCGCAGATGATCGTTTGGAAAACATTACACCTGAGAAGTGGGAATCCGTTCGGGAAAAGTCTTTACAATGGAAAGAACTTTATAAGTTTCAACATATACATGAAAATGTGGATTGGGAGAAGGGACCAAAGGGTCACCACATGCATAGCACTTGTTACGCATCATTATCCAGCAAGCGCAAGCTCTCTCAAGCCGAAAAACGCAAACACAAATCCGAGGAACGTCTTGAAAGAGATGAAGCATCAGATCAACACGACCCTTCCCTAGAGGCCAGTGCACCTAAAAGGCTCCGCTCCAGTATGGGTGTCCTTCACGATAAGACTATGTGTGTGGTGCATGAAAGGGGCATACAAGAGTAGTGATCGTGACAAGCAGATTTTACTCCTATCAACAGTAGATGCCTGGACTAAATTCAAGTTACATACTGTCCGTCTGGAAGATGAGGTCATGAGATTGAGACTTGACACTCTGATTGCATCCATCCCAGATAGTCAAACAGCATTGGGGTTGGAAATCCGCTAACATCGTGCGTGCTGGCGCAAATATGTAAGCGACCACAAGCCCCTTTCAGATGAAAGCACTCAACATCTGCAGCGTGTAAACCTCCGACAGGCCAAAGCTCTCTTCTTTCATCATATTCGTCAAGTCATCTTCAAAGACCATGAAATTCGCACACTGCAAGGCCTGCTGCAGGACTATAAGCGCATTATCTCAAATCACGGACATAACTCAGTAGTAAAATCCAGTAGTAATTCTCGTCAATGAATTTGGGGAAGACATTGGATTTCATGAACGCATTCAAAAGAATGCGAGTGAACTGGTATATGATACAACAGGAGCAGGTACATACATCGAGGCGGCAATATCTTCATTGGGTGACAGCAATGATCAGTTGGTGATGAATGTTGCGGCACGACTCAAAGAGCAAGTCATCAGGCCAAATACTATTCCCTGGCTCCCATATATACACGAGTTGGAGAGAGAAGAAGACCTCAGTGAGCTCCTGCTGAAGCTGCTCACATGGCTGAAACACCCAAATAAGTCTGCAATCGATGACAGTCCATCCGTCCGATCGATTGCATCTATCCTCACAAGCTACATCACTGGAAAACGCACTGCATTTGAGATAAATCTCTCCGTCTTGCTACATGGACTGACAAAGAGTAGGGAGATAGTAGACATAATGCACAAAGATGGACTGGGCATCAGTTACAATGACGTACTTATGCTGCGAGATTTTTGGGTGGTCAATGACCTCAAGTGCTCATCTGATTGCCCCTTCGAACTAGCTGAGGGAAAGCCTGCTATCGATATAGTCGACAACGATGACTTCAAGAGCGACACACTGACCGGTGCTGGCCAGTCACACCGCACTAATGTCATGTTTGTGCAGCCAGAATCATTTGATACAGAACTTCCTTCCGAGAATCACGAGGATAGACCAGTTCCCGGTGCCAACTTTGCATCAAACCTCTCGACAACTCTCAAAGAGCTCGGAAGTGAAATGCAAAAAGTCAACCCATACAAGACAGCGAAGCGTGGGGAACCACCTCTCAGGAAGCCACCAGCTGATCAAAGTACTCCTCCTCCTGACACATCGGTGCAAAGAATTCGTGGTGTAATCCATGCATTGGCCATGAAGACAGAAGATAAATTTCCTTCTAGTAAAGTTTTCCATGCTCTCCTGGGTAAACCTGAGAACAAAATCCGCCTTCAGGCATTTCTTCAAACGGAATTCCAGAGAACAGCAGTAACAACTAGCACCGAGATCATCTACTGTGTAGTTGGCAGCACTGCAAAGAATCTCACCACAGGCAAGCTTGTGCCAGAGCTCATAATTATGCTTCCATTCAGAGCCAGATACGGCAATGCTCACCATATATAGTGTGCTCCGGTCAGACAGCTACACAGCAGCTGTCGTTCTTGACACAGAGGACACAGACAACTACGTGCAAGCGGCATATGTTGCTCAGAAGACAACAGGAATCCTGTGTGTGAAACGCAAACGTCAGCTTATCGATGCCCGATGTTTGTGCAGTGAGGCAATGGCTGCATCCATCATACCATTTCATGTCCTCACTGGGTGTGACCACATCTCTGGCTTCTATGGAGCAAGCAAGAAGCTCATCGCAGATCGTCTGGAGAAGTCTAAAGAGGCACACAACCTGTTAGCAGCATGTGGTACACAGCTCCTAGTCACAGAACAGGTCATCAGTGATTTGGGGCGGTTTGTCATTCGATATGTCTATGGTGATACCAAAAGCAAGACCCTGGGAGATGCAAGGCAGCGAAGTGGAGAGCTCAGAAGAAAAAAAAGCACTATCCGACTTGTGCCTGACTTGGACAGTCTCCGTCCACACTTGGAGCGTGCAAACTATCTTGCATATTTGCAAAAGCATTACCAGATCCAAAGTCACCCCTCACCGATCGGCCATGGATGGCATCTTGTAAATGGCCTATGTCTGCCTGTCCGTTCAACCCAGCCCCCACTTCCCACATCCATACCACTACCTACAAATCCGCAGGCAGAGAACAACAGTGATGATAGCAGCGAAAGTGAGGACAGTGATTCTGATAGTGGCTCATACAGTGAATCATGTAGTGACAGTGAAGTGGCAGATTAGTATGTACAATTAGTATAATACAATACAATAACAATACAATATACAATACAATACAATACAATAACCATTTCAGTGGATTTTTTAATGCCAGAATTAGTGAAAAGGACACCTCATTCGTCCTTGTAGCTCATCTGATGCCAGAGATATTACATTTCATGTTTTTCAAGATGGCGTTGGTGGCCATTTTGAATATTGGGCTCTAGCAGAGTTAGCCGTCATTTTTCAGAGGGGCATAGGAGCTAATTTTCCTTTAAAATGGTTCAGGTTGTCAAATCCATCGAGAGAAAAAGGTAGGAACAAAATGGTCACGGATTCCAAGCAAATGACCCTACTATACTGTATATATACAGTATAATTATACTGTAGGTATATATATATATTTTGTTTGTTTTAACAGTGTATAATCCCTAGATCATCTGAATAAAATCTGTCAAGCGTCATCGTACACTGTAAGGGTTAATACAGAGAAGATGGGAGGACAGGGGGACGAGTGGTTACAGTGTGCGTATACAGGAGTGACCTTGAGATTCGCACATGCATACCTGGGGGGTCATTCTCCTCTCCCCCTTCCCCCTCCTCACGCTACACATTCATACGTACATATTTGTTGTTGCGCATACACTCACATATTCACACACGGACATGCGCTGACACACACAATAATCTATCATAGGTATAATGGTATAAATATACTCCTCATTCAAATGGATAGAAAGGTAAATCCCGATTAATATACCCAACAAGTGTATATACCTTTTTTATAATAATAATAATAATAATAATAATATTTATTCAGTCAGCAATTTACAGAGTTGGTACCACATAGTTTGTTACAAATATGACATGTACCAGCCTTGCATAATTCCAACTAAGGATAGCCCAATAAGGCCGTTAGGCGTATTTCCATTGGGGTCCTTGTGGGATTAGGTTAGCTGGGGAAAAGGGGAGGATAAAGAAATAGATACTTTAGAGAAAGTATTTCTAGGGGGTTATTTTAAGATACCTTACATCCTATAGTAAATATCAGTAATCCGTAATCAGTAATCATTTCAGTTTGGTTTGTCTATCTCTTATGTCGTATTTAGTAGTAGACATAAGCTTGGTGCTCCCTTCTCGCAGCTGTCCGGTTCAGGTGTTCCTTCAGGCTATGTCTGAAGGAATACAGTGTTCTCTTTTCACGGACTGACTGGGGTAGGTCGTTCCAGTCTTTGATGGCAGTGAAGAAGAATGTTTGCTTACCCTGTCCTTGGATTCTCGGGACCTTAAAATTAAACATCATGTTTCTTGTATTATGTCCACTCCTCTCATTTGCTTTAACAAAATCATTCTTTAGATACTCTGGAGCTCTGTCATAGAAAATGTTGAAGGCATTAGTTAGCCTGATTTGTTTGGCCCTGTCAGAGACATTGAGCATACCTAGTGACTGAAGTTGTTCCTGGCCAACATGTGATCTGGGTCCTAGGTTCAGCATGAACCTAACCATTTTATTTTGAGTGACCTGAAGTTTGTGCTGTGCTGATTTAGATGATGCAGAGTACCAGGATGACACAGAATAGTCAAAATTACATTGAACAAGCGCTTGGCAGAGGGTCTTTTTGGTCGCCGAGGGCAAGCATCCCAACCTGTCTATACAGGTATTTTATACGTGCTCTACACTTACTCAGGATAGATTCCAAAATTGTTTCACCTGACAAACTCGCGTCATACTCTGTTTACACCGTTCTTTAGAGTGGAGACTATGCTACGTCAATCTAAAAACAGACGCCCGCAGACCCAGTTTAAGCTAAAGTTACACATTATTCGGCAGATAAATTTTTCGGCCCAAGGCAGGTTTTTCCTAAATTGCAGGCTAACCATTGCTCGCCACAAAAACTCTACATTTGAATGAGGTGAAGCGTTTTACAGTTGCCAAACTAATGAGGCGAAGTCTTAAAATTCCAAACTAATCGAGTAAACATGGGGGTACCAAAAATGTATTTATTGAATTAAATAGGAATACAGGTTAACAGGAAAGACTGGAAACTAGTTCGAGATGTAAAGGTCATCCCGAGCGAAGAATGTATCCCCCAGCATAAGCTACTTGTGTGCGACATGAGCTTATACAGAGATCCTAAGCGCAAGAAGGTTTACATACCCAAAAGGAAAGTGTGGCTGCTGAAGGACAAGGAAGTTAGGGATAGGTTTCATAATGAACTGGAGGAAATGAATAGAAATAAGGAAGCTAGGCCTAACGATGTAAATAGCCAATGGAACTTTCTTAAGCATAGCCTTATCGCTGCCACTGACAAAGTCTGTGGGAAAACAAAGGGTCACCCCAGGAATAAGATCTCTTGGTGGTGGAACGATGAGGTAGAACATGCTGTGAAAGAGAAAAGGAGATGCTTCAAAGCATGGAAGAAAGGAGGCAGCAGGGAGGAATACCAGGCAGCTAAACGAACTACCAAAAGAGTTATTTACAATGCTAAAAATCGCATTAAGGACCTGGTCCTCGAACAAGTGTGTAACACTGACAATCCCAATGGGATCTTCAACCTAGCTAGGCGAGTTAAAAATGACAGTAGGGATATTATAGGTGAACAGTGTGTTAGAGATGATAATGGGAAGATTGTGTATGCAGAAAATGAAATCAGAGAAGCATGGAAGGTACACTATGAACGATTGCTAAATGTAGAGTTTGAATGGGATAAGGAACAGCTTAGTATCGAAAAACCAATATCTGGGCCCCCTCCTTTGATAGCACCAGCTGTAGTGAGCGACGCAATCAATAAAATGAAGGACGGTAAAGCTCCAGGTTGCTCCGACATTGTCGCTGAGATGATAGAAGCCTCAGGGGAGATTGGTGTAAACTTAGTCACTGAGTTGATAAACACCATTATTAAAGATGAGAAAATCCCAGAGGATTGGCTCAAAAGTGTAATAGTAAATATATACAAAGGAAAAGGGGATGCGCTAGATAGAGGAAATTATAGGGGCCTGAAAATGCTTGACCAAATCATGAAGGTCTGTGAGAGAGTCCTTGAGGGTTTGATCAGGCAAAGCATCTCTATTGATGATATGCAGTTTGGTTTTATGCCAGGACGTGGTACAACCGATGCTATCTTCATAGTCAGGCAGATACAGGAAAGATACCTACTAAAAGGCAGGGATCTTTACTTTGTGTTTGTGGACCTGGAGAAGGCCTTTGATAGGGTACCTAGAGATGTTGTACAGTGGGCTATGAGGAAACTTGGTGTGGAAGAGTGGCTGGTGCGTGTGATAATGAAGATGTATGAGGATTCGCGAAGTTCGGTGAGGGTGAAGGGTGTACTGAGTGATGAGTTCGCAGTCCGTGTTGGAGTCCATCAGGGTTCAGTGTTAAGCCCCCTCCTCTTTATTATGGTCTTGGAGGCGCTGTCTAGAGTTTTTAGAGGCGGACTCCCGTTGGAACTGTTTTATGCAGACGATTTAGTCCTAATAGCTGACAGTATGCAGGATGCTGAGGCCAAATTCAGAAAGTGGAGAGAGGGCATGGCGAGCAAGGGTTTAAGAGTCAATATTAACAAAACCAAGGTTATGCATTGTAGTTTGAGACGAGGCAATGTGGAAAAGAGCGGTGCATATCCATGTGCAGTGTGTGGAAAGGGAGTGGGCGTTAACTCAATTCAATGTAGCATCTGTCGATGTTGGGTACACCATGGGAGTAAGCGCTGTAGTAGAATAAAGGGGCCCCTGCCGAAGGATAAGTCAGAAATAGAGAAATTTGAGTGCGTAGTGTGCAAAGGCGAGCTTGTGTTAAGTGATGATCCTGTGGCTGTGAATTTTGGAAATGAGTCTTTGGAGCTGGTGAACAAGTTTTGTTACCTAGGAGATACCATCTCTGCCGGTGGTGGGGCCGAGGCTGCCACTGTTGCTAGAATTAGGTGTGGCTGGGGGAAGTTCAGAGAATTGATGCCAATCCGGACCATGAAAAGAATGCCTCTCCCCCTGAAGGGAAAGGTGTATGCCTCATGTGTTAGAAGTGCAATGACGTATGCCTCAGAAACATGGGCCGTTAAAGTAGAGGATGTCAACAGAATTGAGCGTAATGAGATGAGAATGGTGAGATGGATGTGTGGGGCCAGGCTACAGGATAGAATAACAAATGTTGAGCTGAGGAGACGTTTAGGTATAAAGAGTATTAGCGAGGTGATGCGTACAAGTAGACTGGGATGGTATGGACATGTGGAGAGAATGGATGAACAAA
Source organism: Paralithodes platypus (assembly GCA_032716605.1). Lineage (NCBI taxonomy): Eukaryota > Metazoa > Arthropoda > Malacostraca > Decapoda > Lithodidae > Paralithodes > Paralithodes platypus. The sequence continues at coordinate 31,722,088 of CM064487.1, forward strand.
ATTGGGTGAAAAAATGCAGGTCTGTGATTGTGGAGGGAGCTGCACCAAGGGGTGGACCGAGGAAGACCTGGGATCGGACTATACGCGCCGATCTCAAATCCAAGAACTTGACAAGTGAAGCAGCCCTTAACAGGGTTGCCTGGAACGCCGCCATTAGGACAAGAGACTGAAACTGCACTTATGTGTGGAACACTCAGTCTTAAAATTTTATGTATGTATGTATGTACAGATTGGTGGGCAGCTGCTCCTCGGAAGTGAGTTCCAGAGAAAGCTGTACACTGTAAAAAAGAAAGGATATGTAAAAGGATGTTTGAGATCAAGGAGTGCAATGGTTGTGATTTATCTTTCTCTCTTTGTATTTTATGGGTGTATCGGCATCAATATACCTTTAAATGGGTAGACTATTATGGACAGTTACAGACTCTTTCCATACCAATACAGTTTGAGAGAGGTGGTTTTGGGTGTAAGTCCGGAAAGCAAAAGTTGTGCATTGTAGAGTAACTGTTTACCTAGTCTGTTGCGGGGCAGGTCTTTTTAAAACCCTCCCTATCTCACCTGCATATTTTGGTGTTTATAAGGTAATAAAATCCAATCAGGTGCCGAATTAACTCTTAGCGAGAGATAGCAAGCATGCAACTCGACCGGGACATTTTTCTAATGAACAAATGTAGCCTACATATTTAGATTGAATGGGGTTTGGGAAAATATGTGTGTATCTGTGTGTGTGTGTGTGTGTGTGTGTGTGTGTGTGTGTGTGTGTGTTGTAACCAAACTATGTATACATAGATCGACCTGGCAAAACCAATCAAATCTCTCAATCATAATAACACCAAAGCGTCGCATGAGATATTGTGGAGTAATGCTCGTTAACAGCTAAAGTCCTAGTACAACGGAAAATTATGGCTATGAAAGTGGTTATTAAAGTGTCCATATAATGTGCTAATTTAAAAGTATATTTATTATTATTATTTTGGTGGTGATAGAAGCCCATTTGATACAAGGATAGAAAGGTATATCACACAATGATCTTATGTAGTTATTTATACCCTCTTTATACCCTAGATTATGTTTAGAGTTGGCCAGAAATCGTCACTTTGAACTTCACAAACTAAAATTAAACGCCAGCAATTAACGTCAGTAAGGACATTATACACGATAATAATATACGTCTATAAAAGACAACGACAAATTAAACGTCCAAAAATAAAATGTCAATACAGGAACACATAAATAAAAACCTCAATAAACGTCAATAATATACGTCAATATCTGGAAACATCAATAATCGAACATACATCTCTACCATATTGGAAGAACATCAAATATACAGTAGCTGTAGAATGTAAAAATAAAGGGTATGTAAAGGGTATGGAAAATGTATATGAAAGCAATGGGTGTATTACTATTGATACACCTTTCTATCCTTATAGTAGATAGGTATATTACTACTAATATACCTTTATAAGGGTATATTATTATGGGCACTTTAATTACCATTTCCATACCCATATGACTTAAGAGTGTATAGTGAAATATTCTGTTATATTGTGTGTTATTATTATCATTAATATATACAAAAAAAAATCATGGAAGGATAACCCCTTCAGCTCAATGAAATTTGTTTTCATCATAATCTGATTACAATTAGATGTGTTTTAGCTTATAATATTTACCTCTAGGACTCTTAGGGGTAAATACGATTTGTATAAACCCTCTGAAAATATCATATGTCCTTCTTAAACTGCTTAAATTGTCTACTTTTAGCCAGAACCCAAGGTAAAAAGGCGTCATGGTGCTGGAGGCAAAGAATATAATGTGTTTTTAATTACAAACAGAACTTTCAGATCGCGAATATTGTTGATTCGGTAGACCATGTGGCATTGGGTTAATGTTCATGTTTGCTATCATTAGACGATTTTATTCGCATTAGGTAGAAATCATGGTAGTTAGAGGGTTAATCAAGCTAGTTTGAACCCTTTTGCTTACTGTAGTTCGTTACTAACCTACTTACAATCGCTAAATGATAACCATAACAAAATGAAGCAACGCGTCATCGTATTATATTGGTAGTAATAAACCAATCTATAAGATGGATGTGGACCTTGGTGACTGGTCTCTGGGTCTTCTCCTGGATAACCTACTGTAGATGTGTGTGAAGTTGTATTTTGTTTTTGTGTGTTCGTTGTTATCTGTTGTGTTGTCCCTATTCTGGCTCTGTCTTGAGTCGGCCAACCCCCCCCCCCCCAAAAAAAAAGGAAAAACAAAGGAAAAGAGGGAAAGAAAAGAAAAACAAAATAGGAAAAGTGGGGATTGGGCCTGAGTACATAGAATAGAATAGAAACAGATGGATGGAAAGGAAACTCACAATCAGTATACCCAATGATTTATATACCCTTTATATACTATCTGTATACTCTTAATTATTTTAGAGAGTAGGCCTACTTTGATAATTAACTAAAACTATCAAGTAGAGCTTTATATGCAAATTAATTAATAATCTGTGCTGTAATCAAAGTAATAATGTGTATGGTACCCTTACTAAAGACGAAGCAGAAGGAGAAGACAAGTAAGAAGAAGAAGGAAGAGAACAGAAGTATAACAACAATCATAAAATAGTAAAAACATAAACGATGACAAAGAAGAATAAAAAGAAAAGAAGTAAAAAAGAAGACGAAGAAGAAGAAGAAGAACCTGGAAGCAGAAAAAACTAGAAAAATAGTATGTACAACATTAATACAAATAATAGATCCCTGCACTTCTCAGGGTCGGAGGTAACACAATACACAAAATAATAATGGTACCATATAACACACGCTAGAAGGAACGCTTGGGAATCCCGTGAAATGTTTGGTGATGATTTTGACGATGATGATGGTCGTGGTGATGGCAATTTTGATGGTAGTGGTGATGATAGTGGTGGTGAAGATGAAGATGGTAATGGTGAAGAGGAAGATGATGATGGTAGTGGTGATGATGATGATGGTCGTGGTGATGGTAGTGATAGTATTGGTGATGATAGTGGTGATGAAGATGAAGATTATGATGATGGTAGTGGTGATGATGATGATGGTTGTGGTGATGATGATGGTAGTAGTAATGATGATGATGATGGTAGTGGTGATGATGATCTTCGTGGTGATGATGATGATCGTGGTGATGATGATGGTAGTGGTAATAATGATGATGATGGTAGTGGTGATGATGATGATCTTCGTGGTGATGATGATGATCTTCGTGGTGATGATGATATGATGGTAGTGGTGATTATGATGATGGTCGTAGTGATGATAGTGGTGGTGAAGATGATGGCAATGGTGATGATAACGATGAAGGAAGTGTTGGTAATGAAGATGGTCATCGTTATGCCCATCATGAAAATTGCAGGCATCAGCACCACCAACAACACCGTACCAGAAGGACACCAAAATACCAGGACAAGAGGACCAGCGCACCCTTCATCCGCGCAGGTGCCCCCACGTGACCAGACAATTTCCTGGATTGATGTTGGAGGGCCAAAAAAACAATACAACAATCCGCCATGCCCCTCTAGCCCCGACAGGAAAGGACCCGGACTCAGCAAAAGGAGAGAGCCAAACTGACCAGTTAAGCCTGGAGACCTTTTTCTCCAACTAAGATTATTTTCAATCCAACTGATTCTTGTCCTATCCCCACTTCCCCCTAACTATTATTTTTCGTTCGTTCGTTCGTTCGACCAGGATATACCAGCTAGGTATGAGACTAGCACATCTAGGTGTAAAGACTGGATACTCCCTAAGTTCGAGACTAGGTTCCTGGTCATACAACAGGACAGGATTCCCTTGGTTGGTCAAACGACAAGAAAGTGTTCAGTGTTTTGGTCAGCCAGCTACGTACGAAACTAGCAATTCTGTTTAGTGTTTTGGTCAGCCAGCTACGTACGAAACTTGCAATTCTGTTCAGGGTTTTGTTCAGCCAGCTACTTACGAGACTAACTATTCTGGTCCTAAGACAGAACCGCTGGGTGCGAGACCAGCAAGTGCTGATGACAAGATAAATTTGAAGCTCGAAGCTCATTCATCTGGTCAACAACGTCTTGCATGTGGTCATTTCCCTGGTCTACAACATCTTGCTAGTAGTCCGATACCTAGCCTCCAAGTTGTACAACATGCAAAGAAGACAGGAAGCCCCTGCAAGAGAAAATCCAAGTTCAGCCAGAAACGAGAGAAAACACCAAAAATGAAGTCTAGCAGAAAAGCCATGAGAAAAATCATCAACTCCCCTTCCGACGCCAGGGAGTTCACTAAAATATAAAAATAACTGTAATTTGTCTCTAACTGTAGAGACTGTTGTTGCCTCTCAGTAATTTCCCCCCTCTGGAAAACCAAAACATTTATCACCTATATTTGTATTTTGGCTAGGAAATTTTCATCATATTATAGCCGAGCATTTTGGTTCAACATAATATTCTAATGTATCTATTTAATTCCCAATACCAAACACCTCCCAATGAAATTAATGAAAGCATGTGATCCTCCAGGGATTCGTACCTGGGTTACCACATGCAGATCTTTAAAACTCTACGAGTCTAACCATCAGCCTCACCTTAAGTTATAGCTAAATATGAAAGATACAATTTACAAAGTTAAGGTGAGGCGATGGACTGTTGAGGTTAAGGGGAGATGGGGCGTTTTTCTGGTCCCCTTTCTCCCTCGTGATAAGCCTTATTTGCTTTGAGATTATAAGACGTTCGGCCCATTAGTTTGGCGATTTTAATACCTCTCGCCCCATTTGCTGTCAATTTTAAGACCTTTCGTGCCATTTAGGCGTCGATTATTTTCTGGCGAGCGATAGCGAGCCTGACATTTTAAGAGAAACCAGCCTTCGGCTGGGACATTTTTCTACCGAAAAATGTACAAATTTATCTTGAAGGGGGGGGGGGGTTTAGTTTTTTTTTTCTAAGCTTGATGGAGGTCTAGCGAGAAAACTAAAACATAAAGGAATACGTTACTTAATAGGAAAAAAAAAAAAAAAAACGGTCATTCTCCCCTTAACTAAACGTAAAACCCGTATTTTGTGAATGTAAGTCTATTCTTCACCTATTATCACACCCCCTAATACCTTCCAAGTTAACCCTACACTAAGTCTTCCATTCCAAAGTCCCAAATTCCTCCAATCTATTATTAGTCTGTTTCTATCTTTACTCTAGCCATCAGTCAGTCAGCCTGTATGTTTGATCGTAGATATATATTACATCCTTACACTCTTGCTGTTATTAGAACTCGCCAATTACCAAATTTGTTGTAGCAAATTAGTGATAATGATGGTCGTGGTGATGATGGTGGTAGTAATGATAGTGATGGTGATGATGGTAGCAGTGGTGAGGATGATGTTAATGATGGTGTTGATGATAATGGTGATGGTACTAGTGATTATAGTAATGGGGGTGGTGGCGGTGAAGTTGATAATGGTGATGATGAATGCAACGATGATGATCATGGCAATGCTGATAGCGGTAGTGGAGTCCCACAAGGATCCGTCCTATCGCCCGTACTCTTCAATCTGTACATGCACGATATAACTACACCCAATACGCCCCAAATAAACTTAGCCTCCAATGCAGATGATAAACACTCACATGCACACACCATGACCCAAGAAGAGCAACAGATCTCCTTCAACCCTATCTCAACACACTACATGGCTGGTGCACTACAACCAGACTTAATCTAGCTCCAGCCAAATCCACCGCAACCCTGCTCACAAGCTGGACAGGTGAACACGAATACATCCCTCAACTCACCATAAACAACACACCCCTAACACATACACACACACCCAAAATCCTAGGAGTAACATATGATACTCATATGACATTCAAACAGCACACCACAAACATTAAAAAGAAACTGACACCCAGACTTAACGCCCTCAGGTCACTTGCTCACACAAAATTTGGACACAACAAAGAAACTACCACCACAGTATATAAACAATACATAAGATCAGTGATGGAATACGCAAGCCCAGCCTGGGCTTCTAACCTAGCTGAAACACATCATAAGACCTTACAGACTATTCAAAACAAAGCCCTGAAGATCATTACAGGCTGCACAGCTACTGCACCCACAGATCACCTACATCAAGAAACCAAAATCCTCAAAGTCAAAGACCATCTGGACATGAGAGGCACTCAATTCCTGGCAGCAGCCTCCACGAACCAAGACCACCCACTAAACTACATGGCAACACACCCACAGACACCAAGAAATATCAAAACAACACCCAGCACACGGTATCACACACAATTATTGTCCTCTCTCCCTCCCTGCCCACCCCGAACCAACTTCCAGAAGCACATCCATACTCATATCTCTCGCCAATCCATCCACTCACTCACAGACAACACGCAGCTGCATGCACGACCTCCCGAAATCCATCCTTCCGAATCCTCCCTTCCTCGCGAGGACAGAGTCCACCTGGCCAGGCTGAGATGCGGACACCATCCAGCTCTCCTGAGCTATCAGAAGAGACTGGATGACTCCGTTGTCAACGCCTGCCCGGGATGTAACGCAGCACCCCATACCATTAAACACATCATAGAAGACTGCATTTCACACAACCACTTACGCCAACAACATAATCTACACTCAATGAGAGCTCTGTGGGAAAGCCCGATCGTGGCCATGGCCTTCCTCAGGGACTCGGGGCTGTTCGGCCAGGCAGCTTAGGGAACAACAACAACAACAACAACAACGGTAGTGGTGATGGTCGTTGTAATGATATAGATGGTGGTGATGATGATAATGGTGATGATGATGGTATTGGTGTTGATGAAAATAATAATGGAAATAATGATGAATGTGGTAATGGTGGTGATATGATGATGGTACTGCTGATGATTGTAATGATGATGATGATGATAGTAATGATGTTGATGAAGATAATGGAAATAGTGATGAATGCGGTATTGGTGGTGATGATGATATTGGTGATGATTGTAATGCTGATGAGGGTAATAGTGATGATGATGGTGGTGATGATAATGATGCTGTTATTATTAATTGTGATGATATGATAATAGGTGATATTTGTGGTGATAGTTTTATGATAATAGAATATGATATTAGTGATTATGATGGTTGTGACTAATGATTTGATGATACTAGGTGCTGGTGGTGGTGATTGTAATGGTGAAATGAAGGATGACGAATTTATTATTACTACTACTACTAATACTACTAATAATAATACCAATATTAATACAAATAATAAATCATAATAATACAATAATAAGGGCGATAGTTAATACGATATATATACTAATGCACAAACGAACACTAATATATGCACCCAACGACAATAACAACTTCAACGAAAATAGCAACAACAATAAAAACAAAAACAATAACAATAAAAAGAAGAAAAATAATAACAAAACGACAATAAAATAATTATATAGCAACAATACCAACAACAAACATGCCAACAAAAACACATAAACAGCAACAACAACAACAACGACGTCGGACATAAAGAAAAGTAAAGATCAGGCCAGGTATCTACTCGGAAATTCCCGGGGAAATCTTTATATTATTCACACTGTCCTTTGTGAGTCCATGGTATCTTCCCATTACCCCTCTTCTCCCCCCCACCCCCACCCCCACCCTTCGTCTTAACCTCCCCTCCTCAACCCTCCCCCTCTTACTCTTAACCGCCCTTCCTTCCTCTTAACCTGCCCCCAACCTTCCCCCCCTTACTCTTAGCCTCCCCTCCTTTCCTCTTTCTCTTAACCTGCCCCCCACCTTCCCCTCCTTTCCTCTTCCTCTTAATCTCCCCTCCTTAACCCTCACCCTCTTACTCTTAGCCTCCCCTCTCTTCCTCCTTATCTCCCCTCCTCAACCCTCCCCCTCTTACTCTTAACCTCCCCTCCCTTCCTCAGACCTCCCCCTCTTACTCTTATACTCTCCTTCTCAACCCTCCTTCTCTTACTTTTAACCTCCCCTCCCTTTCTCTTCACCTCCCCCTCTTACTCTTATCCCCCACCCCCGTTCCTCTTTACCTCCCCGCCTTCCTCTTAGCCTCCCCCTCTTACTCTTAACCTCCCCTCCCCCGCCTTCCTCGTTACCACCCCCATCTTACTCTTAACCCTCCCTCTCTTAGTCTTAGCCTCCCCTTCCTTCCTCTTAACCTGCCCCTCTTCCTCTTAACCTCCCCCCTACCTCTTAACCTCCCCTTCCTATTACTGCCTTCATCCTTCCCCCCTCAACCTGCCCCTATCCTCTAAACCTCATTCCCTCACCCCTCCTCTTAAACCCCCTTCAACCCACCCCTTCTTCCACTTTCCTCCTCCTCCCCCATTTTCCTCTTAACTTCCTCCCCTCCTCTAACTCGTCTCCTTCACCCAATTACTCCCTCCCCCCCCCTATCCACTTAATTACCCCTTTCCCCTCAACGTCCCCCTTTATTTAAATTACCCCCTCCCCCCTTTCACTTTCCCCTTTCCCTCCCCTCCCTCCCCTTTCTCCCTTACCTCCCCCCCATTTCTTCCTTTTCACTTACCCCCTTCTCTCCCCCCCCCCTGCTTCCACTTACCCACTCCCCAACCCTTCCCCCCTTTCCACTTAACCTCCCCTCCCCCCTCAACTTCTCCGCCTTCTTCTTATCCTCCCCTCCTCAACTTGCCCCCTTCCTCCACCCCTTTAGCTTGACCTCCCTTCCTCCAGTTAACCCCCCCATCTTTCCACTACCCCGCCACTTACGCTGTCCTTCCCTCTCTATATAAGCTGGATGGAGGGCGGTAAGCAAACAGAAGCGCCGTTTCGTTCCTTCTGCAGTCACCGCGGAAACTGAGGACCTCGCCATGAAGCTGGTAAGACATATTGAGATCATTGGAATATACAGTATATTTGTAAAGCTATCTTCTACCTTACACAATCTAGCCACTAACACAATCCTTAGCCCCTTCAGTTTAATTATTAGGACGAATTTATTCGTTTTATTCACGCTGTTAATAGACGATCTTTATTTGTTTAGCAAGGAGCTTTGGAAGTCAGTGTGTTAATCGAGATATACTTTACATCTCTGATTCTTGGAGGACCTTCCAAAGCTGAATGTATTCATCTAATAATAGCCTGAATAATGTAGAAACAGGCATCTTAATACTGAAATGGTTAACTGGAACAGAACCCAAGCCCTGGGACCTGGCTACGAAAATAATAACATTAAACATTTTAGGAAAATTTCTATTCCTTTCTAATATATCTAACAAAATTATTCTCTACAGCAAACCCCAAAGACTATTTGCAAACACTCACATAGGCCCTTATAAGACTGTCGTTAATTTTATGCTAGTAAAACCATTCTATATAAATCTGTTTACACGTTTCTAAGATTTCTAACATAACAAATCCAGTGACTATTACTTATCCCCACCTACGTTGTTGTTTTCGTTATTGTTTCTATTATTGTCTAACATAAGACATTAGGTTGTCATAATTAAACATCAAAAGTAAAACATATATTTTTAGTTCCATTTTTGGGTATCAATCACTAGCATCAATTCGAGCACAAACATATTTTCTAAGACTCGCATGAGAAGCTGATTTGTTATTAATCATTTGAACCGTTTCTAACATCTAATGTATAACCAGTAACTCAGACAAAATGTTTGACCATATTGTGAAACGTGAATGAACCACAATAAGATCCTCGACTAAAATTGGTAGGTTAATTGGTATATATATTTTGTATAATCTCTAGCATAGCAATACACTCAAGCATTCCATTACTTATCATACAAGTTTGAGACGTTTATGATTTAGAGTATTTTTTAGTATATCACATTATATTTATTAACCCTGGAGCCCAAGCCTCTGATACGTTTATGATAATCAAATAAACATCAAGGTTTTCATAATGAAGCTAGCAAGACTAATTTTTAAATGTATTTCTATTCTCTTAACAAAATTAAATAAACATACTTAAAACATTAAAATCCCTTCCCTTGTCTACATTATGAAATTCCAACCAATGTATGTGATTTGATAATACCAAATACTTCAGAGATAATTTCAAAATATATATCATTTAAGGTACGCATTTCACTTCATTTCTGCTGACTTTCTGAAACACACACACAATATATATATATATATATATATATATATATATATATATATATATATATATATATATATATATATATATATATATATATATATATATATATTTACACATTCTCGGAGAGAGAGAGAGAGAGAGAGAGAGAGAGAGAGAGAGAGAGAGAGAGAGAGAGAGAGAGAGAGAGAGAAAGAGAGAGAGAGAGAACAACATTTGTGGCAGACATACATGTTCTAAGCACATTTTTGTTTGTATACTTCGGAAATTATTTACTCTCTCTCCTTTCAGTTATGGAATGTCATTACATTGTAACAATGACGTGATATGGTTCATTGAAATATGTTTCGTGAATCTTTTGTTTCACGACAATGTTGATTTTTTTTTTTTTTTTTTTTTTTTTTTTTTTTAAAGACCTCCGTCTACGTATTGTGAAAAACCTGTTATCCTCCGGCAAATTGTGGGGTTGAGTGAGTGAAGGGGGGGGGACAGTGAATGAAGGAGGATGCATGTTTTTCATAATACGTGTTGCTAGCCCCAAACGCGCGAGCAACTGTGGCTTTAATGTGGTTAATGTTGAAATTGTGTTTACATATGAGCTTTAATAGTTGACAATTGTATGTTTAATACTATAGTTATATGCTACTGCATACAATGTTGCATATTAACAATATGACTTTAACTTTATTTTTATTTTATTTGTTATATGTGAGTGAGGGAGGCAAAAGGCAGAACTGCCTGTAGCGAGTGCCTCCCCCAGAGTTGGAAGAGTGATAGAGTGAAAATCAAGGGACATTCGAGCCAAAATGCCCTGGACACACGGAGTTTGAAACAATTTAAGTCATATGAAGAGGGAAAGATTGATTCTGGGAGAGAGTTCCAGAGCTCAGCTGTTGAATAGAAGAAAGTCTGAGAGTAACGTTTCACTCTTGGGTTGGAGAGTTGCACAGAATAGGGGTGAGATTGTTTTGCAAGACTGGTACCACGTATCCTACGTAGAGGATGTGGTATACACTGGGAGAGATCT